>JAGPOW010002149.1:14118038-14270806 GCA_030014935.1 Caiman crocodilus
GGGGGTCCCCAAAAAAAAAAAAACCCCCCCCCCCCCCCCGCTCCTCCAAAAAAGCCACCCGCATTTCCCCCTTGCTTGTTTTGCGTGCGTGCGTGTGTGTGCTCGTCTCTGCTTGTGTGCCCGCTCCTGCCTCTCGCCAGCCAACTCGAGTCAATGTTTTATTCCACCATCTAGAGCTGACCCGATGCCTTGGTTATGGGCTCTTACAGGCAATAGCTTGCTTGATGGACATGAACGCGCTGCTGGACCGGTTTCACAATTACATCCTACCGCATCTGCGAGGAGAGGACCGAGTTTGCCACTGCAACTGTGGACGGTAAGTCCCCCCCCGCGCGCCGGGGCATGGCCCCCGCGCGGCGGCCTCGTCCTCCCCCCACCCCGAACCGCGGCTCTTGCCCGCCCCACCAGCCCGGCGCCCCGCTTTCCTTGGCATGCGCAGCAGCCCCCTCAGAAAGTGAGCAACTTCGGCTCGTCATCCCCTCTCCCTCGTCCCTGGGGACGTGACACCGATTCGTGCGTGCGGGGCCGGGGCGGTCGCTCTTGCGGCTCCCAAGAAGGCGGCACGGTGCTCTCGAGGACAGTGTCACTTTGAGGCTTTTCTTCCATCTCTGCCTGGCGTTGAACCCCCCCCCCCATCCCCCCTCGTGCTTTTTCGGTCTCCGATTCGGGTGCCTGGTATCAGGTCGCTTGCCTGGTGCTGTTTTCGGTGCTTGTTGGAGGAGATACAGGGTGGGATTCCTGAGAAAAGCCTTTTTTTTTTTTTTTAAGGAGGGCACAGGCTTGTGACTGGACAGACGTTGCACTGTGTGGGATTGTGTAACCGTGAGGTTCGTCCCCCGTCTCCGTGCAAGATTGTTTCTTGAGTCGCCAGGGGCTGGCGGCTGGCTGCCCTGTCCGTGGAGCGGTGCGTGCCGCGGGGTTTTTTAGGCATGGGTCTCCGCGCTGCGACGCCGGGGTCTGCGGGAGGCCGGGCAGAGCGGCACCCGGCAGACGGTCATCTCCACGCTGCTGCCTGGGCCCCTTCTGCACCAAGTTGCCTGCTGGCTCGTGAGAGTGATTTTCTGGCTCTGCGGGCCCGAGCGCATCCGAGCTGCTGCCGAGTAGAGGTCATGTCGAGGGAGCCCTCGCAGGCAGGGATTCGGAGCGGTCCTCGTGCGCCGCTTGGGGCTGCGTCCGGTTCTCCGAGCGTCGTGCACCTTCCGAGTCCCCAGCCGGCGGGCTAGGCCTGGAGCGGGCTGGGACCAGCCTCGGGAGGGGAAATGCCTCTGTCCTTTCATTGTCTCCTGCCCGTGCTTTATTCCACCAAGGTGACCAGTGTTGCTGTCCCTTCTCAGCCCGGGCCCTAGCAGAGCCTTCTTGCAGCACCCTTCCACCCAAATGCTGAACGGGCCACTACAAGGCAGGGTTCGAGTGCCCATTTTCCAGGGGTCCCCCGGATCCCCTTGTGCTAGCTGGGGCATTTAAGGACTCTCCTGGGGCAGTGCAGTTATCAGGTGCAAAATACCTAGGGACCAAGGTGCTCGGGTGTGAGCCACAGCCCAGGAACAGAATTCCTTGCAACTGATTTTGCTCTGTGTGTAGGGCATTAAAATTCACCCGGCATTTTTCACAACAGAAGCTTGCATCAGTCCTTTTGTCCCCAGTTTTCCCTTGCCCTGCACTGCACGGGCCCTCTCAGGACATGCAGCTCGTAGAGGAGTGTGCGTTGCTCTGGGGTGGAAGAGCAGTGCCAAAGCTTCTGATTGCCCAACCGTCCTTGTGCCCCAACCTCCTCGCCTGTCACCCGGGGCACTGTTTAAACGCCCCCTTCCCCCAGGAGACATTAGTTGGTTTCTTAGAAAGAGCCACGACCATCTTCCAAAGCTGCGAGGGAGGAGGCAAGCTGGCACAGCTCTGGGAAATGGCACCGCTTTCCCTTGCTCTGAAGAAATAATGGCCATGTCAATCCAGGGAATGCTGTGCCCCGGGGCTGGTCTCCCGGTGTGATTGATGGAGCCGCTTGTCTTTCGCGCTGCCCATTTGGGGAGCCAATGTGATCTAGTAGATTTAGGATCAGACTGGACCCTTTTGCTCCTGGCTCTGTTTTGGAGGAAAATGGCTTTACCCGCTCAGTGTTTTTGCTTTCCTGGGCTCTAAAATGGGACTAGCGTTACCTTGTATAGCTGAAGTCGTCATCGGCTTATATGAAGTGCATAGCTGAAAGCGGTGGAGTGATGCTGGTTTACACCAGCTGAGGTTTTGGCCCACACGACACTCGAGGAGGGATCTTCATTACTAGAGGGCTCAGCCAGTTCTCTAGTAAGAAGTAAATGGCGTCCTACAGTGAAAAACCCGACACCCGGAGGAAGGCCGTACTCCTGGGGAAGTGAGTGAATGGCGAAGTGCTGGAAAGGACAGGAGAAAGGAGGGGGAAATCCAAATAAACTAGAGGCACCTGCCAAGGGGGAGAAGCCCTGTGATCAGCTGGGAGCGCGTCTGAGTCCCATCTCCGTGGTGCCCGGCAGTCGCACCAGCTCATGCATCCTGGGCGGCTTTTCCCCTCTCCTGTGCTGTGCATCGGGTCGTGTTATCTTCACGGTGACCCCGAGAGCGTGGGGGCAGCTCGGCGCGTTCCCAGCACACAGGGATATGCCAACCCCGTGTCAAACCCAGCAAGACCCCTGGAGCGTCCCCTCACGGTCAAGGGGCTTGTTTAACCCCAGTAAATAATTGTTGTGCCCAGATGGGTCCCTTGTGTCCCCCCACCCAGTCCCGGTCATGTAGGACCATGCCCAGTGGGCACCCTGGAGAGTGAAGGAAGGGGGAGACCTGGTCTCATCCTGGGGCCTTACCTGCTTGCTGGGAAACCCAAGCGGGTCCATGCTGCACAGTATGGCAGTCGCCGGCCCCCTGGCTTCCCTGCCAGCCCCAACACAAATGGCAGCTATGGAGACTGGTTGATTCGGGGCAAGAGCGAGGGACTGGACGTCGGTCCTTACCTTCCCGGCTCGTGTGGTCAGCCCAGCCCCAGGAGTGCCAAGTGCCCTCAGCCCAAGCCCACCACCCCAGCAGATCCATTCCCAGGCCTCAGTCGGGGCAGATGAGAAGGAGGGCGCTCCTGTTGGCCTCCGCTCTCCATCTCCTTTTCTTCTAGCTGCTTTTGGCAGGAGCTGTGTGGGGAGAGAGGAAGATTTTCTGCTCTTCATCTGTTTTTTATGCTGTATCCACAACCCCGCAAACAGGAAGGGGGTGTGCGTGCATGTGTATTTTCAGCCCTTCATCTGTCGGTACCCTCAGTCCACAGCCCCCCGCGTGGGAAGAGGTGTGCGTGTCTACGTTGGGAGGGGTGGCTGTAGTTTCAGCCCCTGGTCCATCTGGACCCTGATTGCACAGCTGCCAAGGCAGGAGGGTGTGCGTCTGGCTGTATTTGTCAGGCCTTTGTCTTTCCAGGCCCCGTCTGCTCTCACATCCCTGCCTGCTGCAAGCTGCAGGCTGTGGCTTGGGGAAGCGTGCACTGGGTGTTGTCTGTGTCTGGTGTGGCTGTAGCGGTGGCTGTCACCGGGGGTACCAACAGCTCTGGCCACCACCAGACAGTTCGTGCTTATTAGTGTCAGTCAGGCAAGCAGCAGAGCGGGGCAGTGGCTGCTCGGCCCTTGCGGGGGCTCCCCTTCCTGCGTGTAGCAGGCGGGCTGTGGGCTGGCATCTCTCCTGGCAATGTGGGACCCGCAGGGCCCTGACCCCGGGCCAAGGAGCACCTTATCACAGCCCCTCCTGTATGTTGGGGTTGGGGGCGAGGGGGAGAGCATCAGTTTTTTAAGTTAACCCTTTTGTATCCTGCCTCTGCCGCCAGCCTGGGCATCATGTTGCTCTGAAGGAGCTCTGTTGTGGGCTGGCACCAGCTGTTCTTGCCAGCACTTTTCCATTTAGGGTGCTTTAGGAATAGGAAAGACTAATGACAGAGTCTGCTGCATACTTTAGGGAGCTGGAGAAGTGTGTTAGGCACATGTGAGGGGAACATGGCCCAGGTGTTCGTTCCCCTCCACCCAGCTGCAAAGGTAGCAATCGCCTCCCACCAACATCAGGTCTGCTGAGGTCCAGCTGAAGCCACGGTTCATGCTGTGACATGCAGTTGCCCCTAGCGGGTGCTCAGGACCATGGTGTGGTTGTGTGGCTGCTGATGTTGAGACGTGTGGCTGGTCCCTGTCCAGTCCCCAGGGATGGGGTGAAGCAGCTGGATTACATGTGCTGCCAAAGACCTGCTGCTGTTGGGGGGGTGGTAATGCAGGCATCGCCCTCACCCCGACAGGCTACAGCCTTGCTGGGAAACTGTTGTGGGATGGGAATCTCTGCTGTAACTACTGCTGTCCCAGCTGCATCAGATGGGAATAGCAGGATCGAAGCTCGCTGGGGAGCTCTCGCTGGGGCGTCGTGGGTTCTGGTTGGCAGGGGCAGGGAGCAAAGGGCAGCACCAGACTTTGTCCCTGGGTGGAGTGGGGTGTATAGAAAAGGAACAGTTCAGTTTGGAGCAGAGAAGGAGATGATGGAGCCACAGGGGAGCAGGAAGGGCTTGGGGGGAATCGGGAGCTGGAACCTAACAACCCTCCCTGCACGGCTCCCTGGTCCTGCAAGCGTGCTGCCCACAGCATGGCGTCGCCACATGACCCCTGCACTGAGGAGAGGCCTAGGCACTGGGCCATGGCTGCGGGGTGGGGTTGGGAAGGGTCCGATAGTGTCCTTGCATAACCAGCACTAACCCACTGTCTGCAGGGGCTTGACCAGGCTCTTTGACAACCCCCGAGGAAGTCCGAGGTTCGGGCAGCGGTCTGGGCTGTGGCACTGTTGGCTGAGCCCCCTCTTAGCTGAGGACAGGTGGGAGAGGGGAGATGTCTATCTCCTCTGGTTGGTGCTGCATGAATACAGACTGGATCCCATGCCAGCTGGGCTGTTAGATGCTCCGTGTTGGCACGGCAGGGTCCTGCACCCCTTTTCCCGTGTGTCTGCGGAAAAGGGGGTGAATCAGACCCCTACATGGGGGACATTGGGACTCATAGTGGTGGAAGAGGTCACTCTTGCCATGCTGGGGTCCCCCTAGAGTCCACGTGCTCCCGAGAGCTGCCCCTGGCGGGGTGCAAGCTGGGTGAGGGCTGAGCTCCCAGTGCAAGGACCTGCAGGGCAGCATGTGGGACCCTGTTTGCCGAGGCAGCTCTCATCATGTCCCTGCCCGCTCTTTCTCTGGCCTGCAACCTGGCTGACGGCCTGTCCTGCCCTGAAAGTTGACTGTAAAGCCAAGTTGGTAGGGCTCCTGGCTGTGATTCTGGAGGAGACTTGATCAGTCGCAGGGGAACACAAGGGCTTTCTCCTAACAATAGCCAGAGTCCGGGATCGGGGCACGAGCCTGGGTGCTTGGCTTCTCTTACACTGTGGTGCATGTTGAAGGTGTCACTGGTGTCATCTAGCGCTACAGCAGCCCAGGTGAGCCCCGCTACTCTCTCTCCGTGCTGTGTGGGCTCCATCAGGAACACAGGGGTCCATGCATGTGACTTCTCTTAGGTCTGTGACACTTAACCGGGCGCATGCTTGGAAAGCTGAGCAAATATGGCTCATCCATAGACCAAAACGTCACTAGGAAGTCCTTGGTTCATCCCAGCAGTGCTGGGGTTCTCAAGATAGCTGCTTCAGCCCCAGGAAGGGATGCAGCATGCTGGGAGCAGCCTTGGCTCTGGTGTGGCCTTTTTTCTCCCAGCTCGGGGCCTGTAGGAGGATCTGGCCAGGGCGAAGGGGCTGCCTAGTGCCTGTGGGATTGAGGCACTAACCATCCCTGAGGAGCTCCAGCTTATTCAGGCCTTGCTGCCGTCAGAGGCCAGCATGTTGCTCTTCCAGGTGGAAGGGGACTGCTGGCTAACAGGGGTTGGGTTCCTGGGCTTGGCTCTGCTCAGGGGAGGAAGCGTGGTCAGATGATGGTGGGCAGCATACATGAGCACAGACCCCTGTGTCCCCTCCCAGTGCCATCCCTGTCCTAGCCCATGACCTTGGGTGGTTACTGGAACCTGTCTCTGCATCCGGGCTAGTAGCCCAAAACATTTCAGCATCCACTGGGCACCTGTTAGGCTTTGCTGGGCTCAGGACTGGGGCAGCAGCTGCGGCAGAGTTCAGGGAGCCATCTGGCGAGCAGTGGCAGAGAGGCCACGATGACCTTGGCACCCGTTGGTGATGCTAAGCTGTAGCAGAGGTGACCGGTCTGGCAGGGACTGGGCCGTGCCAGCTGTTCCCCTCCATGCTGAAAAGCTAAGTGCACATGGTGTCCTGTAGGTCTCAGCACCAGCTCCTGATGGAGTCCTGTGCTGGCGGCTCCCTGCTGTGCCCAGAAAGCCCCCTGGCCAGAAGGGGACATGGTGGCAGGGTGTCACTTTGGGGCAGGCTGCAGACGGGGGCTGTGTTTGTTGGCACCAGAGAAGCTATGCCTGCGCCTGGTCACCGCTGGCAGCCGCAGCCCCCAGCACAAGCAAGGCCTGAAAGTCGTGTGGAAGAAGCTCAGTAGCTGGGAGCTGCCTGGAGCTGTCTGCAGTGCCAGAGATGGCAGGTGGCAGGGCGGGCTGTGCCCAGGAGTGTTTTCTGTTAGGTTTTGCTCCCCTGCAAGGGGACAGTCCCACTGGGAGCAAAGGTACTCCTGTCCCCTTCCAGGGGCTGCCATTCCCCCAGCGGCGCTGTGCTGGTTCTCGAACCGGGTCTCTGAGGCCAGGGCAAGGGGTCCGGGGACTGTGCTGCCCCTTAGGTGAAAGCCTGGGAACAAGGGAGCAGCGAGGAAGGCCCAGGGGTGGGAGGGACCCGCTGGTCAACACAGCTTGAGACCCGGTGCTTGTGCCTTCAGCATGGGACACCACGGGGCTGAGGCCTGTTGTCAGCCCATGCCCAGCTGGGGAGGCAGACAGTGTAGAAGCCCAGGTGCTCCTTGATTGCAAGAGAGGGCAAGGGGGGGGCAGCAATTAACCCCAGGTGTCCAGGCATCCCTGCTGCTTCCCCTTCATCCCAGGCTCACGCTGTGAGGTGGAGGGAGCTGACATCTCTGCATCCTGCAGTGGGATCCTCCTGGGCAAGGTGACCCTTGGCTCTCCAAACTGGCACTAAGATAACAGTCTGCCCGTTGCCATTAAAACTGATGGCCCAGGAGTGAGCTGTGGGTGATTAGGGCAATGAAACCTCTCCAAACGGCCCTAGCTGGGTTTCCTTATGGAGCGGTGGCATCTCTTGGGACCCAGCTGTGCAGGGCAGGGCTTCCCCTAGTACTACTCCCTGCTGCAAACCAGAGGGCCAGAAGCGTCCCGCTGGGCGGGTGGGGTGGCAGGAAGTGTGTGTGCAGGAGGCACCTGTCCTGCCTGAGTGCTCCAGCCACACATCCATACCCGAAAGGGAGGTCAGTCCAGACAGGAAACTGCTGCTTGGAGGTATTGGCCCGGAACGGACCCTGGAGGTGGCTGGGCTGGAAGAAAGTAGCAAGAGGGGACAGTCCTCCTGGACTGCCCACTTTCCTGGTCAGCAGCAAGTCCCCTGGCAGCCTCTCAGGAGCTGGGTAACATCACAGAAAGGAGGGGCACCACAGGGTATCGGTGCTGTCCAGATGTGGATAATGCAGGACACACGCTGCCCTGGCGGCTGGGCTGCTCCACAGACGGGCTGGTATGGGGCAGGCACTTGTGTGCACAGGTTGGGGGTGGGAGCCGTGGGCTCTATTCCCAGCTGTGTCAGTGACCTGCTAAGTGGCCTTGGGCAAGCCCCTTTCCATGCGTACCTCAGTTTCCCAGCGGTAGGATGCGGGGTGGTCTCCCTCTGTGATGCTGGGGAAGGAGGTGGGACGCAGATGTCCCTGATGCTCTCTGCACCGTGCTCAGTCCTGCCCGGCTGCCCGGTGAGGGGTGCTCTGACCTGCAGGTTGGTACAGCCAGCAGATCAGGGTCCCACTGTGCGGGAGGTCGCGCAGGCACAGAGTCTCTGCCTTCATCCCGCCCCGCCATGGCTGAAGAAGGCAGGTCAGGGAGCGCGAGGCAGCCTGGATTGTGGTTACGCTGGCACCTGTACCAGCGTCAGGGCACCAATGCGCTCTGCCAGCAGCACTGGGCACAGCCTGCCCGACACAGCTGGGCTTTGGACCAGCACAGGGCTCCCACCTGTCCAGATCAGTGCGAGCATCCTGCGGCTGGTGTAATCTCTGCCGTACAGGCTGCTGCCATCACAGCTCTGTTGGCTCCTTCCTACTCCTGGCAGAGTTGTGTCAGTCTGTGGCAGAGCCGTGGCCTTGGTCGCCTGCCAGGCTGGGACTCAGCCCAGCTCTCCTGGCTCCCAGGCTGGGAGCTCACAGCATCCCTTCGCTCCATGGTGTGCCGTGTGGGAGGAGAGCAGGGCAGCTCAGACCTGATGGTAGCTGGCGGGTGTCCCTCCAGCCTGGCCAGGACTTGCCCTCAGTGGAGAGGCCAAGGAAGAGGATCCTGCTTTGTCCTTGGTTCTCTGCAGAGAAGGAAGTGGCATGGCTGGGCGACAGGGAGCGTGGCATCCCCTGTGCCAGTGCCGTCGGCTGCGTGCCCACCCACGTGCCAGAACTGGGAGCGTGGCCCCCTGCCCTGGCAGCAAGCCTGGGCTCTTGAAGGGGTCTGGCCAGGCCTCCAGGAAAGCCAGCCAGGATCCCATGGGAAGAGCCTCACGTGGACCTGCTGCCTCGTTCAGAGCACTTGGCACGGTGAGAGCAGAATAGATGGCCTGTGTCCTGGCTTCTCAGAGCTGTGGCTTGGCCTGGTGAAGGCGTTCAGAGCCCAGAGAGTGTGCCAGGGGTGGCAGCTCGGGAGTCCTAGCTGTGCCCGGGTACATCAGCCTGCCATCGCACTTGGTCTCACCAGCAGCCCTCGTGGGCATGTGGCTTGGAAAGCTGGAAGGGCTGTGGGTCAGGATGAACATTGGCAGTGCTGCAAGGACCAGGTGGCAGGGCAGAGCGGTGGCTCTGTTTGGTGTCGGTGTGTGTACAGCTTGGCACTGGTGCGTATTTTTCGTCTCTGGAGAGCAGTCAGAAAGGGCTGAGAAGCATTTAGCTTAGGCAGGAGCTAGCAAGACGTGGGCAGTGTGGAAACGAAGACCTGGGCGGCGGGGCTGACCGGGGAAGGGCTGGAGCTGGACTGCCCCGGTGCTCATGCCAAAGCCCGGCGCTGCCTGGAGACGCTGGAGCAGGGCTGCACTGCCCGTACGATGCCTGGTGCAGCTCAGTTGAGCTGCAGATGTCCCTGAGGCCCAGTCCCCAAGAGAGCCAGCCCAGCCCAACGCAGCCCAGCATCAGGTGTCCTCAGGCTTGCTGCAGTAGCCAGGTAGGAAATCGAATTCCAGGCAGCTGAAGAGCCCCAGGGAAAGGCTCATCCGTCAGGGAGCTGGGTGCAGGATTCCTGGGTCCTGGGTGTTGCAACACCTGCTCCTGCATGGCCCGGGAGTGTCCCTGACCTACTTCTGCAGAGAGGGGCTAGGAAGGCTCCAAAAGGTGAGCACGACGGCCCCAGGTGAGATGCATCTTGCTAGCTGTGGCCTCTCCCGTGCGCTGGGTGTCACAACTAACCTCCAGCCCGGGCAGTGCAACAGCGATAGTGATCCCAGCGCCGGGCAGCTGGCCAGTGGGTGATGCCCGGCAATGGTTCAGGAGCAGCACCATCTAGCGGCAGTCAGGAGCCCCAGCACCCTCCGGCTGCACCCCCTCCGGCACGCCTGTGCCCTGAGGGCGCGGGTCTCCCCTCACCCTACGCACAGCCCCACGTTGTATCTTGGGGATTTAGGAGCTGGAGGTGGGTTGGGAGATTGGGCACTGCTCCCAGCTGTGCCACTTACTCCCTGGGGGAGCTTCAGTTTGCAGAGCAGGGGCTCATGCAGCTTCCTTTCTGCGCCCTGCCTGACAGGGACTACCGTCTAGCTCTGTGCATGGGCCGCATCAAGGAACAAGGGACCCCAGATCTGACAGAGCATCTGGTCACCCCTTTTGTACACGCAGGGCGAGCGTGGCCATTGCAACTGGCATGAAATGAGGGGTGAGGATGCTGATCCGACTGGGACGTGGGCCTGGCAGAGCCAAGCATGGCACTGGGGCCCTGCACCTGGGATTTGTTTCCAAAGCGCCTCACAGCCCACAGCTTCTATTTTTCCAGGACACGCCTGTGCCAAAATAGGTGCTGGCGTCTTCAGGGTGTCCGGCCTTTTGTCCCCCTCGCTGCTGGCAGGGAGCTGACATGTTCCTTGAGGATGTTTCGCTCCCTGGGGCTGCGGGCAGGGTTTCTTTTCACCTGCTTTGCACCTGAGGACACAGCTGCCAGGCCCTTGTCCAGGCTAGACCCGTTCCAGGCTGCAGGGCGCATCTGCCCTGAGTCATTCCCCAGGATAAAACCTTAGCTGCCCTGAAATGTGAAGACGGCGTCCACTGTGCCATGGGTGGCACCTGAGAGCCCTGCCAGTGTGTCCAAGGGGAAAAGTCCTTCCTGAGCCCTAGCTTGACTTGCAGCAGAAGAGCAAGAGCCTCCAGCCAGGATCCAAACCTCTGGGTTTCCTACACCCCAGACCCAAATGGTCTGCCGCTGCCTGTGCGCCAGCGCTGTATGGCAAGTGGCAGCCAGAAGCAGAGGTCGCGGGGAGCAGGGTAGCGGGCAGACCGATTCCCTGGAGGAGCACTGGTGATGGCTTGCTGTAGTAGCACAAGCTGGGACACCCCCTTCCCCTGGCCAGCCTCATCGGCGGGGTGCTGAGCTGGTCCTAGCTGTGGTGCGTGGCCTGGCATGGGTCTGCCAGCCTCGCTGGTGTGCCACGATAACCCTCGGCAAGGGATGCATCAGGCAGGGGGATGGGGAGCGATGGGCATCCCCCTGCAGTGCCCGGGAACAGGGCACATTCAGCAGCCCCTCTGGGGCAGCTGCCCAGCAAACAGCGGGGCAGAGGCAAGAAGGTTAGCTCCGGCTCCCGAGCAGCCTCTCCCAGCCCGCTATGATGCGCTGGTTGGCTCCGAGTGCCAGGAAGGGGCCCGAGAGAGTGCTAATATGTCCCCAGGGCCCTTATGTAAGTGAGAGGATTGCTGGCTGCAGGTTTGCTGCACCTGCAGCCAGCAGCTGGCAGCCTCTCCCATGGCGGCAGAGACACTGGCTCTGTGGGGACAGCTGGGAGATGCCAAGGTGGGGGTCCTTCCAGAGGTTGGGGTATGCTGGAGCTCTGTGCCATGAGCTCATCCCTGCACAGCCTTCCTTATTTCTCCTTGCTTGACCCTTGGATGCTGGCTCCGGGCCCTGCCTGGCACCTTCACGCTTGCCCAACCCCTGCCCCTAGCCCACCTGGCTCCATGGCCCGGTCAGTCGTGGGCTCCTGTGCATGGCCTGGCACCTCGCCTCAGCGCAGGGAGTGCTGCGTGGCTGTGCTGTGGCTGATCGATGCTGGCAACACCTCTGCAGCATGCCCCTGGGCCATGCCCTGAGGTTGGAGGCCTCTCAGAGCTGGCACAGCAAGCTATAAACCGTCCACCCCAGCCAAGGAGCTGGAGGCATGGAGGTCACATCAGGGCAAGGCTGGGGCTTCCTGCCTCCCCAGCTCCCCCCAGGTGCGTGCAGAAGCCGGCCAGGGTGCAGCCCCGGCACAGGGAACGGGGGCATCGCTCTGCCCACCCGTCCCTCTGCAGGGCTCAGCGCTGGCCTAGAGGTGACGTTCTTGGGCTAATTTCAGAGCCAGCAGATGGTAACGGCTTGTGGTGGCCAGGCTTCATTTAGCCCTGGAGGTGAAAAGCTCCCTCAGTCGGTGGAAACCCCGGAGCCGTGGAGCCCACGCTCCGTTTAAAATTCCCTTTGCATCTGGCGGAGACCCCGGGTCTTTGTGCTCTATTAATAGCTCGCTGAGCTCATGTATCAATGTCTGGCAAATAACTCCAGCAGAGTCCCCCAGGACTCGGGCAGGATGGAGAGCGTCGGGGGCTTCTCTGGACCCTGGCGTGGGGGGAGTTGGCAGAGAGAAGTTGCCTTTCTTGACTCATGACGGGCCCCTTTCCTGACGGGAGCAGGGGCAGGGAGCGCTGCAGGCAGGGCCGTGCGGTTCCTCTCCTAACGGCAGGTGTTCAGGACCCGCCGGGGCATTAGCAGTGTGGATCTAGATGTCTAGTGCTGGAGGCTCAGGATGTGCCCCTCGGTGCTGAGTCAGTGCTGCAGCAGGATTTTCACGGCACGCTTTGCTGATGGACAGCTTGTCTCTCCCACAAAACCTCAGCCTGAGGTCCCGTCTCCACCCTGCAACTCGGACTCCCTCCGTTAACCCCCGCTCAAAGCATCCCAAAAATCACTCCTGCGCTTTTCATTGGCTCAGCACCTCGTGTGATGGCTAGCTAACCCTGCCTTGCACCTGGGGCTGCGTGCTGGTCAACAGCTGCTGCGTTCCACCCCAGAGGTGGCTGCATCCCAGCGGTGTATGAAACGGCTCTGGTGCGTGTGGTGGTGAGGCCTTGGGGGGTCTTTGTGGATGAAATGCATCATCAATGGAGCTGGAAGTGGCCTTGTCACCTGGTATGGGGTGACAGCATCCACACACCCCAGTGTATTTCTACCCCGCGGCTGTGCAGAGATGTCCGGAGGCTCCCCCAATGATCCTGCACATAGTGGTGCCTCTGTGGGATGCTTTCCCAGTAGCATGACACCTTCAGAGCCAGGGCTCGGGGTGACCGTCGGGACTCTCCAGGCCCTGTCCTTCGGAGCAGAGCGCCTCCTGAATGTCTGGTGCAGACAGAGGCAACTTCTGCCAGCCTCCACCCCAGAAGTGGCTGCATTTCAGCCGCACGATGTGTTGCGCGTGGAGAGCTGAAGTCTGCTTTGGCTCCTGGCACCTTGTTCTCCCCCGCGGGCTGTTACCGAAGCTGAAGGGAAACGAGCTCTGACGCCCCTGGAGCTTTCCCTGTACTGACGATAAAGCAGCCGGCCGTGCTGCAGGGCCAGCGCCGCCTCGTGCCGCTTCGACTGCGGGGCCAAGCGGGCTGTGGCCTCGCGGTTGCTCGTGGCGCAGCCGTCGCTCGGGAGCAGCCCCCCACCCCCTGGCTTTGCACAGGGACCCTTGGGGTGCTGCCAGGCTCAGGCTCCTGGTCTCGCGGCACCGGGGAGCGGGCAGCAGGCCTGCCCCACGCCTTGTGCCCCGCTCCCCCAGGCCCGGGCTGCCTCGGCGCGCCTGGCAGGTTGGCGCCTCTCCCGCAGGTGGCCCGCATTAAGTCGCTGCCGAGATTAGGGCTGTTTTCAGTAGGTTCCTTTGAGCCGCGGTTTGTTTGTGTAAATATTTGGACGTTTCTCAGGCGTGATTATTCAGGATCCTGCACCTCATGCATATTCAGAGGCCTCCAGCGAATGATTCCCCCCACCGCCCCGTGCATGTGGGATCGAGGCCCGGGCGACGGAGGGGGGCGGGGAGCGCCTGGTGCTGGGGTGCGGGGAGGGGAGGGGAGGGAGCCGGCTGTGCCCCGGCCCCCCTGCGCGGGGAGCCCTGGCTGGGGCTCCGCGCTGCAGTGACTCGGCTTCTGCAGTGGCCTGATGCAGGCTGGAGGATGCTGACAGGCACGTGGTGGTTACCAACGCTCGTCCCCGCCGCTGATTGGCCTGCGCGGGCTCCCCGGTTGCGGAGCAGCAGTGACAGCACATGCCACGGCAGCCCCGGTCCCCCAGCAAGCGGGAGCCCAGCTGAGCGCGGGCTCCAGGGGCCTGGCTGCGCCGGGGAGCTTCACGGCATCCTGTCCCTGCCTTGCCTCGCTGCATCCCGGCCCCCCTCCGCTGGTCTGCTTTCCCTGCTGTAGCCCCGCATCCCCGTCACCCCGTCCCTGCCAGTTGCTGGGCGTTAAAGCATCCTGGAGGCTCCTTCCACGAGTTCGCCCTTTGGTCTCTCTCCTTCTCTCTCTCTGCCGAGTTGGAGCCGTTAGGGGTGCCAGCTGCATGTACCCTGCCTGCTCCCCCAATGTCTGCCAAGCTTTTGGGGGTGGGCCATGGCAGTGCCAGCCTCTGGGCAGCAGGAGGGTATGGCTGTGGTCTGCTCTCTGAACAAGTGCAGCCTCCCCTACCCCAGAGGTGGCTGCATCTTGGAGGTGAGCGATGCAGCCCTTGCATCTAGCTCACAGGGTCGGGCGAGAGAGCTGCTTGGCTGCGTGTCAGCGGAGGGATTTGGGATCCTGGAGCGAGGCGCGCCAAGCACCGGTAACACAGTTGTGAGCTCCTGGTGCCTGCAAAGTGATGGGGTATTGTGGAGGGAGCTGGAGTGTGCCGGCTTGGACCGGGAGCGTCTTTAGGGCCGGCTGCTCTGGCATCGAGCTGGCGAGGAGCGTGTCTCGTTGTCCGAACTAGGGGGCTTTCCCACCTGCTTCACTCGTGCAGGGTCTAACGGTCGCTTCCTCGCGGACCAGCTGCCCATTCCCGTTACCCACCAGCTACTTGATCCGTGCAACGTGCCCTTTCCTGCATTGCTCCTGGAGACGATGGCTCAGTCCCAGGACACTGCAGGGAGGAATGGGAGGCAGCGCAAAGCAGGAATCACCACGCTGACGTGTCCGCTTCTCTCCCAGGGAGCAGAGAGGTTTCCCGGGGACGAGTCCTTGCCAGAAGGGCATGGGTGCTCCTCATCCTCCTTGGTTTCGTTTTCAGCTTAAGGCTACGTTGGGAGCAGATCTTTGCACTTTCTGGTGCTAGACGCTTTCCCGGGCTTGTTATCACGCAACCCATGCCGTGCCATGCTTCCAGCCTCAAGGCCGGGGCTGTCCCAGTGCTGCCATGTCCAGCTGGGAGCAGGGGGTTGTTCTGCCCCTGGAGTTACAGCAGGGCAGCCCGTGGTGTGCTTGGCCCTGCTTTACTCCTAGAAGGTAAAGCCAAGCTGCCTTCTGCCGGTCTCACGCCTTCCCCTTTGCAGACACAAAGGAGCTAGGCTTTCCGCGCTGCTCTGCGTCCAGCCAAGGGGTTGTACCGCTTGAACCGCATCGGGATAATTAAAGTGTGAAGACTTGCGTGGAGACCAGGCCAAAGCATGTGCAGAACCCCAAAGCAGCCTGCAAAAAATGGGGAGGTTGGAGCCGAAATCCCGAGTGACTGCAATAGCGAGAAATTCCTGGGTTTTTCTTCCTCTGTGAATTCGTTTCGAGTCCTCCCGGACCGCATTTCCCAGCTCTTTCCTGCAGTTCCTCTAGCTACTAAGGTACTTCGTTCCCCTATGCCAAGGTCGAGGAGCTGGGCTCTAAGAGAAACAACCCAAGTCATGAGATGTGCAATGAAATCATTAGATCTGGCACCGCTGCATCTCCTCTGTTTTTTCTATCGCTCCCATCAGCCTCGTATCGCTGCACGGGTGCTGTTGTGTTGGTGATTCCAGTAGTATGTGAACAAACTATGCTAATGTTAGTGCAGACTGGGCCAAAACGATCACCGGCTTAAGCAGGTGCGTCTCCTTTGACGGAAATAAAGCTGAACTTGTTGCAAATTTGGCCTCTTCTAATACATGCCTCTTCCTGCACTGGCAGCTCTCTCCTCAGCCTGCCTTTGTGGGAGAGAGCACTGTTATTTCCACTTTACAGACGGGAAAACTGAGGCAGGGAGCGGTGATGTGACTTAACCCAGGCTAAGCCCCGATTCCTGGGCATCCCTGATGTTAAAAATAAAGGCCGGAAAAGCAGTTATTTTCCAGCTAGAGCTGATCGCTCTCCAGAGACAAAGTGTGTGCCCCGATCCCGGCAGAGCAGGTCCAGGCTGCCGGACAACGAATGTTTTCTGCTTTGCCCCGCTGACTGTTTCTCCTTGTTTGTCCTCCCCACAGGCATCACGTCCACTATGTTATTCCGTACGACGGAGACCAGTCGGTGGTGGACTCCTCGGAGAATTACTTTGTCACTGATAATGTAACCAAACAGGAGATTGATCTGATGCTGGGACTTTTGCTGGGCTTTTGTATAAGCTGGTTTCTGGTGTGGATGGACGGGGTTCTCCATTACGCCGTGCGAGCCTGGAGAACCAGCCGACGGTATGGTAAGTGCCTTCCCGGTGCCGCAACCCCCTTCCCCCCAGCAATGCTGGAGCCCTCTTGCTCATCCGAGGGTGTTGTAATTGTTAACTGGGGTTGTAGGATGTATGTTGGCTTAAAGACGCTTTCCAGAGAGTATGTATTGCTTTGCTGGATTCCCAGTCTCTCTGCTGGCGTACCTTTAAATGGTTACCTGAAAGTCCCCCTTTTTCAAGGAGGGGCATTTGCAGCAAACCAGAATTAATGTGCAACCGGGGGTGTTTGCTGGAAAACGAAATGCATGTGACAGTCATGGAAAACCATAGTGTTTGCCTGTGTCCATGTGTGAGCTGAAGGTCAGACCGATGGGCAATATTTGGGTCAGTCATTAACGCTTCTGTTCACAACGAGGGAGACCCTTGCAGTGGGAAGGCGCTCGATAAATCAAGGGCCGCGAGATCAGATGGAAATAGGCACGCACACGAACACACCCCGATGCTCTCACTAGGTCCCTTCCAGCCCTAAACCTGTGTGATTCTGTGAATCGGTAAGGCTGCGTGGACTTTGGGATGCATCGTGGTGGACCCTTGCTGTGTTGGTTGTCTGCAAGGTTGCACATGCAATCCGGGGAGCGCTTCCTGGCAGTGGGATGAACGAGTGGGGCAGGGTAAGATGGGACACCACCGCTAGCAGAGAGCGTCCGTCGTAGGAACTCAGGGCTCCGCATACCCGTCAAGCCCCCGGCCCAGCTAGTCCATTGGCCTTCCCCTAGCAGCGTGGGAAGACACCTTGTTGTTTCTCTGCCCTCGCAACCCATGCTCTCCCACGACCGTCTTTCCCCGCTGTCGTGACTAGGAGGAAAAATAAGAGAGAGAAAACTGGGTGGAAATAATGGGTGACTTGAAATCCCGTTGTATAATCAGTGTCTCTGCAAGTTGCACTCTCTCTGCAACCCAGTTTATAACGTCTATTCAATCACAACTTGGGTGAAAAAAAGAGAGAGAGTTATTTGGAAACCCATTTAAAAAACCGCTCTGATTATTCAGGCTCATTCCCTCTTTCCAAAAACTTCCATCAAAAGTGCATTCATTTCTCATTAGTCTTTCCATATCCCCAGCAGCCTGCTGGAGCGGTCCGTTTCTGAATGAGGACTCTCTCGAGGGTGCTCAGCCTTCTGCTTTGGAAGAGGCAGCAAATGTTTCGTGGTGGTTGTGGTGGGGAGGGGGAGTCCTCTGAGATCGAAGCTACCCTTGCACGGCAGGCTGGCATGTCGGGAGTCGCGGTGGAAGCAGGCCTGGGCTGGGGCAGGAGCGGAGAGAGCGAGCGAGCGAGCGACAGCAGGAGTGTGACGGCCCTGGAGAGCCGAGCGAGCCCCTCGGTGACGCATCCGGCTGGGCACGGAAAGCAAAGTGCGCTCACTCCCTAACCAAAGGCCCCTGGAAACGGTCCGCACAGGCGGTATCAAGCAACCCAAAAGCAAGAGCAGACCGGTTCTCGCTGTTCTTTTTCCTTTGTGCCTTTGTTTTTTCTTTCTGCGTCTGAATATTTTGCAACCTTTCCAGGGGGTTTGGGGAGCCGCCAGGGTGGTGATTTACACCGTGTATTCCTGCCAGGCCGGAGATGGAAACGTGCGGAGGGGTAAAGTAGGGCTCGGGTGGGAAAGATCAGTCCCTTCTCCTCTAGCAGGACATCCCTGGAGGCTGTGCTGTGCAGCTGGGGGCCTGTGTCCTGGGCCAGTCTCGGGTTTGCCCCTCAAGTCTGCAGAGAGGGTGGCTGTGCTGGGGCTGGGGAGGGAAGGCCACGCAATACCAAGGCAGCCCGTCTCCTGGGCAGAGGTGCGAGTGCCCCCGCCTGGCAGCTGATGCATTGTGCCCGAGCGCTGTTGGCGGGTTGTGTGCGAGCGTGTGCAAGGCACCGAACGTGTGCATCCGAATGCGTGCATTTTCAGAAGCCTTCTTGGCTCTGGGCAGGGTGAAGCCCCCCACAGCCCTTCAGTCTAAGTCTCGGTGGGCCGAGCCCGTCTGGAGCAGGCAGAAGGGCGACCTCCTCTCCCAGGCACGCTGGCTGGAGGTAGTTTGCTCGGGCGATGCCCAGAGTCCTGTAGCTGGCGGGAAGGGCCTGCTTCACCGCGTAGCTCAGTGCTGCGCTGAGCTCCCTGGTCTCAACATACTGCTGAGATGCAAAGAAAGCAGAGGCAGCGGTAACGAGCCCCAGGGACCCAGGAAATCTGCTCTCAGAGCAGATGGACGCGCAGCGCGGAGAAGCGGTTCCCGGGGCTGATACTTTCCGTGGAGGCGCACGGGGAAGCAGATGGAGGGGTGGGCAGCGGCAGGGGCGCCCCCACCCACGCGGGTCTCTTGATTCACGA
This sequence comes from Caiman crocodilus, assembly GCA_030014935.1. Taxonomy (NCBI): domain Eukaryota; kingdom Metazoa; phylum Chordata; order Crocodylia; family Alligatoridae; genus Caiman; species Caiman crocodilus. Next base: position 14,136,379 of record JAGPOW010002149.1, read on the forward strand.
GCCTCCTCCCGTCCGGGGCCCCCAGCACACGAGGCAGGATCATGTCACACGGGGAAGAAAGGAGGCAGACAGTATTAAGTCCGTTTGACAGAGCGAGGCACGAAACAACTCAGCTGCCACCCCTGGGCCCCGTCTTGCTAACTCGGGAGAGAAATCTGAAGTGACTGCAGTGGAAGGGCTCCAGGCTCATGCCCACGTCGCTGGGCTCAGGGCAGGACCCACTTCCTACCTGGTGGCAGACCTGACCTGCCCGTCTTCGCCTGGCCTGAGCCTGCCGCCCCCTCCGCGGCAGAGCCTCGCACGCAGGGCTGGGCAGGCCAGGGGATTCCCCTTCTGTACAATAGTACTTTCGGAGCAAACCGAAGGCTTTTCATTTGCACCCAAAAAAAGAAGAAAAAAGATCAAGAGGGTTTCAACATCCAGAATGAGACATTTTCAGGTTCTCTTTAATGAGAGTTCAGGAAATGGGACTTTCCCCTGCTGTTTAGTCCAAACGTCCTCTTTGCGTCAACGCTTTGAAGCACAGTGGATGGGCAAGCTGTAGGGATGGTGGGGGACACGCAGGAGACCCCGGCCCTCGGTAGGATGCTTGGGCTCTCTCTCCACGGTAAATCCCAGGGCAGCACATCCATGAGTGCGGACGCCACAGCCCCCTCTCCTGTAATTCCCCTCCTCAAGGGGTTGGGGAGGCAGCTGGTCTTTCAGGGCAGGACAGGTGCACAGGCTGCTTTTCATCACTGACATCTGCATTGAGAAGCCAGCACAGGGACTCTGCCTGGGGTTAAAGAGGTGGCTTTGGTGCAGAGGGCTGTAAACCACTGCAGGACGTGGGCTCCGTCACCGACGGCCCAGGTGCTGGAGGGAGATGACCGTATGGCATTGAAGTCTGTAGGTGACGGGGGCTGGAAATGAAAGTAGCCCAGTGGCTCTGCTGCGTGCGGACTTGTAGCCTCTGAATGGACCCCCTCGTGACCAGCCCAGGGAGTAATTATCGCTGGGGCTGTTTCCCAGGTGGCAAAAGGGAGGGACAGAGAGCGACGCAGGGAGCCCGAGTCCAGCACCCTGCAGGGCGCCGTACGGGGTGCGGGGATAGGAGGCTGCCAGCAGGCTGGCCGGGGACCTGCCTACAGCCGTGCGGAGCTAGCTGGCCGGGAGTGGCGAGCGCTGGATGTGACTTAAGTCTTGGCCCAGGTTATGGCTGGAGAGCAGCACCTCCATTTCCTTGGGGTCCGCAGCCCCAGCAGGTGTCTGTGCCCTTTCATTCGAAGAACTCGCCACGGTCGCCCCCTTTCTCTTCACACAGCGGGTGGGGAATGCAGTCCTCGCCATGCATATCTAGCAAGCTAGCCAGTAGAGAACCCACCCAGAATATGCACAGGCCTTCACGTCCGCATCTCCCACCTCCGCGGCGAGGCCCCGAACCTCCAGGTGACAGGCTGGGCCCCCGCTCCTCTAGGAACTGAGCTGCCGGGCACAAGGAAGCGGACGACTTACGGGACAGGATTAGCGACTGACTCTAACTTGCTGCTCCGGGAGGCTTTTATTTATTGGTACTTGATGGGTCAGTCCCGCTGACAGGGGAAAGGTGCCGGGCTTAGGCACAAACCCAGCGCTGTCCAGAAACAACATACCTCTTTATCTGTATAACCATCCCGGCATAAGCTAACAGGGATGCCCACAGCTAGCCTCCCCCTTGCCTATCAGTGAAAGTGTCCTGACGTTCACCTTGCTGGGGTCATCTGATGCTGGTGGTCTTTCCTGCCCAAGTGCAGGGGGCTGGACCCGATAATCGGCCCCGAACAGCTCTGAGACTATTACTGTTTCAGCCCGCCCGCCGTGGCCCTTGTCCCTCTGTCTGACTTCCCCATCATGCGGAAGCTGCACCTTGTGAGATGAGACTTTACAATCAGGGCTTAACCACGCAAGACTGTGCTCCCTCCCAGGGTTATCACCACATTCGTGTTGCAGTTGTAGTCAAGGGGCTTCCTGACCACCAGCAACGGCCCCTACTCCCAGAACTGCTTTGGGGGCTGGTGTGAGGAGGGTTTTCCTCAAGGTTCAGGAAGAACCAGAAGATTTTCTGGTTTGAGGCCAATGGTTGTTTAAAATTGTAATTGCCACTTAGTCCCCCAGTTGGAGCAGTGCCCTGAGAGGGGGGGCTTTGAATTCGCTTGCATGGAAGACCCTCACCACTTGCAAGACTCTGTCATGCAAGCATTGGGCAAGAGCCACGCTAACCTGCTGGAGCGAGGTCTTCCCCTCCCCTGGTAGGAGGCCGGGCCAGGTTCTGCTCTGAAGGATGCAAAGGGGGTTCAACACATTGGAGGCAAAGGCACCAGCCCCAGGCCTGCCGTGGGGCAGTCCAACATGAAGCTGTCCCATTTCGTTGTGTTGTGGGGACGGGAACCTGGGTCCCTTCTTCTCCCCATCGAACTGGCTCGTGCAGTTCCTTTAGTGGGGATCCTGCCTGAATCTATCGGCGTGGAGATAGCGTCTGACAACCGGAGCCTAGCAAATGTAGTGCCTGCATTCAGAAAAGTGAGGAAGGGGGACCCAAGCGGTTAGAGGCCTGTCCGCTTGACTTCAGAAAGGTCTTACGCCTGGTTTGGAAAGAGAGGATTTGGACCTAAACAGAACCGGGGCAATAGGCAACATGGTTGGAGCCAAGGAAAGTTGCGTGGTGCAAGTTAGCATCCTTCTGTGACAAGCGGCAGGCTGCTTAGACAAGGGCAAGGCAGACACGGAAGAAGCCGTCCTAGGGCTACCTCTAAATTGGGTTGCTGCTGACCGTCGGTGAAGGCCAGGGGCTGGTGTCTGGGTCTTGTCTTGCTCCCTGGGTAATGGCTTTGGCCCGCAGGTGGGACATACGCCCAGTGCAGCCCTGAGCGGTCACTCGCTGTCCTGCTCATGCTGGGGCTCGGGGTGGTTCTCCAGCCCGTTGGTCAAGGGCCCCCAGACCGGACTGGCAAGGGCTGCTTCAAAGCAAGAGGCTGTCGCTGACAGCCCAAAGAGGGGTGAGCAACACCGCTGCCTCCTGCCGCGGGGCCAAGCTCTGGCCACAGAGAAGGGCAGCCATTGCCTGTTGCTCTCCAGCACAAACCAGGTGGGGAAGGGGAAGTTTGGTCCTTCGTCTGCACTGTCCACTGGCCAAGCCAACCGCTGGGCTGTGGCGAGGCAGCTCCAGGGGCCCGCTTGCCTTGTCCTTTGAAACCTCCCCCTGCAAGGGCAGAGGGTGAGAGCGGCACGCCCCGGCTGAAAGGAAAGCCGGCCTCGCCAGCTCAGCGGGTAGTCTGCGGGCTTGCCACGGGTGCAGCCCTGGGCTTGAGCCTGTCCTCACTGTTCCCCGTCCGAGCTGCAGCCCGTCGTCCTCTTTGGCAGCAGAGGTGGGACCCTGAACCAGGCCCTGGTGCGACTCAAGAGGAGCAGGGCAGCAGCGGGGGTGCTTGCTGGGCCCGTGGCTTGGGTCGGGTCCAGGTCCCTGCCTGGACGTGCCACGTGTTGCCAGGTTTGCGGCGGGGTCCGCCTCGCTCCTGTGCATGCTTTTCACGTGGCCCCCCCCGGGCTCCGGCCTCTGCGCCCCTGCATCACTTCTCCCTCTTTGCCAAGGCCTCTTCAATGTTCAGCACAACCCACGGGCAGCTGCCAGCTGGGCCGACAGCCTTCAACCCAGGCCTGCGTACGCCCTCCGAGGAGGCTTAAACCCATCCCCACACCTCTGCTAGGGAGTCTACCTGGGTCCAGATGCCTGGGGGCATCTGGGCCCCGCTGCAAACTGAGCCCCCGCATGGAAAGGAGACAGGATTGCCAAAAGGCCAGTCGTTAGCCCAGGTGAATGTCTCATGGGCACGCTGCTGCGTCCACGCTCCCCGACGAGCTGGACTCCTCCACTCCGCTCAAGGCGACGTCTGCTTCTCCGGGGGGATGTCGGGACCCCGGTTGCAGCGCTAGGATTGCAGATGAGGGGCCCGTGGCTCCCGGGAGTAAACTCCCTCCCCTGGTTTCTGCAGGTCCTGGATTTGTCCCAGCGGGCACGTAGCCGACCCGCGGTCAAGCAGCCCGAGACGCCTCCGTTAGCCGCTAAACCCTGCTCTTTCCTTTTCTTTCCAGACAATTCTTGGTCTTGGATTCCGAAATTTTGTAACTTGAAGGAGTTCAGGAAACGTCACCACAGGCAGTACGAGGAGGCCACCGGCAACATGGTGCACATCAAACAGAAGCTGTATCATAACGGGCACCCGAGCCCCAGACACCTCTGAGAACCGCCCTGCCCTCCAGAGACTAAGGAGAGGTTGAACTTGGCTCTTCTCGGAGGAGCACACCCGCACGTTCGCTCCTCCGTGGAAGCCGGTGGAGGATGCCATTTGATTTGCCCATGCGGCGCGTCGTTGCGGCAGATGGAGAATGCACAACTAAGCCCGTTCTGGATCCGAGGCAGCCAAGACTTTGCACTGTGTTCGTCGTTTTATTGTCGGACTTCTGTATATATGTAAAAAAAAAAAGGGGGGGTGGGGGGGAAGAGATTTGCATTATACTTCCAGAGCCCGTCCCCGGTGTTGGAAGTTGTCCTGCATACTCAATGTACCTTTTTTGGGAACCGGTTGTGCTAGGGATCGGAGGCGACCGCTAACAGAAGACGTAGTTTCGCAGCGGAGAGGTCACGCTCCCTTCCACGTGCTGGCTCTGTATTGTTTCCTTGGCTGTGACTCTTCCCGTTGCAGGGTGGCACTGGTGCTCGCTGTCGCGGCCCGAAGGTACGGTGCGTCCCTTTCCCTTTGCCTGTTATTTTTTTTTCGCGAGGGGGCGAGAGCTCGAGCGAGACAGAGAGGAGACTCGAGTTCGTGGCTGTAAAGAGGGCGGAGAAAACCAGGCCCCCAATCTGGCCCCGTTGCATTGCCGACGTGAAATGATCCAGCCTGCCGTGGGGAGGCGGGACAGATCGCACCCATTCTGACAGAGGGGAAGATTGAGGCACAGAGCAATTTGCCTGAGGTCACGCGGGGGCAAAGCAGGGCTCAGCACCTGGAGGCTCCTGGGGGATCGGCCGTGGGAGGAGGTGAAGACAGACAGAGCAGACGCTAAACCCCAGAGCCAAACAGCCCAAGGGGCTGTAAGAGCTGGAAACGGCTGATGGCACCTTTCCCACGGGAGACGTGGCATCTGCCTTGCCTCGGGCCCGGCTCTCAGGCGCGGCAACTGTTTACGGGAATACAGCCGTAACCTCCTATCAGGCCTGCCCGAGGCAAGGGACCTCCTGGTATCTCCTCTCCGAGGGCACGTATCCTGCAGGGAGCCTGGTCTGAGCATCGGGGACCCGTCTGAGACCACCGGGCTAGATTGCAGCGGGGCTGTTTTGCCACGAGCGGCCCTCGCTGGGGAGGAGGAGGGGGTAGAGTTTGGCCCGGGGGGTGTACGGCGAGCCCTGCCCCTTTTGCCGGTTCTCCTGCGTTCCCAAGTGCCCGGCAGCCTGGCACGTCCCTGCGGTTCTGGGCAGAACGAACCAGGCAACCGCTCTCGTCCCTTTGTGGCTTATTTTGAATCGACCTCCTCTGCCCGGGGATCAATCTAAAATCAAAAGCAACAAGCCAGCCTTGTCCTTGCCATGGTGTGCCCCCTCCCTTCGCACGCACCCCCCAGCCCCGGTTTATGGTAGCCGAGGTCCGTGCTGGTGTCCGTCTGCCGGGACGCTGGCCGTTTGGGCGCCCGATGGGCGTGCTGCCTCCGTAGGTGCCTGGCCGTGTTAGACTGAGGGGTTTTCAGCTTCTCCTCGTGCATTAGTTCCTGCGGCTGGTGCAAATCAGCGGTGACTCGGTGGAGCTCTGCGGATTTACACCAGCCGAGGCTCCAGTTGGCTGAGTTCGGCGAAGCCAGGACAGCTTGCAGCCCCGGTGGGATGTGATGCGTCCGTTCGAGCGGCTTTAAATCCCCGGCCTCTTCGGCACCTCCTCCAGGGAAGCAAGCGAGCGAGAGAGAGCGGTGACGCCCGGGCCAGGCCGAATGCACAGCGCGGTTCTGCCTTGCTCTGTAAATCGCTGCTAGTGGGTGCATCATTAAATACGAACCTGACAAAGGACGAGAACGAGGCCTTGGCTGGTGGTGACTGAGTCTGAGCCCTGCGAGGCGTTCAGGGAGCAGAGTCGTCTTGCAAGGTGTGTGCTCCCCTGGTCCCTGGTGCCGTCACAGCTGTGGGGTCGGGCTCAGGGCCTTTCTGCTCCTAGCCTTGATGCTTTCAAACACCCAGAGCGATGGGAGTAACGTGCAAGCCCTTCAGAGCCTGGGATGTGGCACGTCAGATCCAACATGCACGGCAGTCTGTGGAAGCAGCCCCATTGCCTGTAATGCACCTTGGATTGGGGCCTGGGCAGTCGTCACCCCTGTGCAATGAGGGCTGTGCATCACTCGCGCCCTTGGGACGTGTCTGAACAGGGGAGCAACAGGAAAAGATGGGGGGAGTTATGCCCACCCCGTCTCTTGCTGCTTTTACAGTGGTAGGGGGCGGACATCCGTGGAGCTGCCTCCAGTCTACCCCGGGGTAACAGAGGTCAGGATCTGGGCTCACAAGTAGGTCCTCTGCTTGAATGGTGAAACCCCAAGAGGGCTGGGGTGATTTTTTTCCTCCCCAAAAGAGGAATTTCTGCAGCGCTGAGCATTAGGGCTGTGCAAAGCTTCGGATCACGATTTGGATTCGGGTGATTTCGAAGGCCGATTCTGCAAATCCGAATTGAATCGCTGGAAGCTTTAGCTTTAGGCAGGGGGAGCGAGCAGGGATGGTGCGTCCGGCGGGGAAGGGGAGCGGGCCGTGCCGCGGGGTGGCAGGTTTGCCGGCCGGGCGCGCTGAGGACGCTTTCTGTGGACTGAGAGAGTTGGAGACTTTTCTGCAGCCGCGGGAGGGGCTATTTTTAGAGCCGAGACGGAGCTTAGAAACCAGCTCTGAGCGATCTCAGGGGCTGAAGCGAGATTTGGAGCGTGGCTCCCAGTGGCCTTGCCTTAAAAGTGGGCCTGGTGCGTGTGGGCACCACGGGGAGGGGGAATCCCATCAAACCAGCCGGCCGCCCCTCGCCCGTTCTAACCCGTCTTCCCTGCTCTGCTAAAAAGCCCCCCCGCCCCTGGGTCAGAATCCATCCTGCCCAATCAGCTCCTCTGCCTCCTCGTCTGACATCATTGTTACCGCTGACATCACGTTTGGTTTCTGATGACCTCACAGGTCAGAAGAAATGGCAGCGAATGGGCCAAATTCATGCCAGGTGGAGCTGTGCCAGGCAGGGGTTTTGGCAGCCTTCTTGGCTGGGAGCAATTCCTGTCTGTCCAGCCAGGGTGTCACGTTAGCTCCGATGGCTGCTGGGGTTGTCTGCAGTGAATCGGAGAGGGCAGGGGCAGAAAGGGATGGTGCTCTCGCACCTAAGTACCTTTGTGAAGAAAGGCCCCACAGACTCGATAGGCAAGAAGGGGCAGAGCACTAGAGAGGGGGTGCAACTTGCCCTGGGGCACAACTGAGGACCCAGGTCTCAGCCTCATGCTCCAGCTGCTAGTTACCCCTGCTTAGGGTCACTCAGGTGGGTGCTGGGCTCACAGCGGCCGTCCCAAAGGTGCAGGTGATGGGTGTGTTGCAGAGCAGCCATGGCAAATCCTTGAGTGTGGCCGGGCGTTATGCAAACACGGGATAGCGGGGCTAGCAACAGCAACACTGATCTGCCCGGTACTTACCGTGCCGGTGGTACTGCTATGCGAGACCCTCGCCCCCACCCCATCACTGCTGAGCCCAGCGCAGCTGCCCTGGCCTTAGCAGTGCGGAGGACGGTGGCTTGCTTACGCCGCAAAACATCCAGGCATCGTTTCTTGGCAAGGGGTTTTTTGCTGTATTTTCTCACCTACAATACACCCCAGAATGAGACACACACCTTGGTTTAGAAAGGCAGAATGAAGGAAAAGCTCTTTGCTTGGAGAAAGGAAATGGGTAGCAGCAGCAAGGGACCCGTGCCTGCAGGTTGTGGATCTGGGTGTAGCCTTTACTTTAAACTTTGCCCCGCGCCAAAGCCTAATCAGCAGACACAGTTGTTACCATATTTCCCTGTGTATCATATGCACTCAAATTGCCAGCAGCTGTTTTTTTTTGGAGAAAAAGTACATGTTGTATGCAGGAAAATCCAGTGTTTCCCTGGAAGGGGTGATGCTCTTTGCAGATCATGCAAGGACTCACTTTTTCTTACCATATTCAAACCCTTGGGGGCTCAGCTCCAGGAGGAAATAGCTCAGCGGAGCTTGTCCACAATAGCCCTCCTGCATGCTGGGATGGGGGACGCACTTGTTCTGTACTAAGAAAAACTGGGATTAGCATCAGTTGTCCAGCACTGGAGAAAACACTATTGCAAAGGGGACGCTGGTCCCGTGCAAGTGTTTCCTCTGAGCTGGGGGCTCTGACCTGCTCCCCTTTAGAAAGGGAAAGCTCCTCACCTGTGCACTGCCCGAAAGAATGAGCTGTAGCTTAACAGCTCCCATAGCACTGGAGGGAGTTAGTTAGACAGGGCTCGAGGCAAGTTAAACCAGCAAAACCCCCCTGTACGGCTACGGTTACTAATGCAGAGAAGTGGTACCAGCAGAGCTGCGGCTACCCCAGCGCTCAGAGTCCGTGAGCCAGGGCCTGGCTGCACTACTGGAAAATGCCAGGACTGCGATGCATGCGGGGCCGAGGCGCCGTTTGGGTAGCGTCCACCTGCGCGGAGGAAAGGGCGGTGGCGCAAGGGTGGGCAGGTGATGCCATGAACCCCCAGCTTCTCGCACGCTGCTGACCCTTTGCGGTCATGTTCCAGCTGTGTCCATTGCCATCTGTGTGCGCACGTGTGTGTTTATCTCTGCGTGTCGGCGTGTGCACCCACTGCTCTCGCAGGCCCATTCTCAACACGTTCTGGGCCACGTTGCATTTGGCACAAGACGGCGGATGCGGTCCCCGGAGTTGAGCTGAGCACAGGGGTGTGGGTGCAGCAGAGAGCAGGCATCACCCCCACAGGCCTCAGTTGGGCAAGGTGGGGGCTGCTTTCCCTTCCTGATTGCTAGGGGGAGAGGGGTGGCAGGGGGCTCGCTCTCTCCAGCGTGAAAAGGTGCTTCCTGTGCACTCACAACGGGGCTCCTCCAACAGCTCTTGGAAGAACCATTTCCCCACAGCCCGGAGCCCCGTGCTCCCGGGTTTATGCACTCAAAACTGATTTTTGCACACGTGCAACAGGAAGCAGGCACAGCATACCCTGGTATAAACCGAAAGAGAGGGAGGGAGATGCAGCTCCTAGACTTGTCTCTCTCATGATCTGAAAAGCAATAACAGCTAATTTTTTTTTTTTTTAATACACTTGCGAATGAGACTGTCACGTGCATTTTGTAGTCTCCTGGAAGACGGGCTTGGCGCTGTGCTGGTACGGCACGAGAAGGAAGGGTGAACGAGTGGAGCAGCTCCGCCTGAAGGCTGCAGTGAGTTTGGGTTTGAGGGGGGGAGAAGAAAACAGAGCACACTGTGACTTCATTTGGGTCAGCGAGTGAATGCGTTGCAGCCGGACCAGCCCTTGCGATCCCATGTTTGTATCTTCGGTGATTGATTTAGCCGCCTGAAACTGAGCCCGTCCTTTGCTGTTTGTCAGTAAAATAGGTTGGTTTTTTTTTGCACGTTTTGCATCCGACTTGTCTTTCCCACCTTGCGTAGCGATGGGGCCTGGCAGGGCCGCGCGGCTCATGGGTAGTGGGAGATAGCGGCTAAGTGGACCTGAGCTGTGGTCAGTGTCCCTGTTTGGGGCTCGCCCGCGCTCCACAGGGACGTAAGACGTGCCGTTGAGTGGGTCAGATCATGGATCTGTCTTGCCCAGCGTTGCATGGCAGCAGAGCGGCTGCTGAGAGGACGAGTGAACTGGGTCTGACCAGGGTTTGCCCCACGACTACTCTCCCCCTTGCAGCCTCCAGCTGTTAAGGTCCGGGGAGCTCTGATTCAGAGGCCGTGCTCCTTGCTCCCATGCTCATTAGCGACCGATGCCCCTTTTTTGCCAAGAACATGTCCAATCCCTCTGCGATTAGCTAAACTATCAGCTTTCGCTGTGTCTGGTGGCAATGAGCCCCACACTTTGTGCAAAAGAAGTTCCTTGCTTTAGTCTGTCTTTTATGACCCCCCCCCAGCTCTTGTCTGGTGATAGAGAGTAAATATTACCGTCTCTATTTGCTTTCTCTTAACCGTTTAGTATTTTGTAATCCCCTCTCATGCCCCCGCTTCGAGCATCTCTTTTCTAGCCCAGACAGGCCTGGCCTCTTCGGCATCTCCTCACATGGAAGTCCCTCCGTAGCCCTGATTGTCCTTGCTGCCTTTCTCTGGACCGTCTTCTATGTCCTCTTTGAGGTGGGGGCCAGAAGTGGGCACAGCGTTCAAGGTGTGGATGCCAGGGCTCTTTTGCCAGTGTGGGTTATAAGACGCAGGGACTTCTGAAAGCATGGCTAGGATGGAGACGGTGATTTTCTTTGTGACCTGCGAAGCTGAGTGACGGCAGCAAAACTTCGCAGCGCAGACTCAACCCAAGTGTTTCTGAAGCACGCAAGGCAGCAACGAGGTGCATTAGCAGAGCCGGGTGCACGGAAACCAGGCACCAGGGCTAGGATGCAGGCACTGCGTACAGGGAATCGTGTACGTTCACCACCCTGGCAGCACGTACCGTCTCTTCTCCAAGTGCCCTGCTGCTGTCTCCGAAAGTACCGAGGGAGGATTTTGCTGACCCCCACGGAAAAGCTCGTGGCTGATTTATCATCTGCACGCAGGCAGGCAGCTCTGGGGCATGGGCTCTTCCGGCTCAGATAAGACCAAATGTGACATCAAAGAGCGGGGGAAAAAAATGCCCAAGTGGAGGAGAAATTCAGATCCTCGGGCTACAGCAGACACCGCAGGGAAAAGCCACTCCAGCTGCAGAGCGAGGGCTGGGAGCTGACGGCAGCTGTGCCCTTCACCCGCGGGGCTCATCTGAGGTTTGAGGAGCTGTGAATGTGGAAGAGCTTCTCTGCACGTTGCTCTGCTGAACCGGGGCGCAAGGGACACATCTGGGGCTCCCGAGTCTGAGGCTGCCCCATGGGCCTCGCGTCTCATTAGCCCGGGAGATGCTGATAATGTAACCACAAGGGTCAGCAGCATTGGAGGGGCCACAGCGCAGCTTCCTGCCCCGTTGCGTGGATCAGGCAGCTCGTGTCTCAGCTTGGGCTGTATCCAGGTGCGCACACGTTCTCCGATCCAAGCCGGGCTTGGCTCGTCTCCTGGGAGCGTTCAGCTGGCATGGAGCTGAACAAGGCCCAGCTCCCGTGCCAGCCAGTGCTGCCAGCCCTGTGCCAGCACAGCTTGCATGCAAGCGCACTGGTGGGGCTGGAAGGCGAGGCCTGTAGCTCGGGGTTTCCTTCATGCCTGTTAGCTTTCAGTTCTCCCTGAGAACTGACCCCCTTGCACCAAATTAAAATTCATTAAACCTCCCCCTTCCCTATGTCCTCTAATTGTCCTCAGCGGTGAGGGCTAATGGGGTGGGGACTTCATCACAAGAGGCAGCAGAGCTCTGAGCAGCCACCTGCCAAGCATACAGGATAGGATGCTCCCTCTCACCTTGTGGCAAAAGGGACCTTTGGTGCAAGGCAGCCACAGGCCCTGCCTTGGTTCTTGCAAGCATCTGGGGCGATGCAGGTCTGAAGGGACCGGCAAGAACTGCTCCCACCCCATCACTCACATTTGCTGGAGGCTGAAGGGGCTGAGACTTGGCTCCCAATGCAGTGGCAGAGGGCATCTGGCTCACGGAGGCAGACAGTGGAGCCCCTTGTACCTGAGATGCATTGCGGCCTGGCTCTAGGTCTTGCTACGCACTGCTCCGGGGGAGCATGGGCTGTGCAGAATGGGGCATTTCACATGCAGGATGCACAGCGAGGCAAGATGAAAACTGCAGCTTTGGGAGGGCGATGAACCCCGGGCCTTGGCTGGGAGCCGGTCTTGGCTGGATGGAGCGCTCTGCCCAGCATGGCTGCGTCTTGCTTCGCTAGAGGCTGGTGGAGAGAGTAGTCAGGGCACAGGTAACCTCAGCCCAAAGGAAGAGGCACCCATGCATGCCCAGGCTCAAAGCAGGCCAACCAATGCATGGACACGGGGTGCTGCATGGACGTAGCTACTTCCCTGGTGTCCCACCGTGCAGGCAGGCCCTGACCTTTACCTGCTCTAAAGCAGAAACGTGAGGAAGCCACAGGGCCTGTAAGCCCAGTTATCCTGTCCAAGGCCGTATCAGTCCCTGCACAGCTACGGCCTGGGCAGTATGGAGCAAAGCCCCATGCCCAAGGACTGCAGCCTCAACTACAGCAGAGGGGAAGCGGGACCTACGCCAGCCTTGGTCTCTTGGCCGAGGGGCTTAGGGACAGAGCCAGGCAGAAAAGGCCCTCTCAGCACATCTATTCCCTAGCTGAGGGAAGAGAGAAGCGTATACCATCTCCTGCCCAGTCCAGCGACTGGCTCCTGTAAGGCGTCTCCACCGCCCCACAGTCGCACAATCTGGGCAAGCCTGGGTTAGACACAGCCCGTGGGCATCTCTGGCTCCCTCCTCATGGAGCTCTTCTCCCTCCAGCTGCTGTTCAAAAGCAAACACTGTAAAGGCTGGCAGAAAGAGTGGGGGAAGAGATAAACGACCGCATCATAAATCTGTCTCCCAGCTCCAATGCTTGCGTGCACGGACGACACTTCACCGCGCTGCCCCGGCGTGATGGATGGCCCTGGATCCGTCTGCGTCCAGTGTCGCTCTCCAGTAGAATAACCTGTGTTAACAAAGTGCCGCTAGCTCATCGCTCACACCGTGTCGCAGAGGGGAGGTCACCTCACCCCTTCGAGGCCAGCTCAGCTCCGCACGGTGTTACGCTGCCAGGCAGCTGCTGCTGCCTCCTCCCCGGGCATCAATTATTCCCGAAGCTGACAGCGGGCTAAACTCAAAGACGGGGCAGGCTGAGGCTGGGGAAGGCGAGGAGGTCTTGGGCTCTAAACCGCCGCTGGGCGGTGAATGCAACCCAGCACCCCCCACCTCATTTCCCCCCGCGCCTACGTCGTTCTAGCCTGATTAACAGCAGCGGTGACGGCAGCTGGCACAGCTATTCAGCAGGCAGCGGGGCATGAAATCACAGCTCCTGGAGGCTGGGAGCTCAGCACAGGCTTCCAAGATGGATTCCTTAACGGCCTGGTTTAAAGAGGCAGCAGCGGCGCTGGCTGGTACCCACACGCTCTGCTGGAGACGGCCACCTCCGCCGCAGTGGCTTGATGACACTGGTCCCTTCAAACGGGAGCCTGCAGCTGTTGGGTCCACCCTGGGAAGGAGGGCAGAGCCCCGTGGCCACACGAACAAACAGAAGGAACATCACTGCTAGGGAGGCGCAATCCTAAAAGCCTGTCTGCACCAGGGCTACGCGGCCACTTGGGGAAATGAACCAAGAGCCACGGCTGGAAATACTACCCCTGCCCTCGGGCAGCTCAGGCCGGGGCAGAGCGCTCGGGGTGCAAGGGTGCTCTGTCTGGGACCAGCCCTGCATTTGCCAGCAGACCCCCTGCTCTGCGCGTGCTCCACTGCCCGAGCAAACCCCGCTCGGAGCAACTGACTTCAGCCCCAGCCCACAGACGGGAGCGCCTGCTGTTTTCCCCTCGCCAGGACGAACTTGGGTTTTTCTTCCCACCATTACAGAAAACCTCCCAATGGTTTCTAGCAGCTCCTGCCCCTGCTCCTGTCCTCCTGTGCATCAGACCGCCTTGCTTTGGCACCCCTCACCCTGCCACGCCATGGCCCCACAGTGGCTCTGGCACATGGGCGAGTGTCACCCCTGTGAGCATGCCAGGCTGGCAGCCCTGGAGCCCCAAGCCCATGGGCCACAGCCATGCCACCCTCACCCCCACGCTGCTCCCAAACCTGCCCCGAGCCCCACTGGAGGGTGGGAGTAATTTGGGGCACTGGGGTCCGACCTCTGGTCTCCAAAGCAAGTGGCGGCAGAGAGGCACAAGTCGGGCGACGGCGCTTTGGCAGGGGGCTCCTTTAATGAGGCACTGGTCTCGTCCAAACCACCATAATCTCTGGTGCTACCTCGAGGTATAAAACTGTGAGGGGGGAGGCAGGCGGTGCCCCCTCCAGCAGCGATGGCCGCCCCTCACCCTGACATGATCCCAGGGACGCGCGCACCCCGCAGGCCTCTGGGCCGGGCCTCCACCCACCCCATGCATGTGAGTCTGGGGCCTGCAGGCCGCTTCTCACACAGAGGTCCCCGTGGGGAAAGGCATCAGCCGGTCCTTGCCGGGCTGCTTGCCCATTTCTGCAGCCTCTGCTTTCAGCCACTCCATCTTCTGCTTGTGCTGCTGCACAGCGTCAGCCACGCGGGCATCGATCATGGCCTCGCTGAGGACCCCGTCCTCCGATGCATACGCTGCGGCCTGCAGAGGGGAAGAGAAGACCGGTGGTTAGGAACGGGGCGCCGGTAGCAGCAGCACGTGGAGCGGGGACTGGTCCCCTCGCTCTGGGCAGCCGCACAGCTCTGGCTGCAGCCCTCGAGCTACCGGCACAAGGGCTGGAGCAGAGCAGCCCTGTCCATCTCTGCGTGGGTGTTGCTCGGAGGCGGCTGCGGCAGATTGCTGAGATCAGAGCAAGCCCCCTGTGTGGAGGAGACTGTGACCAGCTTCAATCCCCTGCACTCTCTATGGCACCGCATGGAGCCCCACATCTCACTTCCCTGCCCGTCCTGGCAGACTTGGAGATGCACTGGGAGCGCACAGCTTTCCCCAGGAGTGCTGGGGAGCTCCCCTTTAAACATCTGGGTTCACAGCCACATCCCTCACCTTCAGGGCTGCAACAGCCTCACTAGAGATGCTTTCTGCCTGCTCAAGCCTTGCACTGTGCATTACTCCAACCACCCGACTAACTCCACCGTGACCCAGACACTAGAGCACTTCCAGGAAAAGCACGCTAGACCAGCCCTGCACTTCCAATGCACGCTCACGGGAGAAGCAACAGCCCTCTGCACTGTGACAAAAACAGTGTTCGATCACAAAGCAGCACTGGACTGCACAAATGCTTTTTCACACATAGCGCTTCCTTCCCCCAGTCCACTGCAAGTCTTTGCTATGGGGAGTTACCAAAATGGGGGAGAACAAAAGGGTCACGTTTCCGGCAGTGCCGCATTGCCCACGGACACCTATCGCCTTTGCAGTGTTGAGTCCGGGGCTGGTCCGTCTGCAGTTTTGCAACGCTGCTGCAGCTGGGTCCTGGCTAAGCCCCAGCTGCAGCAGGCTTTTGAGAGGAGATTTCCTCTGGCAAGGATCCTCCCACCAACCCAACCCTTCCCAAAGGCAGGGGGGCTCAAAGGGGGCCAGACCACCGCCTTCTGCATCCCTCCCTTCTGGGCGGCTCTTTGAGCCCTTGCTCAGGGCTGTGGCACAGCCCGGCTGCGAAACCCACGCCGCTTCTCCTTTCAAGCCTCCTAGGGAGAGATCAGCCTCCTCCTCGCTGCTCGGAGAAGACGGCAGCTCCTGGTCCAGCTCCTGGGGGCAGTTGGGGAATGAGTGCCCACCCACCCCCAGCAAAACCAAGCACCGAGCACCGCCAGCCTCCCCTCCACGGCCCATTCATCTTGCGCAAACCCAGGGACACCTAAGCAGCTGTTTGCAATCGGCCCGCAGGCCCTGGGAGGGCACTTGGCCTGGAGCACCTCGACACAGGACGACAGGGCACGGATGCTGTAAGCTGGTCCTACGGATTCAAGGCCCAGCTCTGGGATGGCTGCCCTGCCGCATCCCCTGATGACCGGCCATCCGCCATAAATATTCATGACCAGTTTACAGCATCGTGCCCCCACCTGTCCCACCCTGCTGTGAAATCTAGGCTGTGGATAGGCTTGAGATCCAGCCCGAGCATCCCTCTGCTGAAGGCTCATCTGGCCTGCCAGAGCTCTCCGAAGCGGCTACCCCCTGGCACAAGCCGGCGGGGAGGGAGCTCAGGCATTTAAAATGGAGCGAGCGTGACGCGTGCACGCCCCTGGGCTGAGCAGGCCAGCGGCATCCGCTGCTTCCCCGCCCTGCAGAGCCCATCAATCCCATTGTGGAGGCTCCAGCCGAAGCGGCGCAGTTCACGCTCTGCTGATTTTCTCAATGACTTTCTATAAATAGCAAGCCCGAGGCCCTAGCTGTCAGGAAAGCAAATGGGGGAAAGCAGCGGCGCCTTCGGGGAGCAGCTTACGTACTGAAAACCAACGCCTGGCTTCATTTGTATTCATACGCTGGGCTCCGGCACGGACAGATTTTAACCCGTTTGCTGCCCTGCACTTGGTCCAGCTGGAGAAATTGGACTTGGCCCTGGAGCTGTTCAGAGGCAAAAATCAATTGTTCCTCCTCCCTCGTGCCAGGGAGCGGTTACGGAGCTAGGCACGAACCCCCTCCATGATATCCATCTGGTATCCCCACCTCCACCCACAGGAAGAGAAGCCGATAAGCTCAGCGGTAGCCGTGGAGTGATGTTTACCAGCGCCGCTACTTCACAGCCCAGCTTGCTCCAAAAACATCTTGCACCTCTCTCCCGCCCTCCCGCGCCCAGCACTTTACAGCCTCCCCACCTACAGAGGACAAGCATTTCACATGGAGGGAAAGGTCACACAAGTCAGAGGAAGAGAAGGGCACAAAATGAAAGAAATGTTAGCTGCATCCCGTCTCCATCTAGGAGGCAATCCGAGCTCTAGGACAAAAGAGCAGGTCTCTCTCGCGGGGATGGCGTGGGACCCTTGCAAGAGGTGGGCAGCGGGCAGTGCTAGCAATCAACGTGCATTTCCTTGGCTGTTGTTCCAGAGCAGCAGCAAAGGCGGCACAGCAGCGGGTTTGCACCGGAGCCATAAAAGTCGGGAGTTTGGGTAATGCTGGAAGTAGCGAAGATGATTCTAGGCATGGAAACCAATGGGGCCCTGGCCAGGTCAGCAGAGGAAGAGCCAGGGAGAAGGAGAATCATGCAGAAGCAGGGGTGGAAGGGACCTCCAGAGGACACCGAGTCCAAACCCCCGCCTGAGGCGGGATCATCCCTATCCAAACCATCCCAGACAATTCACCATCTTGGAAAAACTACTGGCAAGCCTGACACGAGATATAACACCCTCCCTAACCTGCCACAGGTAGAGCACAGGGGGACCACGGCAGCCAATGTCCTGCTTCTAGAAAAGGTTGTAAATAGGTAACACTTGAGAGATCCCAGGTAAAGGACCGTGCCCTGCAGAGAAAGGGGAAGCCCAGCTACTTTCTGTCTGAGCCTGGAAGTCTGTTTCCATGATGCCAACTGCTGCCTGTGTTACAGGCTCTATCCGCTGATTATCCAGGATCAGAGAAACTTGAGGAACGGGGCCAAGCTAACAACAAGCAATGAACCCACAGTGGATTTCCATTAGCAGCGATTGATTCTGAACCCAGCCTACACAGGGATCAGACCCTTGCAGCCATTTGCCTGGACTTCAGACAGGAGATTCAAACCCATAGCATCCCTTGCCCTGGATCGGGTCTTAATTAGGGCGGGAGCTCGATGGGGTCCAGCCCTGCTTCCCTGGGTGGGACACGCAACCCTGGGTTTGTGCACACTTCTGCTACCCCACTACAGGATGGAGGGAGTCAAGCAAGCTACCACGGAGGTGCATGTGCAGAGGTGTGGGGGCTCCAGCCCCACAGGGGAGACCTGTGCTGCCCTGCAGACTTGTGGGAGTGGAGTAGCAGGCTTTGCTGCTGCCCTGCACTGAGGTACATGGCAGGGGTGGAAGGTCTAGGCATGTGCTGGTGCGATCTGCCCTGCAGACACCCTGCCTAGACCCCATCTGTGGAAGCCCAGCAGCTCCAGCCCCTCACCTGTTAGCTCAGTGCAGCCCCAGTCGGGTGCCTTTGGGACAGGTCTGTAATAGGATGGGTTTTCTGTCTGCAGTTTTTCAGAGCTGCTGCTTTTAAAAACTGGGACAGCTGCCTAAAGCTGTGCATGCTTCAGGGGGGGTCAAACCCCTGAGAAATAAGAAAGGAAACTGGTTACGCCATGGCCTCTGTCCGCCTTGGGCAGGCAGAGGCCAGACCCTGTGGACTGTAGCATTGGGCGTTGCTTAAATCTGCTCTTTTGCTCCTTCAGAGAGGAAATGCTGATGTCCAGATGCTGCCCATCGTTTTGTTCTGTCTGAGACACTGGTAAGGAGCTTTAATGATTGCAGCCGGCAACGCAGCAAATGACTGTTGGAGAAAAAACTAATTAAGAAAATATATACATGAACCTGAAACAAATTAAGTGACTGGCATGTTGCAATTAAGCTGTGCACTTCGGGGATTCACTTTGAGTCGCATCAGGGGCATAATGCAATGTAGCCCGAGACAAGGTGGCAGATGAATGGCTCCCATTCAGTACTTTGCTCTGGCGCCATATACCACTGCAAGGGGGGAAATTCTGTGACTGCTGTCTGAAGTCTTCAGACACATTCAATTCTGGGAGCTGTCATGACAGGCTCATCTAGACAAGACAGGGAAGCTTAAAATACCTCCAGACAATTGCTTCAAGGCTGCTTTCAGGGCTTTTTAAAGAGCACCTGGCTCACAGCATCTGTTTACCAGCTTTACCTTGTAGCTGTGATTAGAAAAGGAAGGTGGAAGGATGAGGTTGTGGTTGCTTCCCGTGTTTATTCCCCCCGTGCCCGCTCCCACTTTGGATTAGCCTGGTCTACAGCTTCTAGGGAAGAAACCCCACAGTATTCCCCCGTGTCAGCACTGAGAACTTATCCAGGGGTTTTGGAGGAGGAGAGACCGGCGGGACTACCCAGCCCCTCCCACGGGTGCCTGAGCCTGGGGAATTCAGGTTTCGGGAGTGAAATGACTGAACTAGAGCATCTCACAAACACATGGCTCCTACACGGTGATTTTCTGCCTGCCGCCTTGTTGGACGCCTTTTCCTGCTTTCAGGCTACGGCAGGTCCCGCGGCTCCAACCTGATCCTGAACACACAGCACTTGAATTCAGTCACAAGGGGCTGGGTAAGGTGGCAACAATGCAAATGTGTGAAGAGCTACAAAGCTGGGAAGGAGCCACCAGGGCCATTGAGTCCAGCCACCAGCACCACGATCTCCACTTCAAACCCTCATGCACAGCTATCAGAAAACACCCCCGGCAGCACCAAGAAGCCCCGACAATGTAAAACCTTCAAGCAAAGCCATGCCTAGAGCTGGCTGCAAGTGGCCTAATCCCTGGTAGCAAGGAAAGGGGCGCCTTTGCCAAGGAACGGGAACATCCGTTGCGTCCCACGTGGCCTGCTTGCACACGCAGCCAAGGCTCGAGGCTGCCGGAGGGCTGACATCTGATCCTGACGCAGTGTTTGGGCCAGGTAATTTTATCTGCACGACCGAGACCTGATTTACGGCTGCGCTACGCAAAGCCGAGCCCTTCCTTTGCAGGAAAACCCATTATTCCGGCTGCAACTGATAATCCAATGAGCTCCCACGTCAGGGCTGATACAGATCCAATACAACGACGCTAGCTAATTTTACGTATACATCAGCCGGTTTAGAAGAGCTGGATTTTTTAAGCTTGATTACATAGCTGGACTTCAAAAACTGGCTAAGTATAGGTAGAAAATATAAAATGGTGTCTAGTGGGTTTCTCTCACTATTGATATTAATGGGTCTAATTTCAGCCCTCATTTAAGCTATGCCTTGTTCTAAACCAGCTCTATCTGGCATAAACCCACTAAATGCACTTTAAGTGACTGTGAGCAGACTACCTTTGACCTTTGTCTCTCCTACCTTTTAAACTCTTCTCACCTATGACATTCTCTCGCCTGCTCATTTCCTGTGCTGCTGCTTTTCTTACCCGGACTGTGGCCAAGCAAATGCCGAACTATATCATCTCCAAACAGCTTAGGGCCTACTACAGTCTGCAGCTGAAACACTAGCTCCAAGTATGGTAATGGTAGCTACTTAGACAGCTGTGTTCACCCAGGGATAGACAAAAACAGGCAAATACCTCTGAAATGGGAAAAGAGGCAGAGCTCAAGTACCTTCCTCCAGGTCACAAGTCAATAGCAGAGCCTGGAATAAAGGCAGCTTTGTAAAGCACAGCTCCTAGCTACAGAAAATTGCTTAATGAATCCTTTTACAGATGCACAGATTGAATAAGGAGTCTCAAGATCCTACAGTGGGGGTTTACGGAAGAAAGACTCAATAGCCCAGGTTGGGAATGTAGTAAAGTGCAAAGCTCAGGACAAAAAAAAAATCCTCCTCCTTTTTCCAGCTCTGCCCATGCACAGAGCAGCCAGCCGTCTCTTGGAGGCTGGGGTCCCATCCGGCCACTGGGGGAGGCGACATGATGTGTGCTGGGACGCCATGCAGCGTGTACCCCACGCCCCACTGTGACCTCCGTCTTTCCCAGGAGGGCTGGTGCTGAATCCGCCACCTGCTTACTCTTTGACGGAGTTTCCCAAGCTCTCGCATGCTGTAACGTCAGCAGATGAGCACTGAAACCTCCTGCCCTACCTGCTGTCCTTCTAGAGACACTTGCTTTAATTGTGCTGTTGTGGCCACACGCTTTTTAAGGATGTAATTAGGGTAACAGCATTAAGGAAATAAAGTTACTGTAGCTCCCCTCCTGGTGCACATTAGTTCAAGATCACTTCAGGAACAAATGATGGAGGGGGAGGTCATTCCCAGGGATTAATGATGGGTTCTGAGCGTTGACAGCCTGAGGAAAAGCAGAGGGCTATTAGCTGCAGCTTTGTTACAGGAAACGCCTGCTGCCTTGGCCTTTATGCGCTGGTAAAGGGTTTCTCCTCTCAATCAAAGGAAGAAACTCCGCACAAATAAAAGTTCACGTGGCCCCTCCACAGAACTGCTGCTCTAGGGCTGCAAGGCAAGTGCTCTCAGCCTGGACCGGGTGGCCTGTAACCAGCTTTCAGCACAGGGAAAGGTGTCGTGCTGTCACTCTGTGGGTGCATTTGGGCTGCATGCTCTTCAGCAATGATCTACGCTGTAGGAGCAGCGTAACACGGCACACTCTCAGCTGAGCACTCGCTACTAGAGATGTTGGGCACGTCTTGTAATATACACCCAAGCACATCACCTGGGATCTTGGTTTTCCCTTATAAAAAACTGCAAATTTTCTGATTAAAATCCTAAATTCCGTGATAAAATTGAAACGCCACTAATTTATGGTGCTCAGCTCTGGCGGTGTGCCCCCTGCCCACCCCGCTGCCACACCAGACCAACCTGTAGGAGCTGCTCTCCAGGCTGCCTGGGGCCCCTTGCCCGACAGCCCTGCTCTCGCTCCCTGCCCCCCGCCCTTGGCGGGTGGGAACTCTGCGACCCAGCGGAGCTTGGTGCAAAGCTGCAAAATCTGTGAGTTTCTCTGTTAAAATGAAAAACCCACACTTTCCTTGGGTAAAGAGGGCAATCTGTGTCTTTCTCCATTTCCCAACCTGGATCCCTGCTCAGCAGTCGCTATACATCAGCGATTCTCAACCTTTGTACACGGAAGCGCGCTCCCCTCCCCAAATGCCAGCTCTGAGCTTTCACTCTTGACTACAGAAAAAAATACTAAAGCAATTTTTCAGTTGCAAAGAATTCAGAGAGTCCACAGCAGGGCATAATGTTTGTGATGCTATGGATTCCTATTTGAAATCTCTGGATTTATCTTATCCATCACGTCTATGTGTTTGCACCCCATGGTACCCTTAAAAGTATTTTGTGGCCTCCTGGTTGCAAATCACAGCTGTACACCAATTACTGGCTCCCACGTGCAGACCCAGCTCCACTTTCAGGCTGGGATGGTAAGAGTCACAGTCTAACGCACTTAACACTGCTGGACAGAAGTTTAGATGTTCCCATAAAGCCAGCTCTACCTGGCACTCGTGTGCTCTTCGCTAGCAAAGCATCCTCCCGGAAGCCAAGCTCTCAGGTTTCTCTGTGTTCTGTAGCAGGGAGAGAGATGCCACAATAGAAACAAAACATTTACCCAGCAAAGTGATTTACGGCATCCCAATACAGAGAAAACGGTGTCAATAGCACCCAGGAGCAGTCACTTCTGAGTCCAGCTAATGTGTTCAAGTGGACGCCGAGGTAGAAACGCTATCTACAGGTTAAAAGGCGGCGGGAACAAGTGGCTCTCAGCAGGAGTGAAAGGCACGAGCTCTGAAAGGGTTTATATGGTTGCTAAGGCAGGTTTAAAAAAAAAATGGGGAAAAAAAAATCAATTTTTGATGTTGCAACATCACAGAGCAAGCCCACTGCAGCAGACTGCGCCTGGCTTCCTGATTCAGAGTGCCGCCACTGAGCTGACCAAACTGAATCCTCCTTCCTAAAATATTATCAAAGAAATTCATTAAAGCGCTCACCGGCTACATGGCAGCAGGGGAAAAGCGTGGCGGAGCAGCCCCTGCAAAAAACAAGTCATTCTTTGCTCAGCAATGACAGGCAGTGCAGCAACCGGATCGTTTTTCTTTATACATCCAAAGGTGGAAACAAGCCGCCTTCCTTCCTTTAGCCTTGCTGCTGTGCACAAAAAGCACCTGGATCCCTTCCTAGGCCTAAGCAGGGCATGAGGCCATGCAAGCTCCTTGCGACGTGCAATTCCAGCCAGGCTGCATCCTCCAGCCGTCGTGCTGCTACGCTCCTTGGGCAACGCACGATGCTGGCTCTGAATTACACCACGCTTGGGATCCCTGGAATGCGACAGCTCTTCCTCCAATTAGACTAGCGGCTTCCTGACCCTCAGCTGTCTACCCCAGGTCTACGATGGACCCACACACCTCTCTGCCCCTCCCTGCTCTGCCCAAGCCAACGGTGGTGCCTAGGATCTCTTCTCGGTTGATAAGAGGATCCAAGTCTGTCTGACTTACCAGAAGAATAGGGGAAGGACTATTACCTCCCCCTAATACAATGGACCCACTCCTAAGAACTTCAGGTCATGTCCCCCTGGTTTTAACTAGGCACTAACTCTCGTATGTAAGCTGCCGTATAAATGTCACTCCTGGGACAAACCAGAACTTCATCTGCTTCTTCACGGTGCAGGATGGGGCAGGGAGGGGGCGTCTGGGCTGGAAGGTCCGTAAGACAGTTGCAAGACTATTGCGAGGCTTTCGAGCATGGTGCCAGCAACTAGTCTAACACAACGACCTTGGGTTCAGGTGGCCGACGGAGGGAGCAAAGCATGAAAACAAACTGCAGGAGCTGATTTACTGCCTGTGGGGCACGGGGAAAAGGGAAGTGGTGTTCACGCTGCAGCCGCTCGCGTTTCAGCCGTGATGCTCGTACGGAAAAGCTGAGCTAGTGGGGGGCACTGCAAGAATCTCCTCAAAGAGCCCCCTGGAGCACAGTGCATGGCTCCTTAAGGAGTCCCTACAGCCCTTCTCACTGAATGACCAGATACCTTGTTAATTAACTGCTTTGGGGATGGAGGGGGCCTGTGATGATTTAGAATGAGGTAATAAAGCAGCCCCGGGTGGGGGGCGCTAATAAAGCCATCCCAGGTGCTCAGCTTCCACATCCAATTTATAATTCACTGTCCACTCTCCAATTTGAGGCTCAAGGCTGACAGGGTGCAGGGGTGGCAGCGCTGGGGGAAAGCGATCGCATTTATCTCAATAACACCTCCCCCTAAATGACTAGCTGACGATGACTCAAGAAAGCATGTGATCCCTGTCCGGCAAAGACGGCGCTCTCTGCAAAGACGTGAGCAGGGCGTGATAGATTACGAGGTCTCTGCTTTTATTAGAGAAATAAAAAATCCAGAGCCCTTCTGGAAGCAGGTCTTAAAACTGTGGGAGACTCAACAGATCCAAGAGCTCAGCGATGCGCAAACGCTGCCCTGTGCATCTCAGTGGGTTTCACTTCTGACGCCTGACTGACCACCCAGCTAACGACCGAACCACAAATCACTCAACCACAAACCCAAAACCACTCCTAGGCTTTTCTAGATGTTAGAAGATTGTACTGGCAAACTACTGCTGGTTTCTTCCTCACCCCAAACTTCTCCAGCTCTGTGCTGCGCTGGCAGTCTGCAAATGTCCAAGACTATCAAAGCCTGAAAGCATAGGCGCAGAAATACAAAAGCAAAATAGATTTTAATCTCAAAACAAGCACAGGATACTGTACTGCCTGGATGGAAAACCTCAATACACTATTGAAGTGTAGCTGCTACAGGTTCAACCCATCTCAGAGACCTCCCTGGAGCAAAGCATGCTCGCCAGGGAGAGCTACGCACTGTGGCTGCATTGCAAACCCCATCCTAGTCTGCTGAGGAAGACAGTCAAGTGGAAGATCTGGTTGACTTTTGCAGTCTGACTCTGGTCTTTTATAGAAGTTGTTGGGTGATGACATCCCGGCAGTTGGATCTCATGGACAGCAAACAGGCAACCAAAAAAGAGAACAAAAATCCCAATCGCACTCTCAGAGCAACGGGGAGGTGTCCTGAAGAGTCCTGTACATACTTTAGAAAACTAACACTCCAGGCACATGATGACTTGGCTCAATTTTTGCCAATTGTTTCTGGTAAATGTGTTCCATCGCCAAAGGGAGTTGCCTTGAAATAAATTACTGGCATTGGAGCAAAGTGCACGTGCGGGCACACTCACTTAGACTGAATCGATGAAACTGTTTATCCCTTGGTGAACAAACGAGAACTCTGCCCTTGCAGTAAATTCAATTTGGGTGTACAGTCCCTGATTTTGGATAGAAAATGCCACATCCCCATTTTAAGCTGTAGCCAGCTGAAATGTATTGGATTGCCCTGCGATTCCTTGCTGCCCATCATTCTGGAGAGAATTTGTTACAGGTATAGCATGCGACTATTTTTAACCTCCTGTGAAATTACAGCTTGGGTGTATCATCAGAAAGCAAAAGCACGAATCCTGCTAACCAGCCATTGTTCAAGCCAGAGAAGCACCCCAGCTACCCCAGACGTACATAACGTGCTGGAGCTGGTTTTTAAGGCTGGGGGTTGAAGTTCCTGCCCCCACCCCGACATTTGGTTAGCCAGGCTTGACTATCTTAGGAAATGGGGCCCACAAGACAGATGCAATTCTGTGACCTTTTGAGAACAAAAAAAATCAGCCCCTGCCCCCTTGCTGAGCCATAACGCGGTGTGATCACCCGCAGCTCAAGTCTGAAAAAGACAAGCTCACCTGCAATCAAACTACACCTGAAATGCTACGTGGAAACGCTTGGTAGCCCCGATGAACCACTACACATGCGCAACAACACCACGGTATCTCCTGCAAACTCCTCATGGCAGGAATACCAGGGAGAGAAGATGCTCTCTCACACTTCAAATGGATTGGATGCAAAAACCTTCCTGGAGTCTGAAGGATGCGGTGCTCCTGGCTGGCAGGGCACCATGCGTGTGGACGCTCTATTAGGCAGGGCTGGGTGATGAGCAGGAAACTGGAGCTGCAGCTCCTGAGAGAGACTCTGGATTACAAGGAGCCGCATAGGGCTAGGGGATGCCCTTCAAAACAGCTCTTCTGGCAAGTACGAGCGTGGACCCAACCTGCCTGACACAGGAAGGAGGCGAGTGAAACACTCTGCATTCACTTCACTCTTCTCCAACAACACGAAACTGCAGCTGCAGCCAACTATCGACAAACCAACCTACTTACACTGTTGGCTGGCAGCTCCCAAAAAGACCCGCAGCCAGCTGTAGGAGGCTCCTCTCTATGGGAAACCTTCATAGAAAATGAAAAATGACAAAGGACCAATGATGCCAAAACTGATGGTCCGTAGCAATCAGCTGCACACCTGAATCCTGAGGCTAGGGGAGAGCCTGGGAGATAGAAGAGCTTCAATTACAATGGCAGCAGCAGGTCGATTGGCAGACTTTGCTCTCCAATCTTACTAAGAAAATTGCCAGTTTACTGCTGATTGTTATTTGCTCAGAAGGAAGAGCCATGTTCTCGTTTCTGTACAAAGCCACTGTTGGTAACTAGCTACGGGGAGGCAATGCCATCTCACAGCCATGTTGAAGCAAGCAGAGTGGGGGACTTCACCCATCCCCGATTTGCAGCTTTGCCAGCTTCCCCAACCAGGCCAGGTGGAAACAAGAGACGAGCACTGTGCAATGGTCCAGAAGGCGATGAAGTGGAGTCTGCAAGGGGTCCGAGTCCGACCACCCAACAAACTGGTTATGGGGAAGGACACTGCCCTGATGGACTGCTAGGCCCAGCATCAGACTACGTGCAAATGCAAGCCGCTGGAAAGGAGGAGGCTCCAAACTGGATGGCAACTGAGCCATACAACATCCCCAATATGCATGCTCGCACTGTTATTTCATAGTCATATTTCTGATAATGCTCCTCCAAATGTTTCCTTTGCACCCAGTGCCTGCCTAAGAATTCCCACCCTGGAGCCCTCCGACTTTAGCTTAGGAAGCCGACAGAAATACTACTCAAAACTCCGCTTTTGAGAGCTAATTTGTGCTAATTTTCTTTTGAAATAAAAATGAGTTAGACCGTGGCAGGAGGTGGGGAGTGTATCCAGTTCAGCTGATTTTTTTTCTTTTTGCAAAGTTATCAAAAAACTGGAAGCGTGACATCTGCAGACAGAATTCCTTATCTGTGACCTTGAACATGGGGAGTGGTAGCACACGTTCTGAGCTGCCATGAAAACACACACAGAGAGAGAGAGAGAGAGAAAGAGAGAGAGAGAGAGAGAGCGCGCGCGCACGTGCATGGCCAGCTTGTTCAGGCAAAGAATTGTGGGGCAATTCCACCAGACACTCGTAATCCCAGCCAGAAAGATAAGGGTCAGTCCCTGCCGGCCAGCCACAGAGGTACAGGGGAACGCACTAGGATTAATGAATGCAGGTTGAACAAAGGATGGACTGAAGGGTTAAACGAACAAGGGGAGATTGATTTTCTGACGGCCAAGATTACATTTCACACCTGACTTCTGCAGGGTAATCAATGCCCAGCTTTTGCACAATGCCTTTCGGTTACAATTTCAAAGTGCTTTATGAAAGTGGTCTGTGTGGCCGGGCACTGCGTGCCCACCACTTGTGGAGAGTGCGGCAGGGCACCGAGCCTGCCCGCTGCTGGAGAAGATCGCAGCAGGGCACAGAGCATGCCTGCCACAGGTTGAGAGCACAGCAGGGCATGGGGGTGCATGTCCCTTTAAGGGCCTGGAGCTGGCAGCCTCCAGGTGCCTGACGAGGGCAGCCATTTTCAGGCAAGGGCTGCCTATATAAACAGGGCAGTTCGACTGCCTGGGGGTCAGGCAGCAACATTGCCTGGCTGGAGGGCTGCTGAGAACAATCCTGGAGACAAGGGGGGGGGCTGTAAGGGGATGGAAGGAGGCTCCTGGTCCTGGGCATGACCTGAAACTGCACCCTGCCGGGAGTGGGCGGCCTGGTGGGGCTCTCAGTGGCGCGGGAGCCCCAGGAAATGCCAGGCCAGTTACCACCCTGGTGAAAGGCGAGTCGGGGCGCCTTAACCCCTTGCCCCCACCGCCAGGTGGGTAACCCTGTTTGCTTGGAGCCCAGAGTGAGGACCTGGAGACCGAGAGAGTGAGGGGCTAGGTACCCTGGGTGAAGGTGGAGAGGAAGACCCCGTGTGCGTGAAGGGCCCGGAGAGGGGCTAGAGACCCGGCCAAGATGAGAGTACCTTTGACTGGCCAGGCTAGAGCCAGGACCCAGAGAGGGGTCAAAAGGGCCGGGGGCCCACCACGAGGAACGCCCGCGAGCTGGAGGCCCGGGGTCCCAAGTGGCCTGGAGGTGGGCCAGGGCAAGTGGCCGAAGGTCCTGGGGGGACCGCACCCGAGAAAGGAAGATGGCTTTGGGGTGCTAGGTAGCCGGGTTGAAGAGGGAGAGGCCGCCTGAGAGTATCGAACATAGTCAGGGTCCTATTTGAATGATTCTGAGGCCCAGCATGGGGGCCGGTGACTAGAACAACAAGATGCCATCTGCGAGGCTTGGGCTGCGGTATGGGGTGGAAGGAGCTGCAGATATTGCCCCCTGGCATCGGGGCATGAGTGGGCAGCCTCCCGCTTATTAAAATCAGAGAACCTATTAGATCAAGTAGTGGTGGCAGAGAACAGGCTCACCAAGACAGGCGGGTGGGTCGTAGAGCCTGCCCTGTCAGTCAGTATTATGAACCCCATTTTACACTTGGGGAAACTGAGGCAGGGAGGCTAAGTGTCTTGCTCCTGTTTACCAACTGGGAACAGAAGCCAGGCCCCCTAGACTCCGTTCAGTGCTCAATCTACTAGCCGTGAATCACAAGCCTCTTTCAAAATATGTTAGCCCAAAAGACTGCACTGTGCATGTTGAGTAGAGGGCTTTGGAGTCAGAAGACCTGGATACTTTTCCCCATCTTTTGCTGATCTGTTATGACCCTGGGTAAGTCACTTGGCCCTTGGGCTTCGGTAGCTCCATTGTATAATAAATAAAATACCTGCTTAAATTGCCCATGTTACTAATCAATATGTAGCTGCAAAAACATTGTGTGCAAGTCAGACATGCAGCAACAGCTACACTGATGGATTTGGCCTGGGAAGTGTAAATATTCCCTCCTTAGATATTCCTCTAACAAGCAAACCCTTTGTAGGGCTCATGCTGTCTACTCCTTTACAGTAACAATACACACCTTTGGCTCCAAACCTACAACCAGAGGATTTCCTTTCAGTATAAGATTAAAAAGGCCTCTGAGTCCATTGTGCACTGTTCAGGAAGCTGATGGCAAACAGCACCTCTTTCAGATTCAATGCAAAGCGAATAGCCTGTCAAAGGACCGGGAGGACAGATCAAGTTATCAAGGTTATCTCCAATTATAACACAAAGAACACACCTCTCAGTGCTGCTTTAACTGAGAACACACACAATATCAGAGAAAAAAGTAATGTTAGTGATGATGTCCTCGCATTCTAAGGAATAAGGCACTGGTTTTCATTTTCAGCCATACTCTGAGACGCATGGATTGATAAGCTGGTTAGAACAAGCTCTGACTATTTAAACAGTCACAAGATTTCCAACTCGCCTCAAAAGTACCTTTCACAAGTAACTGGTGTTCCAGGCAATGCACGAGTAGATTACTCAGGAACGGTTTAGTAGAGGTCCTTGGTTCTTGCGTCACATGCACGTAAAAAAAAGAAGAAGAAGAAGAATACACGGGTCCAAAATGTTAGTTTTCAACCCAAAGTTATAACCTCCTTTGCTGACTTCATGCATGCCGTGGAACGCTGGACTGGGATTTCAGCCTAAGCAGATACTCCTGAGAACAAAGATCCTGTTGGCATGCAAACTCTTTAGCATCAAAAAACAAGAAAAGAAAATTCAGAACATTCACGCTTTGATATGCAGCAAAACCAGGTCTGGTTGCAATTTCCAGCACACTATAAATGCACAAGTGCTTTAAAGTACAACCTCTGCCCCTGCAAGTGCTTTCAAGGCGTCTAGAACAGATACGTGACTACAGGATCTTATTCTCTATAGAAGAGCATTCCCACAGGGCAGATACAGCCTGAACAGGTAACTGGAGAGACGCTGCATGGCTTTTTGTTGGTAACTTTAAAGTCAGACACGGCATATTTAAGAACCAAATTCTGCCTTTTGTCACAACACTTAATTCTGCGTAGCGATTCTAGTGAAGTTGGGATGAATATACATTGGATTCTTGTCAAAAAATTAGCTAAACTATTCAATTGTGTTCATTTAGTATCTAACCAATCCTCCAGCGGCATAAGCTTCTTATTAATTGCAACAGCTATGGCGTTCTGCTTGTCAGGAAGACCAGATGTGAATACCCAGTTCTGCTCTCTCTTCCAGCAGCCTGCCCTAGCTCAGAAAGATTTCTTTAATCCAGAAGAGATGAGCTTTGCCCCAAAGCAGAGGTTTCAGTGCTGTAGGAAAGGAACAGCCTCTTGTGCTTTGGCCATTGTGATTGCAACCCAACAGAAGGTCAAGGAAGCTGAGTTCTGAGCATTCAAGTGCAACAGGCTTTGCGCCATCCCCTCAGCATCTGTTACGGCTGCTGCTGCTGCTGAATGAAGTTGTAATGAGACGAGCAATTCTGCAAGCCCTCCTTCCATGAAGGCAAAATGGGAGGAAGGAATAAAGCGGGTGCCAAGCCCGTGTGGGGCTGCTCTTTTCATCAGCCAGAAATGTAATACAAGCCTGGGCTCGGGGGGAGAACGTAAAGCAGGTGGGACATGCACTTGGTCTTCTGAGGCAGTCTTGGGGCCAGGTCTGGTCCCAGGCTAGAGCTGTGGAAGGAAAGCTGAGGATGTTCACGGCACACTGAAATGGATGGGCCACTGCACTGCAAAGAGGTATCACCACATGTGCTCACCTTGGGAAGATCGCAGCAGGGCATGGGGGTGCCTGCCCCTTTAAGGGCCTGGAGCTGGCAGCCTCCAGGTGCCTGACGAGGGCAGCCATTTTGAGGCCTATATAAACAGGGCAGTTTGGCAGGGGGATGCCAGGCTGTAACATTGCTAGGCTGGAGATTTGCTGAGAGAACATCCTGGAGGTAAGGGGGAGCTGTAAGGGGATGGAAGGAGGCTCCTGGTCCTGGGCATGACCTGAAACTGCACCCTGCCAGGAGCGGGTGGCCTGGTGGGGCTCTGTGGTGCTGGAGTCCTCAGGAAACGCCAGGGCAGTTACCACCCTGGTGAAAGGCGAGTCGGGGCACCATAACCCCTTGCCCCCACTGCTGGGTGGGTTACCCTGTTTAGTTGTGTGGACTGGAAGGGCCCAGAGGGTGGACTCTGTGAGAGAGTGAGGGGCTAGAGACCCAGCCCAAACAGGAGAGTACCCTTGCCTGGCCCAAGCTGGAGCCAGGGCTAAGAGTGCCAAAAGGGCCAGGGGCCCACCGTGAGGGATGCCCAAGAGCCTGGGGTCCCGACTGGCCTGGAGGTGGGCCAGGGCTAGGTGCCGGAGATCCCGGGGGGACCGCACCTGAGAGGGGAAGGAGGCGCTGCGGTTGTCCTCAGGAGGTGGGGATAGCAGTGCGGTTATGGTTTCAGGGGGCTAGGCAGCCCCCCGGATGACGGCGGCGAGGCCCGCCTGACCCGAGGGATCAGAGAAGGGTCCGGTGTGGAGGATTCTGGGGCCCAGCGTGGGGCCAGTGATTAGAGTAAGATCGAGGTGCCATCTGTGAGACTTGGGCTGCGGTATGGGGATGGAAGGAGCCGCAGATATCACCCCTGGTGTCGGGGCACGAGTGGGCAGCCTCCCGCTTATTAACATCAGTGAACCTTAAGATCAAATCATGGTGGGCGAGAACAGGTGGGCGGGCTGTGGAGTGCAGTGGAGAACGGCCCCGGGGATGCCCGCCTGTCGCACACAGTACCAACGCAACCAAGCTGCATGTGAGGCTATGAAGTCCTCCCTTCCAGAAACACTGATCTCAAGGCCCGAGTTTCCAGCTCCTATCAACAAGGAGATCCAATTAAAGCAAAACACAGCTCTGGCATCTCTTCTTAATACCAATACATCCTAGCCTCCCCCAACACTCATCTTTTACAAGGAGTGTTAGAGAGAAATCCTAGATAAGCCCAAGCCATAGCTGGGACCATGCAGAAGCACAGCTGTCATGCAGTGTCAGACCACTGTGAGTATTTTGGAGAACCTGTCTTGCTGAAGTGGAGCAGACCTTGGTTCAGAACAACGCATGACAATCCACTAAGCACACGCATCAAAGCTTGGCTGGGCTGGCTCAAACGTTCAGCTGGCTTTACTGAGAGCTTCCGGCTATGCTGCTCTTCATGTCAAAATTCAGAAACGCTCATGTCAAAGTCAATTCATCCCAAAACTACTTGAACCGCTACTGCCGCCCCCACTCCCTAACCCCGAGGCACAAATGTCTGAACACACAGACATGCTGCTTGCCTGCTAGCTCCTCATGATCTCAACACTTCAAAACCACAGACTACTGTGCCCTCCTCACTGCCCTTGTCTTCTATTTGCTCAGTGCACTTCAAGTGGCGGCCTGTATCCCATGAACCACCAGCCACCATGATCTGATCTGGGCTCATGCAGATCATAGCTACATGCAGCAGTATTTGGTTTGTTTTACTGACTGCCACTGGGCATTAGGTTGATGGCTTGAAGCCCTCTGATATCCCCAGTTCAACATCCTGCCAGACCTGCCCTTTTGGTCCTTGTCTCCCTGCCTTGCATAAGGAAAGGCTGCTCTGGAGGCCTGACTTCAAGTTCTTTCCCCCATATCCAAGGCATGCAAAACTAGTCCCAGGTGCTATCAGCTCTCTGTAGCTATCCTGGAGAATCTGTCAATTGCTTCCCCAAACAAGAGTTTCAGGACATGGAAAGAGAGATAAAAAAGTCTGAGCAAGTGCAGGAGGAGAACAGCTGTGATGAGAGAAGTGGCTTGTTAGGAACACCCCTTCCCCACAGCACTGAGCAGTGCCCTGGGACCAGATGGCTGCAGTCATCCACCCTAGAACTGGCTGCGTTTTAGCGAGGCTGGTTAGGCACAGCCTTGGTTTTTGTGACACGATGGATTTGAGGTCATACTACTCCCCAGTTAAACCTACTGTTCACTTGAGCTATGAGAGCCAGTGAAGCCAACCTACCTGCCATGCCACAGCCAGCTGTGAGATCTCTCTCCCAGACATGCCCTCTGTCAGCTTGGCGATATCCGAGCACTTCTTCCCATAGTCAAACTGGGCCAGCTTCAACCGCCTGAGGACAGAAACAGCCACGTTAATGCCTGTGCATCCACACTGGGAGGGGAATGGGGGTACCAGGGGTCGAGTTTCCAAAGGACTCTGCTTCTGCTGAATGAGAGCAGAAATAAGTCAGTGTTGCAGCTTGCTGAACAGCTAGGCTGAGTAAGAAGGAGCAACATGGTTGAATGCATGCATGGATCGTTTCTGTGACAGAAAAGGGGATGACAGCCCCGAACAGGAGGCTGTGTTAGAACAAGGGGATAAGGAAAGACATGTTCCAACCCTCAGATAACCACTTACCTAACATGTAATTGATGCTATTGTGTTAAAAGTAAATGCATCTACAACACAATAAAAGGCAGGGCTCGGCAACTTGCCCTCTGGTTTGTAAGGTTTGATCTACTCAATGGAGCTTTGCTGGCCTTGCCATTTCAAGCAAGGGTGTCAAGAGCGGACATCCCTCAGCTATGGAAGCTCTATGGCAGCCTCCCCATGCCCATGACTGAACACAGCTATGACAAGAGAAGGCAGCTTTTGCTACCTCCATCTCTTTTGCTGCCCGGGGTTCCAACTGAGACAAGCCTCAGGTCTTGCATGTGGGGTATTGCTGGCCAGAGCAACTTGTGCCAGGCTGCCGAAGGCAGTGGGGCAATTTTGACCCAACTTGAACTCCTGCTGAGTGTTGGTTAAGACCACTCAACTTCCCTGAACCCAGGTCTTGGATTCCAGCAAAAGTGTCAGGAGCCGACTGAAGAATGAGATTGAGGCATCAACCCACTGCTCAACAACCACCGCATGAGCTATTTTACCTCTCTGCAGCAGCTCCCTTTTGGAAGTTAGGGAACAAAAGACCAAAGTGGCCCCGCCAGAAACGCTCGTTAATTAGTATCCCCCACGCTTGTTGGCTCCTTTACTTCCCTTCATGAGGTCCACACCAAGTGTTCCAGAGTTTTATATGCAACATAAAGAAGGGGCATTTGCTAGGGAGGCTGACTTTGCAGCCATTTGTGGACTGACGGATAGAAGGACAAGATAGCTGAACGTATAGATTGTCACACAGTGCGACACAGCAGGAGTCTTTGCAGAGCATTAAATATCCAGACGCCTGGGTTTGGTTCCAGGCTGTCAACTTGCTCTGAGCCCTACTTCATTCAAGTCAGTGGGTCAGTGACCCTAAGCATGGCAAAAAGATTGAAGTGGGAGATGTTAGGGCAAGTGTTGAGAATTCAGCAGTGGTTAACTGTGAACCACAGAGAAGAATGTCTGGGGTGCACAGTGCTGTTCTGCAACACTTAATTCAAACTGGAGCCTGGAGACTCACTGCAACTCTTCAAGGCAACACAAAAACTCCAGGCTGAGGAGAAGGAGAGGGCTGTGGTCTCCAGTCATCAGAATAAACACAGGGGTCAGACAGGAAGGGCAAAACCCAGAGGCAAGCACCCTCCTGATGATGGGATACTTACTGTTTTCCCTCAGTGGCGGGCTTCAGGACGTGCTTATCAAAATACATCCTGACAAGCCTCTCCCGCTCTTCTAGCTGCGGCAGGTCAAAATTCACCATCTCATCTATCCGGTCATTGATGGCCCAGTCAAACTGCTCTGGCTGGTTACTCGCTAAAACAAGCATGAACCTGGGGAAGAGGTATTGAGGATAGGTACCATGCAGATCCAAAGCAGAGAGCCCTGGCTGCTGTGGCCCACAGAGCCCTACACGGCCACAACTCATGGCTTTATTATAAAACTGCTCACACAACTTTGCAATGGAGCCTAAATTAAGACCATCTGTCACAGTCTGACACCATAGCTGGTTAGAAGCATCCTGGCGTACACTGAATAAGCTGTGGATCTCACTCCACTGATGTGATCCAGCAATGAAAATGTACATGTGATGCAGAAAGTGGCATTCATAGTACTTCCCAGGTGACAGACTGGAGCTGGAAATAGAGGCTTGTGCTATCAAGCACAGAAGCAGCTGGCTGGAGCATGAGAATTCCTACGTGAGCCATCACGGACCGCTCTGATGTCAGCCTGATCAAGCCTGGCTAAAGGCCGGTTACCCATACCTCTAGATGGGTGACGGGGCACCCAGCCTTAAATTCACCTCACCATGGAGCACATCTTCATTGTCTCCGTGCTGAGCCTAAGACGGCTAGAGAGAAGTAGCCCCTGCTTGCTCTTGGCAGCACTCCCAGACTCACCACACACACAGGCCCTTGGTAGCCTAACTAAATCCACCAAAGGGTTCATGACCACAGCATGGAAAGCCAGTGGCATGATTGAATCCTTTGCTGCTGCGGCCATGAGGGTGAGGTCTGTTCTGGGGAGAGGACATGGGCTTGGAGGGCTGGAAGGCAGCAATTCTCAGCAGCACTCATTCCCCTTAAACGAGGGAAACATTTAACAGCAGGGAGGCTGAAAGCACCAGGTCAATTGCTTTCGATTCAAAGCTGGGGAATGGCTGGCAATTTTCTCTCTATACAAAAAGCTTGTAAGAAGCTACCTACTCTTGCTCACCAGCCAGGACACAGGTGAAAAGGCCGACTGGACCAGTCCATGCTCTACTACCCCAGGTGCTGCTCCAACACCTCTTGCCCTCTCGCTCCTTTCTTTTTTGCTCTGTAATTCTGCTCTTTCCCCAACCCAGCTGTGCCCTGATGTAATAACTGATGCTACCAGCTTAATGGAGCATTGGAATTTGAAATTTTAAGAGGCTCTTGGGATAGTGACAATATTGCCATCTGTTTAAATCCAGGTCTGCTGGGGCTATGGTCTTTGCCTTCACTTCCCCAGACCCCAAAAAATCAGAGACTTGATTATATTTCTTTTTGTTGACGAGGCCTTTCCTCTGAGGTACTATACAGGCAGGATTTGGAGAAGGGCTAAAGCACAGATAGGCTTCTGGAGACAAAGGTTCAATATGTAGCTCTGTCATATAGGACTGGCCTCTTCTTTGGGAGAAGGGTAAGTGCTCATAAGACCAGAGCTGTGAGAAGTCTTTGGACCTGTCCTGGGACAATTAACACTGAGGTTCTTTGCTAAGTGAACTGGAGAAGCCACACCTGGCTATGCAAATTGTAGCACTTGTTATGGGAGGTAGCAGTTCTCTGCCATGTCACAGTACTCCTTCAGGGCACCTCTGCTGCTGGTGGATTTACATGTGCTATTACCTTTACCCAAATATATCCTCATTTATTACTGTGGGAAATGCCCTTTCCTGGCAGAACATGGCTGTAAGAAGTTCTTTAAGTTAAGCAGTGCATGAAAAAATAAGACACATTCATTTGCTTAGAATGGCCCCATGCAAAAGTCCCAAGCACCATTACGTGTGCATCAGAACAAGGAACTGCCTTGGGGGATTGGCACAAGGGTACCAGCCAGTACTGGCATGTGCAGCCCCAGACATGGGCTAGGGCAGCTCAAAGAGGGTGTTAGAGCAAGGGACTGGCCCTGTGTTGTTCCCCGTTTGGTTCCAGCTTGCAAAGTTTGAGTGATGCTGGACACAGAGCACTGCTTCCATTTGTCTGCCGACTGTGGGGCCTAAGGCCTGCAGAGCCATCTCCTGCTTGGAGGAAAGAGAGAACTACCAACTCTTCCATTACAGCTCTGCTCATTACTGCAGGGCACCAGGACGTCTGAGCACAGACTGCCTAGATGGTAGGGTGCAGGCTGAAGGTTACCTGTAGCTTAATGCTTTTATGCTACTGCCATCCTTTGAACCTTTGTCATTGTGCCTCTAAGAGCATTAGCCTCTGTATCTACTTACTTGTTGCTGCCTCCTTGGTCTGGGAAATGCTGCGAGTACTGAAGAAGCATAAGCAAGGTGTAATACTAAATACTCGTGCTTAGTTCTTCATGCATGTACAGCTTTTTCAGGGTTCCTCCAAAAAGGAGGGTCCAAAACTCCTCCTTTAACTTACAGATAGTGAAACTGAGGTGTGGGACCTTGCTCAAAAGCATGAAACATTTGGGTGTCATGTCTTGACCTCCGATGTTCCATATAGTAATACAATTTAAGGGTTTACCAATGTATATCACAGTTCACTTTTCAGGCTGTAATGCTTCTGGATGCCAAGTCCCAGGCATGTACTGAGAGGAATGCAGTACGGTCACAGGGACAGGAGGCTACTAGAGCAATGTGCATTCTGCTACCTGTGCTCATTATTGGGTTTTAATCACTGGGGACTGGCTTCCTGTCACTGGAGGAAGAGACGGCTATTTTTGATTTGGCTCCTTTGCAACAGGAGTTGTTTCAATATTAGGCAGCTTTGGTGAAGACTCCAACAGGAGTTTAAAGGGAAAAATGGCTGCATTTAAGGGCAATTATGATTACAGAGACATGATCCCCACTGAGCTAAGCGGTTCTCTGCAGTGGGGAAATGCTAACGTGATGGTCAGATAACTCAGCATGGGGCTTTTGTAAACTCCATAATGGGAGAGAGGGAGAATAAAACCCTCCAATTTCCATGTCCTTGCCCCAGCTAGCCGACACAAGAGCTTTCTGCTGCTGCAAGCAGATGAGAGCTCCTGGCCTGCAGACCGAATGCCCTTACTTGTTGCTATGCTGCCCAGTCCGGTGCAGGAATGCATTTAATGTGGCTCTTAGATCTTCACTGATTTTCTCCTGTAAAGGTAAAGATGGGAGAGGATCAGCTGCCTGGTGACCAGGGTCAGGCTGCAACCAATAGAAATATTAACACTATCTTCTACTACTCCAGCACTCACATTCTGGTAGGATTTAGAGACCCTGTCAGGCATAGGTGTCCCATTTGGGGTGGCATTTTGGAAACAGAGCATTCAAAAGAGCTCACCACCTATGTACCCAGCACAAAGGGAAGGGAAACTGAGGTACAGCAAGATGCAGTGGCCTGCCCAAGGTCACGCGACAGATCCATACAGCCTAACTACTCCATCAGGCCTTTATCCCTCAGCTGCATAAACACCTCCACAGAGAATCATGCACTTTCTAGTTAGATCATTACAGTCCTGAAGCCACAGGGCTGGAAAGGACCTCAGGGGTAGCTAGCTTGACCTGCAAAGATGTAGAATTTGGTGTTTCTTGTCAGACAGGGAAAAGACTAACAGGGAAGAGAAAGCTATGCCTGCCTCTATAAATGTGCGTCTGCTCTTTAAATAGACAGCACAGCGTCTCGGATCATAGCACAGACATTTGTTTTGAAACGCGCGGCTCAATTCAGGCTTTTTTATTTCCTGGTGCAGCTTTGCTAGTGGCGTGGAAACACCACCCAAATACACCAGCAGCCCAAGCTGCCTGGCTGTCAGAAGAAAGCAAACCTGTAGGGCCTGGGGCTGCAGCATGGCCTATTAGTCTCTCAGCTGGGCCAGCCACCTGTAAGCTCTCCATAGCAGGCAATCTGTGTCACCCACCTCCGTCTAGAGGAGGGACCAACCCCCCCCTGCCGACCCACAGTCAGTTCTGAGCAGCGCTTGCCCATGCAGCTGCAAGAGGCTAATTTCTCCTCTCAGAGTCACTTAATTACGTGAGCAGTAGGGCAGCTGCCAGGTCCAATCTCTCGCCTATTGAGGCTAACTAATCAGGCTAAATGAGAATGCTTCTGGCTGAGCAACCGACCCCGTGGCACCCGCAGAAGGAGTACTTACCGTTGCCCTTTTCCTCAGAAACGCATCTGCTTCATCCACGAACAGCAAAAGGCTGCGACGGGGAGATCAAAGCAAGGAGAGTCACGAGGAGGCAGACACAGCAAGGGGAATGGGCAAGACCTATGGGAGTCAACACCATTCTTCCCGCATCAGACACAGCAGAGATTCTGGAGCTGAAACTCCCATGGGTGTGCATTAGAAAGGGTTGCTGCCTGGCTGAAATCTGGTCCCCAATCCAGAAGTTTCACAAATGTAAAGGCCCCCAAAGTTGTTCTTGCACAGCAGACCTTGGGGCCAATATGCTGTGGCTCGCGTACTCCAGGCTGAGCCTGCTGTTCTTCCATGGATATGAAAGCCTGACAATAACCACAGAAAAAAACTGCTCCCCACTCACCAACCACATTTTCCCCACCACTTGCTTCATTAGTTTTATTTATTTCAGCACTCTGGTGGAAATAACGGTTTTATTATTTATTCATTCGTTTCTCCGCATCAAGTCAATGAATAATTCAGAAAAAATAAATGCTCTGGTAACACCAGACTAGCGTTGGTCCCGAGAGAGAGGGTATGAAGATGTGTATCAATAAAAGAGGCCGAGTCACTTAACAGCTGCAACAATTTGTATCGCGTTCCCATCTAACTTCATAGCTATGGCTTGCCTTTCAAGTGATCCAAGCACAGCTCGTAATCTTTTACTCTGCTTTAGTGTCACTGGCAGCGTTTTTGGCTGCTCTCTGCCTCTACAAAAAGGGTCCTTAGCGAGAAACGCTTCTACCACTACTGCCCAGATTTCAGCAGCTCAGCACAGAACAGATGATTTGCAACTCAGATGCAAAGGGTGTTACTCTTTGGGCCCCTCTTCAGAAACAGATGCTGTATAAAACTTTGCGTGGGGCTACAGGGAAGTGTACTGATGAGAACCAACACACAAGTGTAGCCCTCATTCTTTACTTGTAGGGATGCAGTTGTGCCGATGTGCATGAAACACAAGTTTGACTGCACAGACGTTGAAATGGGACCAGGGGACTTGGCTTGAGCAGTGCTATGAAGT
This sequence comes from Caiman crocodilus, assembly GCA_030014935.1. Taxonomy (NCBI): domain Eukaryota; kingdom Metazoa; phylum Chordata; order Crocodylia; family Alligatoridae; genus Caiman; species Caiman crocodilus. Next base: position 14,175,707 of record JAGPOW010002149.1, read on the forward strand.
GTGTTGCTCTCGGAAGACCATCCCCAGCAAGCCAGGCAGTTTAACAACACAGCTAGGCCAGTCCATTTTGTTTCAGTTCACCCACATTCCTTAGGCTTTTCTCTTTCCAGTCCCGAAAAAACCTTAGGCCATCAACTTAATCCCCAAGAAGTTTATTCTGTAAGTTGTAAAAAATTTATGTTTAGGGGAAATAGAAACATTTTGGTGATGAATGCGGCCAAGTATCGATACAGACACTGCAAGAGAAGGTCTGTCCGAACCAATCAGACTTCACATAAATCATCAATTAGCCGTCTCCTACACACTGCAAAATAGGACAGGAACAAAACGAGACGACTCCCAGCCCTGTGCTGGATTGCAGTCTGCCTTGGAGCAGAGAAGGTGCCCAAGTGAAAAATGAAGCTGGCTTGCTAACTAGCCTCAGAACTTCCTCTGGGCTGCAGCAGACATCTTGTGCCAGGCCAAAGAGCCTAGCTATGCTTCTCCCCCAGAAAAGGAAGCTAGGCTGTAGCCAGAATGAAGGGACTGCTTTTTAGGAAGCAGTGCCTTTGGCTTCTCAATGGATTCCCATCCTTCTAAATGGTTTCACCGGGAAGTGCTTGGCTTGACTGTCTTTCAGAATTGGCTAATGTCAATATAACTGCAGTGACCAATGGGTACAGTAACCGCTCTTCTACTTGAGGGTGTTTGATTTGCAAGCACCAGGTTAATGGATGCACCCTTGCTCTGGGTCTCCTAAGAAAGGGTAAAGGCCAAAGCAAAGCTCAGGTGCCGGAAGAACTTCAACTTACCCTCTCCTACTCGTGCTGGCCCAGTCAAAGAGCTTGTGCATGGCAGTAACTCCTTCTCGCCCCATAGGGGCAACATCGCCACCAGTCATGATGGCATAATCCATGCCTGAATGCATGGCTAATTTCTGGGGAAAAAAAAGAGATGGAAGAGGGAGTGAGTGGTGACTAAAGCTTCCTTGTTCCACAGTAGAACTTGCAGAGTGAGGAAGGAAAGGGACCATGCTCAACACCAGCCGGTGTCTGTGGCCGGTGATATTGGAGCCTCTCTAGGGAAGATAGTGAGATGGAAGTTTACAAATCACTTGGCAGCTGAAAAACTAAACACTAATTATTACTAAATCCCTCAAAAGCATAGTGTGCTCAGGGAAGCAGGAAACCATGAGGTTTGAACCTGTATCTCTCTGATGTCCCAAGTACAGCACTCAAACCACCACACCAGAGATTGTGCAGTAACCAGGACTGCTTCCAGCCCTTCCTTTAAAGCTGGCCCCCTGGGCAGCCAAGCAAGAGAGAAGCTCTCTTTCTTCTGGCCCAACACAAGTGGGAGGGTATGTGGCTCAGTGAGATGACTGTTTTCCTAGGAAGGTGCAGACCCAGGTTCTAGCCTGGATCCTTCCTCCTAAAGGGGTAAAAACTTCCCCTCTGCACTGCTCTCAAGCTGAAATGGCCCAGCTTTGAGAGGGGACTGGATAATGCATGCCTGTAGCACAGGGGTTTGAGGACTGTGTTGAGAAGTGGGAGAGCTGCAGGTTCAGACCTCCTCTGAGTCTGGGAGACCTAAAAGTAGGCCCTTTTGCTTCCTGCTACAAGGCCCCCAGTCCTGGTTTCATGCATAGAGGTGCATGCCTGCTCAGTCAGTGTACAACCTCATGTACACAAAGTAGCCCAGTGGATGGTTATGCATCCCTGCTGCAGGGGTAATGGAATCAGAAGTGCCCAAAAAAGCCACTTCTGTGGCTGGAAGAGCTGCCATGTCAGTACATCAAGGGGAACAGAACCCTGCCTTAGACTTCATGTAGGTCTGGATGTCACCTTTCACTTGACTGCTATAGCCATTCACCCACACACTGCCCACCTTATCTGTCAAAGCTGTAAGCTGTCCAGAGCAGGGGTGGGTTGTCTGTACAATGCAATAGGGCCTGAAGCACAACCAGAGCCTCAAGGGAGCAGTGCTGTACTAACATCCTCCCCCTCTGCCCTTGCCCAAACTCTTCTAGCAAAGGCTGTGCAGTAATGGAATGAGCCTCTGAATTAAGCATGCCCTCTCTGCCTGATGGTCAAATGTTCGTAGCCAATTAGCCTGCCGCTGCCTGTGCCCAACTTGGTGAATGTCTCAATCTGTCCACAAACATAAAATCATCTCTCTCAAGATCTTGAAAGCTAGAACAGCCAGTCTCTGTCAGAATTCTGGCAGGGTTTTTACCTTGGCAAAGAGTGTTTTCCCAGTACCGGGTGGGCCATACATAAGGATATTCCTGTAGAGACTTTTATTCTTTTTCGTATTCCTTGTTGCTATGGCAATGTCTCTCACACGGGCTTCCAGTTTTGGCTGCAAGAAAAATGCAAGATTTAGGAAACGGACATCAAGTTGAAGGATGCTGGGGCATGTCTAAGCTTCATGCCTTGATAGGAGAGGGTGATGTGTACCATCAGAAAAAGCTGGAGTCTCAGGACTCAATCTCCCAGCCTGAACTCCTGCAGCTCGCTGGCTTGAAGTGGAATTGTGCCCTGTTCTGCTTCAGGATATGCTGCATTTCAAGCCACAACTTGGTTGTAATTTTTGCAGCTCAAGCCACAAACAGGGAACAAAGCTATTAGCTATTATCAATTTATGGACTAAATAACCACCTTTTCTTGGATGTCCTAAAAATCCCCTCTCTTAGGGTAGGTAACAGGCCAAATTAGAAACAAATATTGGTAGTAAAAAGTCTTCCATTGAAGGAAGAAATGAACTCATGCCTATACATATTCATATACTTGCAAAGATGCTCAGGGTAACTATTCCTACCATAGCATATTTTTCTAATAGGCCCTAAGAAGCCTTTTAATTCACGCAGTATTAAGGAACTTAATTCAGTAGCGAAAGTGCAGAGTCAGAGCTAATCAGCAGGTTGATAGCCATCCACAAGGTGTTTCAAGTCTAGCACATATATTCTTTGGTTCTCTGGCCCTGAAAATGGATATAAGAGTGCTAATATTTCACAGATTAGAGAGGACAAGCGAAACTCTGACAGTGTATACAGCCCCATTAGCATGCTGCTAGAGGAAAAAGTCATGGCAAAGGAAGTGCTGAATTAAGACTTCCAAGGGCTTTGGGCCAAAGGATCAAAGGTTACTAGTGTGTTTAATGTGTGCCACACTGAACACGGGAGCATATTTACACTCCTAGTGCCCCAAGGGGCAGCATTTTTAGCGTGACTGAACTGTAACTCAATTGAAAGCGAAAGCAAGGCAAGAACTTTGATGACTGGTTATGCAAGAGCCATGAGGGTTTGAGAGTGCAAAAGCAGGTACTTACACTGAGAACGACTCCTTCAAGAGCATCTTGAGCTTTGCTGGTAAGACGCTTACCCACCTGGGGAGAACAAATCCCATCAGTGACAGGCAGAGGCCACCCCCAGACCTTATCAGCAGTTAGCCTGGGCAAAAGACTCATAACAGACAGAGTGAAGTTAACGTGCCCTGGCAGTCCCAACACCTGTCAGTTTTTATAGCATGGATCAGAAATCATGAGTTTATATGGCTTCCCCATTCCCTTCCAAGAAACACACTCTGAGCCCATATGAATATGGCTTCCAGAGACATGGTAAATAAACACCATAAAGGCTATGCATAAGCACAGCATCGTGTTCTGCATCCCTAGCTAGCAGCAACCCGAAGTAACAGCGGCATTTACCTTGATAGGGTGTTTCAGTGCCTCCAGCACCGTGATACGCGAGGTCTCTCTCACCAGGGAGGGCTTCCCCAGACGTGCTTCTATGTATCGCCCTGCAACCCCTGTAGCATTCTTGGCAGAGTACACACCCACGGCCAGCAGCGTCAGGCCTGCCACCTGGAAGAGATAGGAGTCGTCTGTTGAGCTGCTTCCGCAAGAGAATGCCATCAGCTGCATGCTTCTGGCATAGATTCACAGATGTTAGGCTCGGAAGGGACCTTAGCAGATCATTGAGTTTGACCCCTTGCCCTGGGCAGGAAAGAGCACTGGGGTCAGATGCCCCCAGCCAAGTGCCTGGCTAGTTTCCTCTTAAAGACCCCCAAGGCAGGGGAGGAGCACTACCTTCCTTGGGAGCCCATTCCAGATTTTGGCAACCCTTACCGTATAGAAGTTTTTCCTGATGTCTAACCTAAATCCATGGGGTGACTGGTGCCTCCCAAGTCTGCAGGGCACCAGATCGCCGTTGGGGGTAGGGAAGGGTGGATGTCCCTCAGCAGCCGATCGCCGAGGCCAGAATCACCAGTGGCAAAACTGGAAGTGCGCTTCTGCCAGCACTTCTAGTTTCGTAGCTGGCGCTTCCAGGGGGTACATGGCCAATCTCAGGGGGCGCACATGCACCCGCATGCACCCTCTGTGCATCACCAATGCCTAAATCTGCTGCCAGTTTGTGGCCATTGTTCCTAGTTACTCCAAGGGGTGCCCTGGTAAACAGAGCATCTCCTATTCCTTGCTGCCCCCCTCCCATGAATTTGCAAGCAGCCACAAGATCTTCAGCCTTCTCTTGCGGAGGCTGAAGAGATCCAGGCCCCTCAGTCTCTCCTCATAGGGCTTTGCCTGCAGGCCACTAACCATACAAATGGGCCTCCTCTGCCCCTCTTGAGGTTGTCCACATTCCTCTTGAAACGTTGCGCCCAAAACTGAACACAGTACTCCAAGGCAGGAGGCTGCTATCAAGTCAGGGGGATTTAGATTGTGCTCAAGGTTTTCCAAATACATGGGGGCAGGCACGTACCAAAGCCTGCGATGCTCTGAGACTCTGCCTTTGGGGGCAACTGGCAGGAAATCTCCTTTGCCGCTACTGGCGGAGGTTTAATATCAGTGGTTCTCAACCTTTTTTTAGACTCAAGTCACTCCCCGCCCCAACAGACTCAAGGCACCCCTTGAAAAATGTCGGCTCTGAGTTTCACTTGATTTTTGACTATAGAAAAATACTATTCTGAACTGTTCTCTCGCCACAGACTTATGGATAATGCCTACATGTGACCCACAACCCCCAGAGACAGGGCATTTTAAGGCTTTAGTACCTAACATTTCACCAGCAAAGGAAATGGTGCCTGCATCCCCTCCTGCCTCCCCACCACAGTGATCTCTCATCTGGCATGGCTTGATTCCCTCTCAAGGAAGGCTGCTTTAATTGCTGGCCCCAGCAGCAAGGCTGTCAAGAACACTGAAGTCAATAAGGTGAACTGCCCGTGGGCCTTTCTACCACTGCCAGCACCTGCCTTGACAAGCAGCCTGCAAATAGACTTTCATCAGCATCTCTTCCGCTGTCCAGCAGAGCTCACTTAGGAAGCAATAACTGTCAAGTGAAAATGCCAGCAGAGGAAGCCCCCATGCAGCTGAAATGCTGTGAACAGGAGAAACACCAGATTTTCCATAGCACCGGCAGTGAGGGGCACCACAAGGGAGGGAGAGATGCCGGGGATATGCAGACAGGGCTCCAGCCTCGCACGGCGACCTCTGGAAAGGTTTCTGAAGCCACATGCTTATTTAAGCTAATCTGGAAGATGCAGCACCACCGAAGTCCTCATTTCAGCCCCAGTGGGATGCGGGAGTATGGCCAAATATTTGAACAGCGATCGTCTAATCAACGGACTCTTTCGAGCTGCTTCACCAGGGACACGACCGAGATGTTTCAAGTGACTGCTACCCCTGAATGCCTGGCTTTGAGGAAATGCTCTGTGCAAAGGCAGGGCCCCTTTGAAGCGGCCGAAAGGCCATCTCCACTGCCACATACAACCACCACTGAACCAGCCTCCTCCTGAAGGGTATCTGGAAGGGGGATATCAGCGCTCAGCAACACTGAACATGAGCATAGGACAGAAAGTGAACAACAAATCCAACCCATGCTGCAAGGGAAAAGTTAGGAAAACAAGTAACCACAACTGGACAACTGTAATGCCAGTAAGTGTCTTGTGACCTCTGATTTCAGAGGGAAACCATGTCTTTTATGGGCAAGCTCTGGCTTCCCAAACTTCAGATCGCGACAGTGTTATAACACGACATGAGTTACTTTGAAGCCTACTTTGGGCAAGCTCTTTACACTCAAACTCACATACATCTCAGTGTTGGCACTGCTCCCACAGCCCACCAAGCCCAAGACAACACTTGCTGGAGGAAGATGTTAAGAGAATGTGTGATGTCTTGCTGTAAGGGGCTCAAGGGCAGAGACTCCTTGGTGAAGATACCCTGAAGTATGTCTGGAAAGACCATCCCAAGATGAAAGGGGCAAGAAGGGGATGGAGAGAGAGCTCGGTGAGCCAGGACGCATGGGCAATTCCTGCAAATGTTGTCTGAAAGGTTCCTCCCCGGCAATGCCAAACTCCTCATCTATAGTACGTATAAATTCAGTAGCAGCTGAAGACCCTGATTGCTGCCAGCTGGAAGAGGCCTGTAAAAGTATTACATGTGGGACATTAATAGGACTGTAAAAACAAAGATTAACGTCAGGGTTTACAACCAAGGCTGGCTCACTGTCCTGAGCATGCACTGTCACTAATCACATTAATAGCATCTCAACAGACAGGCCAATAAAAAGCCATGTGAGAAAGACAAGGGATGCATTTAAATCAGAGGCATCCTCATACGTGGACGTGTTGCACGCGTGTGACAAGCAGCGGTGCCTACTTGGGAGGGAATCCTAGGTTTGTTTCCTACTCTGTGGATCCATAGGTTTTGCCTTCTTACTGGCCCAAAAGCTGAAGAACATTTCATGTCCTTAATATCAGCATAGCTGTTTTGTTACCTGCACTGCTCAGGCACATAGTTAGACCTGCACTGGCTCTGCACACGTCTCCCCTTCCACGCTCGCTGTCTCCGAGTTCTCAAAACTGCAAAAGCCACGACTGCTGGTTTGAGAACTATCAGAGTAGTAACATCCACTCACATCAGTGTTACCGGGCAGCGCTGCTTATCAGCGAGCTATTCGGTCCAATAAGCCTGTATCACCCTTTATGAAAACAGTACTGCAATACCATGCAACAGCATTAGCAGAGCACTCTGTATTAGCACAGGACATGCCAACACTGTGGAGCCAACACCGTATCGTGCTGATTCGATGATTCAGAGTGGGAGCAGCATTTAGGAAAATCAAGACAATATTCATTGTGACTGATGAACACCGGGAATAAACTATTCAAAATAATGGGGTTTTCTAGGAGATCATGGTGACACTGCAATGTTTATCTGAAACTTTTAAAATGTTCTGGTTTTAAACAGGACAGAAAGCATCAGTTCTCACTAAGTAAGCACCTGTTCACAATTTTTTTTTTTTTTAAATGAAAGCCTACATAAATAATAGATGGAGCCCTGTCACTCACTGCTCATCTTTGGGATCTGCTTCCCAAAGGCACGTGCTGGACCTGTGAAGAGACTCACGAGATCACCACATCTGTTGTTTCTCAAGGACTGCTGCCCACCGCACCCTAACTACAGCATTTGAGAGGAACGGGGACAGCCAGGCTCGGACTGCGTCACCACCAGCGCTCCATCCAAACAACTTTGTACATGTCCCGGCTACAGCCCTGCTCTAACCAATTGCCAGGGCTACAGACATGCCCTTCTGCAGCTGTCAGTTCACAACAGAGAAGACTGATCTTGGTGCTAGACCACGACACCAAAAAACTGACTCTGATCCACTGGATAGCTGCCTGTCTAGCCAGCGCGTGCAGACAGTTATCTGGGTAAATGTGATATCTTTTATTAGACCGAGTGAATAGTTGGAAAACTTGTTCTTTGCAAGCTTTTGGGCTCAGATGTCCTTCTTCACGTGTATGGAGAGTCTGCCAGGGTTTGTCTTCTCTTTAGGTCAAGTAGAAGCTTTTTGTGTCAATACACAAAAATGCAGGGTTGAGGTTATCAGACAACAGACAGGTTATAATGCGTGTGCGCTTCCTCCACGCTGACAAGCCTAGGAATCTTGCAGATGAGCTGGACAGGAATATGCCATGCTGCCATTTCAAGATCCAAGACTGGGAGTTTTCTACACATTTCCTCTAGCAGTCTTGGTACCACTGTAATTGCAGCCACAGTAACGCTGGTGACATACAATTCGTTTCAGTGCCACCATGCCAGTCTGCATAGGGGTGGATTCAGGTTAGCTGTCTCCTCTTGCTGAAAGTCCAGCTAACGGAGATTGGTTTAACCAAGATATATTGTAGAGGCCAAACAGAGCTCAGCTGCAAATTTAACCAATGCAAAGCCTACAGAAAGAAGGCATTATAGCATCCTTGAAACGGCACCTGCAGTACAGAAGGTGGGAGGGAGGGTAATAGACCATATGCAAAGACATGCGGCAAAGTCAGGCCTGCTTTATAGGAGATTCTGAATTTAACACTAAACCACTGTTTAAAAAGAAAAGGCCTGGTACAGGCAAGTATGAAAAAGAATGTGGGGAGGAAGGGCAGGGGGTGAATTCTGGGAAGGAAACATATCCAATGTACCTATCCCACCTCCTCCAAAAAGATTATGAGAGGGGGAAAGCCTGATCACTTAAATCCCTTTGCAGCTCTAGAAAACCCAGTGTCATACCGCACCCCTGCTACAGCCACGTCACGGTGCACAGCATTACAACCCTGGGAAGGTGAGCACGGAAGATACAGGTGGTGTTGAGAACAACATCAGAATGAGGAACTGCAATAGCAGAGGTGGGTCCTGAGCTGCATGTTAATCAGGAGATAGAAGTGAGCAGATAACCGATACAGTGAGAGCAAAGACTAAGCTTCCTGCTGCAGAGACAAGGAAGCTCGTTGGAGGTGGGGGCAGGCAAAGAATCTGAGCGGGGGGAGGAATATAGCCACACACCCAGGAACTCGCACATGACGTGCCCATCAACGAAACTGTGCAGAGAGACCCAAGACCTGCCTTGGGGTTACCTGCTAGCGCACAGGTCAGCAGTCACCGCGTCCTATATTAAACCACCCTCCCCGCAGCTTCTGTGCATGAACTGCTTTGTCACAGTAAGGCGAGGCACCTCTCCGACAACACTATAGGCAACTTTCCATGGTCGGCTATGAGTAATGCCTCAAAACGAGAAGGATTAGGCAGCAAGGCTTCGAACAAATCTGCAGCACGCGTGGGCCTTCCTTCTTAATTTGTATTCCCAAGGACCCAGAGTACATCTCATAACAAAAGGTTCATGGCACGGCAGCCTAAGCCCCAGCAATTGCTCTGTCCTCAGTTCCATCTGTCATGACATATGTAGTTGTTCGCTCCATTCAAATCCTACCCGCCTCTAATTACAGCGAGCGGAAATGCTGACAGGGGGCACTGCCAGTAGGGATTTGTTCAGAGGCATCTCCAGTCTGCCGACTTGCAAGGAACTCTCCCTGCCACTGCTCAAGCCCTCAGCGATGGTGCCGACCACCCTCCTTTTACACACGGGGGGGAACTGAGACAGGCATTCACATGGCATCTGCAGTGATCAGACATGCCCACCTCTCCAGCTGCTGTGGCCTTTCCCTGGTTAATGGAATTTGGAAGATTCAAATCGCCTTTTCCCATGTCAGGGCAGTCCCCAGGCCCTGTATGGAAGGATAAGTATTTGGCTCTGCATCTTGGCCCATCTCCCTTCAGACTGCACAGAGACTGAAAACTAATAGCTCACCACTTGTCTGTACACACAGCCTGCAAACTGCTTTGGGACAGAAGGTGCCATGCAAGTGAAAGATCTGTTGCACTTACATACTGTACTTTCATACTTAGTCATCTTTTCTTTAAAGGCCTGGAGGCCTTAAGAGAAAGGTGTCTGCAACACAAGGGAAGTAGGAAACAGCCAGGTGCCTGACACCACCAGGAATTAATTAAACTCCATGTATAACTTGCAGGGAGGTGCTAGCAATTCATGTCAATGCAGGCCAGATTACAGTAAAAAGCAGGAATGACGTCTAAAGCAAGCAAAACAGGCTTCTTTCCTCCAACTTAGGCCAAAGTCAAACCAAATGCTCAAGGACATTAAAGGTAGCTTCTAATTACAAATAAATGGACACCATCTATTTTATTTCACCCCCATTTAAGTTTGTGCAAAGCAGGCCTGGTTATGGATGGAGGCCTGGAGGGCTCAACATTAATGAACTTAGTTCCCCAAGAGTCCAGAAACCGTAGCATTCAATTTGTCAGCTTACAGGGGTCTGGGAAGCAAAACTGGCAAGAAACTAAGAGGAAAAAGAAACCTGCATTTTCCAGCAACCAGCTCCTATTGACCAACCTGTTTATCTAGATTGTGGCTCAGGACCTCACATGTAGATCTGCTGCTTCGACACATGGCAGTTAGTATTTAGTGCACAGCAGAACCAGCCTAATTTACTATTACAGGCTGAAAAAAATAGATCAGAGAACCCACAGAGACAGACCAGAGGGACTTTTACTACTGATATCAAACATGCCCAACTGGGACACACAGTCAAGTAGGAAAGCCATGGATATTGCCTCAAAACATCACTCCAAATTCCCCCAGAGACAGAGACCCCTCAGTGAGGCCGCATGTCCCAAAACAACTCCATTCAGGTTTTTCTGTGATGTTCATCACTACGATATCTTACCCCCCAGCAAAAGCTGCAGCGAGTGACACTCCTGCTATAGCCAGGAGAGCGAATTCTCTCCAAGAACAGCCCCTGCATTGCCCTGGCAAGCAGAAGCCCTGGGCCCACACAGATGCAAGCAAACCAGCACCTAATGGGATAGAGATGAACAATCTACCAGGGGTAACAAGAAGCAAGGTTTTCTGCACATCAGTTGCCCCATGGTAACTGCCCAAGTGCATCTGACCCTGTGACAAGTGGAAATTAAAATGCTAGCCTCTCCTGGAGGGTGCCTGCAGTTCAGTTTCTATTTGCTGTAGGCTAAGGTCATGCACATGGGCATTTCCTCTAAGGCAGCTGCCACATGGCAAAGCTTCTATCCTTTTACCCCACAGAAGATTGCTTGCATGTCTCCAGGCTAGGGTAGCCGGGCAGACTCAAAGCAATGGGCTCTATCAGGGTAGCTCGGAGAATGATCTGTCCTCCTCCCCTCCAAAAGCCTGCTACCATAATTGCTTCTCAAGTAGCAGAAAATGGGGTGGGGAGGTAGATAAAATAAAAAGGTGCATACTAACCTGACCAAGTTCATGGCTCAAGAGTGTCACTTGGCAGAGACTGCCGTAAAGCAGGAAGCCAATATCTGGGTCAGGGATCTGTGTGGCCTCATGCTTCCAAACACTGTGAAGGCTCCAGGTGCAGCCCACAGCCTTCAAAGGGAGTCACTCAAAGCGTGTCTCCCTTCTGCCGGTGCATCACGACTGCAGCACGCGCCTGTGCAGGATCCTCTGTATATCAGAGCGGAGGGTGGAACAGATCGTGGAGATGGATTTAAAAGCAAAGTGCCCACCGGAACAGGCTGTGCCACTCAAAATATCCCACAACAAAGAGCACAGGGAAATTTTGCTTAGTTTATAACGCCACGAGGAAAATGTCACAACAACAGGGACAGGCTGCGCTGTGTTGTCACCCTGTAAACAGGACTGAGCACGACCCCTCAAACAGAAAGGACCCTGAAGGACTTGATCAGCTTCCAGCTCCATCCAAACCTGACGGAAAGCCAGATATGGCACCTGAGGGGCAGGTATAGGATCCAGGAGGGGCAGGTACAGCTTCCAGCTAGGACTATCTTTGGCAGATTATCCTGCAGATTTCATTTCAAAGTCAAGTTTAGCAAGGAGTAAAATCCTGAGCAACAGTGCACATATGTAGTGGCACCGGGAGCACAGGAAGGGGGCTGGACCAGGACAGTCCTGGGCTGGAGGCTGCCAGCAGTCTTGAAGAGCCCTCCACCTGTTTCCCTGGAAGCAGCAAGCATCCTTTCCACAAATGTCCCCACAGGCTGCCTCCTGCAGCTGCATTGTTACAACTATTAGACCTTTCTGTCAGGGCTTTTGAGGGAGAAAAGGAAAAATGCCTGGGAATCACTCAGCACAAAAATAAAAGGGTTCTTTCACCAGGCCTTCAGAGTGCACTCATAAAAGCAATAGCAAAGGCAGGTAGCTCTTGCCACAATGAGATGGGCTGTTTGATTAGCACAGGAACAAAGCAAAAACTTCAGATGGGGCAAAACTCCAAGCTTAAAGGGACTGACTGCATCCCCATAAGGTATACAGTGGTCTTCTACAGTGACCCGCTGGGCCAGAGGCAGTAGTGGGAGAGAGAATAATGACTCCTGAATATCATTATGGCCCTGAGCAAGGCAGCAGGCCCATGCTGGAGGGAGAGTGAAGAACAGCTCAGTCGCCTTGGAAAACTGAAGCTCAAAGATGGCAAATTAGAACTAGCTTTCATGCTGCATCTCCTGAGAGTCCGCAAGAGTCCCCAACAGGCCCAGACTGCTCCCTGCAGAGGCAGTACCTGCCTGCCAGGAAGGAAAAAGAGCAGACCTAGCAAGAAGCTCAGCAGGGAAAGTGGGTTATTAATGCCTTTTTCAGTTCGTTATGAAATTAGGTCACTGAACAGACTTGCTCCACGTGGCAACTTGGTACTTTTAGGATTCACTAACCCAGCCAACATGCATGTAGAAGGAAGAAAAGGAACAAAGCGGTAGCTACCGAATTCCTCCAGCGCGTGCACACAAACACACGAGCATGCAGCACCTAAGCTCACAACAGAGGTGCGACACATTCTTATTTCCCTACCACCACTTACTCCGTGTAAGTGGGGAACCTGACAATGTGACTTTGCCAACAGTCCCCGTTCCCATTTTAAGATGGGGAGGATAGCTGCTGGATCTCTTAAGTTCAAGCCTCAAGGGCTCTCTGCTCATCCCAGAAAGCCAGTGTGTGTTGATAATGAGCTTGCCCAAAGCCTCCAAGTAGGCCACGAGCAAAGGAGATGGAATCTGGGTGACAGTTTAGCCCTGGCTGTCTGGGAGAAGACGAATGCGAGATGGACAGCAGCCTAATCAAACTGGCATGTGGGTTTTAGCACAAAACTGGGTCTTTGCCTACAGTGCAGCCCAGATGCAATTCATAAATAACATGATGGATGCATAGGTTAGGTTTTGCAAGCCCACAATGAAAGGGGGGGTGGGGGGAGCAAGAAAGAGATCTGCAAACTCACTTAGCAAGAGCAAACCCTCAGCTCAGCCAAGTCCAGCCTTAGTTTTTGGATCTCAGTGTTAATTTCTTCCAGATATCAGATAACATTAAGCAAAAGTCTCTGAAGAGATGTTAAGGGAGGAAAAAGCTGCAGCTGTGTCCAATATTCACTTCTTTACAATGTCCAGAGAAGACATTAAAACAGAAAAAGGGGGGAGGGGGTTAAAGGGCTGTTTGTGTAGGTGAGAATAAAACTGCAAGCACAAAGACGTAAATGTATCAGTGAAGAGTATTGTTCACTCCCATGGGAAATATCACCCAAGCACGACAAGAGTAATACTGCAGGGAACCCCAGAGTCACCTGCATCAGCATAGGGCAAGTAAACAGCAGAAAGGACCTGCGATAGCTTTAATGACTAAACTGACTCAGCTCCGAGGTGTTCAACACATGGGGAAAGGCCTCTGGGCAAAAGGTTTGATCAAAAGGATCCTACTAAGGCACACACACTAGCCAAAGGAATTCCATGTGCGGAGTGGTTGAAAACGGATGCAAAACATAATGAAGAAAACAGGAGTCTTTCCAACCATTTCCATGGGCTTTGGATCAGACCTATTAATGACTTTTTCTTGGCACTGCAAAGGCTGCACGAGGCACAAGGGAAGTTAGTCTATTCCCAGAATGCTGCAACATCAAGGCCTGACTGTCCAGAACAAGTGAGGAACATCAAAATAAATGTACGATTTCTCACTTCACAGCTCTTGTGCTAATTGCCTCTGCACGACAGCTGCAAGGAAACCAACTCCGCTTATTAATACATGTGTGTGGATATGCCGAGGTCTCCTTGGGAACTTGAGTATGCAGATCCCTCACAAAATGAGCTGCCATGCATGCAGCACGGAGGGCTCAACCCTCCCTGTGATGCACTGCGTACATCAGCCCAGCTCTTGAAAACAGCTCCTGTGCAAGCTGCAGCTGACGACTCCAAGATCAACAGCGGCAGCAATGCGTGTCATCTGCACACGGGCAAGAACAAGCTCCAATCTGCGTGGTAAGAATTCTTGGAAGAAACACAGGGCTGCTTAAGCAATTTCTCTGCAGGTCTGCAGCCTGAGGTCTAACAATAGTGGCTGCAGGGCCACACAGCCTCTGACAGAGCTACGTACATGCACTTCACAGCAGAGAAGACGGGGGTGAACTGCAGCATCTCTCAACCCCTTTTACTTTCATAATGGCTCCATGCAGCAAAGAAACAAAAGCCTCAGCTGCTCCTTTAATCTTTAAAGTTAAGAAGTCATTAGGGTTAAATGACAAACAGCTGAAGCCGTTAAGTCTTAGGGCAAAGACTGAAAGGAAAAAAAGTCAATTCCCTCCGCTGAGAGTTTATTGCCAATTTTACACCTCTCTCACCCCAGCAGCCAAGCAATAAAGATCACTGAAATGAGAGGTCTGAAAGGGGAAGTGTGACATCTGACTAGAGCTATGCCAACAGCAGTGCTGGAATAAAGCTGCTTCTGAGCCAACACTGCTGCATTTAGGTAGTTCTCTGCTGTTCACATCAGCAATGCCACCTAGCGCTCCCCACACGCATCTACACGGCACGAGGACTAAGGGACCATTTGCAACCACCACAGCACCTCTGGCTGAACAGACTAGGAAGCAACAAAGATGAACATCACGTGTTAAGTTTTCTGGTCATACCCAGGTCCCTCTCTCTTTCAGCATCCATTCTCTGCCACTGTGCGATACAGGATACTTGGCAAGCTGGACCTAGGGTCTGACCCAGTAAATGGCAATTCTTATGTTCCTTTTAAAAATAAAGTTACCTAAGCAAACTGAGGCAGGAACTTTAGCTTAATATCAGAATTTCCTTTTGCCATGAGGAATAGCTGCAGATAACTGTGACACGTATAAAACCACTGCAGCACCGAAACCTTGATTATCCAAACTCACCATCTGTTGAAGAGGCATCCATTTCAAAAGACATCTAAACCCTACTGTGTGCTCTATTCTCTAATCCCATCTATAAGTGCTTGGTGACAAAAGTTTATACTGCTAGCAACTGATGCACATAAAAGGTGCATGAAGACCAACAGGTGGAAACCCTGGCTTCTATCTCTGGTATTTTCATGGCTGAGAGCTTCTGCAGACACTGCTTGTTCATTCGTGTCTGTGCTTATACAGCCCTAGTTTAACACAAGGGCTGTTTCTGAAGAATGAAACACACTGAAGGAAAACCAAAAAAACAATTCCAACAGCCAACGTATTATATTCTCCCGGGTACTGGACAGACCCAACTGATCCAAAGCCTTCTGAAGTCAATAGTAATGTTCCTATTGAGACTCCACCAGGTTTTGAATTAGGCCACTGGCTAGTTTTATCCTACACCTGACTTTCTAAACCCACCTGGAAGAAGTGAGAAGCAGGCAGGAAATTCTCTACGGCAGTACAAAACTAGCAAGCATTTTTTTTTCAGGAGAGAAAGGGTGGTTGCAAAAAAATCAGGCAGTAACGATGATAAAGGGGAAAAGGAGCAAAAAAAGCCATTGGCAGATACTTAACAGTGACTTTTGTAAAGGTCTTACATTTCCATTTGTACTGTATGAAGCAGGAGAGAAACCCCTCCTTTTCCTCACCAGTTACTCCCCAATTCGCATCCTAATGAGAGGACACTGTCATTTATGCTCTGGTCACATCTCCCAAGCATGGTACGATTAGTTATTAACAGACTGAAACTGAAGGGAGTGGAACTGAGGTTGAATATTGGAACCATGCTGAAAGCAGATCAGTTCAAAGGTGGAACAGTCTCAGAGGACGAGGTGGAAACTCTACAGTCTGAGTCATTGGAAACTACACGGAAGGGCAATAGTTTGAAAACTGACCTCAGTTTCAAAACTTGTCCCCTAACAAGTGACCTCAACTTTTACTAGATTACCCAGAGCAAGATACCACCAAATTCACATAAATACCATAGCAATGAGTTCTTAAAACAGTGAAATTTGAAATCTGTTTCTGTCAAAATAAGTTTGGATGTCTGGGCTGCCATCGTAAGATGAAAGTGAGGCTTTGTTGTTGGTGAAAGACAAAAATGCCCCTGTTGCTTTGAACTAAAGAAAAAGCTAAAAGAAAAACCCTCCTGTTGCCTAGCCTGTTTCAGAGAAAGGAGTTAGTTTCACTGATCACCCATCAGTTTTTTCTGGCTAACAGCCATGTTTTCTCATTTTTTAAAGGATTTTCTCTTTCAGCAGTTGCTGGACAAAAACAGACCCTAATGGCCGAAAAGGAAATCAAGAGAAAGAGAGAAACTGATTGCACACAGAGTGCTGACAAGCACAAATTGAACTGGGGGGGAATAAAATCACTGTATCTGCTCCATATGAGGAACGAGAAAGGTTACAATTAAAAGCAAGTGAATGCTAATGCACAAGCACAGCATCAAATTAATGGTATTCCTCCGTGTTAAAAGATTCAGTTTTTAGTCAGTCTCACCCAGGACTTTTTATGTTTTCAAGACAAAGGGCTCGTCTACAGTAAGGTCAGCTGCAAAAATTCAGGACCCCTCATGTAGACTCACTCAATCCAAAATAAAAATGCTCTGGTGGATTGAACTCTCATGGAAGACTATGAATGTCAGCACAGGAAGTTAGTGTGCAGTAGCTTGCAGACAAAGACTCGCTTCCTAGCTCACTCTGCACCAACTCCCACATGTGGACACACACACGGGGGGGAAAAAAGCACAGCATAAATTTGGAAGGAACACTACCCACTTCCCAAGAGACAAATATGTCCCCAGCTTACCGTGGCCGTCACTTTATCCCAGTCGGTTACAAAAGCACGAAATCCTTCCCCAAACAACGTACCAGCTGTCCTGCAAGGGGAGGGCAGCAACATAAGCAGGGGGTGGGAAGGAGAGAGGGAATTTTTAAGGAGCAAGCAATTTGCAAGAATATTTCAGTCTCCACAGTGACCTTCCTGAGAACCAGTCAAAGCTAACTGAGAGCTCACCTGGGAGCCCAAACATGCCCAGGCAGGGCAAATATATTTATAATTGTCTGATGTCTAAAGCTGATCTGGGATTAAATCCAGAAGAGCACCTGGAACAAAGCCAGCATCAATTTATTTTGATACATGATTAGTGTAGAATGGTAATAACACTTCTTTGCTATTCTAAAGCACTTTCCAGCCAACAAGAGTCCCAGAGGCCTTGAAAATTAATGAATTAAAGCTCACAACACTCTATAATAGGACATAGACAATTTACTGTAGTTTTATGGATTCGGGGGTATGAAAGATGAACTCTGGTTCCATTGGCATCCATGAGAGTTTTGCCAAAGATTCCAAAGAGCCAAGCTTTCACCCTAAAATGACTACATTAAGGTCACACCTCCTGGAAAACTTAAGCTAGAACTTAAATGTCCTGATAATCAACCACATGACATGGGCCTCATTGCTCCTGTGGCTATACAGGGTAGAGACGAAACAGTCATTCCTCAGCATGGGCTACAGCAGGAGTGACCAACCTGTAGCACAGACAGTCTGCACGTGTGGCATGTGGCAGATTATGGAAGGAGCAGAAAGAAGAGCAGCAGGCCAGACAGAAAATACAGAGCCAGGATAGAAAGCTGGGCAGCAAATAGGTCAGGAGCAGAGGATCAGAGTGGCACTAGGGAAAATGTGTGGCATGCCTGCCAAAAAGGCTGGTCCCCCAACTGGGCTGGAGAAGGAAGGGAATACCTGCACTAACTCTACCTTTCCCTTGGAGCTCATGGAAACAAGTTGTTGGGGATTGCCATGTGCCCCACGGGACAGGACTGTCTGAGACAGCAGTGAGGTGAGCAGATATCCACAGGGGCTTTGCACATACTTGAGGGATTCTAGCACTGTCTGGCGATGCTCAGCTGCCTTGAGGCGGATCTGCTCTCGGATGAGATCTGCGTTCTCGCGCTCAGCTTTGGCACGGGCGTGGGCCTCTGCCTCGATGCGCAGCATCTCATTCTTATGCCGCAGCTCCATCTCCCGCTCCACGGTGGCTTTAAAAGCAAAGAAACAAAGGGAGAAAATGGTGAAACCCTGCCCACGTGCCAGGCGTGTTGCAATCCTATTCAATCTTGAAGGAAGAGAGCAGCTGGGGTATTGCAGTGCCCAGCCACGGGGGACCACAGCAGAGTGCCTTCGTGTGTAGCAAGTTTAGCTTTTCCCCAAAAAAGGTCTGGGCATTACACAAGAGGTAGAGTTTAACTGCTCCTTGCAAATACGGCATTCGTGAGTGCTCCATGTCCCGCATGAACAAGCATGCCCCAAAGGCACCTCAGCCCACTCACAGCACAACCACAGGGTTCCTAACCCTGGGGAACTGATACGGGACCTTACCTCGCCTCATGGCTTCTTGCTTCTGCACAGATTCCTCCTGTTTCCTCAAGTTCTCTTCATTAAGGAGTTGCTAAGAACAGATAACACCAAAAGGTGTGTTAGGTTTGAATGAAAGCACAAAAAACTCTGGTCCAAGTGGTTTGAAGATCTCCTATAACCCCAGTACATGCACAGACTTATACTTCCCAAAGGCCACCAAGAAAGCAGTGCTTTCAAACAAAGTGGGGCTTCTCCAAAAAAGAGCAGGACCCAAACTCAAGATTCCCCATGTATTTCTGGCTTATGTGCCCTATCTCTGTTGGGGACACATTTTGATCCACCAGGCTGGGAAAGCAAGGATCCTACAGGGTGAGCAGAAAAGTGGGAAACACCACACAGAAGTGCCTGGCATCAGTAAAACAGTTATCAGGATGGGGCCAAGGTTGGCACCGCTACTCCCAGGGGAGGAAAGTCATGCTGACTGGTTTAGTTCTTGGCCACCTCAGAACATGGCATATCTTACCTGTTGTCGCAACTGATCTTCATAGCGCTGTCGTGCCAACTTGTCTTGGTACTGGGCTCTCTTTATTCAGAAAAGGGCGGATGGGAAGAGAGAGATAAAAGGTCATTCATTGCGTCGCTAACACTGCCTTTTTACGTCCATAACCCCACCCACCACAAGCAAGGATGCGTCCCAGAATGCTTTGCGTCAATTCCGGAGCCTTCAGGAATGGGGCGACTTGCACTATTCTCCTGCCTGTTCGAGCCTCTGCCGCAAACATCCACGCAATTAATTAGGTTTGGCAGGATTCTATTTTTATCGACAGGCACCGATAAACATTGATTTTACTGGACATCCACAGATCAATGGGAAAATTTCCACCGCTAATCATTGAAATTTACATAAAAACTTAAAAACTAAACCCTAAAAACCTTGAGACAGGGTGCTGTGCACATGCATGTGCACACGCAGACTGCAGGAGCTGGGAACCGTGCCAGTAAGGCTGTACCAGGAAGGGGGGTGGAAAGGCAGGGCTGGTAGTGCTGGGAGCCCGGTACCATGGCCACTCACTTTGCCCAGGTCCCAGCCAGGGCAGGGAGCCAAACTCCCACAGAGGCTGGGCCAGACCAGGCTCTGTGGGAGTTTGTCCCTGACTCAGCTGGGACCTGGGCAGGACAAAGGGCAGGCGGCACCAGGGTCCTGAGAACAACCAGCCCTGTCCCCTCACCCTCTCTCCCTAAACAGCCTTGCCAGCATGACCCCCAGCTCCTGCAGCAGCCACTACACGTGCATGAAGGTATGTGCATGTGTTAACACACACTAAATTGTTAAAAACTGAAAACACCAAGCCTAAAATTAATCTTTATCAGAACAAGACTGATTCTATACAACGATGTCCATGCACGAGATGTAGCAAGTCCCAGGCACAAGAGCTGGTGTCATGGAATAAACCTGTTCGTGTCTAATACCACGTGCTCCCCTTTGCCCTGGTGCACCCAGCCAGGTATAGTGCCAACTGGCTTCTCCAGGTTTCCTCACCGCTTGATTTTGTTTGGTTTCTTCATTTAATGTCTTTCTCCTCTCGTCTCCTTGCACCCGGATCTGTTCATTCTTCAGCTGTTCTATAGCGGCCTCGTATTCCTACGGCAAGAGGGCAAAGAGGTTAAAGGCCAACTCAATGCAAGAGCCTCCAAAGGGCTGCAAATGACAATCATCATCCTGAACGCGCAACTTGCAGGAACAATCGCACATGCAGCAAAAAGCAGACTGAGACGTGCACTCCTACAGCAGAGGCTCACATCACAAACAATTTTATGTTATAAGGACGCAGGCAGATAAACTCCGTGTCACACAGCAACATCCCACCATAAGAGCACCTACAGTTACCATCTGCAACGACAACTAGAGAGCAAACGTGGACTCGATAAATTCTTTTCAAAGTCCAGCCTGTCTCCTACTTTAAAGCAACTGTTGAGAGGGCTGAAATCACACGCACGTATACTGGTAAGTGCCGCAAAACCAGTAAAATAACAGGCTAGGAAAAGACAAACGACTGTCCCTGCGGCTGAGACCGTATACCGGTCAAAAATCACAGAACTGTAGCAGAGGGACCTCAGGAGATCATCTAGTCCAGGGGCGGGGAAAATGCGGCCCCACAGGCCACTCTATCCGGTCCATGGGGCCTTTAAAAAAATTAGAAAATGAATATTTATCTGCGCCTGGCTGCCTGTCATGCGGCCCTCCACGGCTTGCCAAACCTCATTAGGTGGCCCTCCACCCAAAATAACTGCCCGCCCCTGATCAAGTCCAAGGGTGCTCACTTGGCAGCCAACGAACCAAATGCAGCCCACCGAGCTCTGGCATCCGGCTGTCTGAGCTCCCCGCGGCGCGGGAAATTTGGCAGCGGGGGAGCAGTGACAACTCATGCGGCCACCCCTCCCCTGCTGCCAAACTTAGCAAGCCGAGCTAGGCCGAGGGACCATTTGCAGGGGACACGATTCCATTTCATGCCAAGATCCTCGTTCCCTCTCATTCCCAGGTCTCATCAACGACGCCGTTCTCGTGCTGTCAGTCACCGCGAGCCCTAGCAGCAAACCGACCCCCCACCAGCTGTGCAGCCCTTCCTCGCAAGGATTCGTCCACAGCTTAATCTTCACAGCTCTGGCAATGGCTCCCCGACGACGCAAGGAGCGAGCACGAGGTCAGCCGCACACCGCCGGGGAGAGGAGGGCGGGGAGGAATGTCTCTGGGAACCACACGGGAGCTGCCCCCACTCCGACCCACCTTGACTTTGGCCTGCTGCTCCAGCTGCAGCGTCTGCTCCTGCATCTGCGCCAGGCTCAGCGCGTCTTTCGCGTGCCCTGCAAGAGACGGGAGCGTTACAAGGGCGCTCTCCCGCCCCGCTGGGCCCCTCCCTCGCCCCCCGGCCCCACGCACGGGACGCGTCCAGCTCCCGGGCCGCCTTGGCGGCGCGCTCCAGCCCGGTCGGATCGAAGTTGCTCCATTTGTCCTTGGGGGGCGGCGGCGGGGGGTCCCCGTCGGCAGGGGGCGGCGGCGGCGGCGGGGGGAGCCCGGGCGCGGGGCCGCCGCGGTTCAGCCCAAAGAGCCACGACATGGGAGCGAACGCACGCGGAGCCGCCGCCGCTGGTACTGGGCAGGCGCGGCCCCGCCCCCCGCGAGCACCCATTGGGGCGCCCCGCCGGAAGCGGCACATGCTGCCCAGCGCCGATTGGCTCCGGCCGGCGCGGTGACCCACCTCCTTCTCTCCCTCTACGTCAGTCTGCGGACCGGCCCCGTGGGGGTCGGGGAGGAGGCTTTCGATTGGCGCGCGGAGGAAAAGGGGGCGGGACCTCGGGGGCTGCCGGACGGGAGGGGAAGAGGGTCAAGCGAACGGGAACGAGGCGGCGCTTCCCCTAGCAACCGGAGTGTTGGGGGCGTCGCTAAGGAGGAGCCGCCGCGGGGCGGACATGGCGGACGGGGCGCGGGGCGTGCGGGGCCGCGGCGCCCCCGGCAGGTACCGATCGGGGAGAGGGGGTTGTGGGGGCGCGGTGGGTGGGGATCCCAGCCCGTCGAGTACCGTCTTTTCCCAATTACCGTATTTCCTCCCGTACCGTATTTCTTCGCATATAAACTCCCCAGTATACAATGGGAAGCCACAGATCTCCGCGTGGGGGGGAGGCGGGGAGCGCAGCATCTCGATTACCGTATTTTTTCAATTACCGTATTTCTTTAAGTACCGTATTTGCTCAAGTACCGTATTTGTTCGCATATAAACGCTTCCACATACAATGGGGGGCACAGATCACCACGGGGGCAGGGGGGGAGAGCCTGGCACCTTTATTACTGTATTTTCTCAACTACCTGTTTTCCTCGAGTACCGTATTGCTTTGCATATAAGCGCCCCAGTATACAATGGGAAGGTGCAGATCCCTGCAGGAGACCGTCCCAGCACCTCAATTACCGTATTTTCTCAAGTACCGTATTTCTTCACATATATACAGTTCCCACCCTGGTTGCGAAGCAAGGAAACCTCTCTTACCATATTTCTCACATATAACGTGCAGTGGAAATTTCCATCAGCTGGTTTCTGGGGTGGGGGGATCGGTGTGTGCTGTGTGCAAGGCAGTGCGGCTCCTTGCCCTGCCCGTGCCCCGTGGAAGTGGGGAGCTGGGTGCACACGACACACACACGCACCCGCTCCTGAACACATGAGTTTCGGGGGGGGAATATCTGGGATTTGAGACTTGCCCCCTGCCCCTGCATTACCCACTGAAGGGCCAGGGTCAGTTTGTACTCTCTCCCGGTACGGGCAATCCTGTGCATGTAGCAGCTTCATCATTCATGGCAGAGCTGCGCCTGGGAGCCTGCAGCAGCTGTTGCACTGGACGTGTTTCCTGTGCACGAGCCCGGAGCAGTGCAAGTAAAGTCTGTGCCCCTAGCGGGACAAGGTAAAAGCTGGTGTGCTTTTGCTCCAGGCTGAGGTGCAGCCAGCACTTACGCTGTAACAGCGGCTGCACACCGCATCGATGCAGCTCCTCCTCCTCTCTGCAAGCTGCCCCAGTGTCACATCCCTCGTGCCTCCCACAGGATTGATCCCCTTGCACGTCACACAGGTGCCTGAGCCATGACGAGCCACCTTTTACACCCATGAGCGTGTTTACAGGGCACAGAAACAAAGGCAGCACAAGATTGTGGCGTGAGGCCTGAACCAGCTCTCTCAGAGCTGGGTTTTCACCCTTTCCGCTCCACGGACTTGGGCAAAGCCCTGCCTGTTTGAATGGGTGCGGCAGGGTAAAATTCAAGTCCGTTTCTGGCTCTTGGTTTCCAAAGAGCCAATGGCTTCCATCCATAGTAACCTGGTTTTGGGGGCAGGAGGATTTTGGAGGCTGCTCGAGCCTGGAGCAAACATGTTTTATAGCTGAGTTTAGCACATGCTGGTGGACACTTTCTCTTGGTTTCAGTATAACTCACATGAAGGGAGCACATTACTAAATTCAACAAAAACTTTCTCAGTTGGTTTAATAACCTTGGTCTAATAAAAAGTATCATCTCTGAACCAAGAGTTCCAGGGTTTTGCATAACAAAAACTTCTGGCATAATAGGCTTCATCTTTCCTTTATAGAGAAAAGCCAAATGAATTCCTTAGCAACACGCAGAAAACCACCACTGCTCATCACCTGAGCCTCCAAGAACTGCAGAAGAGCCGGACACAGCCCAGAGAGTGGGAAGGATCTTCGTTATTTAAAGGAGAAATTGGTAGGATGACATATGAATTGTCATCGTAAGGTTACTGCTTTAGCCTTGGCAACTGTCTTTTTATATAGCACGATGTATCATCTAGGAAAGGCACACTGCTTTCTTATTTTAGAGTAAAATCAGGAATAAGTGCATTGAGGCCAACTGTGCCAAACAGCATAAGTGTCAGGGGATTAAAGTCCATTTTGTTCAAGCAGTAGAAGCTTCATGTTGAAAGGAAAATTGGTGGCATTTGCACATATATAACGTCAACAGGCACGCACAAAATATAAAGTTCTTTGCAAGCCAAAACTAAAGCCTACTTGTTTTACCAGAGGATTTAAAAGTTGGAGCATAATGTTAACTTATTTGAAGTTTCTCTTTTTTATGTACTTATGAGAATAAGTATATTTCCAGGAAGCAGGTTGTGCTAGTAGTGGCTCACAACTCAAGGCTGGGGTCTCTGGAATAACACATTCAGACCCCAACAAGCTGATACAAAGGTGGCTGTATTCAGTGGTGCAATGGGTGCCTACAGCTGATTCTGCAAATGCTGACTGTTGAGCCTAGTGGTTGCCAGAAAGAGAAGCTAGTACCACTCAGGGTGCATCTACACATGCAGTTAATGCGATGCAATACACTCCGGCACCGTTTGAGCCAGAGGAAACTGCTCTGGGCATAGCATCTACACATGCACCCAGGACAGCAGCAATTTGACCCAGGATGGAGCAGGCCCCCAGATGGGCTGACCAGGTGCAATTTATGCCCGCAGTCAGCATCCACGTGTGCATTTCAGTGCAGTAAATGACTCTTCCGTTAAGACAGAGTAATACTGTCCAGGACAGTACTGTCTCGGACAGTATTATCTTATGACAGAGTTAATGTACTGTGCCCTAATACTGTCGCATATGTAGATTGTGACACTTTACTGCAGAGCCAATTAATCTACTCCTCAGTAAAGCACACATGTAGATGCACCCTTACAGTCGTAAATGCTACACATAGCAGTAACTGTGGTCTACATTGGTCCCATTGCATGTAAAGTGTTAGGGATCTTTTGGAATAAAGGCTCCTAGTGTAATACACAGCTGGGTTGTTCTAAGATTATGCTTTAAAATGGCAATGATACCAAGCTACCACATTCACTTCTCATTTAGATTTCTCCGTTAATTCTCCTGGTGTCGGTACTTATCCATGACTGCCATATTTATGGTGTATTGTATAATACCTGCCTGGATAGAGCCAGGTGCAACAATACACATAACCTGTAGGATAATTCTTCTCTTCCAGTGGAATGGTGAATTATAGTTTGTGAAGTGCTGTGAGGGCCCCTATCAGAAAGAGTTATACAAGTACAGAGCATTACTATTGACATTTCCACACCATTAATAGTACATGACCAATAGTAACCGATAATTGGAAACAATCAACAAGTATTTTTACGTGCACTTTCTGATCACCTGCGCTTTTTTCCTCCCTAGAAACTCATTTTTCTCCTTATATGAGGGAGAGTCCCACCATCGATGACTTGGAAGAAAGTTTACGGCAACTTAAAGTGCAGGTGGACAGTTTGGCCTCCAGTCTGAGTTTGGATGCAGATCAAGATTATGCTCTAGATTCTGGCACTGCAGACGGGTCAAGTCCCTTCAATCCGAAGTGGCCAATGATTCACAACGGGGCCTACACGAAGGCAGACACTGGCGACACACTGAAGCAACCTGATGAGTCTGAGTGGTTTCTAAAGCCAGCGCATTTGGTCAGACCTCTGGGAGACTATCCAGCACTTGCGGGCCTAGGCCTTCCATTGTTCTCCACGTCACCAGTCAGCCGTGTGGCAGGGCTCCTCGGGAGCGAGATAGCAAGCAGAAACTGTCTGCCATCTGTGGATCTAGCATCTGCAGAACCATTTCCAGCAAAGCTTGGTGCTCCTCACGTGATAGGAGTCAAGGCCTTGTTGCCCCCTAAAATCCCAGTGAGGGCCCGCTCACCTGAAAGGGTCACTTCTCCCTTGGACAGAGGCAGGTCTCTCTCCTTTGATCGCCTGAGGACCAACCGGTCTCATTCATTTTCTCCAGCATCCAAAAGAACCCGTTGGCTCCGATCTCGCTCACAGTCCCCGAGACCTATCTGGAGACCAAACTCAGCCAAGGCAAATGCCTGTGCCCAGCCTGCACCGCACTTCAGCAGGTCCAGGGGCAGCAGGAAGAAAACAGCAGCAACCAGGCAATCCCGCTCCAGAATATACAAACCAGGAGCGCTGGCGGCCAGGTCCTGCACTCCAGGCAGGATGCCCACAAAGGCACTGAGCTCTTCGTGGAGCCCTTACAGTCTGTCCTCTGCTGCTATAGCCTCACCCACAGCTCAGGAGATCAATGAAAGGTAAGAAGCCACATACTTGTGGGGGAAGGAAGCTTTCTGTGG
This sequence comes from Caiman crocodilus, assembly GCA_030014935.1. Lineage (NCBI taxonomy): Eukaryota > Metazoa > Chordata > Crocodylia > Alligatoridae > Caiman > Caiman crocodilus. The sequence goes on from JAGPOW010002149.1 coordinate 14,201,777, forward strand.
GATCTGCCTGTTGGTATAAGCCCAGGACATCTTACAGAAGTTGGAACGTCTTGCAGTTGGTATAAGCCCAGATAACTGCTGTGTGTGCCACGCTGGTTATATTCCCAGGATATAGGATGTTGACTGGTTACTTTGGGGCTTGGTACAACTCTCACCAAAGCCACTGGGAGATGATTGATGGACTTAAAGCAAACTTGAATCAGGCCTGTAGTTTGTAGATGAAGATGAAATCAAAACTTTTGATTTTAACATAACAGTGCCCCTTATCTGATGCTGTCACCTGCGTCACTGAAGGTGTACATTCCTTGCTTTATATGTAGAAGGCAGGAATTATAAGGATGTCATTGCCTTAGAGCGGGGCCCAAGTATTAGTGTAGAAAGGCATTACGCTGGGTACATTCCTATGAGTCAAGCTTGTGTTGTGTACAAGAGACCTAGCACACAGCCAGGTAAATAAAAAGTCACCAGATCCAATGTGATATGTCTTTTATCACTCAGAAACATACACCTCCCTGCTAGAAAATGCACCACAACTTTAATCCTAGCCCAGGATAGGGGCCATTCTTCCAAACAGTCCTCCAACATCAAGAGACAGATATCCCCCCACCTCACTCTTTTTTGCTCCTTACTCTCATCTGGGGAAATAGGTAGTCAATTTGGTTAAGATTTTACAGTCTGGAACTCCTTAAAGGAGCCTAGTTTTGAGAAGGTGCTGAGCCTTGGAAATATCAGGCACTTCGGTGTAGCAGCCCTGATGAGTGCTCAAAACCAACCAGACCAGTCACTTTTAGAAGTGTAGGCTGTAGCATGGAGGATGCTTTGAACTTCCCCAGCAACAAGACAGTACCAAAAACCAAAGGGCCTGGTTTATCAGGTTTTTGCAGACTCTCACAGAAGGTGCTATGGGGAGGTCCCTGATAGAAATGTCCCCGTATGAGAAGGAGCTGGCACGCCTCCGGCTGGAGCGCCTGCGTATGGAGGAGGAATGGTTACTGGAGCTGAAGAGGCAGCAGGAGTTGGAACGAACGCGTGGCCCCAAGCCCAAGTGGTAAGTTCAGCTTGGTCTGGGCTTTGCAGTGGGTTTCTGCATGGGGGAGAGGAGCCCTTGGGTCTAAGGCTCTCTGGCTGCTATCGCATATATAATCTCCCTTCCCAGGAGTGCTCAAAAAAACGCATCACCCATTGTGACAGGGCGGGCACCCCAGGGCCGTACTCCTCGGCCTGCCCGCCTGTCTTGGTGGGCCAACCACCCACCTGTTCTCACCCGCCAAGACTTGATCTAATAGGTTCTCTAATTTATGTTAATAAGTGGGAGGAGATATCTGCATCTCCTTCCACCCCAATACCACAGCCCAAGTCTTGTTGATGGCATCTAGGTGTTCATCTAATCACTGGCCCCACGCTGGGCCTCAGAATCATCAAAACAGGACCCTTTTCTGATCCCTCCAATCAGGCAGCCTCGCCACCATCATCCGGGCTGCCTAGCTCCCCAAAATCATAACCACACTGCTATCCCCACCTCCTGAGGACAACCACAGCACCTTCTTCCCCTCTCGAGTGTGGTCCCCCCGGGACCTCTGGTACCTAGCCCTGGCCCACCTCCAGGCCAGTCAGGACCCCAGGCCCCCGGCTCTTGGGCGTCCCTTGCAGTGGGCCCCCAGCCCTTTTGGCTCTCTTAGCCCTGGCCCCAGCCTGGGCCAGTCAAGGGTACTCTCACTGTTCAGGCTGGGCTCTAGCCCCTCTCTCTCTCACAGGGTCCACCCTCCAGGCCCTTCCAAATGGCCTGGCATTTCCTGGGGGCTCCCGTGCCACTGAGAGCCCCACCAGGCCACCCACTCCTGGCAGGGTGTAGTTTCAGGTCATGCCCAGGACCAGGAGTCTCCTTAAACCATCCCCTACAGCCCCCCCCCTTATCTCTGCATGTTCTTGCCAGCAGCTCTCAGGCTAGGTGATGTTGCTTCCTGGTCCCAGCAGCCAAACTGCCTGTGTTTATATAGGCAGCCTCAAAATGGCTGCCCTCATCAGGCACCTGGAGGCTGCCCGCTCCAGGGCCTTAAAGGGGCAGGCACCCCCAGTGCCCTGCCATGATATTTACCAGTGGCAGGCATGCTCAGTGCCCTGCTGTGCTCTCCACTCATGGCAGGCAGGCTCAACACCCTGCCATGCTCTTCACAAGTGGTGGGCACACTCAGTGCCCAGCCACACCCACACATCCTTAGCAGTCCCAGTGATTGACTCAGGACTGAGCTGTCTGACTTGGTCTCTGGGACACACCTGCAAAGCAGATGTACAGATGCAGCCAAGAGATGTGTGTATGCAAGGCCAAGTTTTGGGCAGTGCAGACAGGCAAAATGCAGGCACATTTTATACATTCCTGTTGGCATCATATGCTCAAAACTGTAACTCCCAGCTTTTATTCTACTGCTGTAGGAACAGCTGCTTAACCAGCAGAGGGAGTATAAAGCTAGCTACCAACCCAAGAAACCAATAATCAACCTCTCAGAATGCAACCAGAGACTTTGATCTTGTGCTCCCTGGGAAACACAAGAGGACAAGTCCTGAGAGGAGGAAATCAGTGTTTGCTAATGAGATTCCAGTCTGCTGGGAGTAAAGGCAGAAGGAGAGCATGCTGAGGCTGTTTGTAGACATTGTGTACCTTCTTTAACCGGTGAAAGCAGTTCACTTTTTACAGTTCTGCTCAGCCTTGGCTGAAATGACTTGACTGTATCCCCGCCCCAGGAGTCATAGGGCCTCCATCAGTGTGACATCAGGCTCTGGAGGGGACAATTCTCAGCACATGGATATTTAGCATTGAGGTTAGACCTTCTTTTGTAGACTGGGCAGACAATCCCAGATAGAAAAGTTAATGCCTCTTGCATGAATTCTCTGCTGGCCTGACTCAGAGTGGGCTTGGAGGCATTGCGGGCGTGGGGAGGGCTCCACGTGACAATGAAAGATTGGAGAAGATTCGTTTCTGAGTTGCCTGCTCTTGATGGCTCCTATTCCCATCTCAGCTTGCTCAGTATCAGTGCTTCTGTTCTCTAGGTATGAGATGAAAAGCTCCCAGTTCCACTATGAAGCCCACAAAAATAACCAGTTGCTGAGGAGCAGCCAGGACTTCCAGTCCATGTATAACTATAGGCGAGAACTGGAGTCGGCATCCAAGGAGTTCCAAGAGCATTCAAAACCCACACACTTGGCTTCTCTCTAATAAGAGCTAACATCCCCAGCACTAACCCATGCCAGCGAAAGAGAGACTTGGGGGTTGCGTATTCCAGGAAGTTTGTATGCTGTGCTTGGAGGAGAGGTAACAAGGTGGCAGGAAGGGGTGTTCTTCCACCCCAGTAATCCACTGACCATTTCCATCCTTGGAGGAACTCTGTTGTCTTCAATACTGAAAGTGGTACGTTAGCATGAATGATAGCAAACTACATCAGCGATGCTCTTATCTACCTCTGTCTATAGATCAGCAAAGGTCTATGTGCTCACTTTCTGCCCAGGAGGGAATTTCCCTGTACAAATCACCCCTACTCAGCTTACTTGCAGCGCCCCAAAAACCAAAGAGGAGGGGATGGGGATGGAAACACAGGAAGAGGGCAGCACTGCAGTGGGAAAGATTGATGATAACGTAGACATCGGAAGCCAACCTAAAGCCCCATTTGTCAAATCTTACAGCCAGAGATGATGAAAAGTTCAGAGTACAGCATGCCTTGGCTCCAATGTGCTTGCAAATGTTGCAGTACCATTCATTTGGCCCTCCTGCCTGTGGGCTCCCTCCTTTTAAATGATTGTTTCCTCCAAAGTGCAGCCCTAATGAAGTCCCTATGACTTTTTTGCAGGTGGCTTGTTTTGCCTTTAAGTCTTTTTGTAATTAACTGCTGACAAATGGAGGATCTAAAGCTCTGCTGCTTTCAGTGGTCACATTTAAGTGTGAACATTTCTGTACTGCAGGATCTCACAGTGCAGTGCATGCAGTTCTGGAAACCAAAACAATGGTATAACTTTTTAGTTTGCAGTACCCGTGATTTCCACAGTTTCTGAGGAGACACCCCAAGGCCAGCCATTTCTATTCCCTAAACAGCACAAGTCAATCTATTTGAACAGCAGCGCCCTGATTAACATTTGTAATTTTCCATCAGGAAGTCTTAGAACATATTGATTGCTTTAATAAAACTCTGTTGCCACTGATCACGGCTAGCAAGCGCAGTGGGAATACAGGAAGCACTTCATTTCTCCAGCACTGATAACTTATTTGCTACACTCATGGCAAACCTTGAATTATTATGGAGGGGGAGCTGAGAACGAGAGGTGATTTCACGAGGCCAGAAGGGCTTAAGGAAAGAAGACAAAAATAAAAAATAAGGTTGCAACAGAGTCTCTCTCCAGCTCATTTGGTCTGACTTAAACAAATGGGTATCGCCCACTGCTGAAAAATCAGTAACCGCTATTATTACTGTGTCCTTCTCCTGGGAAAGTCAGGGGTTTAACCAGGCGCTTGGAGACTCCAGGAAAGTTACAAAACTATTGAGAATATAGTTACCCTGTTAAACCCCACTCAGATTCATTTTCAGCTGCATTGATCTGTCATGTGCAGTCTGGAAAGATACCGTGTTGAATTATACATCACTTCTTTTTTCCTAATGGAACCATTACAGAAACTGACATTTTTTTAGAATTAAATTTACTCTTTTGCTGTTTATCCTGATTTACTTTTCACATTTCACGTGCTGGGGCTCCTGCATTAGGATCATGCTGCTGGGAGCTTAGAGCTTAACCAAAAGAAATTAAACTTTAATTCAAATAAAAGTCTCCAAGCATTTCTGGCAGGTTTTATGAAACTTAACACCCCCCCCACGAGACTCACAGTGAACGAAATTACCCGACAAACAGCCTCTTTAAAGCTGCAGCAGCTTTGGGGGAAAGTGAATGTCCTTACCTTATCAGCTAGAGCATGGGGATGGAGGATCAAGGTAGCTCATTTCTCTCCCACCCCCAGCACTTCCTGACCGTGTGATCATAAGCAAGTCACTCTGCCTTTCCGTACCATGGTCACTTTGTTCATAAAGGGTGGGTGACAACAGTTAGCATCCTATCTAATGATTGATGGAAGAAGAGGCCTGCACACAGCCAAGGCCTTATTGTCACTTATTTGAGTGATGCGTTGTCCCGCAGAGTCTGAGATACAGGGATTCATACCTATATGTGGGGCGTAAGATTTTCCTGATTAAAACATTAGGAAGGAAGCCACTGATTATAAAAACCTGGTCCCCCGATGCGAACAGCAAAACTCCAACTGACCTCCATGGAAGTGGGATTTCAACCGAGGATTTTTGGTGACCCCAAAGGGTGACCGATGCTATGGTAGTCTCTATAAATATACATCGGCCAATGTTTTCTAACCCGTCCAGTTGCCTTAGTAATGCATGTGCTTAACATTAGGCAGCTTTATTTGAAAATGCGGCCCATTGCTTCTTTGACCAGAAATGGTTCTCTCTCTTTAGTCTCACTAGCCTTTAAACCTGCTCTTACCTTTTAAATTGTAATTGTTCTCTCTTTGTATCAACTTTTTATAGAGATTCTGTGCAAATGAGAAACTTGGTTTGTTAATAAATATTACAGATTCTACCTCATGAATAACCAACAGCCCAGTGGTCTGGATTTTGCTGGTTCTTGAAAGGTGAGGCATTAAAGAGCTCTAAAAGAGCCTGTAAGAGTTAGATACTCGACTCTCCCTGACTTTCCATGGGTCCTCTAGATGCTTTTGAAGTCCCACGCAGCGCACACATGCCTTGTAGCCTCTGTTCCTACAAGCCACTTATAGGTTGCACTCAACCACATGAAGTGCAGCCATGATCAGCAGTGACCAGTGGCATGGAGCCACACTCTGCAGTCCACGTGCATCTCCAGTGGTTTCATTCAAACAGCCCAGAGTCTACGGCATCACCTTCACATTGCACCTGCTGAATTTCCCGGCTCAGCTGGTAACTCACAGCAAAAGTTTTCTTTCTGTGAGCCCTGAAAAGTCAGCTTGGCACTGTAAAGGCCTCCTAGGACGTTCAAGGGCAGGTTGTAATAATGTCCTTTGTGTAGGATCACAAGCAAGTGTTGCTGCCAAGCCATTACCCTTCGCTGTACTGCACGCACCCTTAGCAGCAGCAAGAGGACAGACAGCATCATATCAGTCAGCACAAAGGGAAAGGGACAAGTCTTGGCCAAATATCATTGCTTTTGGGAGTCTTTCATCCCCAATGTTATTCTCAGAAGGTTTTCCGGCAGGATGGACGCTTCCCACCCTGGCTTGTGGGAATCAGCTCAGTGCTTATACCTCATGAAACTATTCTCTTCTGACCAGTGACAACAGATGCCCCCTCCTTTAACCCGTTTGTTTCCACTGCTTCACGTTACGTGCTTCTCGCTGGAAACGAGCATAACTCTGCTGACCTCAGCAGAAGGAGCTGGCATCTACTTCGCAATGTCCTGGCTTAGGGAGTTCGGTATCCCCGTGGGACAGTCGCTGTTTGCAAATGTGACTTCCTGGCTGCTGCAAGACAATAGCTTACATGTGGAAGTCAGATAAAGTTTTGCTTTGAAGTATAGGCACCCCCGCCTGGGGTGGTAGGGTGAGAGCTGCAAGCAGAATTCGCCCCAAAGCAGCAGTTTATTCTGAGCTCAAGGAATCGTCCCACCCCCAGCAAAGATCTAGGATTTTTGCTTCCATAATCACCTCTTTTAAATGCAGCACAGGCTGTGGAGCAGAGCAGGAGACCAGGACAAGGCAGCAACAAGGCCGTGTGTGCCTGTGGCACAGGGGAAGGGTCTGGAATGAATCGCTGTTGCAAATCTGGAGCTGGGGCCTGGTCGTTCCCTGCAGAGAGCGTAACCTGTTCAGCAGATGAAATGGGGGGGTTCCAGTCACGTTCCTGACGGAGCAGCATTTGCTTTGTTCAGAAGACCCACAAAGTCTTTGCAGAGGCAGGCAGGGGTGTGTGCATTGCACAGAGACATGGAAACTGCCATATCAGATTGCACTAGCACACCTAATGCAGTCTCCAGTTGCAGCCAAGCCAGAGGCTTCAAGGACCCTCACGTGGGCAACTACAGAATCACCTGCCTCTACAGGACATTTCTGTCTAGCCCCCTTAATCAGAGCTTGACTGAACCAACTCGCCATGGCTGAATCTGGCAGCTCTTGGGCCATATAGCCATTTATCTAGACAGCCAAACCTGACTGTTTTTCATCCAAAGGCATTTGAAGTGGAGGCACTGCTACAGCTGAACACTGCCTCAATCCCCGTTGGCCTCCCTTGTCTAAAAGATATGCATACCCCAATATATCACCTGCAGGGTAGGTGATATACATCCCAGAGATTAAAACATCCCAGAGATTAAAAACATGTCCAAAGCTATTATTCAGGATGTGCAGGAACGTGTTTGTAAGCTGCGTTACCACCGATCCTTGTGGCGGTGAAATAAATTCTGAAAGTCGTTACAAATCTTATCTAGGCATTCCTAACGCTTCCCTCCGTGCGGCATGCGAGCGCCCAGCCAAAAGTTTGAGAATATACAGCTTCTGCCCTTAGAAAACTAAGATGCTAGATAGCTAGTAGAAAGTGGGGGAGCTCTGCTGAAGTTATGCTGATACACACCATTTAAAATTCACCGATGACACTCTCCCAGTTACACTGAGTTACATGGCATCTTAATATAGTACTTTATCCCACTAGTACATGCTTTTGTGGACAGAAGGGGGTTCCTTCCAGTACGCTCCATCTTGAATATTCCTTTGGTAAACTGTTCCCACATCTGCCTGCCATAAAAATACGGATGGAAAGGATTATTCTTCAGTCCCTTCTAATTCAGAGGAATCCCAGCGTGTCTACCTGTAGCTCCCATTGGAACAGAAGTCACGTTTTCATATACATTTCCTGCATTATAATCCAGGAGGAAAGACGCGTTCCGACTCGACAGCCCTCGTGTTGTATATTTAATTTACTGCCTTCAAAAGGACATGTTACACTGGAGGGGAAGCAATGTTAACACGTTAGTACATTAGGGAGTTGTGCAAATGTAAGCAGTCTCCATCTTACAGTAGGAATGAACAAGATGCTCTTACATCTCAGAGCATGAAAGCTTCAGGAGGCTGCATCCTTCCCTGAATGCGGGCAGAACCTCTGTCTGCATTACTTGTGATTAAAGATGCACATCCTAAAAGAGACACCAGGGTCCTTTAACCTCTTCCACTGGAGCCAACAGAGACATTTGCCTCTCTGCAAAGGGTCAGTATGAGGTTGAAGCCTACAAGCCAACGTAAGAGCTCAGCACAAGTAAGGCTCAATCAGATCAAGAGCAAAGCTTCCTCTGATTCAGGTGGAAAAGGATCAGGCCCAGGGAGGGCTTGCAGGGCATATGTCTTTTCAAACATATGGCACAGCTCTAAAATGTATCCCAGGAAGGTGAAGTAAGCTTTACATACGCAATGGAGCAAGCGTCCCTAGGGGAATATATGCACATTGGCACGCCCGTGGTCACCAGGGGAGTACGTACATCCTCTTATGACCCTCTGTTTTGAGGGGGACCTGCACTGATAAAATGGCCTTTGCACTACGGTACTTAGATAGTTGCTGGCAGCCTCTTCCAAACACACCTCCCCATCCTGAAAGCAACTGACCTGGGCCACAGGAAAGATCTAGGATTTTTCTTCCATAATCACCTCTTTTAAAAGCAGCACAGGCTGTGGAGCAGAGCAGGAGGAGGCAGCAACAAGGCAGCATGTGCCTGTGGCACTGGGGAAGGGTCTGGAATGAAAACCCTGCAGACCATCCAAGGCTGTCCTCTGTTTATATTTAATCTCCTGGGCTAAGCTTGGCATCCATGGAAGGGAGTGGTCAAATTCCTGGGCGCTCAAGCTAAGACTTCAACAGGCAGGGACCATGGAGGCCTCCCTGCCAGTGTTTGGCCCCTGCCCACACGCTTGCCCTGGAACAACCCTACTGCTCCGTATCTCAGCGTTCACCAAGCCGAGCACCAGTCTCCTGAATCAGACCTGGGACCGTCTCTGAACTACCTGTGGTCATAACGCCTCCCCCAGCACATTACATCAGAGTCAAGGTGTTGACTGACCAGTGACTCAGCCACTGAACCCTGGGTGGGCAATTGCTTCTCTTCTTCCCTCTTCCTCAAGACCTCATGGTTTCAGCTGGGTTTTCCCTGTGCGCTCTGAACTGCTGTGTTATATTGCTGGTTTTTTCCACCTTCCACCCCAGAGGTGGTTGCATTTGATGGCTAATATGGGCTCTGTTGTAATGCATGCATAAAAAGAGCTGTTTATTGTGGCAGTCATCATTTTGCCTGGTGTGATCCTAGTCCCCATGACAAGGACACTGCCTGCACCCCAGACCTGCTGAGCTCACGGGTGCTATTCAGCCCCTGATGCACTCCAGCCCCATCCATGGAGCTCCATGCCGGAGACTATTTAGCTCGTGGCATCTTGGACCCCAATGCTGAGAGCTGAAAGGCCAGGTCTTCGCTTATAGAACCTGGAACATGCTTATACTCTGCCATAATGAAGACACAAGAGATAATAAATAGAAACCAGGAAGCAAGTGAACAATAATGAGGATTCCCTGCTTCTCTTTTGCATTGCTAATTGATACAGAAGAAAGGGGACGGGGGCTAGCGCATTGCTTAACCAGAGCACTGCATGGTTCGAATCCATCCACCAGCCTGCTTGCTCTGTCCTGCCGAGCCGCTTTGTAAGGTATGGGAGTGCTTTACAGTTTCAGGAGCCCGCTGGGCTTGGCTACAGCTAGGGGGGCTGACACACCTTGCGGGACAATGCAGGAGGGGAGCGATGTGTGGGGCTCCGCCGTGCACAGTCATTCTTGTCTGACCCTTTCCCCTCGCTCTGCAGGGGAACGGTGCAGTCCGGGGTCCATCACGCTCTCTGCCTGCGCGCGTATCCTTGTGCTTCTGTAGCTGGAAAGGACATGAGACAGAAGAGAAGGTCAGCTGGGCTGGTAAGGACAAAGCGGGACAGGGTTCGCAGCTCTGACAGACCCTACCTGGGGGTATCTCTGGCCCTGGCCTGGGCAGGTAATGTCCAGCCTCTGCCCTTTCCTATCCTTGCCCAAAGCCAGAACCCTCATGCCAGCCCCTCATCTCATATCAGATGCTTCCCAACTCACTCCTGCACATTCAGGCTTGGATCCTCCTCCTCTACCATCACACTCAGCCCATCAGCCCCTTCTGCAAGCTTTTCCCTATACCAGCATCCCTCCCACTGCCTCAAGCCCTGGGTCTCCAGTCCTCTCTTCAAGCCCCTTTCAGAGCAGCCCCGCTCCACTTCTCAGTGGAGTTCAGTTGTAACCCCGTATTAGGGCCAGGTACGGGGTCTGCTTCAGCAGGTGAAAACATTCCCAAGGGTTTCAGGCAGTTCTGGGTCAGGCCCCTGCACCCTGGGAGAAGATTTCAATGCTGAGCCATCAGTGACTTCTAGATATGCCAGTGTACGTGCAACAGGGCTGCTACTGACTTAACCTTTGGGCAAAAAAGGCTTGGTTGTCCAAAGCACCCACCCTCTGAAACATCAGTCATTGAAAGGGGTCTCAAACCCTAGACCACAGATGCCATCCGAGTCAATGGGTAGCTGTAGGTGCTGAGCACCTATGAAATCCAGGCACTTCTATCCCACTGCAGTCATGGCTTTCACCAGTGTAGACTGGCATGCTAGCAGCCACGGGACATTGGGTCACTGGTGGCCTATGGGGTCCCACAAGCGGAGACTCCATGGCACTGGATATTGGAAAGGGTGCTCCGGGTCTGCGCATCAGAAAGCTACACAGCTCCCCATGCCCTCTCCCCGACTCACCAGGCTGCATGTGCACCATGCGGCACAGCCCCTTCCCCGCCTGGTCCTTGTACACGGGTTTCACACACACTTTGTTGGTGGTGCCTGCGGCCAGGTCAGTCAGGAGCACGCTGTGGACCTGAGGCGAGACGCTGATGAGAGACGAGGGGCCCGTCTGCCGCCGGCACCTCACGCGGTAGCCAAGGACTTTCCCATCAGCAGAGTCCCAGGATGCCTTCAGGGTGTTGGGGCCCACGTCTTCAAAGCGCAAGTGCTTCACCTTGAAGCCCTCTAACCATGGCAGAGGGCAAGAAGATCATGTTACTGAGGCTTGCTCCTGGGGCACTACCCCTCTTAGCTCCATTTCCCTTCCTTAGTGACTCCACCACTGGTGAGGACTGCAGGGTTGACAGCTCTCATGCCTCTATTTGCCAACAAAACCAGGGCAGCCTGGCCAGCACCAGGACAAGATTTGCCCTGTACCATCCTTTCCAGGGGCTCCACCCATGTTATGCATGGGGGAACAGTCTCATCGCCTGGGCCCAGCCAGTCCTTAGCTTCGCTGCTGAACCCAAGAGTGGTGCTGGTGTCACGGACACTCGCCCGTCAGGAGCTGGACTGCGGTGCCCTCCATCCCAACGTCCCAGCGCTCATCTCACTTCTCTGCAATGCCCCACTCTTCCATCATTCTGATTATAGCCGAATATCACCTCCCACAATGAGCAAAGTTTCGGGGACATCATACATGGGACTGCCCTCAGATAAGAGACTCTAACAGACACCAAACTACGGCAGCGGGGCAGACCCCTGAGACCCCATTCCCACCTCTTCACTCTGCAATCCTCTCTCCTTTAGAGGCATCACAGTAGATCCCACCACCCCCCCATCCTGGCAGTAGGGCAGACTAAGCTGTTCTCTTGCTTGAGACCTTTCCCCATGGCCTACCTCCACTTTGTAGCAGGATGCTGGTTTTGCCTGCAAAGCTGTTGGTTGGGGAATCCAAAATAGGTGGCGATGGGGTCTGCAGCAACTGGTCTGGACAACCAGTGGCAGCAGTTTGGAGCCACTTCATGCCACCATTTGGATCAGGGGCCACATGCGACATGATTGAGCCCACGTGAGATCAAAGCCGGGACAAGAGGGACACTGCTCACTCACCTTCCTGAGTGCACGCTTTGGCCGACAGGGCTCTCTCCTTCCCCGACTTATAGATGGCCGCCACTGTCACCAAGTAGGTTGTGCTGGGCGTGAGGTTTTCCAACACGGTGCTGTTGTGCTTCCCATCCATCTCCACAAGCTTGGCTGAATTCCCGGGCAGCAGCCCGTACAGGACCTGATAGCTGACCACGCTGTCCGGCGTGGGGGACCAGCTGACACGGATGCTGTGCGGCGTGGACTCTGAGATGACAATCCGAGCGGGGCTGATTTCCTCTGCCGGGAGAGGTGCAAAAGGAAGCCAATTGGACAAGTTAGAGCAGCATAGTCTCCTCCATTCAGTGCAGTGTAATATGCTGGGAGCCCAGCTGGCTGCCTGGCGTGTTTGCCAGCTTGACTCCGAGCGCTCGTATCCCCTGTCACTGTCTGCGAAAGTGCTGGGGAAAATGTACCAGAAGAAAATTTGTATTTTGCCCTTTGAGAACAATAGAGACTTGGCACCCCCAAAACATTTGGCAGAGCCGCCTCGGTTCTGCCCACATGCTCGCGTTGGGGGAAAACATTCAAAAAAGGCAAACCGCCTCTGGTGTTTTTAACACTTTCCAGCCGTCTCATGTCACAAAGGCAGAACGCACACAAGATAATGCTCGAACCCGAAAAGTTTCTTCTGACCCCAAGCAATTTTCCCCATCGGTTTTTCCATTGTGCCCAATTTCACTGATTTTATTTATTTTGGTTTTGGAGGGGGAAGGACTGGACAAGCCAAACGAGTGATGATTTTCACGGCTCAAAGTAGCCCTCGCTACCCTCCTGAAACAGGGCTCTTGCTCTCTGCTCCCAGCTGGCCTGGGTGATGCAGGGCATAAGACTGTCATCAGCTCCTTGGACGATGGGGACAATTGCCTGGATACTGAACACACACCTGTGTGATGCTATGTCCCTCTCTGCTGCTGGTGGGACCTCTTTGCGGGGTCACTGGACCTACTGCAGCCTCAGCTGGTAGAGCTGGCCTTCCACTTCAGGCATTTGTCTGCCTGCTTTCTCCACTCTGCTGCCGACACCGTAAGGTCTAGGCCAGGGACTGCTGTCACCTGTCCAGACGATGCCCAGAACAGCAGGACTCTAAGCTTTGCTGGGTCGCACCTAGGAACCCCAATATGCACCCCCCGCTTCATATACTACCTTGCAGAGTGGTGACCCTGGTGGTCTGCGGCGGGATATAGTGCGTGTTGGACTCGGGGATGAGCACAACCTCGTAGGTGGTTTCTGGGGCGAGGTCGCTCAACAGGAGGCTGGTGTGGTCCCCGGACACCTGCTGCATCCGCTTCCTCCTGGGCTCGTCTGTAGGGGTGTACTCCAGCACGTAATAGCCGGTACCGCTGGAGAGAAGCTTGGGCCACATCAGGCGGAAGCTACTGGAGGTGATGTCCACAGCACGCAGCCGTGTGGCTCGGATAACCTCTGGGGAGAAAGAGCGACAGGAAATCACCGTGGGCCAGAGGGTGAGCACAGCTATCCCTGGCTCCCCGGGCAATGATTAGCAACTGCCAAGGAGCTGGAATCCACACTGCATCTCTGCAGCGAGTCCCAAGCATGTTACAAAGGACACTTTCACGGGGTCATTTGCCCCACTTCAATGCAGCTGCTTCTGGGGTGCAGCAAAGCAACTGCTCACCGGAGGAATGCTGCATGGCAGGGTAAGTCACATGGAGGCAATGGGCTGGTTTGCAGATGCCAGTCCTTTTCTTTAGCTATTGCAGTAGCCAGTGAAAGCCTCCAAAACATGAAGCTGGTGCAAACTCTTGCAGTGATGGCCGGGCATTTGTAGGGAAACACTAGTGGATTATTTCACCACTCCCACCAGGGCTAAATAAAACCCCACTGTTGCTGCAAGTGAGTCCTGAATGATGGGTCAGGGTGTGTATGGCAAATCTAAGTGTCTCCACGAGAGGGCAATGGAGACCGCCAGCTAGAGGCACTCTGGCTACGGGACTACACGGTCTCCTGCTCTCTGCTACGTGATGCTTGGGGTGGCAGGGATGGTCTCCACTCCCAGCTGGCCCTTCTTTGATAGCATGCACAGGAAGAGCAAAGAACAGCTAGGACGCAAGCACCCACCAGCCAACACCCCCTCCACTCTGCTGGTGCCACCTGGCTCAGGAAAGGCTTCTTGCAGCATTGATGCAACTGCACTGTGCCAAGGGCAAGCTGTCCTGGTGATCTGCTATGCCAGAGGGCCCTGGCCCACAGGAAACCATGCTGACCACCCACACACTTCATCTCATGGCGGTTGCTGGTGGTGGGGCTGCCAGGTGGGGCTCAGCTGCAGCTTGCAACCCAAGAGCCGTGCTTGGCAAGTCAGGGGGGAGCCAAGCTGTCCAGCCCTGCCCTCACTCATGCTCCGTAACAGCGCTGCACACCTAATGCCTCAGGCCGGCACTTCTGCTGCCTGCTAGGGCAGCTTCAGCCCTGCCCTCATCGTCCGCCCGGGAGCGACTGCTTTCACTTTGCACGGGGCGTGTTCTCTGCCTCGTGCAGCCGGTGCTGGGCCCAGCCCAGGGCAAGCCGGAGGTGACTGCATCTCCCTGGAAGCTCCTCTAGCATGCAGCAAGTCAGCAACGGAGTGGGGCAAAAACCCCAGTCCCGCTGGCAGCTGTCTCTAGGCAGAGCGACCCCAGTTGGCCAACTGGAAGAAAAGGCATCCGCCCGGGCACAGCCTTTTCCCGGTTGGGGAAGGGGAGGCAGTCGTGGAGGTCACTCTCAGGGCTGCGCACATGCCCCATTGCCCCATGGCATTCGGTGTTGGAGGCTCCCCAGGCCCCTGGCTGCAACCCCTGTCCCTGCACCACTAAGGATCGCCTCTGCCCAAACCCTCCATCACTTCCTGTGAGCCCCATTGCACACCCAGACCATACCCTGCTCTCAAGCAGCTGCTTCTTCCTGCGAGGACTCACACTGAGGGAGACCTCACAGCCCCTCCATGCACTATCGTCCCCCGCGCTGGCATAAGAGCCCTCTTCCCTGGCACCATCCATGCGACTGCACTGTGCTGAGGGCAACCCTGGGCGTTTCACTGAAACCTACCCCTGAGTTCTCTCGTCCCCCGCTTTGTCAGAAATAAAGCCCTGGAGACCTCCATCCTCCCCTTAGCCCTTCCTCCATTGGGAATGATGCCATGGTGATGCCCTCCTGGCCCGGGCAGTGCCAGGAATTTGTGACCGTTAACCATTCAGGGCTTGCTCAGGGTTCATCTAGCCTGCTGGCTTCTTCTCGGCTCCTGCCAAGCGCATCCTGGCACTGCCTTTCCTTGGGGACCGGCGAGGCTCCCAGCCAGGATTCCTGAGGCTTGGAGACCCGTTCGAGGGAGAAGGGCACATGGTACCACAGCTGCACGTGGGGCTGGACAGGGCCCTGCTAATGGGCTGCTGACAGGCTGTTCCTGGAGGCAGGCTGCTCTACTGCCCGTCAGCTTTGAGCGATGCAGCCTCCAACCCCAGCAGAGAAAACCAGAGTCCCAAAGCGCTGACCCGGGTGACACGCACGGGGGGCCCGTCACACAAGCAGGACCTGGCATGCTGATCCCCCGACATCTCACCCAGGGACCCCTCCTCTTCGTGGAGAACTTCCATCCTCCCCTTGGTCCTTTCTCCACGGGAAACGATGCCCTCCTGGGTGACCAGAGCCATGGGGCAGCCTCCACAACAGTAATCGAGTAACGTCATGGCAATGCCCTCCTGGCCTGCATGGTGCCAGAAATGTATGCCCGTTATCTGTTTCCTTAGCCTTCGCTAACTATCCCACTCTCGAGCGGTTACAGCAGGCGATGCAGCGCCAGGACTCCTGGGTCTAGTCTCAGCGCTCGGGTGAAGAAGAGTTGTGAGGCCTCTTTTGTGGATGCCTTTAAAAAGTGCTTTGAGAGCATCATCAGGAAGCAAGGCAGCACGAGTACAGACATCCCCTACTGACTGCACCGTCCACCGCGAGGCAAAGTGCCGTGTGGAAACCACTATGCCCTCCCAGACGTGGGGAAACCGAGTGACTTGCCCAGAGCCACACGGCAAATCCCTGACAGAGCCAGGGGGACCTCAGTGCTGTGCATTATCTAGAAAGCCAACTTTCCTTCTCCACGTGGCTGGAGCCCTGGCCAGCTGCCTCCCACCAAGAAGACAGCCTCAGGTTTTCCTTCGCGCTGTTTCTTGGCTCGTCCAGCTGGGCAGGGACGTTGCACGTCGTCCATGCCCCTGCCGCCTCCTGTTAAACACGCTGCCAGCCATCCACGCTCTCCACACCCTTCCTCGGCACCACGTAGGCCTGGAGACCGTCCCAGCCCACGTGTCTCGGCCAGGGTCTCCTGACTTGCATGGCATGGACCTGCTGGCAGCTTCCCAAGTGCCAGGAAGACCGAAGCCAAAGTGGCAGGACTCTTGATCAGCTGCTCTTCATCAGCAGCTCAGGAACACCTGCTGTGCCAGCAGCCCAGCCCGGTGGCATCCCTCCCTGCCTCAGTTTCTCCAGCCGGGGTCCGGAGGTAAAGTGCTTTGAAAAGGGTGGGAGGAGGGCACAAGGAGCAGCATCACCCTCCTGGCTGGTCACGGTCCATCCTTGCAGGCAGGTTGTGGAGGAGACCGACTTCAGCCCTCCCTCGGTGCACGCTCGCATTTCTAGGTGACACTTATTGGAGGGCGGGGAAATGATTTCTCTCGATTACTGAGGACTGCTGTGGAGGCTGCCCCATGGCTCTGGTCACCCGGGGACAATGTCGAGGAGCCGAGGGCTGAGCTCTCCCTGCCCCTGCGCTGCATCTGGCTGCACTCCCCCTTGCTATTGGACATAGCACCACTGAAAATTTGGTTGGAGGGATCTCGGGAGGTCACATCTAGCTGAACCCCCGCTCCAAGCAGGACCATCCTCAACTACATCATCCCAGCCAAGGCTTTGCCTACCTGGGTCTTACGAACCTCCAAGGACGCAGAGTCCACCAACTCCCTGGGTCACCTGCTCCAGCGCCTCACCACCCTCCTCATAAGAAAGTTTTTCTTAATATCCAACTTCAACCACCCTTGCTGCAACTTGAGCCCGTTGCTCCTTGCTCTGAGACCAGCCCAGCTCCATCCCCTTTGGACCCACCCTGCCGGGAGCTGAAGGCAGCTATTCAATCCCCCCTCAGTCTTCTCTTCTCCAGATTAAATGAGCCCAGTTCCCCCAGCCTCTCTCGGGCCCTGCAGGACTTGTACAATCCTGCAAGGCCCAGCCCAGGAGAAGGTGCCAAAGTGTGATGTCAGCTACTCCAGGGCGCAGACCCTGGGCAGCCGTGAGCAAGGAGCTGGAGCTGGTGCCATGCCACACGTCACCCCAAAGGAATCCTCCGATTGAGAAACACCCACCGGGCCCTTCCCGGAGGATAAACCCACGCTTGTCTCCTAGGTGTCTTAAAGCAGCTCAGCCGTCTGCCTGACTTGACAGGGGCAACAGCAGCCGAAGCATCAGGAGGCTGCGTCTTGCCCCTTGGCACTGGGCGAAGGGGAGGGCATCTCCTCTGAAGCCAGCAGGGGTAGGAACAAGGACCGGTGAGCCAGCCGGTCCAGCGTCCTGGCTGTCCAGCATCAGGTGCTACTGCGGGATTGCCAAGGGCACGTCTCCTCCTGTGCTCCAAAGCCCAGGTTTAAGTGAGAGTCCGACTCCGCATACGGCTCGGTCTCATTGGGAGCAGGCTCCGGTCCCCGAGCACTACAACGCCCCATGCACACCATCGCATCTCCTCCCGGCTCCACACACACCCGGTGACACAGACCGCGCGGCCAGCATCAGGGATGCTGAGCGCAGCATCCCTAGGAGACGGCCTCGCCGCTCAGCTCTCCTTCCGCTCCTGCCAGGTCTCAACACCTTGTATCTCAGTCGCTGCCGCGTCCTCCTCTCCAGCCTCGCCACCTGCAGTCTGCACCACCCTCTTCTTACATGGGCACACGATCCGCTCCCTGCCCTCCCTCAGGCCCTCCCCACAGCTCCTGGGACCGCTTTAGGGTGCTGGCCAGTACTGCTTGGCGATTCCTTCATCCTACCCAGCCTGCCTGCATCCATCTCTTCCCTCCTTTCGGCAGACTGGGGGCTGGGCTGTTGGTGCAGCGCCCAGCACGCTGTGTCCCGAGCTGGGTCCCCGAGGTGCTACGCGCGCACAAATCATGATGTCCGAATGACACGAACCTTTGCTACGTTTCCTGCTCGGTGCTGCAGCCTTGGGGCCGCCCAGGTTTCAGGGAAGAGTCGACTTTAAAAAACAAAACGGATTTTCCTGGAAGGTCGGGGCTAGCTGACATCAGTGCAGCCACAGCTGCTCTCAGCATCTGGACGGTGGTCTTGTTTTGTCTCCTGATGTGCTGGACTGAGCCTGGAGCGGCGCGTGGCTGCTGCGTGCCCCACCGCTGGGTAGAAGTGCCGTCCTGGTGTGATCCAGGGCTCAGGGGTGCGAGGCTGCACGCGCTCTCTGTACAAGGGGGGTGCGTGCTCCGTGTGCCCCTATACCAGTCTGACCCTGGGCTCCCTGCACAGAGCAGGAGCGGAGCTGCACAGCGGTGAACACGTCCTGCCCCAGAGGGCAGAGCCTAACCCCAGAGGACTCACAATCTGCACTGGCGCAAGCCCACCAGGCCAAGCCATTTGCAGCGCTGAACTCGCCCAGCCGCTCTCCAAGCAATGCACCCATTAGCATTTTACAAGAGGGAAAACTGAGGCTGAGAGCCGCTGTCCTTCAGCCCCTGCAGGAGTCGATGGGAGTAGAGATCAGGAGGTTGGGGCTCCCCTATGTTTCGAACCGAGACCCTTCCCCCTCCCCGGCTCTTCCCGCTCTCAGTGGTGGCTTTCATGTTGGCTTGGCACAGAGCACCTGGCCCGGCTCCCAGAGACAGCCCTATTAACTCAGCTTTATTATTTGCCTGCTTAGATCTCTGCTCCAACCTCTGAGAGCAAAGGAAATGTGTCTGCGCCGCGCGGTGATTAGATACAGGAGAAAGCGTCTGGGTGCGGGGGTGCTGCAAGCCGTTCCTTTTATCGGCTGTTCCCCAGCTCAGGCTCGCACCTGAGGCTGGGGCTGCAGGGAGAGACGAGGGACCATCGGCAGGGCGTTTTGCAGCCCGCAGAGATGAAAGCCAGTCCTTGCCTGGGCAGGGTGAGAAGACCTGCCAGCTTCCTAACAAGGCTCATTTGTGCATCTACCGGCAGGCTTTAAAATCAGTATCTTGTGGCAAAAGACACCAACGGGATTGCGATGGTAACAGGATGCGGTGCTTGGGACGTGCTGCCTGCCCAGGGCCCTGCTTGGGCTCCTCCGTCCCATGCCCGCGGGGCAGGCAGGGCACAGACCGTGCGGCTTCAGGGGAAGGAAGGCAAAGGTGGCTCTGCTATTTGATCAGTGTTGGCTCTTTTTCCAAAGGCCCCAGCTCCTGGAGTCAGTTTTCATTGAGAGCCCTCAAACCAACACATTTCTGGATCTCATAGATGCAAAGGAAAGCATGAACCCTTAGAAAGTATGCTAGGGCTCGAAAGCACAGAAGGAAACAGGCAGTCCGGGCGTGTGTACAGCACCTGGCACATCCTGGGGCACGTTCCTCCAGGGGGAAGGGAGGTGGAGGTCCCTGCTCACGCTGCCATTGGGCTTGGCTTTCCAAAGGAGAAAGGCTTTTTTATGTCGTGAGGCTGCGGCGTCACAGGATCCCATGCAAGGGCTTAGCTAGCTACTCCCAGCCCAGCTCCAGCCCCCACAGGAGCCGAGTGCTGAATTAAAGCCTCATTTACAACTAAGATGGAGACAGGGAAGGTGAATGGAAAGTCTGCGCAGTGCCGTAGTAACTGGCTCGGCTTTCCAAACAAACCTGGAGGTGTTGGGAGGCAACGCCCACGTGGCCGGCAATAAAAAGCTGCCAGGGGGACGTGCAGTGCGGCTAACGATATGCAAATGTGCACAAGGCGGTTTGCACTGCTTTGGAAATTCGCTCTCCTGCCGCTTAGTTGTGGCTTTTGGCCACCCGGGTCTCTTTCCTTGATGATTTACAAGCGGGGGCTGGTGAAAAGCTAAATCACCTTTGGTCTCCACTGCGAAGCAATGTTCCTAGCCCCGCGTGCAACGAAGCAGGCTGGGTGCCAGTCCGTAAACCTTGACTTGTGTGGGCAGGGAGCACCGTACCGGACCCGTGCTAGCCAAATCAGGCTCCAAATCATTCTGCTTGGCTAACAGAGCACGTTACAACACTGCACCGGGGAAACAAATCCGAATGTCTCTTGCTAGGCTCCGGGTCCTGCTAGCAACCACCATGCTGGGGAATTATTCCCGGGAGGACACCAGCGGCCTGAAGGGCAGCGCTGCGATCCCTCCGCGGACACCACGCACGGTTGCAGAGCTCCGGTCAGATCTGCTCTCGACAGCATGTGAAGCAGCCAGCAGTGCCCAGCACTATCCAGCTACCTTGGTTTCATGGCATACCCACAGCTTATTCATGCCCCTGGTGCCCGCCTAAGACAGTTGTGAGCCATTCAGCAGGTGCCAAAGTGTTTGCGCATTGCCTGTTTAAAATCAAACGAACCCCAGATAACGCCCAGGCACATTTGAATCCTGCAGCGATACTTCGTGCTTCCCAGCTTCCGGATTCTTGCACAGGCACTACCTGGCCCGGTATGATCCCTCCTTTACAGATAAGGAAATCTAGGCCGTGCCCGTGGTTTGCCAGTACAGTGTACTGGGAAAGGGTTTTAGTGGGCATGCAGTGCTTTGTGCTGGGATAGCAAAAGCACCCTCAACACCCCAAACCAAGCTGCACTGACGCAGTGAATCTAAAGCCCAGTTGCCAGTGTAGCTGCATGTCTACGTGAGGCACACAGCTGGCATGCTGTGCTGTATTTGCAACACACTTTTGCTGTCGCTTCCCTCTTCACACACCGATGAACCCAATGGCGCCAGCGTATACATGGCCAGGGCAGCAAAGTGTCCCGGGGGAGTCTGTGGCAGCGGCAGGAGACAACCTGGATATCCTTAGCTCCCAGTACACATGTAATGCAGTAGACCACACCTGGTTTACATCTCCTACCATGTGGACACAGTTGTTTAATGAAAGCGTAAAAAGCAGATGGTTACATTGGTGTCTAAGGAACCTTTGGAGCTGGAAGTAGATACCCCCACATCTCCACTTTCCAGGGGATTTGGGCACCTCATCTCCACAGCCTCTCTGAAAGCCCCAGCCTTTTATTTTCACAACTCATCTTCTCCTGCAAAGTCCCAGGCTAACAATTAACCCAGCGGGGTGGAAGCAGCGGCCTTGCCTTTAATGCATTTTTCATGCTTGGTTGGAGCTGCTGGGACCCTGGCAACCTGTAGCTGGGATGACTCACTGGAAAGCCTTGCAGGTTCCTAAGGCACCAGACGACTTGTTTGAGCTTTCCTGAGCAAATCTGTACAGTGCAAGCACAGGCTGTCATCAGTCTGCGGGAGGGAATGCGTCCCGGCTTGTTTCCCGCGTTACAGCTGCCAGTCCGTGGCGATACCATCTCCTAGGGGAAGACAGCTACGTGTCCCCCTTCCACCTCGAGGTCTACACTATGTCTAGGTAAACAGGATCATTAACACAGCTGTCCAAACAGCCTGGACAGCTGCTGTTGCTGGTCAACAGGATGTCTCCCCCCACTGTTTCATTGCTACTATCCTGACCTCTGCAAATTCAGAGAGCGGAGGACTCAGACCTGCTGCACAGAGAGATGCCGAGCATCAGCCTCGCACTGCCGGTCCCTTGGAGCAGAGGTCTAGCATACGTGCTATCCCACACGGTGCTGAGACCTGCAGCCAAGCTCGCAACAGCTGCTAGGGGCCCAATGGTGCAGATCTTGGAAGAGACTCCGTGCGGCCAGATAGGTTCCCGGAAGGATTTCCCCAAGCTCCAAAGCACCCAGATCTTCCTGATCCGGTGCTTACATGAGTAACAATATCCAACTAGGAGACAGGCTGCATCTTCAAAAGCTTGGACAGTTTTGAAAACCTAGACCTTCGCTACCATGATGGTGCAGCGCTCTGCCTCTTGCCTTGGGCGAGTTCAAACCAGCTCAAGCAGTAAGGGCCTGGTTTTAAAATACAGAGGTTCCTGCTTCCATTAGTGCTGTTGACAACTTGCCCAGGGGTGCAATGTAAGTCATGTCTCAGCCCATCAATGAGCCAATCTACCCCAGTGCCCGACACCCACATCATTACCTTATCTCGCTGGCCCCAAGCACCAAGTAATGCCATGGCCAGACCTTGGAAGCAAGTGTTCCTCGAGGAACGGAGAAGCGTGACAACCTGCTGAATGAGTTTAACTCTTCCGGGGTCTCTTTGGCACCGGAAGAGTCACCTCATCATAAGAAAAGTGCAAGGAAGGAGCAAGGGGAGCTTCCCCAGAGTCCAGCCCTGGCATTGTGGGCCAGAGGTCTACAGAGATGCTGAGAGTCACCTGCACCTTTGCTTCCCCTGCCCTATGAACCGTCCGATGCTCACCCACCACTGAAAAGCCATGTCCTTCCCCCACCCTGCTGGAGTATGGTACCTGTGATGGCATCCCTCAGCTCCTTGGTGATGATGGGCAGGTCGTCCACATCCACGAAGTGCAGGTGCTTCTCAGGTGGTTGGCTGGCAGCTGCCGAGAGCTCCAGGAAGTTCCCCCGCCCCGTGCTGACGATGAAGACCGTGACCCCCATGTCCTTCAGGAGCTGCATGGGCGGGGAGATGTCATCAGTGGAGAAGCCATCTGTCACCCACACCAGCACCTTGGGCACGTCAGGCCTGGAGCCGGCTTCATCCGTGAAGAACTTCTCCTTGGCGAAGGAGAGCGCTTTGCCCGTGTTGGTGTCCCCCATGAGCTGCTGGGTGCCTCGGATGGCTTGCTGCACCGCCTCGCTGGACAGGTACCGGTCAAAGGGGAACTCTATGGTGGGCACCGTGCTGATGTGGATGATGCTGGTCTGGACGTCGTGGGGGCCAAAGGTGAAGGGCCGCAGGAGGTCCCTGATGAACTCCTTGACCTTGGAGAACTCGTAGTAGGAGACGCTGCCAGAGCTGTCCAGCAGGAAGAGGATGTCCCCCTCCAAGTCTGGAATGAAGGGCTGGGGACCTGGCCAGGCGAGAGAGAAGGGGATGTTAGTGAGACGGCACGACCCAGTCCAAACCAACACAACCCCTACCCCAGGATTCCCCGGGGAAGCCCCACGCCACCTCATTTAAAGCTAAGTCAGGTCTGTCCACGCGGTGTGCTCAGACCCTTCAAGCATCACCTCTCTGTGGCAGGGACCAATGTTGTGTACAGCACCTAGCACAGTAGGGTCCCCTCCATGTCTGGGGCTCTCAGTCATCACGAGCAGGCCGTGCCTTTTAACAGCATCACAGCTGTCGAATTTTCTCCTCCAAGCAGCTGGCGAGGTTTTGACCGAAAGCCTGCTGAAAGTGCTTCGAGCCGTCTAGCTGCAGCCTTGGCCCAGCAAATGCAGCAGCCCCTCAGTGCTCGGGCTCCCGTAGCGCGTGCGCTGCCGTGCCTGCTCAGGAAGGGGATGGGAGGCTTGGTCTCCCTTGATGCCTGGGCCACGCCGGAGAACAGCCCCGTGCTACCTTCCCGGCTCCAAGGGGCAGCACCAGGACCATCCATGCACACACAGCACCAAGTGTGCACATACAGCATCCCACAGGGCACACCTCCTGCAGCAAAGTTAACACAGGAGGCTGCCAGGCTACGGGGCTCACTAAGCAGCCCAGGAAGAGTCTCAGCCCTGCCGAGAGCCTCTTGCCCTCTTGCTCTTGGCAAAGACCTGTGCATCACGGCTGCCAGCTCCGGCCTTGCGAGGACCAGACCTTTTACGGGCATGCTGTGCACGGCCTCCAGATCCAGCAGCGAGACTCAGGATGCCTTTCAGCACTCGCAGCTGATGAGCCCAGCAGAAGCAAAGAGGAGCGCTGGGTGTGGTTTTGCTCCCAAGAATTCACTGCCAAGTTCATTTTACCATCACGTTTTACACAGCTGGAGGGTAGGGGGGGAAACGGGACACAGCAGGGGAGCGGGAGTCAGCATCACTATTCCACTAGCACCGAGAGGCTCCGGGGCGCTTGGAGCTGCATGAATGCATGACAAGAGACTGCCCCTGATCACGGCCCTTTATAGATGATGGAGTCCCCGAAGTCCCCATGCAAGGCACTTACTATTATCATCATCCTCCCTGTTTATGGGCAGCGAAACAAAAGCATGGAGACGGAGTTACACAGCCAATTAGCGGAAAGCAAACCCAGGAGTCCTGGCCCCTGGTTGTCTGCTCACATCACGAAACACCAGTCCCTGAGAGGGATGGCATCTATTCCCTTAGATGCACGTCTCGCTGCACAGCGCTCAAGCCGTTTTCTGCTGCTTTCCCCTCCACAGCCAGAGGCTGGAAATGTTCTTGGCGCTCCGGCACTGCAAACATTTCCAGCCAGCCCAAGACCGTCTGTTGTTCAGCCCCCGGAGGCACAGAAACATCCATGCCTATCAGACAGACTGTCTTGGCCTAAGACAGAGCAGGCCCAGTGTCAGGAGCAAGCAACGGGCTCAGGCATCGCTGAGAGCAAGGAGCAAAGAACTGAAAGCGTCTCTCATTTCCCGATACTGCTCGCAGCCAGAAAAACAAGCTGGCCTTGGAAAAA
This sequence comes from Caiman crocodilus, assembly GCA_030014935.1. Lineage (NCBI taxonomy): Eukaryota > Metazoa > Chordata > Crocodylia > Alligatoridae > Caiman > Caiman crocodilus. The sequence goes on from JAGPOW010002149.1 coordinate 14,226,451, forward strand.
ACAATCAAAGATAAAGGAAATGGGGAGAGAAGCGGAGTTAAGGTATAGCTTCCAGGTTCCCAGAAGGGGTGGCTGGTTTCCAGAGTGGGCGCTGGCCTTGGTCCAAAGGCCTTGGCCAGAGTCCAGCCAGGGTGGGCATCTCTGACCAGCACAGAGAAATCAGTCTCTAGAGCCGGAGAAAGGCATCCTACTATACTCACTCCAAATGAGGGGGACAGGCTACACCCAGTGTCCGCTTGGGAGCGGAAGGGCAGGACACCTTGGGAGAGCTGGAGGAGCCCAGGCGCTGCCACGTAGCTGTGGATGGTCTCAGTCTCCGAATTACACAGAGGAACTTTCTGAAGCACCCTGAGCTCAGAGCGATTCCTCAGCCAGCACCCATGCGCTCGGCCCTGCGCTCTCCAGACGCCACCCTAGCAGGCGAGAGGGACCGGGAGACAGTCCTTGGAGACTCCTCAAGTCTGTAGTCTAGTATGACAAGGGTGAATTCAGAAAGCCCCTGGGCTCCAGGTATATCCAGGCCTGGAGAGAAACCTCCTGCCTGGGGCTCTACCTACACTTCTCCTCAATTATTTGGCACTGTCAAGGAAGCTGTGCCTCGTGGCCATAGGACACGGCTGGTTGTAGGCCGGGCACAGCTCGGCTCAGCTAAACCAGGAGCTGTGTCGGCCCTGGGAGGAGCTCTCCAGTTTTTTGTGTGCTGTCCTCCAAGGGGAAAATGTGGGGAGATGCTGGCTGCGGGGGACGGTGCGTCACGATTCAGCCGGCGGGTGATATTTCGTTCTGGACCTGGACTGGACCCACTGGGCCAGCCTGATAGCAGGAGGCATCTCCGTGCGCATCTTCTAGAGGAGAGGCCTGGCCAAAGTCCAGATCCTTTGGGATGGGGAATGAGCCCATGGTGCTTCCTATGCAAGAGGGAGCATCCTCTCTGCAAAAATGGAGGAGTCTCCTTAACAAGCCACAAGCCTTCAATCAGACCTTGAATAGTGAACCTGCTGCCACCCACACAAAATCCACAACCAGGCAAGTTGCAATATCACCCTGTTCTGCTGACCTCGATTCCCTGGACAGTTTTTGCCATACCACCCGTATCCGATTTTCCTAAAAACTGCTTCTTACCCCACCCCAAAGGGGACAACGTACTAGTTTTCATACAGTCACTCTGCAAAGTCCTAAGACATCCTTCAAGATGAGAAGTGACTGCTGTCCTGTATGATCTAGTGAAAGAACTTGAGGAAAGCGGAGGAGGAACAGAAATAGATGGGAGAATCTGCTGTGAGAGCAGCATTTTTTTGGCCGGCCAATTTATTCCTAGCTGGGGGCTTGGGCCAGAATTGAAGAAAGCCTTTATAACGTTATGAAAAGTGCTGTGTATATCCTCAGGGAACTCCCAATTCCAAGCTGCGGGAGGTGTACTGAAAATGCCTTGGCTCGGAGGTATGAAGATGAGCCATGTTACAGCGTAGGAGCCTTTCTTCTCTGAACACCTGGCACTTCATTGGATGTGGGCTGGAAGAGAAGAAAGGCAGAGCAGACTTGGTTTAAACCCCAGCAAAGCTGCATTGCAACTGGCAGGGGGTTCAGACAGCATTAGGCAGGCTCAAAGAGCTACAAGATTGACTCAGGGATCATGAGATTGGCAAAAATGACAGCACTTTAGCTCATTTTTCACCAGCCTCCTGGTTTTTGCAGCTGTAGGGTCACAGTTTTTCAGCTTTTATCACTGCAAGGTCCGAAAGGGGACTGTTCCCCACCCTCATCCAGCAGTGAAAGTTGAAGGTCTCCCTTGATCACAGGATTCCAGGACCTGGAGCTTTAAGGGGGAAAAAGGGATGCATCGCAAAACTTGCGATACAATCACGGGAGCTGGCAATGAAGAATCAGGCACTGTCGGAGGCAACCGGCAGCCTGTTGTCATAAGAGACTAAGGACTGGAGTAGCACTCAGTGCTACGGGCCAGATGGGAGAGCGGAAGAAACTGCACTGGAAATAGGAGGGCTGAGCTTGATCTCTAGAGCAGGAGGGGCCAAGGATACCACCGCAAGGAGCTCTGCAGGTCCGAAGGTCCTTGGTAGAGAGTTGTGTGTGGGTCTAGCCCAAGCGGTGGGCCAGGAATGAAGCGTAAAGCAGGCCTGGCATGGAAGAGCAGGGAGGGCTGCACGGTGCAAGGTGGGGGCAGTGGCCTGCCACCATGGGAAGTCAGGACATGGGGAAAGAAGAACTTCATCCAGAACTGTCCTGCCGGTCATTAAGCAGCATGAGAGGAGGACGGGCACAGTGAGCATTGGAGAGAGGAGCAGTGAGGATCCTTTGGGGCGAGGCAGGAAGGCGGATGAGCAGCGCCTTGCTCCAGATCTGAAGACCGAACCCTGCTTGAGCCCAGCAGCGCGGAGAGCCCGGGACAGCACGGAGCAGTTAGTGCCCCGGCGTCACCCTTGCTAATCGCTCCCTCTGCTGAAAGAGGGGCACGGTGGGTTAGGGCAGGACAAAGGGGACTTGGGGGCCGAGCCAAGGATGGCCCCAACCTTCAGGCCTCTGCAACCACAGGGCCCAACCCTCACGTGGACTCTCCTCCACATTGTAAATCCCTACGCCAGCACCCGCAGGTTTTCTTCCCCTCCAGGAAAGTCCTACTGCTTCCTCCCACTTGTCCCAGCCTCACCACCCTCCCTGAGCCTGGCGTCTCTCTGATGCTGGGTGCTGGAGCTGGCGCTGCAGCCCGGTCCTGTTTAGCCACCCTATACCTCTGCTCAGCAAAGGAGAGTGCTGGGCCTGGGTCCTCTGCTCAGGCTGAGTGGAAGAGCCTCAGAGATCCTGTCTGATCTTCACTGCAGCTAGTGTGCACATGTAGGGGGGTGCACATGTAGGTGTGCATGACAGATGTAGAGTGTACATGTAGGGGGTGCACATGTAGGTATGCATGACCGCTGTCAGGGGGTGCATCTGTGATGGCAGGGGGCAGCTTACCGTTTCACCCTATGGGTGTGGCACCGGGAGCGTGTCAAGGTGCACACTGGTGTCAGGGTGTGGTGAGAGCAGGAGGTACTGGGAATATTAAGCTGTCTGCATGTGTACGTGCATCAGGAGTGGTAGGATGTGCACGAGGTAGTGGGGAGGGGGTTGTGGTGCTTGTGTGTTTCACCACGTGCACATGTGTTAGGAGGGAGTATATCCAGGTGTGTCTGGGTCCACGTGTGTGTTCACAGCAGGGGTGTTTCCATCTGTGCATTGAAGGTGCGGGGTAGGTGAGTACACACTGACAGCATCAGTATATGTGCTCATGGGCGGTGGCTGTGTGTGCAAGTGTATCAAGGTGTGCGAGTGTCAGGCAGGTGGTGTGGCATGTGTCACCTAGATCAAGAATTAATTGCACTGTGTCTGGGGAGTCAAGAAGCGACAGGGCATGTGCTTTTCAGGAGGTGCATGGACCTGCTCACTCTGCAACCTAGAAACCAGCCACTGGAAAGAAAACGCAGCTCTTCCCCTGTTAACTTTACCTTTGCCTCAGTCTCCCTGTCCTCACAGCGATCCTCCTCACCTGCTTATGCTCCCTCCCCCGGGAGCTGCACCCTGGGCCCTGGCTGGATTTTAAGACACAGGAGCAGACGAATTACTCTTTGTCCGGGATTAGCAGAGAACCAAAAGATGATGCAGCCACACTGGGCTTGCGATGAGCCATCAGAAGCTAAACAAAGCCTCTCCAGTTCACTATGACCCCAACCAAAAATGGAGAAAGTCAAAGGCAAATACCGGTGACTAAACCACGGGCGGGAATAAGCGACTCGGATCGTGTGTTCATCACTCCCAGCTCGAGGTGGCCAAGGCCAACACTGCTTTTGGCCCACACTGCGCACAACACCCCAGCACTGCCGCCTGAGAGCTGGCAGAAGAGAAGTGTATGGCAAACGCCATATTTTCTTGCTCATAGAAACAATTTCACCGAAATGGGAAAAATTTTGCAGAACCATGCCAAATTTCGAAGCCATTTTTTGGCAGGACAAGTTCTGGAATAAACCGAAAGGTCGAAGCAGTTTGCTACAGCAGGAAACAGAGGAAACAGCACAATGGCTGTTTTCTGACATGAATCCCGTGCAGGATTTCTGTCCCGGGAAACATTTTGATATTTTTTAACATGTTTTTTATCCCAATTTGAAACCAAGTGGAATTCGGCGAATTGTTGACCTTCTCAGGGAACGTGAACTGTGTTTCGCCTCCAACTCCGCTCAGCAGTACAGACCAGAGATGCCAAGTCCGTGGGGGCCCAAGGGCCCTGACCCCTGTCGGGAAGAGGGCTGTCACCTGTAATGCATAATGCTTTCCATGTGTCCATCATTTTGGGCCCCCCTCAGCAGAAATAAAAGTCAGCGCCTATGCCGCAGACAGGCTCACAGAGCAATAAAATTAATTTCGTGGGCATTATAACTTGATGAGCCGGAGGAGGAATGGAGCAGGCTAGTAATACCTAGCTCTAATGCAGGGTTCTCAGTCCCAGAAAGAGGTGAGGGGAGAGGAGGGAATAATTTATGTCTCCTAAGTCCAAGCTCCGGTCACTAGCCATGCTGGCCTCCAGTATCAGGAGTACCTCCATGAAAGGAGCTGGGCTGACAAACACCAAGGACACAAGACCTCTACAGCAAGGGCAGTGGCAGCATGAGCTGCAGTCTTGCCCTCAGGCAGCCTGGCCCCAAGACCTAGCATTCAGCACCCGCCTTCACCAGGTTGTAATTTAACAGAAAGGGGACTCCGGCACCACTAGGATCCGGATCAATGCCCGCAGGAGGGACAGCAGAAAAGGGGCCGAGCATCATTGGCACCAGTTGCACCATCACGTTGCACCTTCCCTCTCCCCCCGATGGCCCTGTCTTCATTCTGTTTGCTCAGAGCAACTTGCATCCTCCTGCAGCTGTGTCCAGATGTGTGGAGCAAGTCGCACAGCTGTAGCTACCGCTCTTCGCTTCCCCCTCCCGGGACTGCTGCTGCGTGCCAGCCTCAGCGGGTAGCATGGGCCGCTCAGCTGGCAGGCCCCGACCAGAGCTCTTGGCAGCCCCACAGCTGTCTCCCTGCATGAAGTCATCTGCTTCCCTTCCTCTCCTCCATGCCCCAGCTCCAGCCCCAGCCCCAGGGGTGTTGCCTTTTTCCCCTGCATGTTGCAACCAGCAGCTGTGAGGGCGGCTGGGCCTGGCAGGGAGGGAGGATGGCCAGCACGCTTTGGTAAACAAGCACACCGCACATGGAGCCCGTGGGGAGAGCAAGGAACGTGCGAGGAGGCAGCAAGCTCCAGAGAAAGCCCTGCCCTGCTAGCAGCATTTCGTTGCTTCACAGGCCAGGCCAGAATGATCAGAGGAAAGAGCCCAGGTCCTCACCGCAGCTAATGCATGGCAGGGACAGGGCCAGAGCTGGGCGATGTGCAAGGTGAGATGCCCAGACCTATGTCAGGATGCTGGGCACAATGCCATCCCCCACCCAGGCTCGTGCCGTGCTGGAAATAAGCTTGTTGATTGACCGGTCCTTCAGGACCTACCTTGGCCAGGAAGGATGTTATATTCAGCGGCCTACAGACACCGAATGTTTGGGAGCTATAGTGGGCATAGTATTTACTTCGGTCCCCTGCAGGGCCGAGAGTTGGGGAGTCACCCCTTTATTAAGACAAATGCTGTGCCTGGGTCACCTTCCCCTGATGCTCAGTCCCCCCCGTGGTACCAGAAAACCTCGCTGCCCCGGTTTTCTGCTTATGGAGCAGAGCTGTGCTATCCTTCTGGGAGCATGTGGGCTTTCCGCTTTGTTTCTCCACGTCCCATCTATGTTACGGTTTCTCTGCCTCGGGAAATGAAGCCCTTGCCAATTCTTCGGCTGCTATTCCAAGCAATTTGCATTACGCCGCCATGTTAAAACTCAACCACCCGGGAAGATGGAAAGGGGCGATTTCTTGCTTCCAGGAGGATCTCTGAGGCAAGGAGCCTTCCTCTGCATCGTCGAACCTTCCCGGCTCGACCCCAGCCCTGCACACGCTCTGCTGCCCAGCTAGAGGGGCTGGCCTGCTTTCTACCTCTCTCTTCGGCCTCTTCAGAGCAACTTTGTTAAATGGGCTGTGCAGAACTAGCGCCAGCCTTGCCACAGATCTGGGCGCTGGGTTCAGAGCAGCCAGCACGCCCTCAGCCCACGCCAGGAGCCAGCGACCCCCGAATGCAGAGTAACCCTAAGACCGGCAAGCCCAAGCTGCACGCGGACCCTGAGCTCCGGGAGCAAACAGCAAAGAGCTTTGTGCCCTGCAGCCACGCTCTCCCTCTAGCGAGGCACGTTCGAGCTGTGTGTTGTGATCCACACAACTTACGGGGGCATCAGATAAGTGGCTGGAAGGGGGAGCTGAAAGCTGCTGGGATCTAGCTGGGAGAAAGCAGCTTTCCTCCTGCTTATATCCAGGACTCCCGCCGCCACAATACACGCCATGCTGCTTGTCTGATAGGGGACTTGGAACCGGTCAAGGGAACTTGGTAGCTCCAAGGGAGATCTGCCCCAGGCTGCGTGATGATGCCTTAGCCCCTACCAGAAAAGAGCTGCGCTGGGCACTACAGCTGAAGAAAGCTGGTGCTGGGCTCCCTGCAGCCACCTGGGGCCATAGCAGGAGCTGAAGGGAGAAGGGCTCCTATGGGACAAAGGTACCAAAAGGTCCCAAAAAATGGACCTTGCCCATCCGCTGGGCCCAGGGCTACTGAATGCCACCCTCCAGATGAGAGAGAGGAGAGTCTGTTGTATGGGACTGAAAGGCAGGAACCACCTCCCTCAGGGGATGAAATAGTCAGGGGAGAAAGCACACAGGGCTCACGCAGCAAAGACACCTAATCTGCCATGCAGGCTGCGTCCGGGGGCAGTCGTTATGCGTGGGATATAGGCCGCGGGCGGAGAAAGCACCGGACCTCTTTGTGAACGACGAGGGGTTGCTGCATCGCGGGATTGGACAGTCCGATTGGGTTTTCCTTGAAAACCTCCGTCGTGCTGGCAATCCCTCCACGAGTTCAGACCACAAGGTACACTTTTTGCTCTCGTGGCTCTGGAGAAGACCTTACAGGCATGACCCGAGTGTGCCGTGCTGCCCTGGGCGCTCTCTGTATGATTGTGGAGCCTTGCTGGGGCACAGAAGAGCAATGGCTTTTGGTTCCAGTTGCTGCACGGGGTTGGGGGGTCATCTCCATCCCTGTCTAGTGCTCATCATGGAGCCTCCTTTTGGGGACCCCATTCCACCCATCGGGTCCCATGCTTCCTCCCCACCCCTTGATCTCCTCCCCAGCTACCTGGGTTAGCAGGCAACGTCCTCTTTTAACAGGCTGCCTGACGGGAATGAAGAAGCCCCACTTCACTGCATGGATGGCACGACCTCAGGTGCTCTCACCCAGGTGCAGAAAGGCAGGTAGGCGCAGAGCAGCTCTGAACTTGCCATCCCGCCGAAGTGCAGGGTACAGTGGCTGCTGTCGCCCCCGGGTAGCCTGGCATTCGCTGCTCACACTCCCAGCCTCATCCAGGGTTTCAGAGCCACCTCGGGACACGCAGCCACGTACAACCGAGCCCTGGCACGGCTTTCGGCCTCAGGATGCCATTTGTGCCAGCACAAAGTCGGGGTAAAGCACTGCAGAAGCCTGGGCACTGCTATAAGCAGCTACCCACGGCTGGGACAAAGGACGGATCAGGTCCCAAATATTCCCCCCTACAGCCCTCCCGAGCGCTAAGACTCCAGATTTACACCGGGGCTCAGGATCTAGCAGGCCACCTGCCAACTGCAGTGCTCCGCGAACAATGGCAATTGAACGAATGCACCGAGGTAATCAGTCCCAAGGGCTCAGAAATGCTACAGGCCGCCCAATAACTTCCCAGTATTGTTGACTTTAATTATAACCCGTGCTCACAGGCTGCAGGGAGAGCTGCTCCTCCAAGCACGCTGCCTCTCACACAGCAGCTCTCCCCGGCCCCTTGCTGAGCACCCAAGAGGAGATCTCTGCCGGGCCTGGCAACCCCCCCAGTGCACAGCCTGGCAGCTTTCCCAAGGTCCCCCAAGGGAAAGCATCAGAGCACGGAGCTAGGAAGCACAGAGAGCAAAAGGCAAAGCCCGGGGCCCGTCTCCTACCCGCAGAGTCGCTTCAGGGAGGTGCAAGGCAAAGAAATGAAAAGGCGACTCATAAAACTTGGCATCTGTGTGCAAAGCACATTCCTCTCCGAGCACTGCAGCTCGCTCCTTGCTGGATGTTTCAGGGCACTGCGTGTTGCTTGGACCTGCTCAGGGGATCGTCACACTGGATATTTCCAGTGTGGTAGGAATGACTGACAGTAATAAAAAGTGCTGCTTGTGTGGGCATCAGGAAGTCCTGACCTGATGCCAGGTGCTGCTTGCTTGGGCATCTGTATTCAGCTCCGCAAATTACCCCTCACTGAGAGAAAGCATCTGGGACCCTGCTCTTGAGTTGGGCTCTGCCGGGTCAGGAGCCTCCTGAAGTCAACAGCGAAGCACTGTTCAACTTCAGCCGAGATGGGGCCTCTGCCCTCTGATGTCCCCCCTCCCGGGACCGCAGCATCTGAGGGTTGCTTACCCAGGTGGGCCAGAAGTTCAGCTCTAGCGCAGGGACAGCCCAGCAAAATCCACCTGTCCCTGCTCCTGCTATCGACAGCCAAAGAACTGAACTTTTTCTCCCCTTTTCCCCAGCCGAGAAGAAAACCGATGCCGCTGTCAGAACATTTCTCATTACCTGTCCCTGCTGTGCGGGACACCCCTGACGGCTGCGGTGAGACGCGGTTGCGATACCCCCCCGCCACCTCCTCTTTCCCACTTCGCTTACTTGAAGGGACAGCCCGTAAGCCCATTTTCCCCCATCCCGCCTGGGTCTTTCACACCGCCCCAGAAGGAAAACTTTATAGGAGGGGGAGAGCACGGTTGTTCCCCCGTAAACCTCAGCAGGGAGCACGCCACAGCAGGTGTGTGGGATCAGAAACCACTTTTCACTTTCTTTTTTCACGTCCTGAAGCTTTTCTTCAAGAAGCAGCCGGGAGCCTCTTTCCTTAGCAGCGTACCCAGCTCAACCAGTCCCCAGAGCAAAATCATTTTCTTTGCTTAAAAACCAAGCAAGTTTTCTCCATGCTGTGGCAGTTTCAGGAAGTTAATAATCACCCCTCCACCCTTGCCCATCCCTGCCCTGCTTAGCACCACCATTGCATGAATGCTCCTTTGAAAAGCCAGAGGAGCAGGGCTAAAGCATATCAAGCAGTAAAATACAGTCCAGCCTGAAGGCTGTTTCTGAGCTTGTCAAGCACTCACCTTTCTCAGGTATGCTCTGTCCCCGGGCGACCTGCAGCCACAGAGCAAAAGAAAGTGCAGTCCTGGCAAACATAGCAAAACTCTGGCTTGAGGGGGGGCAAACTACCTTAAATCCAAAAGCTGGGAGCTGTGAAGGTAGATGAAAGGCTTGAGATCAGTCATAGTACGTAGAAGGATCCACCAGCTTCCAGATCCTTGTGTCTATGCATGCAGCTCCTGCCTTGAGCTCAGACCCCCTATATATTTTTTACAGCGCTATTTCAGACTCTGGCTGCTGGAAGCAATTTCCCTCTTTCTTCCCCCCCTTTCCAAGTCATAAATTCTTCCTGACAGCAGTGGCTGGAGGAGCCGAACAAGCAACACCCCTTCTGCTGCTGTGCTCCCAAGTTAAACTTGCCTCTGGAGCGCGGATTGGACTGCAGGCAGTCCGCCTACAGCTGGAGCGATTTAAAGAAGAGATCTCTGCAGTGCCAACTTTGGCCCTGGAAGACCCTGGCACGGTGCAGCTGGAAAGGAGGAAAGGAAGAGAAATGCTGAGGCTGAGTTACTTTTTCCTCTGTGTGGGACCAGAGGAAACAGGGAAAAAACTTGTATGGAGCAGAGTAAAGGAAAGCACAAGCCTCTAGAGCATGCCCATGCCCTGTGATGTTGGCTAATCCTTTTGGAGGAGGCTGGGCAAATATTCCACCAGGTCCTAGTGCTACATGGCTCTGCCAGCTGTGCCCCTCATCTGCCTGGGAGCATCAGGGCCAAACACCCCATGTACAGGGGGGTACACACCCCTGCCTGCCATTGTACCCCCAAACAGCAGCCAGCTCAATAACCCCAGCAGGACCTCATCTGCCTCCCAACTGTGCCGCAAACATGAAAATGTGCCAGCCCAGGGCACCAAGTCATATTCCTCTTTTGTGACGGTCCACCACGAAGCCTGGTTGGAGCAAGATACTTGTGTACGTGCTGTTCAAGCATGTGAACGGTCCCACTGTTGGCAAATGGACTTCACACGCTTAGATTGAAGCAAAGGGTCAAATGCTTTGCCGGCTGGAGCAAATGGAGCAGGGGGCATGGGTCGACAACCACCCCAGGTCCTCATCGACTAAAACAGCATCCTCCCTCTGTCCTCCTTGTCCGCAGCACACATACGAAGCGTTGGTGGAGGACACCGGGCCGGGACTCAGGAGATCTAAGCTCAACACCCAGCTCCGACACAGACTCCCTGCACGACCTTGGTCAAGACACTTCATCTTGCCGTGCCTCTGTTTCCCCACACTGAAATGGCAACCACAATCCTGCTCTTTCTCCAGCCCTTGTCCATCCTGTCTGTATAAACTGCAAAGTCCTTGGAGAAGGGACTTCTGTGTCTATGGCACTCAGCATGATGGAGCCCAGCTGTCGGCTGGAATATAAATAAGCACAAATTGAAACAGGCCATGCCTTGTACAGATTCGAATAGGTCATGCCTTGCACATGGTCAGTCGTGTTACAAAGGAGAGGCCATTTTAAAATGGAAGATGAATGCAAAGTACATACTGCAACGAGAAGGGAGGGCTTGGCTAATAAAAGTCCTATAGACACGAGTGTGAAAAGCATCCAGTATCTGCTTCTTCAGTCTGGAGCCAAGGAGTCATTAATGAAGGGGGGAAAAAAAGGAAAATTACACCCACTGACTCAGCTAGAAACTGATCCTCGGTTCGTTTTACTAGGGGAGTGACTGGAATAAGGGATGACATTCACTAGCAGGCAAGGAAACGTTAGAAACCTGGAGAAACTCTGAAGGTTTGTGAGCAAAGTTTCCTGAGCTGATGCGGTGTCTACCCCCGGCGTCAGGGGAAACTAACAGGAATGAAAGCCTGGAGCTGTGCGGGGTGGAAAGCAGCATGGATGCAAATGCCCCAACGCGGTGGAAAGGCAGGCGGGGCCCGGGCACGCCGAGCCCTTTGGGAAATGCATGGAGTCAAGCAGCCGGTTTTAACTTCTGGCTTTGGCACAGTCCTGCTCACCCCATCCAGAGCAATGCGATGCGGGTGTGTTTGGTAGGAGAGCTTCGTCCCTTGCTGACTGTCTGCTGCCCTGGCTGGGGCCTGGGAACCCAATACAGGGGACTCAGCCTCAGGCACTGGCTGATTCACCCAGGCAGCAGTAATCATCATCGCGCCATCTGGGAATGGTGAGGCTCCATCACACCTTTTCGCACTCCCAGCCGTATGATTCGGGACTGGTGGTGCCCTGCTTTCAACCGTGGCCATTGCCAGCTGCCTTCTCTGACCGATGTGGGCAGGGAGTTTTGTTCTGTGAACCCAGCGAAAGCATTGAGACCGCTCGTGGCAGGGTACGGGACTAACCAGGGGCTTGCTGGAGTCACCGGCGGCCTGCTCATTGTGCTCTGTCGTGATAGAGAGCAGGTGGTGGTGACACCAGCTGAAGTCAGTGGAGCTGGGGGTGCTCAGAGCAGGGACGCTCAGGCCGTGAGCCCGTAGGGCCCTGGCTAGTAGGCTCGCAGGAGCCCTGCTAGAAACCCCTGGGCTAGGCAGCTTGCTACGGCCCCCGTTCCAGAGCCTGGCTTTTTCACTCAGGCTATAGAGGCTCATGCATGCATCTTATCTCCATAGGCTTGCTGTCTAATGCCTGGGGCAATGGTCAAGATGGCAAGCAAACACACAGCTCTCTGCCCTGCGATGAGCTGCCTCGAATGCTCCTTTCCCTGCTTCCCACCCTTGCTACAGAGCATTTTGCAGGTCCTTCATTACTGCGGGACCCTCCAGTTCCCAGCCCCTCGTGAAGACACTTACGGTCAAGCAGATGCATTGCAGGTAACCCCACATGGCCCTCCACCCTGATACAGTGACTGTGTGAGGTGCCAGCATTGCAGCCCCAAGGCAGTGCCCGGAGGGAGGGCTGTAGGGTCTGTGTGCGGCGAAGGAGAGCTGAAGGGCTCTGTGCAAAGCAAAGCGTGGAGGCCACGATCCTGTCATCTCATCTCATATTTGGGGAGGAGAAGGGCCAAGGGGGTGGGGGTGCTCCTTGATCATCCCTGATTCATTTCCCTTTTAGGCAGAACCGTCAATGCGGGTGCCGCTCCAAGTCCCACTGCCAGGAAAGGATCCTTATCTTGCCAGGAGCCCTGCTGGGAGCAGGGAAGGGAAGCAAGAAAAGACAGGCTGGAAGCCAGTCAGACTGGACGCCGTTCGGGTTTATTTTTAAGCCCAAACCGGGTGGGGGAAACCCAGAGTGACTCCAATGGGCCAGATCCATGGGGTTAGGGTCCGATTCAGCCCTCAGCTGGACTGGTGTGAATCCAGACCGAGCTCACTGCAATGAATTATTCCAGATTTATGCCTGTTTGCACTAGATCAATCCTGGCCGGCAGGGAGAGCCTTACCTTGGTGAGCCACCATAAGCTGGTTACAATCCTTGCTCAGCTGCTTTTGAGTTTCCTGACTCTAACGGCTGCTCCCTCTCTCACGGCACGGCTCAGGGAGGATTAATGAGCTAGAAAAATGCCTCTGAGTGCAGAAATGAATGTCGTGGATCTGCACGAGCCACCGCACGTGCAGGGTGAAGCTTCCTCCCCTGCCCGGGTGCCTGGTGGTTGCATTGCTGCTGTTCAGACCCTGCTGCACTGGCATGCCATGCACTTGAGCAATGCCCAGGGGGGGCCAGCCTGTCACACAGCACCCACAGCCAAGTGACTTCAAGCCAAAAACCAAACTGCCTCCAGCACCCAAAACCAAAGCGACGCTGAGCTATCAGGATGCAGGTGAGCAGAGATGAACTGGACCTGATTATCCCTGTCCTGTGCCCCCTCCTCTGCTTTCTCATGAATCACAAGGCTACCCGACTACAGCCTAAGAGCGAGACAGTCACCTTGCAGCTTCACTGCCCCCCACCCTTGTCGTAGAGGATCTGTCAGGCAAAGGGAGCCTGCCAGCAGGGCAGGGGAAGGGACCAGCAAGGGGCATCTGGAGTGGACGAGGTCTCTGAGCAGTGCCTCACAGTTCCCTGTGTGCTCAGGACCCTTCTTCATGACCCTGGCAGTATGAAGGGCTTTTGAAGGTGTGAAACCCAGTCCAGGGCATTAGGAGGTCTGTCCCTGCCAATGCACAGCTGTTGCTGCAGCCTCCTACCAGTCTGGTGCCCAAACCCCAGGAGAGGGGGCTGCAGAGGGGGACAGGGATGGACTCTGGCTGCTCTCGGTTTCTTGGGGAGCTGTGGTCACACAGCGTAAGTTAAAGCCACCCCCAGGCTGTGCTAATGGGGACACAAAGGTGCCCTACACCACAGATAGGGAAGCAGGGGTTCACTCAGCCTTGCAGGGGTCAAAGCTTTCCTGCATTTAGCTTGCCATGTCTCTGCCACGCAAACAAGAGCGATGCCAGAGAGGGGACACGAATGGCTCACCGCTGCCCGCTGGCTGCTCCATGGAAATGGCCATGTGCCTGCTCTTACCCTGTGGTCGGTGGAAGTCAAACCACAGTCTTGTGCCCCTCTTTCTTCGAGGGCTAATCTTCCAGAGTTCAGCTTCCGCTTGCCATGGGGTGTGAGCAGGTAGTCACCGTACAACAGGTGACACAGAAGACAGCCCCAACCCATAGTCCCTGAAACTGTTTCTATGTCTAAATCTCAAGGGCCAGGGTTATTTTTTGGGTGTGTGGTGGGGATCTGGACCCCTGACTTGTCCCCACCAAGCCACCAGAGCCATCAGCTCAGGCCAGCGCCTGCTTCCCAGAAGGAACCCGGATAGCCGACCAGTCCCACCACAGTGACATGGCTGATCCCAAGGCTGTGGCAAGACCTCTGCACAACGAAATCAAGTCAGAGCAAAAGGAAATGCTGATGAATGTGCTATCAGCTTACCTGGCGAATTAGCTCCAGAGGGTTAAGTAAGGCCCAGAGAAAAGAGATTTGCCCCGTAAACAAATGGAAAAGGCAGAATTACCGCCCAAGGGTGAGAGCTTTGGAGGATTCAAGCAGCATAGCTCTACTGCAGGTCACTGGAGTAATACCAGCAGAGGATCCATCCCCGGGCTCCTGCCACTCAGCTCTGGACTGCATCAAATTTCCCATTTGGGCTGCTCGTGCTTCAAACTGATCTTTCATCTCTGTTAATATGCCAGCCAATTTTAGCAGCTAACGAGCTCTTTGAAATACCCTTTATTGTGCATGTGCTAATCATCCACCATTCAGATTCCCTTGCTTCCATCAGAGGCACCTTTGCTTTGCTGGGAAGAAGAAGGAGATTTCGACCTAGCAGCCGGCCCCTGCGCCCCACTCAGGAGCTGGCTACAGAGCAACCATGTTTCCCAGGGTTAGTTTAGGACCAAAATAGCATCAGAGGGAAAAGTTGCATTCAGGCCCTGATGCTTTGTTTGGGGGGATTGGAAGGGCTGTTTGATGCATTCTCCTGGAGAAACGGCTCCTGCTTTCAGGTTCTTAATGAGGTCAGATATGCAGAGACGGACCTGGGACGTGGGAGCAAAATGGTTGAAGAACAGCTCAGCGAAAGGCCCGTCCGATTGCAATGGGGCTTTGGAGCAAGAGAACGTCCTGAGGCTGATAGCAAGGACAGTGTCACGTGCAGTAGGGCCGGGGAGGGGAGCTTCGTTCCCAGAAGCTGTCCTTCCCAGGACACAGCCCAGAACAGCTAACTGGCCCTGGGCCTGGCCTGGCTCGCCCACCTCCGTATCAGGTCTGGGATGCCCGACTCAACGTCAGAATGAAGCAGGGGGCTCCAAGAAGGGCCACATCTCACCAAAACTCAGCCCACAGCTGAGAGCTCGGCAAAACTGCCTTTGGGCTGGGAGAGCATTGGTTTTTATTAAACCTACCTGATTTCAAAACTGGAGCCAGGGGAGGGCTGGACTGGAGAAATGGCTTGGTGTGAGAGCCATTGCTTCAAGGAGGTGAACTGGCTTGCTCACGGCTGGCAAAGAATTTGCAAGGTATTGCAATGGGGACTGGTTTCTCTAATGTTGTTTTTGCTTGGTCATTAGTCCTGAACATCCCAGGGTAGACAGACAGATGGACAGACTCATACCAAACAAAGCACAGGACCAAGTTAACTGGTATCATGCCACTGAAGGCAACGCAGACACACCAAGTTTCCACCAGTTGAGCATCTGTCTCATGCAATGCAAATGCTTGTCCAGTACTATAAAACACAAGGCAATGTTTCCTCTTAACCTGCACATCCCCCCTTTCCAGGCAGTGAAGCTGTCCCAACCCAGACAGTCCCAGCCTCCCAAATCAACCCCATGAATCAAGCCATCTGTCTCTGTCCTGGGAAAATCTAACCTATGAGAATAGGCTGTTCCTGGGACCCAAGCAGCAGCCTCTGTGTCTAAAGGAGACATCCATCAGGAAGTAGGACTGTGAACCCTCCCTGTCGGGTGCATGCGAGCTGTGTTTGAATGCCATAATGTCCCTATTGTCCTCCTGCAGCCTGGCCCGCAGCCGCTGGTAGTCATTGTACCCCTTTAAACAGATCCCCCAGTGAGGCCCCTTTGCATGGGCTGATGCTTTATAAGGTTATTTATGGTCCAGCAATAAATGCTTGCGTGGCTGTTATCAAAGGGTAGTAACACATGATTTCACAATGGCTGGAAGTGATGACACAGCTGGGGTCAGGAAGAATCAGTCTTTGAATTCAGGGGCTCTCTGATCCAGGCTGGCCAGCAAAGCGCTCTACGAACAGCAGCTGGAAACCAAACACACACACAGGCATGAGGCTAGACCAGTGCTTGCTTTCTTCTTTGCCTGGGGCTTAAACTAAAGTACTTTAAAATTGCCAGAACAAATGGAGTCATTCGTACTGGGCTGAAGAGCAGTGAGAGAGGGGCAACAAAGAGCAGAGGTAGATGGAAATGGTGTGGAGTGCCCCAGGCTACCCACCAGCAGCACTTCGTCGGGAAGAGGCAGGATCTGAACTTTTGCATTTGTTTTAAAACTTTCAACACAGCGGAGGGCCGAGCTCAGGGAGCTTCAGCACTTGGGTTTCAGCTCAGGCCCACCTGTGAATGATCACAAATCATTCTCCACTGCCCTGGCATCTCTGTTTGCATCTGTTCGGATAAGAGTAAAACACTCCCGTTGGATCCAGGGAGCAGGGGATCCTGATCTGATGTCACATCACAGCCACCGGGCCCAGGTGCACACAGCTGCTGAGATGCCCAGCACCGGGTTTTTGTTCAGAGCCGACTGCCTTTGCAAGCTCTTTGAGCAGAAAACCTCCGTGCTTTCCCTGTATGTACAGCACCCAGCATGGTGATGTCTATGACTGGGGTTGCTCGGCGCTTCCTAAGTGCACAGAAGCTGCACCAGCAGAAGTTTGGCCCTATCTGTACAACCAGCTGCACTGGAGGTAGATGCTTTGCACAACTCAGCAGTATGAAGGGGACTGAGCAGGGGAGCCAAGGAGAAGCAGCACATAAGAAGCAGCCCATCAGGCATTCGGAGGCTCCTTGTCAGGTAGTTAGGGAACAGTCCAGCTTGGCTGACAGCATCTCTTCCCATTACCATGCAGGCCTCGCTTCTGCAGGCAGCAGGCTGAGTTAATAGCTGCTAGGTTGTCACAGCAGATCGGCATCTCCCATTCCCCACTGGAGATGCTAGCAGTTGTCCACACAGATCAGTTTTAGTGCCAAGGAGGAGCTGGCAGCCTCTGGCAGCACAGCATCAGCCCTGCTCTCTGGCTCTGCTCACACACTGGCCAAGGAGGATGGGAAGGACAAGGAAGTCATTGACTCCTGAATAAACAGGCCAGATGAGCACAGCACAGCTGGCCTCACGCGGTCACACCTTGACGTGAGTCAAGACTGCCCTCGTAGGACAAGATTGGGGTCCACATCTAAATTACAAAGAGGGGCACAAGGCTTGTAAGGACCCTCTCTCTTGAAACATTCGGGTCCAGAAGGCTTCTCTGTGTTGCGTATAGGAGCTGAAATCATCAAGCTTTCGCCTGGCTCCTGGAGACGAGAATCAGCAAGGTGAATGAAAACCCAGTGCCTTCAATGCCAATCTGGGGATTTCACCCCGGAGATTTGCAGTCAATATCAGATGGTGCCAGCACTTCCCAGAGCGGTCCCAATCCAAATGGGGGTGGGAGGGTATGTCTGGGCTGACATAGGGCCATCTTTTTACAGTGCAACAACCCTTTGAGTCTGCAAAACAGAGGTTGCCAGTTCCTACTGCATATAGAGGAGAGCTGGGCTCCTCTGCAAACCTCACCCTCATCTGCAATTGCAGGTGGGTGGGAGACCTGCTGGATAGCTGTTCTTCTTGAGCAACTGGGGGCTTTGAGCACTTCCAAGCAAGAGGCAAATCCTTGCCAAGAAACCTGTGTACTTCCAAGGGTTTTTAGTGGTTGGATGCTTTCAATCTGGGCAGGGAACAGAGAGTGCCTCAGGGTGCTCGGGAGAGAGGACATTCCACAAGCCCAGTCGCAGCCATGCACCGCTGGCTATGTGTAGGCAGCGCATGCGGGTGCATGCGCACCCCCTGGGATTGGCAGTGCACCCCTGTGAAAAGCCGCCCCCCTTGCTGCTGACGCTGCTGGCTGTGTCTGCAGGCGGTCCCCAGTCACCGCTGGTCACTGCCGGCCCCCCACCACTGACACCACTCGCCACCACTGCCACCTGCGGGCGGTCACTGTGCCCCTCCAGCCTCTGGAGGCACATGGCATTCATGGTCACGACTGTGACTGTGCACCTGAGATGGAAGAAAGCCCTTCTCCGGAGGAAAGTTTCATACAAGGCTTCTGATGGAAGGAGAAGAAAAATATCAAGTACTTTGGGAGTCGTTCCCCCAAGGACGTTAAAGCATTTTACCAATCATTGGGGTTAGGGACAGAAGTTACACATAAACCGGCTTCAGTGATCAGAAACCGGTTTAAACCTGTAACAGAACATAAGTTCAGTGCACATCAACCAGTTTCAAAATGGCTGAAACTGTTTTCAGATAAACCTGGCTGAATGTAGACTTGACTGATTTGGGTCAGACCAGTTAATGAAACTTCTGTCCCAGACCCCTTCCTGGTTCAAGTTAAATCATAGTTCCCCGATATCCCAGCATGCTTTGCAGCCCAGGGCTGAGTTGTGCTGGGCTTTCTGCTCCAGAGAGCAGGGCTGGCCCTGCCCCTCTGCTCCCTAGCTGGAGCAGTGAGAGCTGTCTGACAAGGGGCTGAAGGGGGTCAAGACTAGCTGGGGATGCAGCCCAGTCTGCAGGGTGGGACTGCCCCCAACCAGGCAAACCTCAACTGGGATCTGGGGCCAGGAAGGGGGGTTAAACATCCTTTCTCCCACTCAAATTTACTGCCGGCTGCAACCGTGGACTACAGATCCCAGAGGTACCTGGAAGCAGGAAGAAGAGGTGATGAGCAACCCTGCAGAGTCCTGCAGCTGTAGTTCTGGACTGCAAATGCCAAAGACCTCAGGAACAACAGGAAGAGGGAGTGAACATCCAGCCAGAGAGCCTGCTCTAGCAGCCCCCGGCTTCTGGCCGAAGCCACTGCAGGCATGTGGCTGCATTTCTTGACTCTAAAGGTCAATAAACGTCTGTTCACTTCAATTTAATCTGTGCAGTTTAGACTAACCTGCAAAGATTAAATCAATTCAGACTCAGGCTTTCTGACTGTACCTAGCCTAAAGCTCAGCCTGACGGTGTTAGCCTCATGGGTAATATCAGATTCATCAACATCGTTCGCAGATAGGGAAACCAAGGCAGAGAGTTAAGTGACTTCCCCAGGTCCACAGCACAGATGAGTGGCAGAGTTAGGAGTAGAGTCCTGACTCCCTGCCCGCTGCTCGACCCCCTCAAGATGCTTCTGTCCTTACTTGCGCCCCAGACTGACAGCGCCTTTCCTGCTCACCGAGACTGAGATATGAGGAGACGCTAAGCCTTTGTATGTGCCTCTCACAAACGTATTCTCTGCATTCCTGGGACACCAGCCTGAGATGCGCATTTCCTCCATCTTGGGGAGATTGGCTCCTACTCAACAGCTCTAATCCGGTTTCAGTTCCCTTCCTCAACAACAGCCACATTCCTTTGCGGGCGTGCTGGGTACCGTGGTTTCGGCCAGGAACTCTGAGCAGGCATTTTTCCAGTTTCAGGGCTTGGACTTTGTCCCAGGGAACAATTATTTTGAGCTGACGAAGGGGAAAGGTCCCTGGAAGAACAAAGTACGCTACATGTTTATCTTGAAATAGGCTCCTTTCTCTCCTGCCAAAGTGTGCTGCAGCTTTCGGTGAAGTCCACAACAACAGCGAGGCCAATGCAACTGGTTGGGCAGGCGTTGGGTTTATAATCCACGCAGCTTCTCATGCTTACATATCTGGACTGATGTTATATTCCCCTGGACTTAGAGCAGCCGCCTGTCACCTGATGCCGATGCTTTATTTTCCATGAGCCAGTCTACTCCACGCCAGAAATGATCTCCCAGGAATCTTGCCTCATTTTTTTGGATTAGATTCTGGTCCTACTAATCTTAACCAGGACCTGAATCTCTCTTGACAGAGTAAAGCAAGGCCTGGTGCTCTTTGGGAAGCTGGCCTTGCTTTCTCACGGAGATCAGCAGTCTGGAAAAGGCCAAATTCAAGCACACCACAGCAGAATTTCATTTCCTGGCCAAAGCACGGCCATCGGAGAAACTAAACTTCTGTTTGAACAATGAGGTCTTGGCCAGTTCAAGGCCGGTAGCCTTGTGACATGCTGAGCTGGAGGAAGCATCTAAAAGGTCTTGTGCGTGAGACACATCATTGTTTAGGAGCGTGTGTGTGCGAGGGAAGCGCGTGCGTGTGTGTAGGTTGGCTGGACGTGTCCAGGCGATGCAGCATGTCCTGTGTGCAGGGACTTGGGTGTGTAACATTCCCCGCCTAGTCTCCAGACACATTCCATCCCCTCTTGAGCATCCCAGCCTGCCCCTTATTAGGGCTTGTTCTTAATAACCCAGCAGTACAACATGCCTTCTGAGTCTCACCTGCCCTTCACCCTGTGCTAGCGCATACATCCAAGCAAAGTGAATGCAAAAAAAGCTTCACTGTGCCCTACATTTTTCAACCATGTCAAGGACTCAAGGTATAGAGCACGTAAGAATCAGGCTCAGCATATTTATCCCAGCCCTTCCTCCAAGGCTCAGCCCATACCTTCAGTCCTCTCTTAGCAGCAATTCCAACTCTTCTCTGCATCCATTTGGGATAAAGGCCACCCCCAGCCTCAGTGAAAGAGCAGAATCCACATGACACCTGCCAAGTACCAGGGCTTCAGAGAGAGTTTCTGCTAGCCCATTGCATGCGTTATGGGGTGTCACCTTCCTCTACTATGGAAGACTTTGATGGGAGGATGGTTAACCCATTAATGCTCTTGTATTCAGGGCCCAGGCTGCAGGTCTGGTGTGTTCATTTTGGTGTAGTAGTAGGCACCCATCCATCCTTTGGATCATGGTGTACGCATAAGGGTCCATGCCAGGTGCCTGATGAATCGGCATGTATGGCAACCATCACACCAAGACCTTTGCACATACGCCAAGGTGAGAGTATGGAGGAGTGGAGGTTGCCCAAGACCTACCACCCTTGCTTTAGACCACTGAGGCAGAAACCAAAGGCCAGACCAAGCCCAGACACTCAGTGCCTTGATGGTTGCCGCTTTTGCCAGAGAGCAGCAGAGAAGAACAGTTGCTGACTGCCTAATGCCTCAGCAAGGGCATGTTTCTGTCTCCTCCAACCAAGGAGTAATGCACAAGGCAGTGGAAGCCAGGGTTTTGAGGTGCCCAACGCTCACCTTACTTTGGAGGTTGCAATATTGTGGTATTTTATAGGAGTTCCCCCACCATGAGTAGCCCCACCACGTTGCCACCAGGCCCTCCAGTTGCATGAAGTTTATGGTCATACCCAGGACCATGGTGTAGAATAGACCAGGGGAAATGGCAGCAGCAGGATCAGGGCAGTGGGGGGAGCTTCCACTCCCCCAACCTCATTCTCCATGCTGTTTAGCTGCATCCTGGAACTGGGCCCTTGTCATTTCCTGCCTTTCTTGAGTCAGTGACTGCTGCAACATCCAAGAAACAGAACAATGCAGAAAAAATCCCCCCTGCGGGGCCTTGGCAGAGCTTCGTATCAGCTTCCTGAGTCCTCAAATTTCTGGGAAAACAGCCTGATTGCTCACTGCATCGTCAATCAATCAGTCCCGGTCCACAGCATATTTCCATCGCTTTGGTCCTTCAGAGCCATGGCCACAATCGTGTGTGGTCTCTAACTTCCATGCTGCTGTGGCCACTTGGCTGAGGCCTGACCCCTGGTTTGCCACCAGTCCTTGATGTGCAAGAGGAGCTAGCAGAGGAATGAGCCTCAGGAGAGGGAAAATTAGCAGAGAGGTTTTTTCTAGGCAACAGGAACAGTCATGGGCCCTGCTTCTTAGAGGTCCCACACCTTTTCCTTGGACATCATTCCCATTGATAGCCAGGGACTGTGCCCACTATGTGGTCCCTCTATGCGGAGTCCCTTCCTCGACCTCAGCTTTGAGAGAGGAATTGTGGTTCAGGGGCTGGAAGGAAGCTAGGAAGTCCTGGCGTTTTAGGCTGCATGTTATAAGCCAGTTGCCGGTCTGCCCTGATGGGAAGGCCTATGGCAAAGGGGCAGCCTGAGATAGATAGTTGGGGTGGACACCACCTTTGATGGCAGAAGAGCCAAAGCAAAGGGGTGGGCAAAATGCAGCCCGTGGGCCAGGCCATTCTACCCAGCCCTCGGGGCCTCTAAAAAAAGTAGACAGTTAATATCTATCTGCCCCTGGCTGCCTGTCATGCTGCCCTCGATGGCTTGCCAAAACTCAGTAAGCAGCCCTCCACCCAAAATAATTGCCCACTCTGAGCCAAAGGCAGGACTCAGTCCTCACTCCCAGAATACAGAGGTACTCTGCTCATAGATACTGTGTTGTTCCAATTATGAATCAACCCTGCATATAAGTCAGATCGTCAGGTTCAATGTTAGGGGGAAAAACAGCTTTTATCCTAAATATAACTTAAAAACTGCAGCAAAAGACCTCGGACTGCTCTTGCCCTTACACAATCCCCACAGGAACATTAAATAACCATGGAAAGGACTCAAATGGCTTTGGAAAAACATTTCTGACTTGGTATTTTCATTGCACGCACACAAGTTCAAAAAGCAAGACTGTATAAGGAGTGTGTGATTGTTACAGTTCTTTTAAAGGGAAAAAGAAAGGTAGATTAGTGCTGTGTGTGCGTCATTAAAAGGTGCTGACAGACAGCACGCAAGCATCACTCCCGGTGGACCTAGCAGACACGGTGATATTCACTGGGAATGGCCCCTCGGGGGCTCCTGACATCCGCTCTCAGCGAGGAGAGGCAATCCCTGCAGAGCTCAGTGGGAGACCTGCTCCACTGCTAATCGTTGTATGTGGCTAAGGGGAGGTGCTGTCGGCCTCTCGGACAAGGGCCCGGCTCTGCGGAAGCATGTCAGCACCATGCACCTGGGAAACCTCTCTCAGCCAAACTCAATATTTACCCCGAGGGCTGGAGGGACTTTGCTGGGATGGGGCCAGCCGTCCCGGCGATATGGGACTCACCAGCACAGCTTGGCATCATCCCTTTGGTTTTTGAAACCTGCACAAACAAACAAACCGCCCACCCTAGGAAGTGCATCCTCCACCAGCCCCTGGGGCTTGAACAACCGTGGGGCCGTGAGACCAAGCTGGGCCAGGGAGGGGATGTCTGAGCCAAGAGCATCTCTTTGATCCCTGCTCCCTTGTGCTATTTATTTGCCTATCTTCTCTGCTGCCACATGGGATTGAAGGGGCCTTGGTTTGAGCAAAGCTCAAAGTCAGCCAGTCTGATGCTGATGTTTTGTATTCATTTCTCCTTTGGGATTGTTCTAGCTGGGGGCACGTAGCAGGGCCCAGCAGGGAAGGGGTAGGAGACAACATCACTTTAATGAATGCATGGTCTGGAAAGGGGCACAATGCGAGCGAGTGCAGGGAGGGAGGTGTCCACAGAGAGAGGTGGGGGGATCCAGCCATCGACCTCCTGTGTGCTCCATTAGGGTAAGTCTGCAGGACAGGGCTCAGATCCGGAGCTCAGTCACCTACAGAAGTCACTCAGGCTATGCGTACACGGTACAATGCAGCATGTTATATGCCCTGTCTTAGCACTCGGCAAGAGGAAAGATCTTCACAGCGCCGGGCAGAGACTCCAGCACAGCACAGGCATGTCTCTGGGGTAAGTAACCCTGCCTCTGAGCTGGGGCTCATTATCTCAGCCCCAGGACACCTGTCCTGCTTCCAGCCCCACCGCTGGCACGGGTATTGCTATGCCATGCTGCACTGAGCCATGGAGATAACGCTCGGCGCTGCTTCGTGTCTTAGTTCCTGTTCTGGAAAATGAAGGAAACACTTCCCGGCCTTAGGGGGAGTCTGGGAGGATAAAACCCATCAGTGGCTGTTATAGCATAGTGGGGGGGACCCTGCAATAGTAAGACAGGGAAGCCAGGCCGGGGCTGCAAAGGGCACTGCTGTGCCTCCAGACCTTTCTGCACAGCAGCTCTACTAGGACACACCGGTCCTTGCTGGGGGCAGCTCCTGGCCTAGTTGCAGCTGCTCTGTTTGTATCGGAGCGGAGAAGTCAGAAGGAAGATAAAAGCTGGCACATTTACCGCAAGGACCTTTAACAGGTGCCCAAATCCCTTCAGCTGCTTGGGGTAGCTCAGCTCAGCTAAAGAACGTGCAGTCCTTCCCCTTCCCTTTGGAGCGGAGACCTTGGGTCTCCTATGCAGGGTGGCAATAGGAGGAAGCTGAACCTGCTGTGCTGCAGAGGACAGGACTGGTTTGTGAGGGGAAAACCCTGGGAAAGCAACTCCCTTTCCAGGTGCATGGTATTTTTAGACACCCGTCACTCCTGCCGGGCTCCTGGCCGGCCAGGGAGCACGGAAATATTGACAGGCGTGCCTCTGCCTGCTCATTAGAGCCCATCCAGCGGAAACAGGAAAAGGGAAGGATGCATTTGCACATGTATTCCTCCCAGGAGAAGTGGTGTGGGCTCCCCTCCGGCGCTGGATGGGCGGCTGCTGAGCTAAGCTGCTCGTCTGCAGCTGAGAGTCAGGAGCCGGGCAGATGGGAGTGAGATCAGCCTTCGCGATGTAGGTCACTGCCGGCGTCCCGCAGTCCCACTCGGAAGGAGAGGAGAGCCCTGGGCACTGCAGCTTTGCCTCTCCTTGGTGCTGTGGGAGACCCCAGGAAGGCAGGTTGGGCTAGGGATGCTTTGAAACGTGTGTGCCAGGGCGGACATAGCCACGTGTGATCTCAGCTAAGCCAGCCTTTGGGGCGTGGGTTCCCTGGTTTTGCTGTCCTGGGGAGAGTTTGGGGATCTGTCTCCTGCAGGCGGTTCTCAGGCTCCTGCTCTGACGCCAAGTCGGGACCCCCCGCTCCTCCTGACGGGGCACAAAACCCACAGACGGAGAACAAACCGCCCGTTCTGCTGTAAACCGAGAACCAGAAAGGCTCCAGCCACGCTGGGTGCGGAGGAGGGAGCGGGGGGTGGACTCTGCCTCGTCAGCAGGATGAGGACTCTGCATCCAGCCACAATTGCTATGGCCTTGCTCAGACCTTTTGGGATGTTTACAGTGTATTTTCTCAGGCTGGTTGATATGAGGAGTGCTGCCCTCCCGGCTTTCCTCCCCCAAGCTCAGAGGTAATGCCAGGACTCCCGGAGAGTATATGCCGTGTACGCACACTGACTGGTGGGGGGGCTGGTGCTCACAGCGCACCTCTGGGTGCATCGTACCCCAGAGGTAGTTGAGGTGGGAGGGAGCGAGCCTAGATGTCGTGGGCCAGGAATGGGGCTTGCAGCAGATAGACCAGAAAAGGGCCAATGATAACGCTGGGGGAACCTGTGGAAAGCTCAGCTGCCATGAGACACCGGCTGTTAATGCCAAATGTGCCTGGAGGCTAGAAAAAGGCAGGTCTTCTCTGGTCTTTGGGACCAAGGAAAGGGGGGAGGCACAGTTCAGCTGGGTGAGAGTCCGGATGGGAAGACAAACCACATGAGCAAAGCCTGGGCTGGAAAAAAGTTGGGGTGCTCTGCCGGGAACCCCATAGTCTCCTTGTAAAGCCAAGCCAGCGCAGAGAGTTTGATTTTCTTTAACCCCAGGGCGCTCTGGTTTAGATGGGAGGTGCCCGCATCGCTGGCCAAAGCCAGTGGTGAGCAGTCAGCACCGTGTGGGATGAAACCTGAGCAAAGCTGGGCTCGAACCAGAACGTCAGACCCCTTCTCTGTGGTTTCAGATGCTTCCCAGCCCGTAGCTGCTCAATCCGCAACTCTGATTGTGTTTCTCCCGGCCGCGCTGGGAACTCAGCCGAACTGGCTCACCGAGCAAAGCTCTCTAGCCAAGGGCAGCGCCAAACCCCAGATGCTGAAGCGTGCAAAGCCGTGTGAGACGAGTCCAGGCACTTGGCGCAAGTGCAGCGTGACCCGGCTCATGGCAGGTTAGGGAGAAGTAGGTTAAGGCTTTGGACCGGGGAGCAGAAGGCTCAGGCCCTCTTTCAGCTCTGCCACAGCCCCATTTTCAGACTTGGGACAAGGTGTGCTATAAGCAGCCAATCTTGCCTGTCTAAAATGGAAGGAATAAATCACACCGCTCCTTACAGGCGACGGGGAAGACAAACAAATATTTATACAGCACCATGCGGGCCAGTAATCTCTCTCTCATGCCTGGCTCCAGCACCGCCGAGATCCTGTTGCTAATTGTGAGTGGAGTGCGACTAACGTGGCTAGCTTTCTCATTCCTCCCCTTGCCAGGGCGGTGGCAATCTGTCCGCTGACGCGGTGGCTTCTTGGTTCTGCCTGCACGGAGGGGTCCCTTGCACCAGCAAACGCAACACAGCAGCAAGGCGTTCTCCTATACACAGGAGCAAGCTGCAAAATTCAGACCTGGATGGGGATCAAAGCTGCCTGGATGTTTCAGAGGGTGAGGGCTCTTCAGTTTATTCAGCTTATCATGGTGGGTGGGAGGCAGGCTGGACCTGGGAAAGATCGGATCCCACCTGGGAAATCCTGTTAGACAAAACCACCTGGTCTTGGAAACAGGCAGACGGAGGGTTCCTCTGGGTCCTGCCGGGAAGCACCATCAATGATAGCTATCCCTGTGCCATCAGGCCTTCCCCCGGCTCTGCTCCTCCCAAGCTGCAGCAGGGAAATAGTTGCCATTCCGATGGCGTGGAGAGAAAGGAAAGGCTGGGCGCGCGAGGGGAGAGGCAGAACAATCCCCATCTATTGCAAAGAAAAAAGACTTTTGTTCTGGAGCTCGGTGTCGTCATGCTTAGCCCCAAATGAAAAGTGTGTTGACAGCGACAAAAAATCTCCCCCTATCCCGCTCCAGCTACCAGACAAGTGATGCTGGTTGAGACGAAGTGGCCGGCAAAGTCCCCTTGCCTTGCATGCTCTATCTGCTGAGCTTCACAGAGCATCTTAGCCCAATGCACAGGACCCTCCAACCTGCCTGCAATGAAATGGGAGCCCTGCCTCCTACTGAAGGTTTCTCCTGGCTGTAAATATTTATCGAGCCTCAAGTGCCTCTGCATAAATCCCACATTTTCCCAGACTGGTTGGAGCTGTGTTCTCCTAAAAGCGCATCTGTCACAGCTTGGCTGCGTGGGAGAAAGGGTAACTGGGTCAGCGGAGGAGGAGGTAAGGAACGGTCAAGAGCCAGAATGCACAGGGGCAGATTCCTCCCATTGCTGGGACAGGAGGGCACTGTTGGTTCCTGTCCTATCCAGGAGTCTCATGGTCCTTGGTGAAGACTAAGGAGACCCAAAGGGGTTGCCCGGACTTGCAGGACTCAGGTGTGTTCTGGCCACAGCCCCCAGTCTGCTTCACCACCCCAGCCCACGTCTGGCCTGCCCGGTCCTCACCATGCCTGGGGCTCCTGCGGAGACCGCGCCGAGCCAGGAGAGGTGAATCACCCTGAGGAGAAGGGCTCCCACACCGGGGTCTAGTGCCTGCACGCTGGCCTTGCTGCTGCCATAAGGCTGCAGTGCAATGATGACCTGGCCCTTGCTGGGACATGCAAAGGACACTGTGTCTGCCTGATTCTCCTCCCATTCGAGCCAACTCTTGACAGGAGCTGGAGCAGAGCCGGGCCAGCTCTGAGCGCTCTGGAAAGGCCAGGCTCTGGCTTAGCAAGGTCTTTACATGAGCATGTTAAGCGCATGAACTCCCCTGACTCTCACCCATGCCAAGCTCACGTATCTCTCAAGAGTGAAGTGTGAGGGGTTCCCATCATCTCACACCAAGCTTCAGTTCACACCACCATGTAAAGCCCTCTAATACATTGGCTAGAAGTGCTGATGGAGGTGTCCAAACTCATGGCCATACGCGAGAGGCAGCGGAAAAAGGCCCACAGCACTGGCCTGTGATATGGAAACAGCCGCTCAGATCTTTGGAGCCACTCCAGAGCTCCATGCCATGGAAAGCTCCCACCAGGCACGACTGCTCATTAAAATCAGGGCCAAAGGCAGAGACCGGAAAGACCAACGCTCACCACACGCTGGGCAGACCAGGGTCCCGGGCTAGGAAGCTCATTCTTGCAAACTCTACTCATAGCAAGGCTGAAGCCCCTCTCAGAGACCAGGCAGAAGCCAACTGGTCCCTAACCAGTCTGTGGTCCTTCAGAGATAGCCGCATCCAGTTTGTGGATGGACATGAAATGGTTCATCGTCACCCGCAGGGCTCAAGCATCACCTGATGTTCATTGCACCAGGCACTGTGCCTACGCAGATGTGGAGACCATCCCTACCTCCAGGCTGAGGCTTCGGACCTGCCACCAGCCATGCATATGGCAACTGCAAGCAGGTCGTAGTCAATGGGAACACGCAGGCTTCTTACTGCCTGTCTGCCTTGTGTCCTAACGCTTGCAAACACTTATGTACCCGCTGTACGCTTGGAGGGCCAGCGTGTTAGACGACAGGACGAGGGGCAGGCGAGTGGAACGCCTCAGGCTGTAGCAGATCTGCATCTTGCTCATTGCCTTGTTTTTCGCAACCTCAGTCCTAATTTTAGGCCGCTTTGAAGCCCCGCTTGTTTGCTGCTATTTATTTCCTTCTAACTCATGTCCTTTTTTTAAACTCTCTGGCTGCCTGTTTGCAGGGTCGATGCTAATGTACTGTGAAACCAAAACAGCCTCTGGTCCATGTCACTCATCCCCTCCCACCCTCCAATTCTCAGCAGCTCTGGGGAGGCAGGGAAAGGTTTGAGCCATTTAAAAATCCTCCGAGGGGCTGCTTGCGTAACACTGAAAAGTGTGTAGTGCAGTACTGGAAAAGGCTGGCGCGCAACGAGTCCCAGCTGGGAACCCAAAGAGCAGATTGTTTCTGATTCCGGTCAGACACGGTTTTTGCCTTGCACAGAAAAGAGGCCGTGAGAATGGAGATCCCCCGCACCGACCAGCTACTCCCCGTGGACAGCGGCTCCAGCTGCACCGCCCAAGAGTACCTCCGATCATCCCTGGTAAGAAAGATCAGGAGAGAAAGGGCCACATGGAGCTCCCCTGAGAGAGTCATGGAAAGGGACAGCCTTCTCTAGGGCTGCAAAAGGCCAAAGGTGCATCGCTGCGGGGAGTCAGCCAGGAGAGATATCCGCCCCTCAGGAGTCTGGCCCGTGCTGGGGATTCGTGTCTGGTCCCAGCAGGAGAAGAAACCGCTCCCCGTGTCACTTAAGACCTGATGCTCTGAGCACGCGAGGGAGGGAGAAGGACTCAGACCCTGAGTTTAGCAAGTGAGCCCAACCACACCTTGGGACACATGACGGCATGGATGCCCGCTCCCCAGGGGCAATGCCTCTATTTATTTTCACATCTAGGTCAGGCACAGATATTTTCAACCCCAGCCGCAAAGGTCTGGAGGACTTGAGTTAATGGGTCCCATGGTCGAGGTGTCGCATTCCCTATTCCCGGGCAGCTGCTTGTCCCTGGGGCTGATGGCGCGTTCCCTATTAACAGCACAGAGCAAACCCTATCTATGGCTCGGGGAGAGGCAGTTCGCTCTGTTCATCCCAAATTGGGCAGGGTAACTCAGAAGAGACCGCTGCTCCCAGGCCAAGAGGGACCTCGAGCATTCACCCTTTCAGTGCAAAGGCTCAAATCAAGAAGCCTGCACCTATGCCTATGATTTCAAAAATCCCAGCGTCCGGGCAGAGGGAGCCGCGGTGGGAAATGGTGGGATTGGGGTCAGCCATTATGAACGGGGGGACCAGCTGCGAAGGCTGACGCTGGATCACGGGTTGGAGTCCAAACACCGCGTTGCGGTCGGGGGCGGCTGGATTTGGCAAGTGGGCAAGCTGAGCGGCGGATCGGCTCGACGACGCTGGCAAAGCTAAACGTGCTTTCTCCTCCCGTGTCACTGCGTGGAGCCTCCAGCTGCAAACCGGGGGACAGGTCCTTAGGGTCTGCTGTCCCCTCGGGGGTCCCCAAGCTCCTGCCAGATTTGAGGCGATTTCAGTGAGTGGTGAGAACAGACCGCTTAGCCGGAGCGGATGTTACAGCTCCTCTGAACCCCCTGGAAAGCCTGGAGGAGCACCAACAGGCTTCACCATAATTACAGAGGGAACTAATCACTATAAAACAGCCACTGACAGTTAATCACAGGCCTGCCTTTGCTAATTGCTCCATCATTCGGAGTGGCATTAAGAGCCCATGTTCCATCAGCCTCGAAGCCATGGAGTTAGCAGTGACATTATGAGCTTTGCAGAAAATAACCAGTTAATCCTGCCAGTGCCACCACGAGGCAGGAGAGTGCTATAAAACCCTGGCACCAGCTGCAAGGCAGAGCCTCGTGGGGAAGGCCTGAGGCCATGCAAGCGCTGGAGGGTTAGTAATCCCCACGTAGCTTTCCCGCGGCGGGTCACCATGGCGAGGCAGGCTTACTATACGGTAGAGGAGGGTGTTCAGCACCTCTCCGGATTGCATCTCACCACTGCATTTAGAAATGCTGGATTCCCATGTTCAATCACGGGCCAAAATCGCTTGGTGACCAGTGGTTAATGCTAGGCATGTGTGGCCCTACAAATAGGGAATTATTCCTTCTGGGAAAGGCTGCAAGATGATCTAGGGTTGAGTGAGAATAGACTTTTTACTGGCAAAGTCCTCCTCAGATGGGGGGACCCTGATGTGACTTAGCTTCTGGCCCAGGACCTAAGAGATGTGGGTGCCATCTGCTTGGCCATGAGTTTCCCCCATGATTTGGGGTGAGCCCACGCAGCTCCCAGTGCCTCTCTTCCCAATAGCGATGCAGCCTTGCTCTTGTGCGGAGATTCCCTGGGTGGGGCTGATGCATGGCAGGTAGGGGCACGGGATCCGGCTCTTTCAGTCCTCTGCGATCAATGGCTTGGATTAATGACCCGGAGCAACTGCCAAGGAGTAAGCAGAGGTTGGGCAGAAAGAGACACTGTAAACTGCAGGCATGTAGGAAGAGCTGGATAACAGCCCAAAATCACACCTGCCAGATAAATCTGGGTAGGTTTCTGGACCTCTGGCACTCTCCCACCACTCTGCTCTGTCTTCTAGCCCCCTCTCTGCTCCAGGTCCTTCTTCAACCCCCGTTTCACCTTTTCCTGGCACAGACTGATACCCCCACAGCATTCCTGCCAGGAGTAGATCCTCCAGGTAGCGTGGGGAGACGCTTGCTCTGGCAGGCTCTGGTTGCTGCTAAGAGAGCACAAGGTAGGTGGAGTGTAGCCACAGCTGGTGTGATCAGCTCCTTGGCCTTGAATTTGTGCAGCACCGAGCATGCTAGGGTCCTGGCCCACGATGAAAGCTGGTACTACTGCTCTATAAACAAGAGTCGAGGCATGGAGAACACAGGCCTGCTTCTCCCCTGCCCCGAGCCCAGTGCAAGGGGAACAAGGAGTTCGGGTGTGGCGGGAGTTTGCTCACAATTGCACAGGGGTGAGCAGTGTAAAGATCCCTCTAGTCGGTGTAACAGCGGATGGAGTCGTGCCCATTGCTCCCCAAAGCCTTCTGACGCAGTTCTGTTGCATGGGCATTGCCGTCTAGTGCTTTCCCTGTGCTAGGACAGTAAGGCAAGGAGACACGGCTGCAAAGATGACTGTCCTACTGCCCTCCTGGCTCAGCCAAGCTGTCCATTCATCTTGTGCTTGAGCAGACATCCCCGCAGCACGTGACGACTAATGTAACCTGACTGAGAGCATGAGCACAGCAGAAGGCAAAGCAGGGAAACACCAGCTGGCCAGCGCCTGTCTGGGCACGGTGACAGTCGGCTCAGCTGCTCACACCTAACCTCGCGACCAGACACTGTGGAACGATGCCTGGGTCAGGCAGTCCGCGCTCACCCCTGGCTGGAAGCTCTTTGCATCTCCAGCAGTGACTATAGCCGTGCCTCTGGCTTTGACATAACTGAGACTCACGGAGGCCCATCACATTCAGGGCTGGATTTTGCACGTGGCTCTTTCTTTAGAAGGACATGAACTTAAATCTGAAGACTCGGCATCTCAGAGCCTTGCAGGAAACAGGGGCTAAAAGGTGTGACTCGTGCTACTGAGAGAGAACTCCAGTGAGGACAGTGTCACCCAGGCCCTAACCAGGCCCATTATTTTCATGCCTCCAGAAAGGCACTACAGGTAATTTGGAGACAAAGGGCATGTCTACATGTGCATTCATGTGCCGTAATTACAGCACATTAAGTTTAATACCTGTAATAACAGGCACTAAATGTGCTGTAATCAGTACCAGCACATATCTTGAATGTGATGCTAATGTGCAGTAGACTAATTCTGTTGCGCATTCGTGCATCAGCGTGGCTTTTGCCGTGACACGCTAATGTGCAGTAAAATTAGCCTCCTGAGCTTCAAGCGTCTTGTGTAGACGCACCCAAAATGCAGCAAAGGAATCCAAACAGGAGCAGAGTGGTCCGCAGTAAACTGCTCTGAGGACAAGTGCAACTACACCGAGGCACCTCTTCAGAAGTCTATCCCAGTCCTAAATTATTGCCATGCCCTGAGGTGGCAGGGCCCTCGCTTCACCTGCTCCCAGCAGCCAGCTAGCACTACAGCATGGGGTCACTGTGACCCCAGCAATCCTCCACCCCCCTGGACAGGGAGTCCTGCCCTCCTGGGGAATGGGTAGAAGATCATTTTCTGCTTGAGGCAGGAGCTCAGCCCCTTTCCTGAGCTCAGGGAGCCTTGTGCCTCCAGGTCACAACTCTTCCACGCAAACCCAGCATCTTCCCCCAGACCTGAGTTGTCTTGAAAAAACCTACCTGCTTCTGTGAGCACAAGCTGAGTGCTTGGTCTTTTCCAGCAGTTCATGGGGTGCTACCTGGTCCCTGATCTCAACCTGGCTGCAGGTGAAAGGGCCACTTTGCCAGCCACATGGTTCTTTAGACTTCTGTGGAGCTTGGCTGGTCACACTCCCGGGCCCTGTGCCTGGCCAGGGGAAAACTGCTGGGGAAGGAGCCCTAGCAGGGACTAAGCAGCACAGCTGGGAGTTGCCGGGGCAACTAAGGAGAGTCAGCTGACCAGAGGGGGCAGGGCCTGGCCCTTATAAAGCCGGGGCTGAGGCCCTGTGGGCAGTTCCCTGCCAGCTACTGGAGAGAGAGGAGCTCTGCCCTGGGAGAGGGGGAAATGTGATGCAGGGGCTGCAGCAGAGAGCAGAAGGGTCGCTGGTAGGACCGTGGGTTGTTTGGGCCGGTGGGCATCCATTGTTACTGTAGCCAGGAGACTGGTGTTTGTTCTGTTGTGGTTTACACCGGTGGTTTGGGTGAAGCTATTAGGGGTTGGAGAGGCCTCATAAAGGGACCCCAGCAGTGTGTGTGCCAAGTTGGGCACTGCCAGCCCCAGGAAGGGGGCAGCATTGAGAAGCCCAAGGTTAGGCACTGGGAGTTCCCAATAGTGGGGCTGCATTTATTGGAGAGCCTGGGTTTGGGGGTGGTGGGCCCCCCCAGAAGGGGGTGGTGGGGCACCCCAGGTTGGGTGGGGTGGCGGGGTGCCCCAGGTTGATTGATTAATTAATTAATTAGTCATCAAAGACCTGGTAGGTGAGACAAGGCGGGCTGTTGCCCAAAGATGGGTGCGTGGGGCTGCATGGAGGCTGGCCCCAAGTGATGACCTGTCACACCTGCGTTCTAAATAGACAAGACAAAGGGAGCGTTGTTCTTGCCATGGGAACTGAGGCACAGAGGGAGTCATTGCCCAGGGTTAATAGAGCTGGGACCTTGTCTTCCCAAATCCCTTTTCAGTTTGCCCACCCCAGGAATGGGGAATCCTGGAATCGGGACAGAGCCACTCATTTGGTTAATGAGGCACAAGTTGAGAGACCTTCCTGCTTCTCTTTAAATGCTGCGTATGTTGGTTAGTGGGGCTGCTGCATTGGAGGCCAGCAGAACGTGCCAATAAGATGGGAAGGTCTAGGTGAATTTTCAAAGAGGGGGTGCTAACCCCCATAGGATGCTGAGTGTGCAAGAAACAGAGGGCAGGCATTGGCAGTGAGTTGGCACCATTTTGGGACCCCTTTTTTCTATGGGTCAGACCAGCAGTTCTCAACCTTTTTGGATTCAAGGCATCCTTTGATAGACACAAGGCATCCCTTGGGAAATGTCAGTGCTGAGTTTCCATGTGATTATTGAACTACAGAAAATAATAAAGCAGCTTGTCTGCTGCAAAGAACTGGGAAAGATCCTAGTGGATCAGGATGTTCTTAGCTTTCTGGATTCCTACTGGAAATCTCTGGGTTTATCTGGTGTATCCCATTGCACACTTAACAGTGCTAACACTGTGCACCCCACAGCACCCTTGAAAGGATCTCGAGGCACATTGAAACTTCCTGAAGAGGCCAGTTCTGAGGGATCAGGGTAAAGCGCCCTGGCTTTCAGAAGCCATTGAGCAGCTTTCCTCTCGAACCCAAGCCCCTTTTGAAGTGCCTCCAAAATCACCAAGTCACCTGTAAAACACCCTGGCTCTTGCATAGAAAGAGTCTCTGCCCCATTCCAGAACATGTGTGCCTCAGTTTCCTCATGTGGATATGAAAACCATGTTTTGAAGTGCTCAGTTATTTTCTGACTGTCAGCCACCCCTGGTCAAGAGCCACAGCACAGAGCTTGGCTGGTTCCTCGGGGGACAGCTGGACAGTTGTTTTGTTCCACATTTGGAGTTTAAAGGCCTAACGTGATATGCATATAACATGTGCCAGTGACATGTGGCTGAAGGAAGGTTCAAAGGAGGACGGAGCTGGGCAGATGACCGAACAAGGAGCAATGGGCTCAGGCTTCAGCAAGGAAGTTTAGGTTGGATATTAGGAAGAATGTTTTCACTAGGAAGGTAGTAGAGGTGACCCAGAGAGGTGGTGGCCTCTCCATCCTTGGAAGTTTGTAAGACCTAACTAGACACAGCCCTGGCTGGGATGATGTAGTTGGGGCTGTTCCTGTGTGGAGTAGGGGGTTGGACTAGATGTGACCTCCTGAGGTCCCTGCCAGCCCTCATTGTTTATGATTGTAAGTTGCTGGAGACTGCCCTATCAAGCTGTTGCACAGAGACAGGATTGTCAGACTTCCCTGGCACCCAAACCCCAGACTGGATATCGGACCCTGGCAATGGCAATGGCTGGAGGTTTCAACGGAGGTTGTGGGGGTTTGCATGAAAACAAAACTGCTGATACTGCTTTCCAGGCTTGCAGCCAACTTGCCTCCCTCTGAAATTCCTCATTCCTCTGGCTTGCTTACCAAGATACGGTTCAGCTACTTGAGTACTCTGTGAGGCTGTAGGGAAGAGGCAGGTACACCCCCCCCCCCCCGCCATGAAAAGCATAGCTCTGCAGTGCTGTCCTCTGCTCTCCCTAAGCCCTATGTTTGTCTCTGAAGGGAGCTGATCCATGGCCATTTTCCCCTGTAGGTCTCAGCAAGGCCGAGGAGGGCATCATCCCCATTGCATTGGTGGGGACACTGAGGCATGGAAAGTAATGCTATAATGCAGGACAGTCCTGCTCTGCAGCATCCCAGCTACGTGGGGGTGCAGAGGAGTAGGTGAGATGCTGCATCTCCCAGCCAGAGCCAGCCCGTTAGCCTTCTGCTCACTCTTTCTTTCTCTCGGAGCAGAATGAGTGCTGCAGTGTCAGCCCTGTGTTGTGGTGGAGCTCGCAGCTCCTGCTCTGTGCGTCTCGGGCATGGAAAGTCTGACCGGTTCAGCTTAGCAGGTCTCTCCCAGGCAGGGGTTTTCTCTGCCCCGCGCTCTCCTTGGTGCCTGTTGCTGAGGTGTTCCCTAGGGAGGGTGCTCAGAGGATGAATCCTGAGGGCATCTTTCTCCAGGAGGCGATGCTTTCAGGCAGGGCTCTTAAAGGGCCACTGTTGGCTTGTCAGGAGAACCCCTGGCTCAGGAGTGAGATGCAGAGGCAGCAAGAAAACATCTGGAGAACAGTCATGGCATGGGCTCGCATTGTGGGGGAAACGGAAAAGCATTTCCTTCCAGACCTCATCCTGTGGAGGCAGGCCTGAGCACCGTATTCCCTACACAGAATTCCCCACCGGCCTCCAAGCTCTGTGTGGCCGTGAGCAAGGGAAGAAACTCCATTTTCCCCCCCCTTGTTGTTAAAGCTGTTCCCTCTGGAGCGCAGCCTGGAGGACCGTAATAATGGCCTGTGCATTGCTTTCCAATCTGCCTGTTTCCTAGGCTACTTTAAGTGGAGCCAAACCCCACCTTGGAGACATTGATCAGAAACAGAAGTTCAATAGACTGGTCTAACCTAAACCTATTAAGTCTGATATTACGTTACAGCCATCCAGATCTATCTTAGACCAAGTTCTGCTGCCATTTTAAACCAGTCTGTGCACTGTCCTTCTGTTCTGTTCCAGGTTTAGACCAGTTTCCAATCGCTTGTATCAGTTTGTGTGTAATGTCTGTACCTGGTCTTTGTGATTTCCTCATCAGATGGAAGCAAGATAGAGGCATTTCCACCTTTTATGCAGAAATACTAGGTGTGACTTTCCTTCCATTGCTGATCTTCAAAGTCAATAGAGAGTGGCTATCAGGATGAAGCTGCTAGGGCATAATTCACCTCTCATGTATATCTCATTTATAGACCTATTACTGATAGGGTAATTACTTACAGGTCCCTAGCTGGGGGTTTTGTGACCAGAACCATTACAGCAGGCTGCTGCCCATTCATTGCAAATGCATCTACTTGAGAGTAAGGTTGCAGGTGGCGTTATGAATGTTTTGCTGGCGGCACCAATGGACTTTAGCTTCACAATTGCTCTGTTATTTCTGGCTTCATGAGCAGAGTCAGCTTAACAAGCTCTGTGAGCTTTGTAAATATTTGATAGGGTATCAGTAGGCACCATCTACCGGTGGCAGGGAGGTGTCTTGCATATCATCCCTCACTGTGCCTGCCAGATAATTACCCACTGCTACTGCAGCCAGCTGTAACAGATCTATTCCAAAGCCAAGCACTGAAAAGAAAGGTTATCAAAGAGGCTCATTAGCCAGCTCCACTGTGTGCTGGTCCTTAGATCATTCTAACTCTCATTGCCTTTTTTATTGGACTATTGAATGCAGCAAACACCATAGCTCGTTGCTCACGGTGGGCTAAGCCAGGCACTAATATGCTTACTCTTCTGAGACAATGGCAGCTGTGCCCCCAAGGGCCCAACTCTCCTGTTTTGCATGAACAGTTTCTGTGTAAGGCACTTTTTTATTGTCAGCAGAGGTTACGGACCGTAGCTAGAAGCCCATCGGAAGTTGTGCTGCAAATGTCTGCTGATAAAATCCTTGGTGAGGGATGCAACTGGAAGACTGTACAACCTGGGGTCTTGCAGCATCACTCCCTTTCTGCAGGACATGTAGAAATCTCCGAGGCTCCATGGGTTGTTTGCTGTTAGCAGATAAGTGCTTGAGGACAGGTCTCTGGGCCACAGCAGGGATTTGTTAGAGTCTAATTGAGAGCAGTTTTCATAAGAGCTGGGTGAATCCCAGGAACAAGGTGGATTTGTTCCAGGAATTGAGGGCTCCCTCAATCACACCCTCTGGCCCCACTTTGCCTCCTGTGCTCTCCTTTTACTGCACCCCCTTCTCCCACTCTCGGGGATGCTCCTGCAACAACCACCTTGCAATGAACCCCACCGCTCCCACATCCTCCCTCCAGTGCCTCATTCCACGCAGGGCTGCACTGTGTCCATATTAACCAGGACGAGCGTCCCCGAGAGGGCTCTTCCCTGACACCTGCCATGGCCTCACCCAGTCCAAGAGCAAATCTGCCCTTCACAGCCCTCGCATCCCCCTGCATGTGCTTTGCCCTTGAGAGGCAGTATTTGAGGTGACAGCTGGCTCAATTTGTTTCTGCTGAGACTTGTGACTTTTCCATATTTCCTTATGACTGCCAGACCCTCCCCTCACATGTGCAATGCACCCCAACAATTGTCTGGATCCTTCCCCGTGGCCCGTTGGTCTCCTCTTTGGCAATCCCTTGCAGTTGAGGATGATTGTTTTATCTGTGGGTCTGCAGATGGCTGATGAGGCCAAGCTGGGATCCACAGATTCTTGCCCACAAACACCATGTCTGATATAGGGCAGTAAACAGGGAACCCTGCTTAGTGCGACATGGTCCTGTGCAGCCTCGCTATGTCCTAGCAGTCATGGCAAGTCAGCTCAAGCCCAGGATAAACATCTTTATCTTCTGGAAAAGTAGCTCTCCTGTGCGTTGTGCTCAGAGGGGGACTTTCCTGCCAAAGCGCCAGGCTGGGAGAGTGAGACAGGCAGGTTTCAGCACAGCTTAGCAGCCCCCAGTTGCTGGAGTTAAGGGTCCAAGTTCCTTTTGATAGGCAGGTCTTGGACGTCGAGGAGCTGCACATGGGAAAGGGACGCTCTTCCCCACTTCCTTTTACTAATTGGGCTCTAACCATGGGCGGAGGTAGAAGTGCTGTCAGGGGAATGGCCAGGTTTCCCCTCCACCTTGGGCCATTCTGCCTCTCGGCGTTGCCTGAACTCCCGAGGCCCTCTGACCTCAGGATGGGCATGTTGCGAGCATAACATACTCTTGGGATTGCTAGTGCTTCCTGCCTCCACGCAAGCCGTCTGCTTTGTGATATTTTGGCACTTCCATTTCCTGCTCCAGCTGGAGCCCAGCCGTGCAGAAGTAGCAACACAAATGAGAAATAATAGACGTGGGGAGCGGAAGTCAGTCAGCCAGCCAGACCTCTTCAGATCCAAAGAGGTTTTGGTTCAAGCTATGGGCAACAAGTTTATCTGGGTTATGCTGGAATCTGACTGTTTTTCTTTCTTCATTCCCACCAATAATAAAATCCCGTTGCATGTTACAAACCCAATGGATAGATAATAGGGAGATTGGTAGGCAAGTAGATGGGTAGATATTCTGTCTTTGCCACATGCAGACATTGATTGATATGAACATAGTGTTTTGCTTTTGAAAGCCATATTTTCTCCATGTATTTAGACCACTGCTGCCAGCCAGGCCTGCACTTAGTTTGTCTACAGTTTTTTTTTGTGTGTATGTGGCTTGGCCCCTGCATGGTAGTGCCCAGAAAACCAGGTTGTTGCTAGCAAGTTTCCAACCATAATGCAGTTTGCATTTAGATTCTGGGTCTAGCTGAAGGTATTTTGAAACATTGATCCTGAATCTGGTCCCTTGATTTCTATTTCTGTATAATCTACCTGGGGTACAGACTGGACTATTTTGTGGATCTTACCTACTTCAGTGATCTAGTACCAGGGGTAAAATCGCCCATGATGCCGTCTCATAGACTTTGTGTGTCCTTCATAAAGTCACAATCTTCTAGAGAAAAGTTGGAACTAAAACCAACACTGCCATATCTCATTGTAGCATATACAAGCAATGAAAGAGGGCGGTAATAATAGACATTTAGCCTTGTAGCTGACTGAAATGTCAACGCAATGCTCAGCTGAGGACAACTGTATTGACACCAAGTGGGCCAAATTAATTCATCCCAATACCTTTTGCAACAAGGGAGACGATGGGATTTGTCGTTAGCTCAGATTCACACTGCCGACATTGTACACCAAGATGGTGGTACTATAGAGGATGGCGAATTATTATGCTTTCATCAGAATAACATTGTTGGGAGTTTCTTCGAACTTTCCAAATCAGCCGGGTTGAAGGCAGAAGGTCAACAGTGATGTATTTAGGTTTGCAAAGGGCACAAAAGCTTCTGGCGATTTGGCAAAAAGGGCTATTGCATGGGTCTCGCTGCTTGATTCCTGGGCTCAAATCAGCAGTGCTCCTGTGCCTTTTGTCTTCAGGGCTGTTTTTGCCCATTGCACCCCCATTGCTTATGTATCGCACCATTAGCAGTCTCTGCATGGGAAAGGCTCAATGCTGCGATGGTAGAAAGAATGATGGCATGAACGTGAACCGGGGGAGACGCCAGGGTGAAAGCTGACCCTCCAGCCATCATGCTGCTCCCAACTCCTACACTCATAGCAAGGGACAGATTCTTCCCCGTTCCATCCGTTGTTTGGTATAATCTGAACCGTGACATTTCCCAGCTTTACAGATGTCGACAGGCTCATTCCTGAAGTGCCAAAAACATTGCCTTGTGGCTGAATGAGAGAAGAATGAAAGAAAATTAGCACTGCACAAGGACAAGAGACACATTTTTCTCAGGCCCAACTGTCTGCATTCCCAAACAGCTGCTCTTCACAACAGATGCACCATCGCAATGTCAATACTCCCCAGTACGCTCCTCCAGCAAGACCTCAAGCTCTTCTGGATGGCCATTATTCTCCTCAAAGAGTGGCCATGCACTTCCTTGGCGCAAGCAGCTTCCATGATATCATTCTTGGAGTAGAACTGCACATATCTTCTGTGACCTTAATAGGAAGAAAAACATATTTTTCATCTCTAGCACTTTTTCCATGGGCAGTGTTCACTCTTCTATGAAACACTGAGAGGTGCCAAGCCATCCAGGGATACTGGGGTCCTTTGTTGTACAGACATGAGTAGCGCAGCAAGGTTGAGTTGCCTCTTGGTTGGATTCTCTCGGTTGCATTTGCTCCTCAGACTGGACTGCAGCTATATCCCCTTGTCCCAGATTTAAACCCAAAGCTTAACTCTATCTCCAGCTGCCAAACCAAATTGAATGAAGCTTTATGTCAAGTGGAGGGACTGATGCAGGTAAAAGGGGCCAGGTAGCTCTTCAAGTGGGCTGCTTTTTGACTGGCTTCACTGGAGCTGCACTGATTTATACCAGGTGAGCTTCTGGCCTTAAAGCTCAAGTTTTTTCTGTCTGCTCCAGAGGATGGCAGCCCTTATGCCATAGCTTTCAGCTTACATCAGTCCAGCTGGACTGCATGCATGTCTTTGGCACCATTAACAAAAGTTGAGGAGGTGTCTAACAGGATGATCCCCAGAGCATAACATAGCACACATGCCAGCAGCCTGTGTTTATTAACAGCTCCTAACTTGGCAAGACACCGAGCTGCAAAGAATAGTTCCTTTGTCTGGTTAATGCAAGCCCAAACCTGGGAAATCTAATTAGCTGCGTATCAGAGACTGGTGTAGACACTCACTGGAGTTGTCTTTGGCCTCACGCTGGTTTTGCAGCTCTGCAGTGCATTTCCATTGATTTTTTTTTCATAGGCTTTACTCCTGGTTTGTGCAGGTGGAAGAGAGGCCAGTCACTCTAAAGCAAGGAGAAAGGGAAAGAAAACCTGGGGCTAATTCTTCTCTTACCCCTATTTTGCATCCGGGAGCGAGTCCACTAGCTTCAGTGGGGGCACTCCTAATTCACACTGGGGTAAGCAGGAGGAGGAGAAAAGGCCTTGATGAGAGCCGGAAGAAGGGAGAAGGCCAACCCAACAACCTGGGAGCTCAGCAGGGTCAGGGGAAGCTACGTGCTGAAGGCCGGTGCAGCCTGCTTTTGCTGAAATATTTCCCAGCAGCCTAGTCAGGAACAGGGGCCCCTGTCGGGAGGCATTGACGGCCATCTGGTCCAGGCTGGGCTACAAAAGCAAGGACACCCTCATGCATCCCTCTGTACTTGTGGGCATCCACAGCAGCTCGCAGTAGACACTGGCACAGACATGCTTTTACTTTGGGTCCACCGAGCTGTGAGTTGGTAAAGACCTGGAGAGGGGGGCAGGACTGCCTGGCGTCGGAGCTCAGCGCCATCGGTCCTGGCACGAACACCTGCTAGGTGGGAATGGCTCCAGGAGCAGACAAAGAGAGGTGGGTGAGACGTTTTCAATGAATGGGAGTGTCTGGAAGCCAAGACTGCCCTCAGCTGCCAAACCTGACTTCACGCTGGGCTTATGGGATGTTTTAATGTCAAGTTGCTGTTCCAGCCACCTGTCTCCATTTCCTCTTCCTCGCTCTCTTCATCTGCTGCCTGTTTCTCTGCTGTCTTGCTACCACCTGTGCTTCACGCAGGACTCGGACAAGACCAGGGCCATCATTTTTAAGTGTGCCTTTGAGTCTCGTGCTCGGCAGCAGCATCCCGTGAGTTTTCCAGTTGCCTGTGAAAAGCTCCCAGTGACTATGGAAAAGCATGTGCTGCGGTAACTGGGCTCTTTACAAGCCAGCGGCCTGGAGAGAGCACTGTGCAGTGGTTAGAGCTGGGGGGGTGCTGACCGCGTGACTCCTGGCTTCTATTCCCACAAGCATTTTTTCTCCCCAAATGACCTCCTCTTTCACTTCAAAAGGGTGTTCTTGGTGCCCAAAGCCCTTTCCTTTTTAAAATGTTCCCTTGCTTCAACAACACCCTGTACACTTCCGGTAGCTACCAACTTCCTGAGAGTTAATTGTTTCAATAAAAGGTGAGCAATTTGCTGAAAAATGTCTTATTTTTCTTTCTAATTTTCTCCTGGGAAATATCTGCTGTTTTTCAGGCAGCCTGTACTTTCAGCTTTGGCATTGCCTCATTCAGACAGCTTGGTTTACTGCCTCCTACTTCCTCAGTAACAAAAGGGGGGTGCAATATTGCAGGGGTGTTGCGAGGATTAGCTGCAGGTTGCAATGCGCTTCATGATCCTGGGGTAAAAGGAGACCGAGACGCTGATGGCGCTATGTCCAGGACTCCTGGAAGTCCTGCCTATCCTTACAGTCCCTCAGACAGTCCACAGCTGCTAAACATTTAGCTGCTCTCCACTTACATTTGTAATTATTTATAAGCATTTGCAGAGGTTTGTGCTAGCACAGAGCTTGTTCCCAAGCCCAGAGTAAAACATGACCACAACCCGAAGGGCTTTACAGTCCAGCACAATGTGGCTGCTTTAGGTGTCACATCGGTCTGTACGGGAGAGCTGGCTGAGACAGCGGGGCAAAGGCAACTGGGTACATGCATACAGCCTTTCCCCGAAGTGCATCGGTCTTAAGACAATACCTTGTCTTCTCAGCACCATCTACTGAAGTTACTAGTCCAGATCAACACTACCACTACCCATGGCTGATGCCACCTGGCTACATCATGGCAACACCACCATGCCTTGTCTCTACCAGGGCTGGCAGAGGGATAGGTAATGTATGCTAGTTATCCTGCTGGAAAAAAGGCCCTCTTTTCCTTTTTGCAGGCACAAAATAGCCATGAAGGAGCAGCGATAAAGATATCCCTGGGAGAGCGCATTTGTGCTGCCTGTGGATGACTAATGGCAGGCTGCACT
Source organism: Caiman crocodilus (assembly GCA_030014935.1). Lineage (NCBI taxonomy): Eukaryota > Metazoa > Chordata > Crocodylia > Alligatoridae > Caiman > Caiman crocodilus. The sequence goes on from JAGPOW010002149.1 coordinate 14,269,377, forward strand.
GAGCTGGCTGGCTGCAGTGGGGCTACTGGAGGCTGTCTTCCCCTGAGACAGGAGGCTCTTTCAGGCCATAATAATGTTCACACCAGGCCTTGCCCTGCTTTCAGAGATAACAACTGTTGTCCATCCTGGCAGGAGGCAGGAGTGAGAGATGGGTCTCTGAGCAAGCTGCGAGACATCTGGTTTCAGATGTCTGATGTGGATGGTGGCTTGCGAAATATCATAACAGTGGGAGGAGAGGGCTGAGGAGTGTCACGATCCAGCACAATGATCTCTGGGCTTGGTTTGGCTCTCCGGTGACTCTACTGGCATGGGGGAAAATGGGCCAGGAATAAATTTGCCTCCAAACGTTTATGACACCTCCTCTGTGACCCCAGCACTAACCTTCAGCCCCATGTGCCACGTAGCGCAGGGAGCTCCCATGAGCAGGCTCTGGTCCAAGAGGCCAGCTTTCTCACCTCTGCTGCTGACTGGGACAAGTGGCTTCATTTTGCCATGTCTCTGCTTCTCTTCTCCCTTTATTTTCTCTCTCTAGTTTAGAAGCTCTCCAAGGCACAGACTGCCACTCGTGGTGTGCCTGCACATCACTAAGGGCTGTGGGGCTATCATAAAATCATAGAAAAATAGAGGTGGAAAGGACCTCTGGAGGTCAGCTAGTCCAACCTCCCACCAGAGCCAGGATCATCCCTATCCAAACCATCCTGGACAAATCCTTGTCTAACTTATTAGTAAATTGACACACTTAACCCTGGCACAACCATAAGACATACTACCCTAATCTGTCACAGGTAAAGCAAGGGGACAATGGCAACTAGGGTCCTGCTCTTGCAAGGGTTGTTAAAATGCTCTAGAGAGGTCCAAGGAAGAGGGCTATGCCCCTGGCTACAGAGGAAGGCAAAAACCCCACTGTCTGTACCAATCAAACCAATTTCTTCCTGACCCCAAATATAGCGATCAATCTGACCTTGAGCAGAGAGGTAAGACCCTCAAGCCAGGAGCATTGGCACAGCCCAGTCAAAATCCCCAGCCCAAGTTTTTCCTGGTATTGACTCAACTCAGCTATTGATGGGTGCTATTTTAATCCAATAACACATGCACTAATATATGCCTTACAACCCAACACTGCAGTGCTACGCCCAGCACCCTGGCCACCAAAACATATCTGAGCAGTTCAGGATGGGAGAGAAAACTTCCTTCCTTTCTTTCGTAACTACAAATCCCAAGGTTCGACGATCTGCACAAAGCAGGGACAATTCCCACCGTCCATGTCGGTCCTGATGCTACCAAGAGGAAGGGGAAGGAGCCTGCAACATGGGCAGATGCACGGGGGAAATAAGGCCTCTGGTTTTCGTCGGCAGCGGGCTTGTGTCTGCGAGGAAGCCTGTTTCCCTGTTGCTATATTTACTGCTCCTCATCATTTCGGTGGTCAGGGC
>JAGPOW010002149.1:14271457-14355290 GCA_030014935.1 Caiman crocodilus
TACCTGGGTCTGGTGGGACCAGATGCACGGATGTAGATGACTCTCCTCCCCAACAGGACACGGCATTGACAAACTCACACGTGCTACTCATTGGGAATCCCGGGTAAAACAGGTCAGGCAAAGAGCCAGGGTTAGAGCATGTAACAGGGCACAGACCTCCCAGCCCTGTCTGTACTCCTGCCCCTTGCAGCATACCGGTGCAGCCCGGGAGCAAGGCCCTGGACCCGAGGAAGACCAGCCTCGCGCAGTGAACCATGTTGCTGTGTAGCTCGTTAGACAAGATGGGATATTAATCTGCTCGGGGAGGTCCAGGGATGCTGGGAGGATTAACACCAACTTCTTCCTGCAAGAAGAGAGTCTCAAGATCACTTGAGCACCCTCCTTGGAAGGTCTCTGGGCAAAACGTTCAAGAGCATCTCCGTGAGGCAGGGCACAAAGTCTCGTGGAAATGGGTGCTCTTGAAAAACACGACCGTGCTCAGACGTGCCCTCGCCTCCGGTGCACTGTGGTGTTTCTCAGGGAGCCGGAGGCAGATGCAGCTCTACTTTGCAGTGTGTCTCCTGGTCTGAAACAAGCCCACCTCCCACTATGCTGCGCTCCCTCCAGGTTGCGAGGCAGTCAGTGCAGAGCAGCACTTCTCTGTGGCTTTTATTTGCGCAGGGGCGCTGCAACTCTGCCATGGAGACATGGTTGAAGGGATGTGGGGCCAGGTTCTGACCTGAGCCAAGCCCAGGACCTGAGACCTGACCCTGGTCTGGGGAGGCTAAATAGTGCAGCATAGGCTTCCTACTGAGATGCCAGCAGGGGCAGAAACAGAGCCCCTCTCGGGCCGTTCGCTCCGCGGCGCCGAGCTCGCCGTCTGGGAGGCGCACGGCTAGGACAGCTAATCACTGCCACATCCCACCTCTTCTCAAGTGCCGGGACAGCGAGTAGCTTCCCCACGGACCCAAGCTGGAGTGTCATACAGCGTCACACCCACCCGGGGGCCAGGGCCCCGGCATGCCTGGTGCTCGCTCCCATCAGCTCCAAGAGCTGGCTTGCCCGGGGAAAGGGCCGCGGGGTAGCACTGGATGGATGTCTCTCTCTGCCGTCTCCTTGTGTTTCAGATCACAGGCTGAGCGGGCCCGCTTTTGCAGTTTTTACTCAGTGCTATCTAAAGCCCTGACCCCTTCATTGGATGCCGGCACTGGCTGGGGAAGGAGGCCAGCATGGAAGAGGGAAAGGGGGAGCACGCATGGCAGGGATGGTAGCACCGTGCCAGGCCTCGCTTGTAATATTCTGGCCCGGGCAACAGCCGTTCCCACAGCTGGCTGCCCCCGTGCATGAGACGCTGCATAAGTGATGCTGCATAAACACACCAAAGGACAGCGTGGATATACGGAGCTACGGAGGAGCAACCGTGGCGGATAATGAGCCCTGCTGATGAAGCACAGCTGTCTTTTTGGAGGAGTGGAAGAAGACATTAACCTCCCAGCCTGATGCTGTGTCCCTGCAGCCTGGGATGCACACGGAGAGCCAGCGTTGTTATTACACAGCAGGGCAGCCATGCACAACACACTAAACACGCCCCAGGCATCGTGTCTCGGCAGGCGCTGGAGTCTGTCCTCTTAGGAAGCAGCCTCTGCGCAGCATCTGATGAAGTAAGCCCTCCGCTTAGGAAACTCATGCATCTCTCATTGAGTTAGTCTATAAAGGCGCAAATAGACCCTGCCTCTGTCCTGCATAAGAGCCAGGATGGCTTTTTTGGAGCATGTCCCCATTTCAGCTGAGCCAAAGTGCTGAGAACAGAGGCAGTCCTCTGTGGAAACTTCTTTGCGGCTTCTTTGTTTGCAAGCTGCTTTGGTAGCCTCTAAAGGCAAAGGAGGAGCCCTGGGATTTGGCTTCAAGCACAGGACTTCGAGCTAGGGGCCTCATTGTTCTGGTTGCACTTGGAAACCATCTCCGTGGGTTTGCCTGCACAGCAAACCACGCTGTCGTGTAGAAAGAAGGTAAGCTACCTGACAAGCTAGCTAATTTACCCTGCTGCTTCCGGCCAGCTCGGGTGTCTCTACATCACGCTGCAGTACCTGGCAAAGGCAACGCCGAGATCACCACGGTGGCTTTCCCAGGGACAGGGGATAACCAGCCTTCCGGCATGGGGAGGAGGTAATGTCTAGTTACCCTCCCACTCTCATTCCCAGTGGGAAGATCTTAGCTTTACGCCCACTTCAGGGACGTGGGAGAGTCCTCCCTAGCTTGCTCCTGTGGTCATATGGCTGAGGGCAAGCGAAACCCAGGGGCATCCGAACCCCAGGCCTCTGGGCTTGGGTCTGCACATAGGATGCCCGCCAAATGATCTGGATACACCTGATGCCACCGGGTGGGTTGGACGATGTTTGCCAGTAGTAGGGCCATATATGGTTCGTGGATTTGGAATGAGTTTGGCTGGTTTGGCTTGGAACGCAAAAAAAAATTCCTTAAAAAACTCCCCAACCCCAACACTGCATTATGGACATACCCTATAGCTCATGCCGGCAGCCAGAGTTTCCCCATACTCGGGGGGAGATATATATGACACAGAGCCAAGCAATGATGCCCGCAGGAAGCCTGCAGGGACTGAGCCACCTTTGAGGATGCGCTCGGCTCTCCCCACAAGAAAAAGGAGCTTCTCTGTTGCTGTCCAAAACGCTTACTTTCTCTTACTGGAAACAGGCAGTGGCAAGAGGCCTGCGACTGATTCCTCGTATGCGCTGCAAAATTCCCCAGCATTACGTAGGCAACCGGGACAATGCCCGCTGTCCTAGGAATGACGGCATCCCAAGGCGCAGGGCCGAGCGGTGACGCTCGCTGTCAGCCTCCCTACAAGAGCTGTGCCGCGGGGGCGGCTCGCGTCCAGCTGCAGGGTCAGGCCCAGGGTCGGCCCTAGTGCGCAACCGGAGGACAAAGCCACAACTCTTTGTCCCGGAGGTGATTGTTAATGGATTCCTGGGCCTGGAGCATTTTCAGCTCCGGCTCAGAGTTGTCAGACGGTGCAATTTCTTAAATTATTCCCTTTATTGTCTATGCTGTTTTCTAGATTATCCTCTATCCAGCTGAATTAGAAGTGGTTAGCAAGGCACCTCCTCCCGTGGTCTCGGAAGGATAGGAAAAGAATGCAAAACAAAACTAAAAGTGAGGGAAAAAGCCCCAGTTTCGAAGGAGGTTTGGAGCTGAGCTTCGGGTGAAGCTTCAGGAGAGCGCTCCTTCCCCTTGACGATCCCATCCCCAGTTAAACACTGCTGGCAATACTCAGGGAGGCCTGTTCAGACAAGATCAAAAGAGAGTGCAAGCGATTAATTATACCTTGCGCTTCTGCAACCACCGCCACTTCTAGAACTCAAGGTGAGTCACTGGTTGTTAATTAGCGGAGCTGGCAAAGGGCCTAAAACACAACCCAGGCTTCACTGAGTACCGTCTTAAAGGATGTCGCTTTGGCTTTGCTTCTCTCCCAGGTGATGTTCACCTTGGCTAGGGACAGACATTACACATAAACTGGCTTAAGTGATCAGCGACGGGTTTAAACCTGTAACAGAACAGACATTCGATGCACATAAACCAGTTTGTAAATGGCTGAAACCAGTTTGAGATAACCCTGGTTGAATGTAGTATCAGACTTAAGTGATTTGGGTCAAACCGGCTTATGCAGTGTATGTCGCAGACACCTACGTGCACTGGGGTAGTCTCTAGGAGCTCGTTATAGTTTAAGGCTCCTTTGTGCTACAAACAGGAGCCAACTGCATCCGAAATCGTAGCTAGAGACTTAATCTAAGAGCCACGCTCCTCCAATCAGGGAAGAGAACCAACACCGTGCAACACCTGTGACCAATCAGCAGGCTGGGATTCGGAGCTGCGTCTGCTAGCAAGGGGAGCTCATCCGGTCCTGTTTACTGGATCCCTTATTTTATTAACGTATTGACTGTTTTTCTTACTTCTTGGAGGGAATTTGGCGCTCACGAAAGGAACAGACCACTGTGGCTCACCGGACCCGAGGACAGTGCAAATCCCCTGTACGCAGACATCCTCCTGACCCCGCGAGTGCATCTGCAGCTCATCTGCCCAGCACGTTTCCTCCAGCTGGAGAATCCCCTCCGAGCCATAGTGGCAGGGGGCTTTATCCTGTGCGGCAATGTGAGCGTGCAAGGCAAGGCCCAACCCCCCCACTGCACATACGCATGCACACGCAGACTCCAGACTCATTCTGACTCAACTCAGCCTTTATCATCCGCTAAAGATATTAAGAGCCAAACTGGGCGTGCCGACGCACTAACTATTATTATGGCTATGCACTTCCTTGCGTGCTATAATTCACTGCTGTTTGTCACTGCTGAGAGCCCCGCCAGGAGCCTGCAGCCTTGACTCGATCCACCGTTCAGGGTCATTCCCAAGCATTTCCTTCCCAGATTTCCGACTCTTATCCTTTTCCTGGGCTGCGATCAGTCTGGGAACGTGATTTGACGGTGACTGGAGACCCTCATGCCCAAGGAGCCCAGGGACTGTCTTTCAGAGGTGTCCTGCAAAGCAGCCTCAGGACCCTGAGGGCAGGGAGGCTGTTTCTGGTGGGAATATGGGAGTCAGGGCAAGCCACTTCATCTCCCTGTGCCTCCGTTTCCCTAATCATCAATGTACGGAGATGGAGAATCCCGGCAGGACAGCTTGGCTTGTTTGAGCACATTATCGTTTTCGACACCATGCTCCCGTCTAGGCGGGGGGGGGGTGAATTCAGGTCCCCGCTTGCCCTGGACAGGCACACTTCCAGAGTCCCGCAGAGGCATCGTGCTGTGGCCATGGACCACAGACTCCGTGTAGGAAGGTAAGCGTGCCATCTCTTGGTCTACGTGGATGGTGTCAGCACATTTCAATGGCTGCGTTTGCAATTCTCACCCCAGAAAACCACCTCTGGGGGCTTTTAACTCATCGCTCTGGGGCGGAGCAGCAATGAGCCTGCCCTGAGCCGCCTTAGAGAGATAATGGAAAGAGCCAGCTGTCGTTCGCGCTTGCCAGTGCTGGTCTCTGCCAGCCCAACACAGACGATAAACCAAGCACGCCATGGCACCGAGGTGCCTCCTGCTCTTTCAAACCCACAGCATTTGGTGCTGTGACTCCCAAGGCAGCTGCTTGCACTAGGGTCATTTTGGGGGGCTGTTGCAACCCTCATTTATTCCTCAGTGAGCATCCTAATGGAGCGAATCCGGAGGCAGCCTTCCTCCGGCAGAGACGAGGACTGAGAAGTCCTAAAAAGACCCTCAAAGCCCCGCTGGAAAATGTCTCGGGGGCTCTAAACACCCATCTGGATGAGAGCCACGTGAGCAGAAAGAGACAGGAATCAGATGCCATTAGGAAGTCATTTCACCCGCCCTCTTGAAAGGCACAGCAATTATTTCCCTTTGCTAATGCCTCGTTCTGGAGGATGCCTATCGGCGGTAATTGGAAACCTCTGCCGTGCGGCCTACGGCTGCACTGGACTTGCTTGTTTGGCTCTGCCCTGTAATGAAAAGCCTCCGTCCATTGTACCCATATCTAATCTCTGCGAGGGAGTGCGAGGTCTCTCCCTCCTCCACCCCTCCGCTTCGGGTGCCCCAGCTGCCTCCCGAGAACTTTTGTACTAATGCAATTACTGCCGGAGAAGGGCCGGGCTGCGACGTTCACACTATTACAGCGCCTGTGAACTTCAGCCGCCTCCGACGGTGCTTAGTGCCTCGGAGATGAGCTAGGTTCCTCTGTCAAGTGCCTGACATCAGGCTTTCCAGTGAGGCTGCCAGGAGAGCTAATCATAAACCCCCGGCACAGCCTGTTCCCTGGAGGTGTCAGGCAACACCTGAAGCTGGTAATTAGAGGCAGCAACTGGAGTTTGGGAGCGGCGTAATCTTGCATTTGCACCACGGTGGGCGAGGTGCGCTTGGGCTCGAGAAAGAACGGCGCAGTTATCCCGGGGCTCTGCCAAGGCGCGCGCTCCTAAACCCAATCGATCCCCTGAGGTCCCTGGCAGCACTGCTGGAGCCACACAACAGGATCCTCCCTGGCTCCTTGCCCCCTCCGAGGTTACTTCATCGCCTCTGGCTCGGTGCAGAGCCCCTGGGGCTTGTCTAGCTTCTCTCCCTTCCTCTGCCCACCTTGGACGCAGGATGCCTTCCTCGGTGTTATGCAGGGGGAGGACAGACTTAGTTAAAGGGGGTCTAGAAGGGCTCAAGCAGGGCACTTTCCCAGCTCTCCACCTCCCTCCTTGGCCATCCAGCCAATCCCCCATCCACGCCCCAAGGATGTTGGTTTGGTCTCTAGGGCCTTGAAGCCATCTTCCTTCCTCAACTTCTCTTTCCCTGAGTGCTGAATGGTCCTGCCCAGGCAGCGGGGCTCGCCGCGGGTCCATCCGGGAGGCTTGGCGCTGCCTGAGTTATCGGCTCCACAGCTTCTGCTCGTTGCAAAGAGCCAAGAAGTGCGGTCTGCAAGCAGACTGAGGAGCTGTATCCTCCTCACATCTCTCTTTCTTTGCTCTTGGCTTTTATCGGGACGACCTCCTGCCGTCCTTACACAAACAGCTCTTTGGAAACCTACATCGGTGTCGTGTCCTAGGAGCAGTATTCAGATGCGTATAAATGCTCTGCAAACAGAGCCTGCATCTCCGTAGGCAGGCTTTCTCAGCTGCTGAGCAGAGCCGTCACTGCCCTCCCGGGGCAAACATCAGGTTTGGCTTGTAGTTAGGCTGCTTTAGTGCCCGTGGACAGTGTCTTGCTGTAAGTTCACCTCCTTACTAATGGCTTTTTAAGGTACCTTGAAGCTCAGTTCCTTCTCTGCAACGGGGGGGCTGTGTCTGTCTGGGCAATGTATCCGTACAGGGCCTTGCACGATGGAGTCCTCACCGTTTGGCGGGGTCTTGATGCCACCACAACAAGAACGGATGGAGCGAGTATCCTTGCACTCTTTGCATGGGGCAGACCCACGCCACAGGTGGCAACTGAACGTCACATAGGGTTCGGTCCCCATTAGATATTAGCTCATAGTATATACTGAGGTGCCCTGGAGGGGAAGGGAGGTGCGGGTGCTATTTCTGCTTTACAGAGGGGAAACTGAGGCACGGGGTGTTGATGTGACTTGCCTGAGGCTACTCAGGGAGGCTGGCAGAGAAAAACCATGAAGTTCGACATCCTAGAGACTAATCTCCTTGCAGTGGCACAGTCTTCCCCTCCCGGCAGGGCAAAAGGTTGAGAAGTATTGTATGCGTGGTCTCTGGAGGGCCACGCATCACCAGTACGCATTGCCTTCTGCTATCTCCCTGGCAGGTGTGAAGGGATAAGAAACATTTTGTTCCAGGCACCGTGGTTATTTCCTTGTCAAATTACAAAGGGGAATAGAAGGTGCAAAATTGGAAGCTACTGAAGGGCTTTTCGAAACAAGCTTTTCTGGAGCTCCCTGCACCGCTGTTATTTCATTTCTTTATTTTTTTCTCCTCTAATAAGCCCAGATTAACTCCATTACTTGCAAGAATTTCATTACGTGCATTCCTGCTGCCTGCGCTGCGCGGTTCTGCCCTGAAGTCAGGGACCGGCGAGAAACGGATAAGTGGAGACGCTAGAAGGATTCTCTTATTTATAAGGGAAGCTTTCATTTTGCAGACAAAACCTCCGGCAACACATCTTCCTTCTCCCAGCTCCGCAGTAAATGGGCAAAAGCAATCAAAATGCAATGTCTTCTGCCTAATGGAGTTCAGGCGACCCTATTTCTCAGGAAGGCACTTTCCAAAGGCACTTTCTCTAAGTGAAGCTTTCAGGCTCGTTGATTTGTAAGTGCTGGAATAAAGGTGCCCCAGAAAAAATAAAATAAAATTAGAGTTTTCTATTTTTAAACGCATACGAAAGAAACAGAGCCTTATATATATCTCAGTATAGAGACAGCTATATAAAGCTGTGTTTCTATCTATCTATCTATGTGTGTGTGTGTGGGTGTGTGTGTGTGGGTGTGTGTGTGTGTATATATATATATATAAAGCTCTGTGTATATATATATGTATGTGTGTTTGTGTATATGTAAATATATAGGTATGTATGTATGTGTGTGTATGTGTATGTATCTATCTCTATATCTCTATATATTTAGATACACACACACACACACATATACATATATATATACACACACACCAAAAAAAGGGTTCTTGATATATTATGATAGGCCAACTTGAGGCTGGAAAAGATGGTTTGTTTTCTCTTGCCTTGGAAATGCTATGTATTTTCAAATAAGATACTCTGTTCCAGGTAGCTGAGTTGCATTCACTGCCTTCAACATGGCCAGCTCACGAATGCAGCCACCTCTGGGGCAGAGCACAGCCAATGTTTAATGGCACGCGGATGCTATCGCAGTGCTGCCTGAGGCAGACGAGGAAGAATCCTATCTCCATCGTGGCGGAGGACAGTCTTGCTCAGTTGGGAAGGGAGATGTGGGCAAGCTCAGTGCCTGGGGTTTGGCAAAGGAGAGATGACACTCACTTGAAGTTTGCTCATCATCATCAGGCTCCCAGCGGGGATTCGCAAACACGAGTTAGGCTGACTACATAACATGAGAAACGGCCGCTCCTACAGGAGAAAGGTGAGCAGAGCGATTCAAGCTACCTCTCTGCTTCAGTAAGAAGCTCCTAGTCACTCCGGAGGGCACTTCCCAGGAATGCACAGCCCCCTTCCAAAAGCCCGGGCCACTGCCTGCTCCTCTGAGACGGCACTTCTCCCTCCTGCACCCCAATGCCTCAAATCCCAAATGCCTGGGACTGCCCCCACGTCATCCCTAGCCCGGGGACGTGGCTGTTAAAACAAACCCAAGGAAAGCCACGTTGCAATGCAGGACTGCAAACCATAAGCAATTAGAAGCCACAAGTCAGCTCCTGCAAATCGTGCATGCTGAGCTCTTCCTCTGCCTTCTGACCCTGGCCTTCGGGCATGGCTCATGTGGGTCACATCTTCAAGTGTCTCTGCGTAATCGTGCAGGCTAAAAATGTTCCTTATGTGAAGATAAAAGTGGAGAGTGTCTGGCAGTCACATGAGTCCAGCAGCCAAGGCTTGAAAACCACCCCCTACTTCAAGAAACAACCACAAGACCCGGCAGCAGAGACGCCCTCATTAACACCCAGCTCTCACCGTGTTTACTGACCAAAATGACCAAGTTATGGGTTTGATCCTCCATCAGACACTTGAGGTTTGCCCTAGGTTTTAGTTGGAGCAGGGTCGTGTGCTGTGAGCCAAAGCCCATTAAAGCTAATGAGAACATCATGGGCTTCAGTGGATCAAGCCTTTCCTGTCTAAGATAGGGAGGTCATTGTCCTTAGTTATTGCCAGTGTCTCTTACCATCCCCGTAAGGCAGGGGAATATAATTGATTAAAGTGCCACGGTCGGTTTGTCTTGAAGTGAATCCCAGCACGGGGTCCGTTGTGGCCTAGCATCAGGGAGAACGAGACATCACCCTGGGAGGACGAACAGCCCCGTGTCCATCCCTTAGCTTTCAGAGAGACATTAAAGGCTGTCTATAGATCACATTTCCCACCAAGGTAATGGATTTTTTGTAGTAATTAAAATCAGTCCAAGCAATTCTTTTCCTTCGAGACCTCAGGAAAATCACAGGGGTCAGAATGTTTTTAACACCATATAGATTCCCTTTTGAAATCTCTGGATTTATCTGGTGAATCGTATGTGCTTGCATTGCAGAAGCAGGTGAAGCACCCGATGTGGACAGTTTACCTCTTGCGTTTTCAGGCCATAAAAACCTTTGGGATGAAAAGAGAGATGTATGGGCAGGCTTGGAAAGCTGTCCTGTCCCTTTAAAACGGAGCGGGAGAACATCATGAAGATGTGATTAATGACTCTGGACTCATAAGAGCAACTGAGAAGACGTGAAGTCACATTAAATAACTCTGTTAACTCCTTCTTAGTTGTTGGCGGGGGTTCCTCCTTTTCATTAGTTGTAATCAAATGATAAATACAGCCGCTTTGTTGCAAACCATCATTAGTGCCTGGTTAGCTCAGCCTGGAGTAGAGGAGACAAAAGAGAGACAGGGAAGATTTCCCCGAAGACATTTAATTTACAAGAAGTATTTGGCATCATAAATAGAAAGCAAAAGCGATTGCCCAGCGCATATGTCAAAGGAATTACGTTACTATTTAGATCCCTGCCTTATTAGCATAAAGCAGGGCTTGGGGACTGCAAAGCTATTGCCGGATGCATCTGCTTGCGATGGCGCTGAGCGAAGCAATCCGTCTCTTAAGGGCACTTTGCAAGGGCTGAATCGGTGGCTTTGTTTTAGTGGAGTGACATGGCCAGATCCCAGGGGGTTTGGGACATCTGCAGTTCCCTCTTAATGCATTTTTATCCCTACTTGCAGCAAACCTCAGCAGCTTCCTTGTGGTCTTGCCACCACTCAGCGTCCCAGAGAGGTGACTTGGCCCCAGCCCGGGCTCTCTACAGCCCCAGCCCTTGGAGCACATCATTGCCCCAAGCGCCACGGCATCCAATCCAGTCTTCTGCAACATTCGCCCACCCTCCCGCGCTCCTCTTTAGTCTCACTCTTCTTCCTAGGCTGGTCCTGAAGTCCTGCAAGAAGCCTCCCAGAAGAACAAATAAGCCACTTCCCCTTGCCCCAGGTTTGCATTCAGCCAGTCTGATACAGAACTGAGGCTGGCACACATTTCAGGGGAGGAAATGAGCTTCTTCTAACCCTTATTGTCCTGCCTGAGGTTGATATACCCTCAGAGCCCCGCATGCACCATGGCCTCAGAGGTCAAAGGCTGGAGGCAGAAGAATTGCTTATCCATCTCTCCTGGTCTCCAGATGCCGAGGCATTCACTGCATGCATTTCTTACGGTGAATACCTTCTGCCATTTACCCCTCTATACATCCAGAGTAACTCCACTGGCTTTAGTAGGCTTACCTCAGATTTACCCCAATGCAAGAGCAGAAAAAGGTCCTTATCTGAGGATTGCCTGGAGCTTATTCACCACTAACCAGGTCCTATACCAGGGGTGGGCAAAATGCAGCCTAGGGGCTGGATGCAGCCCACCAGGCCATTTTATCTGGCCCATGGGACCCCTAAAAATTTAGAAAATGAATATTTATCTGCCTTGGGCTGCCTGTCACGCAGCCCTCGATGGCTTGCCAAAACTCAGTAAGCGGCCCTCTGCCCAAAATAATTGCCCACCCCTGTCCTACACTTGTCAGCAAGGCTCCTCAAAGGGCCATTACCACTCCTTCTCCAACCACCCGTGATAGTCATTGTGGCCACAGACAGAAGTGACAAACCGCGCCTGATCTGGCCACAGAAAGCAGTTTATAGCCGCGACCAAACACAAATGCACGGCTGCAGACAGCTTAAGAAATGGCCGATGGGGTGAAAATCTGACCCCTTATTAGAGGAGGGGGTCAGGTGAAGAAGATGTATCAAAAGACAGCATCTTCTGTAACGTCTGTCTGTGCTGAGCTTGTCACTTGAGAGCCGCATGCAGTCCTTGCGCCGACTGCCCCAAATGCTGACACGAGCACGACGTGGCCTTGCGGGGCTAAGCCAAACGCAGAAGCAGAGGGGGCCTTTCACGTGACCCTTGCTACTCTGCACAGACACAGCTACAACAGCACTTACAGCGTGGCCCCATCGGACGCGAATCAAAATTAAAACCTCCACCCCCCCCACCCCCCTTCCAGCTTGGCTGAGTATGTGTTTCTCCATTAGCGTGTAATGGAAAATTTATGTGGGCAGTCCATGAGCGCAGTCGAGGATTTCATTATTCCATTTGTGAAGAATAATCCCATTAGCTACCCTGGTGCAGGATCTTGATTTTTAACTCCTTCTGTGCCGTTTCTTGGCTATAGCCTTCCTTCCAGTACCAATCTTCTGTCCTCTTCCACTAAATTTGTGCCTTCAGACTAAAAGGCACATTTCTAACAGGAAGGGAATTTAACCCCAGGGACAGCTCACCGAGGGAGCCGGAAGGTTTTGTTGCCCCCCTTTAAAGATCTGCTTTTGTTTGGAGAGGCATTCATTCAGGGAAATCTATCGGCAGGGTCTGATGGGAGGTTAGATCAGGGGCTTGGCAAGGGACCCTTCAGGACTTTGGATCTATGATTGCACTTTCTCTTGGAACAGACATTAAAGAGAAGGCAGTGCTTTCTGCGTGCGTGTACGGACACAGGCAATTAGGCAGGGATGTATCGGGAGCGCTGTTCAGGCAGAGCTAAGGCGCGTTGTTGCAGAGTCCGAAGGCAGAGGGAGCAGACGAACACAACGTCTGGGGGGGTTTAAGCGTCCTGAGCTCTCCCATAAGGGGAAGGTAAGACCTTCCCCTGATGGCACCCGCGTGGAGTAGCTACCATTTTGAAAAGGCTGAGCTGCATTTTGAGCTCCCTTGAAAATATGCCTTGATTTATTGATAGTCCCCTATAAACAGGAACAAGAAGATTTTTTTTTTCAACAGACTCTCCGAAAGAAGTACTGGAGCAAAGCCAAAAAAAAAAATGTGGAGGCCTTTCCCTTTAAGGCAGCATTGAAAAGCACGTCTATAACATATCTAAGATTTTTAAAAATCAGGTGCCTTTCAGTCCGTATCAAGATACTATCTAGCAGGTGAGAACATTTGAAAATCAGATCGCTTCTGCATAATCCCGCTAATGCCTCCAGAGAAGACGGTGATGCTGAACGCCGCATGCACACCTCTGTGCGCAGGACAGTCCGCGTCCAAGGAGCTCCCGGTCCCAGCAGGCAAGGAGAAGGAAGGGTTATAAAGGCAGGCCGACAAGAAACGATTTGCTTCGGGGTGCACGGCAAGTCAGTGGCAGAGCTGGGAAGAATTCCTGGGCCCTCACCTAGCCCCGGCTTTGCTGGACCACACGGTGTCTAATAGAGCTAGATGTGGATTTCAGAGCCTAACTTTAGGTCCCTCGTTTTGTTGGCTCTGGCCTAGGAGTGCTCTCATAACTGTTAAGCAGAGTCCACTTAAATACACGCTTGGAAGGGGTCTGTAGCCCATCCTGCCTCTATTCCGGGTTCAGCCAAAAAAGGGGACTTCATACAATCACTCCGCCATCCTACCGAACCGGCTGCAGCCCCAGCCAGCTCTCAGGCACTCTTACACCGCGTTCGCGGGGGATTCCAAGGGACATGCATTGAAACAGATGCGTCTCCCCTGAATTGTTCTTGGAAAACATTATTTAAGAGAAGAATTGAAAGCTCACTCCATGCAGAGCAGGGGGATTAACATGAGAACCGAAGTGCCTTCATGATAGGAATGCTGTGAAGGCGCCGGATGGAAAGGCAGGGGCTGCGGAGACAACTCGCCGCCAAAGGAGTGCCGCCTGGATGTCAAACTAAGGGAAAGTGCAGGAGCTTGCAAAATACCGGTCCAATTTCTCTTCCGTTTGAGGCTCCTGCCTGCGTATTACGTGCAAAAATGATAGACAGGGTCTTCTGGTTTTATTGAGTTGAGATCTTCTATTAAAGCAACTTGGGTATCAACTTGATAAAACCAAAAGACTCTATCACAGGGGTGGGCAAAATGCGGCTCAGGGGCTGGATGCGGCCCACCAGGCCATTCTCTCAATGCCAGATTCACCAATGTGCCTTGCGCCAAGCACGTCCCATTCGCCTCCTGACACTCGCCCACGTCACTGTTCAGTACAAGAGACGGCTGCACCCGAGGTCCCAGAGCTAGAGCTGATGCCACCCTCCCTACTTCGAAACACACGTTAGTCCCAACCATTCCTGCTTGCTGCTGACTCTGCTGCGACTGCTTCCAGCCCTGGATCCAAGCACAAGCCGCAGCGAGCCGGCTGCCAAAGGCACAAGTCGATTTTCGGAGCCAATGCCTCCACCCTTCTCAGAAGCCTATGCTAGAGATCAGCATTTGTTCCAGAGATCTCGGACCAAATTCAGTCCCGCAGCTTTGCTCCCGGAGAAGCAGATGTTGCGTTCGTTGTCTTTGGAGCTGTATCATCAGTTTTAAATCACGTGCAAAGCCAGGAAAAAAAGGCTGGATTCACGGATGCGCTCCAGCGGTCCGGCGCTGCTCCGGGCATATGGAGCTGCCTCGTCTCACCAGGGCAGGGAGCAGCACTGAGAAGCTACCCCGAGGCCTGCTCACGGGGTGTTCTCCCAGGTATTAATATGCTCATGGCAGCCTCCCTAAAAGAAAACAGGGTCAAGATGCACCTGATAGACTAACTAAATCAGAGGCATGAGCTGTAGATACTGATGAGCCACAGGAACAGATCCATCTGCCTTCTCTGTGCTGCCCCATCCCACACCCAACAACCAACAAGGTTTCCACGTGTGAGTGCGAGCGTGGTGCCGAAGGGACCACGAGCGTGTGAGTGCTTCAGTGGTGCCAAAGGGACCCAGCGGAGAGCCGAGACCCACTGACCCCCCGTCAGTAGAGGAGGAGCAAGACTTCCCACCCCATGTGCCTGTGGAGACAGAGGGTTAGAGGGGAAAAGAGGGCTCGGGGAGGGGAGAGCTTAGCCTAGGGCTGCACAGCATAGCATTGCTGGGGTAGCCAGCAGATCAGGCACGAAGCCTTGCCAAGAGGCTTGCTTCTCTCCTCGCCTTTGCCATCAGCTCCCACTGTGACGTCGGGCAAAATATTTCATGCGCCTAATGTACCGTGCAAATAGACAGGGAACAAAATGCCACATTTTCCAGTGCGCTAGTTACCCTGCGTATAACATGCACCACCAAAAAAGGATGCAAGTCTGGGAGAAAAAGCTTTTTAAGTGAAACCTAACTGGATTGTAGTCCCGCTGCATTAACATTTCAAGCATTTTTTTTTTTGTGATGGACCTTCCGTGTGCAAGACGCACCTTGGTTTTCGCCCTTTTTGTTGTGGGGTAGGACACGTGCATCTCAGACCACAAAACAACGCAGGATTTATTGCTTAAAGGGTTTAACCACTTGCTCCTTTAACCACCGAGGAGCAAAATGCCCTCTGTAGTGGAGGGCCAGTATCCCTACACTCGTTTCACTGATGGGGAAACTGAGGCATGGGACGATACGGTAACTTGGCCCTGGTCGTACCGTGAGTCACGACGAGGATGAGAATAGCAGTCAGGTGTCCTGGCAGCCAGCCGAGCGCCTGGCCATCTGGCTAACACATCCCCGCATGAAAAATAACGTCCCAGCAAGTGCAACCTGACCTAGCACAACGCAGCTTGCTCTTCCAGCCCCTGCTGACACAAGTAACAGCAGCCTGAAGCACTGGTGAGGAGGAGGCATGCTTGTGGCTCTGTTATCTCCAGGCCTCCCCACTCAACGAAACAGCCCCGAATGCCACCTGTGTGAGCAAGCGCCTCCCACCCGACCCCACCTCAGCCGTGCTGCCTTTCGCCTACGTAAAGCAATGCGTTTCGTAGCATTGCATCAACAGGGATCTGCTAACTGCACGTCAATGGGGCAGGGTGAAGACAGACCAACGAGGAAGGAGCAGAGGCAGCTTGCAGGTAATATGCGTCTGCTTTGCATCTCTGGTCTTCTCTACCGAGCCCCCTTGCAGGTGTGTTCAGAGCATATGCACTCGACAGCCCAGCGGCAAATCCCATCGAGAGGAGAAGAGCTCTAATCCAGAACAAGTAAAACCTAATTGCATCCTCCTGGCAGGCGGCACCCGCTCCTTAGCAATGCAGAGCACATCTCTACCTGACGCAGAGCCCAGGCGAGACACTTGGTTCCCTTCCAATTATTTAAAGCAGGTGATTTCATCTGCGTCCCCAGCACCCTATTAACACGGCTGGGACGTGCGGGCCAGGCGTGAAACGGGGATCCCGGCACATGAAAAGTGCATCCGTAACGAGGCAAATGTTTGCGGGACCTGATATGAAAAGCAGGCATTTTTTTTTTCCATGAAAGACTGAGTATTTGGCCAGTTTTTTGTTCTATGGAAATCGTGGCTGCCACATTTGTTGGTGGCTTCGTAGCTCTACGATGAGCTGTTTGCTCAGCGCAGAGCAAGGAGGCATTGCTGCCACGAACCTGACTTTGCCCCCTTGTGATGGGCAACAGGGCACGGGCAAAGCCTGGCCAGAGGCCAGAGCTTACCTGGTTGATCTCTTTAAACACACCTGGTGTGGTCCCGGCCTTTCAATTTTTGAGCCACTCTTTTTCTGAGTGAATCTCCTGTGTATCGGTCTGTCTCTGTTTATCCATCTGCCCTTTGGGCTCTGTGTCGGTCATCCTTGGTCTCTGTTCCCCATCTCTTGCCTCACCTCTCTCTGCTTCGCTCCTCTCTGGAGCTGGAACAACCTGCCCGGCCGTAGCAGACGGGCAGAGCCCCAAAGAGGAGCGGCATGGTGGTTTCTGGCTGAATAGCTCTTGGACCGGGAGCAGGGAGTCAGTCTCCAGGCACGGTCCGTCACAGCCAGCCCTTTCCCATGGAGGCTGGACCGCGGCCAAGAGGATCCTCCCCTGACACACAGGAGCATGAGCACATCCTGGTCATGGACACGTGGCTGCGTGGAGGATGTTGCCAGCAGGGTCTTATGGCTCCTCTGCCCACTTGGGTATACTTCAGCCACTGGCTGGGGACTGCAAGGGTATAAACTCACTTAGTATT
Source organism: Caiman crocodilus (assembly GCA_030014935.1). NCBI lineage: Eukaryota > Metazoa > Chordata > Crocodylia > Alligatoridae > Caiman > Caiman crocodilus. The sequence goes on from JAGPOW010002149.1 coordinate 14,288,039, forward strand.
TCATGCCAAGCCTCACCTCACTAGGAACTAGAGCAGCACATCTCAAAAGCCAGTAGCTTCCCTGGGGCACAAAGCACATTGACTCGAGCAAACCACGCTCAGGACCCTGGACTTTCCTGGTTGTGCCTCTGCTTTCTGCCGCCAAGGGAGAGCAACGCTTTTGGGGGGTCACAGCAATGCAGGGATAGCACAGAGCTGCTTGCTTCTCATTGATCCCGGCCTGGCGGCTGGTTCCCGTCGCCTCCTGGCACTTTTTGTGGTCCATGTGATCTCTTCTCCAGGATGATCTAAGGTCTTTTTTCCCCAGTTCCCCTTTCCAATAGCTGCCATAAGCCCTTGTTCTCCCCTTGTTCACCCAGATCCTGAGAGAGAAACCTGATTCCCTTCGTATCAATGCCACGTTGCTATTGTAGGTTTGCAAGGGAAGCTGGAGCTGACCACGGCTCTTTGTTACCATAGGGAGCAGCCGGGACAGGAGCCTCCTGCCCAAACCGCCTTTGATTGCAGGGTTTGCTAGATCTGTGGCCCTTTTTTGCCTTTATTTTGTGTATCCTGGTTCTGCCCCAAATGGGATATTTTTGTAGTTCCATCTCTGGGCTTTACTGTGAGATTTCTGCACGAAATGGCCAACAGCTGGACAGTCGGAGATGCTCAGGGAGTCTATTGCTACTAAGTCTAAACGCAAGCTCTGGCTTGGGATCAAACCTCAGACCCCCTGCTGCCCCAGTATGGGTCCGACTGCTGCTTTGTTACTCAAATAGCCTTTGCAAGGCATTGGCATTGCCTGTCTGTGCATGGGACAGAAATAATGGACTCGGAAAATGACATGAGCTTTGCAAGCGGGGGGCCAGAAGCAAACCCAGGGAAGGCAGTGGAACGGTCCCCATTGACTCCAGAGCAAATTTGCAAGGTGGTGGAGCCCAGGAGCCTCTCTTGGGATCACGCAGGGCACCAAGCACGCTGCTGCCCTTGGCCTCCCCTCTGCTGTTTGCTGACAGCCTTTCCCACCGCTTCTGGGCACAGCGAAAGGGGAACCAAGCAGCGTCGCACCGGCTTGGACAGCAGGTTGTGGGGTGTGATAACACCCGCGCTGCTGGAGTGACAGGAGGGGCAATACGAGACCACTCATCGACTGGCTTTTCAGCCCTGCGGAAAGGTGATAAGAAGCTGGACACACTGGGCGGTTGGCACCGGTCAGCGCTGCGCCAGGAGCAGCACCGGGGATGCAGCGGAGAGCCGCGTATCTTTGCCTTCTGGATTCACAGGTTTCACGGGGACATTTCTCCTGCGTCCCATCAGCTCCTTCCCCTCCTTTTCTTTCCCACAGCTGCTCTTTGCTGCCTGCCTCGATCCTCCCAAGGAAGTTGTACCTCTCTATTTTCCTGGGATCAACGCTGCCCAGGTAGGGAAGGGCATTAAAGCAAGGCGGCCAGGCTGCCGTCCCACTGCTCTCATGCACGAGGTCTCACGGCAGGTGGTCAGTATGGAGACAGCAGCTCACCCTGAACCTCAGCCTGGCTTTGCAGCTACAATTAGCCGCGTTTACGAAGGAGCTGTGTCTGCAGGCCCTAGTGAAGTGCTGCACAGAGCACCAGCCTTGTCCGCGGGGCACTTCCCTGTGCTTGCTGTGGGAGATTCCCATGCAGGGCTCTTCGCAGAGGGCGCAGAGGCAGCCCAGGGCTGCCCAGGAGGTGTCTGTCCCAGGTCTTTGCATGGGACAAGGCCTCTCTAACTGCTGCCGCTTCCAAGCCCAAGACACCCCCCTGGCATGCCAGGGGTGGAGGCACAACTCAGCCAGCTGCTCAGTACCATCCTCTCATCTCCCGACAGGGCAAGGGCTGCCCTTCCAGCGTGACCTGGCATTGGGTTTGCCCAGCTTGCTGGCCGCTGGAGCTGGTTTAACACCAAGACACAGAGCCTGGAGCCAGCGACTGATGAGGTCTGGGTTGTGGGCACCAGCGGGGCTCATTCCTCAGCAACAGCAGCATTAACGATGCAGGGTTCAGGCCTGTGACTTCTTAGAGACCAACCGAGTTGTTTCCTTCAACCTGGGAAGCGGCTGAACCCCCTGGGGTTGTTCAGGGGTGAGCAGTACCTGCTGGGCCACCTCTGGGATGCAGTCCTCTATGGACCTGGCAGCCACTGGCAGCGGGGAGAGGGATGCCGGTGGCTTCAAATGCACTGGAAACTTCCAGTCGTACCAATTAAGGGGACGAGCTGTGTGACAGGCTCCAGATACCGTGCAGGTTCCCATTCACCTTCCAGACTGGCCTCTTCCCAGCCACCCCAGTTTAAATCCAGCCTCATCTGCATGCGGCAGGGCTTGCAGACAGCTGCTTTTCCTGCACTAACTGGCAGCACAGTCGCACCGATCGCTCCCTGATTGCTCTGCGCCAGGCGATTACAAAGAGCAAAGGGGTCTGGGGCCCGGCTTGCATCCCGATGGCAATGCAAGAGATGCTGCGGGCCGGAGAAAACACTTTTGGAGCAGTGGAGCAATCACTCGTCTGAGTCACACCCTCCTTTTTGTGCGCTCGGGCCAGTAGACGCTAAGCAGCATTGGTCTCCATCCGTTCTGGGATGGGTGACCTCCAGGGGAAGCTCAGGGTCTGTTGGTGCGATGACTCCCCTGAGCCAGAACCACTGGTCCAGCGCACATATCCCTGCCTAGCAAAGCACGTACATGGCATTTCCCCACAAGCCACCCAGCGCTAGGGCACCCGCACCATCCTGAAGATGGGAATTAGTCTGAGGCCGTGGCAGGGCTTTTCACTTGGAACATGAACTCTGCTGTCCTGGCCATATCCAGATGTTGGTCACTGCATTTACCCCCTGGTCCACCCAACACAGTGTCCGAACTGGGCCAAGAGCCTGGCGTACGTTGTTTGAATGCAGAGGGGACGATCTTCCCACATCTGCCCGCCTTGAGGCCCTTACACCTCCCTCTCAGCCCCTGGCCTGTGCCAGAGACAGGATCCAGAGCGAGGTGGGCCTGGGGCTGGCCCAGCAGGGGCCCTTAACTTAGTGGGTCTCACCCTCTTAGTACCAGGACCCATTTGCCAACATCGACAGCCAGTCCTGGCCCAGTAAATAGTTTAAGTAGGAAACAGCCCCCTGGCCCTGCCGGTGCCCCTCACTCCCGACCCCGATCCCTGTGGGGCATGGGGGGCGCCAAGCAGCCCCTTGCAGACTGCAGCTCTGCCAGCCTGCAAGGGACAACCCACGCATTCCTCTTTTAAAGGAAAACCTGGTTTTAGAGGGGTTTGATCCATTTCTTAAATTTGTTTACAACCCTTTTGCATATTCTCGCGGCCCGCTCTTGGGTTGCGGCCCACAGGTTGAGAAACGCTGCCGCTTAACTCCTAAGCAAATTGCTTCTCCAAGCAATTCAGCACACACCGTGCACGGGGGGACCCCCTCGCTGCATCTTGCACGGGCGGCTGGAATGGGCCGGGCGTTCAAACCCCAGCCGTGGCCCCAGAGACTCCCCCCAAAAAGGAGAGGGTTGCAATGGTTGTAGAGGGGGAAACACCTGCCAGTGCCCACCGGGAAAGGGTTGGACCCATCCCTGAGGCCAAACTCATTTTTCTGTGAGTTTTACAACAGCCAGCGAGCTAGAGGGATCCCAACCCTGTCCAGACCAATGGGCTCCCTCTCTCCTGTCCCTCCCAGGCCCGGTGGCATCCTGGCCCAGCTGCGGGAGCCTGCTCAGGCTGGCAGCTTCACCGCTGCTCTCTGCCCGATGGCTCCATGTCACCAGTCAGCACCGTGCCGGCTCTCCTGACAAGCTGCCCAAGGCCTGGGCTTTGCTCTATGAGGTCGGTAACAACAGTACAACGTGGCACGCGCAGCTACATAATTTAAAGGTGGCAGCTGCTGTAGCATCTGTTATGTGAGCAGACAGGCCATTTGGCAGCAGAAAGAGCAAATGGCTTCACAGCGCCAGCCTGGGAAAGGGGTCAGCTCTGAGCAGCCTCTCGGCCCTTGCAAAGTGCTGGGGAACACGGGGCTGAGCCGAAAACCAGGGGTGGGTTAGCCCTTTCTGTGCAGGACTGCGTGTGCCAGCAACATCCACTTCAGTGCCAGCCTTTCCCGGGCGGGCTGGAGCCGCACTGGGGGGGAGCAGGGAGGGGAGAGCAGGATGGCACTGGAGGGGAGTGTCGCAGCCCTCCAGCTAGCTCTGCAGGCAGTCGTTCCTCATACGTAATAACAGCTACATCTCAAGGCCTTCGGCAGCATCCTCTAGCACTCAATGCCGGATACGCCTGGGCATTGCAAGAGGCAGCCCATGGCCCGAAGTGTACGTGGACTGGGCAGAGGGAGGGAACAACTTTCCAGCTCCTTATAGGTGTGCGTCAGGGCCAAGTGACCACCGGCGCCAGAACCCGCGCCTCTGGGTTTAAAGGCAGAAGCTGATTTCCCACCCAGCGTGGGCACAGTAGCCTTCAGACCTGGCTCTCTCCCACTCCCTAATGCATGTCTGCAGTAGGGCCGGAGATCTCAGTCTGTCTGGGCCGCTTGGCTCTCGGGGGAAGGCATCGCGTATTTCAAGAGGCCAAGAAGCATTGAAAATTTAGCTCTGAAGAAGGCCCGCTGCACGCTCGGGCTTTCCAACTGCTGTCAGAAGGAGGGCCTGTCTACACGGGTGTAACAGGCAGCAAGCAAGGGTGGGAATCGCTAGTGCACTGGCTACCTATGCTAGCTTGCTGAGGGGACACGAGTGACTTACTCAGCTTTGAAAGAGGGCAGGTGACTGTCCACGTGTGTGCAATAGCCCCACGGCAGGCCAGCGTTAGCTTGCTCCATTGAGGAGCAAGCTGCCCTGGTTCGCCTCTCCTTGGCCAGGGGGCAAGACGGCATCATAGAGACGGTGCATGCGGGCAGTGGATCACTGCAGATCCTCTTATCTGTGCTTTTGTCCATACCCAAAGTATCCTCTGTTGCCTGGCAGCGGGTGTAATTGCTACGCCTGTGATAAGCAGCTGCTAAGAGGTGTGTTATATGGAGTTGACAATGCTTTGCACTTATTTGCTGCAGCTGGAAAGGAGAGAAGGCAGGCAGGGTTGCATCTAGCCCATAACGTCTAGCGCACAAACCATCTCATTAACACTCAGTTGCTGAAAGTACACTCAATGGGGGGGCACCGAAAGCTTTGTTCCCATCCCCAGGTGAACTTCGTGCATTAATACAGTGGTCGTGCAGTGTCTTTTCATCTCACTGGTGTACCAGTGCTGCACAGACTGCCGCCCAGACGCTCTGCAACCCTGGGTGGGTCTTTAAACCAAGCAAACCCCACCGGGAAGGGGAGACGGGTTCAACGCAGAACCACCGTGAGCCGGGGTTGTCGGGGGTCCCGACCCCAGGGGCAGTGGGTCTGGGCAGGGAAGTTGGGGGGAGCCAGCCCTGCTTTTCAGTGGCCTGCACAGGCTGAGGGAGAGACGAGGAAATGGAGGAAAATGTCATGTTCCAGGGAAAGGAGCACCTGCATCAGGTTTGCCCCCATCTTCAAACCCTCCCACCCTCCGTACCAAGCCCCGGTCCCTAGGGTTTGGCAGCTCCGAAGGCAGCCCTGGGCTAGGGGCTCCCTGTCATCTCGGGTTGACTATTAGAGTTGGGGCAAGGACCGTTTGCACTGGGCTTTCAATACGGGCATGAGGCTGGAAACATGAAGCCCCCGGGCTGGGAGGGTGGCAGTATTACTTCGGTGGCATGTCCCTGGGACTGGGCCGGGCAAGTCTCCCCGTGCCTTGACAAGGCAGCGGCAATGTTTGAGCAGTGCTCGCCTTAGCCAGCCAGGCTCGCTCCTCCCAGACCTGGGGCAAGGGGAGAATTACACCTCACTCGCACACCAAGAGAAAAGAAAAATCCCATTCTGTGCCCCCGACAGCACAATGCTAAACCCTTGGCTTCTCCCAGGGATGGACACAAGGGTCTCTCTCCGTAGCCTCTGACCATTGCACTCGTAGCGGGAACGTCCATATTTTTGTGCCTTATGATTATTTCTCGTTGCAGGTTCCCACCAAGCGGGCCCCGACAGCCGTGTCGGGAGGACTCATCTCTCTCCGCATGCAGAGCTGGCACTGGCGCGGGCACGTTGGTCCACAGCTGTTTATTAACGACATAAACAGTCATAATGACAGCTATTATTTGCTGCTGTGACTGTTTATTAATGACAGCCTGAGCCCAGATGGGGTAGAGAAGTGCATTTGCTGGGACCGCTTATTTTCCTGGGGGGACGGCATCAGATAGATTGGCAAAACCACTCTGAGCTCGCACAAGTCACATCTGGAGCAGGAGTGTGTCCATACAGACACCAGCATCTAATACGGGCTTTCCTCCGCAGGCAGCCCTTTCCCAGTCTGGAGGAGACTTGACTCGCAGCAAGGCTGTGCTGCGGGCCGGGAGGTGACTTCAGGAACGGAGGAACAAGCGGGTGTGGGGTTTTGTGCTTCGCTCGTTCCACACACCACGCACAGACACACGCGTATTGCAGAGCTGTGTGTATACACAGCAATTGCAGCCAGGGTGCTACGCGTGTGCGTGCGGCTTGTCCCAGTGGTGGGAGAGTTATAGTCTCAGGACGGCAGGCCTATTTTTCTCTCCGGCTTGGAGCTGATTCTTCCCTGCGATTGATGTGAGCCGTGGCTCCAGGAGCTGGCGTGATTCAGCTTTGTGCCCCTGTCTCATTGCTTGGACAGCTACGCCACACCGTGATGAATGCAAACGATAACCCCCAGCATTTATCACCCCGATCCTGAAGAAGCACCTTTCAGGAGGCATCCTCACTACATCTGCAGCAAGCTGCTCCTGGCAGTAATGATAATAATAATGATAATAATGTGTGGCATGAGTTGCCCGCATAGGGGATGAGAGCCTGATGCAAAGTCCAAGAAGAAGACAGCAGAGCTTGGCAAGGGCACAGGACTTCACCTCTGTGGGGTAGATCGCAGCACTGGGGCCTGGCGCAATGGGACCCAACCCTGGGCAGCTCCCTTGGCTCCCACTCTAGTCCACCTGCCAGGTCACACCCTGCCAGGTCACACATCACGCGGCAGCTTACTCCCTCCGCTATTCTCTGTGCATTTGATCAGCTAGAAACCGTTGTCTGTGCATGGATGCTGTAGGGAGACAGATTTCATCATTACGATTCTCTCCACTTGGGACCAAACACCCCATATATCATGAGAGCGAATCTTCCCTCGGAGCTGTGGCAGCCTACTGAATATGTATTTACATTTAATTATCCTGCTAGAAACCATTTACAGCCACGACACTGATAGCCGACGTGCTCCCTGTACTCGAAGCAGAAAGCTTCGCTCAGCAGAACAGGCTGAGCTAGAAGTAGCCCAGGCTGCAGAACGCAGCCTTTCACGCGTTTCTTTTTCCCCCACTTTTGCTGGCATTGACTTATTCGACCTTGTTTCCACCGCCTCCTGTTTTGCTGCTCTTTTGATCGCCTCTGTGGAAGCTGTTGTACAAAAGGATCCTACTAATTACGGTGCTCGCGAGGGCTGAGACAAGGAGTTTGGGTTGCAGCGTGGATTTTCCCACCTTGAGCGCGCGTGCGTGGAGTCTCACTCCAGCCGGGGGCTCGGGCACCTCGGCTGTGCCTATGTGCAAGGAGAAACTGAAGGCGGTAAACTAGAATGAGCTATATCCATGGTCAGGCTCGGAGAAAGGAGTGCTGGTTGCTGGGACTGGCATACCACTACTTGCAGGAGTGGAAAGCTGAACCCACCTTCCCTGTTGTCCTCTCTTACTCGCCAGGTTGCAGTGCTATGCAGGGCAGATGTTCCACACAGCTGGGCTGGAGCTCCAGTGATGTCAATGGGACCACGGACTTCTCTGACAGCCCTGCAAGCCATCCGGCACAATGGGTTCCCATGCTGTGGTGGGAGCACGCTCCCCTCCCTCGGGCGTTCCTCCTGGAAACATGCAGCACCTGCCTCCGGCTTGCAAGGCACATTCAAACAACGCCCGGCAGCCCGAAGAGCTTCTAAAATGGATGGGCCAGTTGCCGAAGCCTAGTATCCTAACCAGCTGTTTTACGGCCCATGCACTGGGTTAGTTCCAGGCTGTTTGCTTTCGTACAGTGGTTTCATTGTGTGCGAAGTAAGGAGCAGCATCTTCCCTCGCCGGGCCCCTCAGCCAGCTCGCTCTCCGATCCCTTTCCCCTTGTCCCTCCCTCCGTCTCCCCAGGGCACACCGGATTGCCCTGCAATGCCAGGGAGCTTCTCGCAGTGACATGCACTAAGCGTGTCTGTTCTGCACAGACCATATGCAAGGTCCCACCGGTGCTGGCTCTTCTTTCAGGCCCTAAGTTTGCACTGGCAGCAGAGAGGCCAAGCCTTGAAAATAGGAGGCTGGAGCAGAGACCATCCGCCACCGAACGAGCAGGGCCTGTCTCGCCTGAGGGTGCGGTGGCAGCGCAAGGGCTCCCGCCTGGAAGGGCAGCAGGTGCTGGGGTTAGGAGCGAGGTGTTCGCAGCCCGGGGCTGAGCCCACCGGCATTTCTCTCCTTGCGCCCTGTCTGAAGGCCACAACCCCTGCGCAGCAGCAGCCCTGGCCCATCTGCTCCCTTCCCCGGGGTAACAGGGGACCTGCAGGCAAGCAAAGGGCAAGCAAATGCCTGGCAACAGATGACAAAGCTTCCCTACCCTGATCGGGACTCGTGGCTAGCGCCGACCAGCCTGGCCCGCGGTGACGCTCTGTGCCGGGGTAGCTGGACTCGCAAGGAGAGCTCGCTCGGTTCCCCGGCTCATTCGGGCCTTTCTGCTCAGGCCGGTACCCAGAGGGGTGATGCGAATGCGTGCACGTGCTGGAGGAGAGGAGGCGGCGGGAAGCTTGTGTGTGGGTGTGACGCATCTGCCACCTGTCCCCAGGGGACCCCTCACATGCACGCGTGCGCACACTCAGCAGACATTAGCTGCTAAACAGCAGATGGTAGATAAAGCTCCTTTACTGCCTCTCTTTCGGGTAACCCGGGGGCAGGGATAATGGGCAGGCTGCACCTGACCCCAGCGCCCTCACCTTGGCCCCAGATGCATTCATAGACATCTCATACGCGGTTTTCCAAGCCTGGAGCCTAACACGCGGCTTTTGAAACCATCGTGGGCCCAGCAGCTCCTGGGGGCTCTGAGGAACCTGCTGGCTGAGCATGCCACCCTTGTCCAGGAGCCAAGAGATGGAGCCGAGTCCTGACTTCAGGCTCCTGCTTTTAATCATTTGGACCTTTCCATCTACACAGGGATCAAGGCAGGCCCTGCTTGGCCTGTGGGAGCTAAAGCGATGGAGGGCTAAGGCGGCAGGGCATCCCCCAGAAGCTGGGAGTCTGCACGCACAGTGCCCAATGGGTTGGACTTCACTCCGGGTTGCAACGGAGCATGCGGCTGATCAGGCCTCCTGGGGTAGCAGCTGCAAGAGATGCCGCCGCAGGAAGGGTCTGCAATTGTCCATTTGCACTGAGCAAGCGGCTTGGTAACCTCGGCACTCATGCAGCCTGCCCCGGTATAGCTGGATGCCTCGCTGGACTCCAGTGAGGTACCCCAGGGCAAGATGATGCATCACGTGCCTGCTCCGTTTGTTGAGGAGGAAGGGCCGGTTGCCCCAGTTGAGGCCCTACACCATTACACTCGGACACAATAAACCTCGTCAGCAGGAGAGACCGTCATTCTCCCGGCCCTGGCCCTGAAGCAGCATGCAGTGTTATTCGTGCCTCCACGGGACAGCTCTGCTTCGTAAACATGTCCCTGCGATTTCTTTTTACATAACCAGCTCCCTCCCCTCCCTTGTAAACACGGACATGCTGCCAGCAAGCCAGCATCTGCCCTCCGCAGAGCCCATTGCAACAAGCGTGCAGGAGCCATCTCTACGGTGAAAGGCATGCAGAAAATCTTGGCACCTGCTGTCAAGCTCGAGGGTGGCGCCTCCAAAATAGTTCTGCCCTGCCGCAGCCTGCATCATCTATTGCCTCTCCATCTTTTCCCCCCCTGCGCCTGTCCCCCGACCTGCTCCGTGTGCAGGAGGCTGGGGAGATAAACGGCGCTGCACAAAATCTTCCCCTATAAATCTTGTGCAAAGGAGGTGCCGGGGTGATTCATAGTGAGAACAGACAGCCCTGCTCTAGCTAACAAGGCGCTGGCTGCCAGCCTGCTCCCTCCAGACAGGCACAGCTCCTGTCGCCTGTTGGGAAAGGGATTTCCAAATTAACGCAGCAAAAGTGCTCTGTAAAGGGTCAGGTCCTTTCTCCAAACAGCAACCAGTTGCTGAGCCTGATGCTTTCCAAGAGCTTGAGCCTGATCAGGCTGCTGGCCTGAGGCAGATGGGGTATGTAAGGGATAGGGGTGTGAGCACAGAAGGGAAAACTGGGGCGAGGAATAGTTGTCTTGCCACACGCCGTCTGGCAGCGGCTGTTCCTCTTCGCTTGAAACCTCCCCTTTGATCCTCTGTGTTTATATGGACGGCAGCCAGGAGAAGAGGAGTGAAGTTAGCTTGCAAACTTGCCTTAGCCCCCTCCGCCCTGATTGCCACCCCCACCGTCCCCGGCACAGGCATTCGCATAACACCCCCAGGAGGTTGGATGTGCTTTTCTCCTCATCCAATAGATGGGGAACCGCATCGCCGAGAAAGGCAGCGACTCTCACCTGGGGTGTCGCAGCACCCTGGGGTGCCTGGACATCCTTTCGGGGGTGTCCTTTTAGGTGCACACACTTGAGTCACAAGACAAACCCGGAGAGCTCAAGCAGGAAACCATAGAGTTAAAAGCATCCCGCTGTGATCTCTCCGAGCCCTCTGCAACAGAAGCAGCGCTCCATTACTTTGCTGTAGTCACAAATCAAGTCAAAACTCAGAGCTGGCATTTTCCAAGGGGTGCCTCGAGTCTAGAAAGGATGAGACCCACTGCATTAAGGGTTTCTCTGCAGAGCCACGTGAAGGCACGTTTGCGGCTCAGATGGGCATGGCTGAGCTGGCCTTAACCCTGCCGGCTCGGGTAATGCTAATAACCAGAGGAGCGGGGACACAGCAGCACACATGCCAGCACAGACTAGCATCCCGAGTGTGTGCACAGGGTCTCTCCTCTTCCCTGCTCCAGTTACCTGCACTAAGCTGGCTCCGCTCACCGTGCTCTGCTCCCCCCTTGCTTGCCTTGTATCTCCTGAGTGACACGTCTGAGGATGCACAAGGAGCTGGGGTGTATTCTGCAGCTTCCCTCCCTGCCGGCAACACGTGCACGGCACAGAAACAACCCTGGGGACTGCAGCACCAGAGAGTGCAGCGTTGCACAGAAGTAACCACCCCTTGCAAACCACTGCAGCGTGGCCTCGCCACGGCCGCCGCTTTCACGGCTGCTCCAGCATCCTGCGGCCACGGCCCCCAAACTGCACCTTGAGACGTGGCGGGACACTATGTTGACTATAAAATACCATAGGCTTTTCCTCTCAGGCCCGTCTCACTCAAGAGGATGGCACCTGCCTCGCCTGCCCGCTCATCTCCACCCCGCCGGCCGTCTGTCTCCCCAAAGCGGAGCGGACTGACGTTTGCCGCGAGACCCGAGTCCAAGCAGAGGAAGCTGGTAAAGAGCATCTTGCAATCAGTTTGATAAGGAAATCTGCATTGCTATGGCAACGGAGCCCCCGTGCCACCAGGCAGGGATGTGGGACGCCTTTGATTTGAGACGAGCAGTCTCATCGGGAGACACTGAACCTGGTTCTGGAGGGCTGGAGCGGACTGTACATCAAAGCTATGCGGGGGCGCGGGGAGAAGGGGAGGAACAGCGAGCCAGACCTTAATGGCCGGTAACCTCGAATACCTCCCTCTGGTCGAGGTAACGGGCCGGAAGCCATTGGAGAGGGTACAAGAGGCCATGAAAAGCATGGTCATATATCAGAAGATAATGAGCTGGACCGACTCCGGGCTTTTCCCGCTTCCATCTGGGATATCTCCAGTATGCCCATCACGGCCACCACCTTGCACACGTTAGAAGCTTGCTTGCAACCTGCTGGCCCAAACCCGGCGCTCTGGCTCGCCTGCTCGTCGACGGCCTCTGCGCTGAACGAAGGTGTGGGAACGGGGGCAGCACGGTCTAATGGAGCTTGCAGGCGCTCCTGCATATTAATTAGTACAATGTGAGCCGGGCGCTATCTTTGCTGAGTGACTCCAGGCAATTTGTCTAACCTCTCTGCACCTCAGTGCCTCTGCCCTGACCTACCTTAGCAGGACTTGGCTGGGGAGGGGGGTCCTTAGCTAATGCTTACTCAGACCTAGGACAATGCAAAGGACACTATTAAAGGATCTGTTTAGGTCCCTTCTGACTCCTAATTACTATGAAACTATGACACTGCAGTAGGCTTGCAGTGTTTGGTGTTATTGCTATATTATTATGATTATTATTGTTGTTGTTATTATTATTAAGCATATAGGGAACCGAGCAACTCTCATTCAGATGCAAAATGCTACTTTGGTTTTTTCCACCTCTCACCATTATCTCCATTCATCACCCCCCCCCCCACGCCGGGCAAAGAAAAATCTCCGTTTCACAAAAGGAGCAAGCAACTCACGAGAAATAATCGAGTCGAGGCCCGCTGCCAGCATAGCATCCCTGCTAACAAAACACCCTCCTCCGAGGGGTTATCAGCTTTCCCCGAGATGAGGTGAGAAGGAAAAGAAGAGCGATGCCTCATCGACTCTGGGCACCTTGGGCTGCATTCAGTTTCCAGATTAGCAACTGGTTTGACACAGACCGACAGGGGCATAAAACCAGAAAGCTTCACTTTTTTTTTTTGTTTGGGGGGTGGGTTTTTTGGTTTTTTGGAGATTACTTGTACTTCCTGCATCTCAGATGCTCTCCTGATGCTGCCACATTTGGGTTTCCAAACAGGCGGGGGAGATTTCACGCTCCAGAAGGAAGAGCTGATTTCAGGAGCATAGAAAAGCAATCCCCTCCTATTAGGTTCATCAGCTCCCCTTGTGCCCTGCAGAAAACCTAAATGCTGCGAGCTCAGATTCAATCAAGAGAGGCTCTGGGAGGGACTGAAATCTCGTTCTTATGCAAGTAGGCCTTAATTTGCAGCTCACCGAGATCAACAGAAAACCTCCCAATGGCTTCAGTGGGTTTTGGCTCAGGGCCATCTTGTAATAAAAGACCAGAGGAAAAATACCAAAAAGTCTCAGATCTGTGCTCAAAATCATGCACGGAAAAAAAGTGTCTTTCCAAGTCTCCAACAGCGCATCAGGATCTGTCAGCGGATGACATGCCGGCTGTGATGTTGGAGGGAAATTAAATCTGTGTCTGCATAGGAAAGGAGAAGCTAACGAGGCCCCAAAATAGCTCCCACTCCCCGTCGCCTTCGCGGCTCACCAGGCTGGGTTACGCTTTGTCACGGATCGCAAGGGACGGATGCTGAAATGAGAAAGCCCTGCCACTGTGCGCACAGCCGCCAGCCCGGGGCCGGGCAGAGTGTGGACGTGCAATGTCCGTCCGGGGGGCTTCTCTTCCTGGGCGCACCTGGGTCTGGGCCGAAGCTGGTGGAAATCAGCGAGTCTTTCTACTGGGTTCAGGGGGTTGGGGGTGGCCCGGCTCTGCTCCCGTAAGAGGTGCGGTTAAAACTCTCGTCGTCTTTATTGGGAGCAGAGTTAAAGTCAGTGCTGAGCCGTGCGTTGTGCTTCTGTAACTTGCTGCTGGGTGAGCTGGGGTCCGTGCCCAGCCCACACCTGACCGGAGCTGTCCCAGCCCCACCTGCAGCACTTCAGCTCTCCCACGTTGTGCTTCTGGGGCTGGGGGTCCCTGGTCCTTTTGTCGCCTGCCACTCAAGACGGCTGCTGTCTCATAGACACAGGCCTGGCTCATACTGCAGGGCTGGCGCGTGCACGCGGGCAATAACAGTGCTTCACAGTCATGAGACTCGAGCCGGCTAGGAGCGTCTCTTCCTTGGCCGGCAGCGTCTGCCTCTAGATCTGGTACAGAAGTTCAATAGACTGGTCTAACCTAAACCGATTAAGTCTGATACTCCATTCATCCAGATCTATCTTAGACCAGGTTCTGCCATTTTAAAACCAGGCTGTGCACTGAACTTCGGTTCTGTTCCAGGTTTAGACCAGTTTCCAATCACTTACACCAGTTTGTGGGTAATGTCTGCGCCTGGCCCTAGAGATGGGAGGGGAGTCCAGGCCTCCCTCCAAGACTGCCGGCAGAGCCCAGTCGCTGCCCATTGCAGTGGGATCAGCCCATAGAGGCTCAGAAGGTGACTGCGTGTGTTTGTGGATCTGGCACCCACTTTGTTGCCAGCTCTCTCATTCATCCACCTGTTGCCGAATAGGGGAAGCCAGTGGAAGCTCACTGCTACAGTATTGGGACATACAGAGAGTGGCTTTCTTTATGGGCAGGTTGTATGAATTCTCCCCTCGCACCAGCAACAACGCTCACTCCGCGGCCCGAGACACTAAACCGCTCTGAAATCCTCTCTCCCACCTCCACTGTCTCCTGGTTGCCTTCAGGAAAAGTACACCCTTTCAGGCTGGCAGATGTTGTTTAACAGCCACCTATTTTACTTTCTCTCTCGTGTGCTGCGTCGGCAGCCCTTGAACAAGCCCATTCTGGAAGCAGCGATTGTTGCTTGTGATCGGTGCTGCACAAGCTTGCAGGAGCCCCAGCTATAAACCCCTACAGCTGCAAGCCCCTGCGGTGCAAGGTGCAAACCCCCAGCTGCAAGCCCCTATGGTGCAAGGTGCAAACCCCCAGCTGCAAGCCCCTGCGGTGCAAGGTGCAAACCCCCAGCTGCAAGCCCCTGCGGTGCAAGGTGCAAACCCCCAGCTGCAAGCCCCTATGGTGCGAGGTGCTGTACAAACCCTGAAGAAGAAGAAGAAGAAGGTCCTGCCTCTGCAGTGGTTCCAATCAAAGCCCAAGCCCTAAGGAGGGGACCAAGGCTGGGCTTTGCCCTCTGATCACTCACACCACTTCCACCCCCACTTTCCCCGCTGGCTTCATTGAAATCCTTCATGCCTCACCGCAGAGCCAAGGGGATCCACCTCCCTCGTCTGCCTCACCAAGGGGAGCAGAGCACAGTTTATTTGACCTGACCCGGTGCCTGCTGTGCCGCAGAGATGGATCACGGCTCCTGACAGATTCATTTCCCCTTTGATATTAAAACTCTCTATAAAATAAGGCAGCAAATTAAATCACAGTCTCTTTTATTAACCAGGCCATTTGCCAAGTGGCTGCTAATTCTTCCTGCGTAGCTCAGAGTAGGAAGGCTGCCCCAGCTTACCGGCACCCTAATGAGATTAAAGAATATTGTTTTATAAATCCAATCTGATTAAATGACAGGGGAGGCAGAGGAACAACAGCCCCTGGAAAAGATCCCTGATTTGATAAGTTCGCGGTAGCTGCAGTCGCTGCTCGTGCACCTGGCCTGGCCACGGGGCAGGGGCTATCGTGTCTGGGGGACTTGTGCAGCACGGTGCACAGCGGGGAGGGACTGGAGAGGGGTGGGTGAAGACAGTCGGAAGCCCTTTTGCTGCCCCATGCTTGGGGGCTCTCCCGAACGCTTCTTGGGCCATGCTGTTCATTATAAGTCAGGCTCAGGTGCTCGGTGTGAGGGACGTTACTGGAAAATGGGCCATCAGGCTTTCTGGGGCGGTTTTGCGTGTTGGGTGAGGCGACACCGCACAGCTGAACCTCCCACTCTTTCGCTCAGGGTCATGCCAGTCGCAGTCCTCTATCAAGTCGCCTCTGGGCTTATATTACCAAACTTCTTCCCTGTTGCTGCAGTGGCCTCGTTTCCCAGGTTTAACCTGGGACTTATTGCGGGGTGTTAACTGGCTTTGTACTCGCGTGCGGGCCGGAGGGGTGATGCGGGGGAGAGACTTGAGCACCTGGGCTGATGGCCAAGGGAGCCCCCGTCCCTCATAGGGTCCTAACTTTGTGCACCCAGACAGACTTCTTGGTATCTCCAGCTCGTCTCTGCAGGCTCTTCCCTCCACGCCCGTGCAAGCTGCTTTCTCTGCACAGACAAGAGATGTGGCTCTGCGGCTGCAGTGAGGCTGCCGAGAGCCACGGCCCAAAGATGCTGCTAAAACCCTTTCTGCGGGGAAGTGCTGCTGCACCAAACCCACTTCTCTTCTCCAAAAAGGCAGTGGGAGCAGGAAGGAAACCCCAGGTAGATGTGGGTGCTTCTGCTAGCTGAGAAGAGAGAGGGGGAATTAGGCTTCTCCAAGGCTTTCTCTTGTGTGTAAAGTAGGACCCGCCAGAGCTGGAAAACTCAGCTCCAGGTCTGGATTCAGACCCTGTGGTCGCAGGAGGATGGCTTGGGCTTTTCCTAGTGCATCAGGAACTTGCCTGCCCGGAGGCTGTTTGCAAACCCCTCGCTCCACATCCATCGGTGAGACTCATAAGGAATAGCCGGTCTCCGGGAAACATTTATATTTGGGCCTGCAATCGAGTTCCTGACCTGCTATCCCACTCCCAGGGAGGGGGCTTAGGTTGCAATACCAGACAGGAAAAAATGTGAGCCCAGATCACAAATCCCACTGCGGGCGCTTGAAGCGCTGGGGACAATGGAAGCATCTGGGATGCTTCTCTATTGATTTTACTTAAGCTCTTGTCAGGCTAGTGATACAGGAAATCACCGCAAGCACCAAACAAATTAAATGGCAAATGGAAAGCACTCACTGGCCTAGCGGGCCCTTCCACATCCATCTTGAGATCCAGCTGTCAGGGATGGATATAGCTTTAGAGGAATAGGATAGCATTCCTTTAAATAGCTGGTGAGCCCACAAGTGGCGTGTACTGTGCCCAGGGATATCAGAGGCCTCTAGACATCATACAATCATAGAGGAATAGGGTTGAAAGGGATGTCGAGAGGTCCTCTAGTCCAACCCCCTGCTCAGGGCAGGCTCATCTCTCTTTGAACCCAATGTTTGATCATGTTAGCCACAACCGTGGTACATCTGTAAGTAGGCCTGGCATAGTTCCCTGCTGTATTCCCTGTATCATATGCCATATCTGTTGCACACTTAGCTCAGGGTGGGCAAAATGCAGCTTGGGGGTCAGATATGGCCTGCCAAGCCATTCTCTCTGGCCCGCGGGGCCCCTAAAAAATTTAGAAAATGAATATTTATCTGCCCTGGGCTGTCTGTCATGTGGCCCTCGAGGGCTTGCCAAAACTCAGTAAGTGGCCCTCTGCCCAAAATAATTGCCTGCCCCTGACTTAGCTGCTCCATCACCAGGGCCACGATAATGCGTACAAATGACAAGGCTCCCTGGAGCCCAGCTGTGCCCGGGATTGTGTAAGATCAATCGGGATGAGAGCGGGTATAAAATGCAGCGCTTGCCGTGCCCCATAATGCACGTAAATACAAATCAGCATCTCTCCAGCCCTGGTGTGCCACGCTTGCCGTGCTGGCTGGGGAGCCCGCCAACAGCCAAGGGGTTAAGGAAAGAAACTTTCTCCTGCTGTCGTTGCAAAGCGGCTAAGACTGTAATAATAGCGAGTCCTGGGCGCTTTGGAACAAACATCTGATTATGAAAGGACAGGCTGTTTCTAGCTCCGAGGAAACAAGCCTAAAGCAATTTTCCAGCCCTCCTCCCTCCCAGACACTCTTGCTGTGCTCTCCTTTTTCTGAGCAAGGAGCTCTCCCCTTTCCCGAACAAGCTGTGGTGCAGCCTCGGCGCAGCCGAATGTCACGAGACGGATTTAGTCAGCACCCACGCTCCCACAGGCTTGAAAAGCATTTGGAAAACGTGTCCTGAACACTTGGTCCTGTCCTGCATCCCTTATGCACCTGGGGTCAGATCCTTTGATCCATCTCTGAAAGGTGACCACTTCTGGGGTAGAGAAAACTAGTTGGCATCAGTCCGCAGGGACACTAAACAAGAGATGGGCTAGGACCGTAGTTTTCAACCTGTGGGCTGCAAACCCCTAAGTGTTCATAAAAGGTGACTGTGATCAATTCTGAAATTTCCGAAGGGGTCTGCACCTCCATTTGAAATTTTTTACGGGTCTGCAAATGAGAAAAGGCTGAAAACCACTGGGCTTGGAGATGAAAGATGCTTGATCCGTGCACCAGTGACGGAGGACTTTCAGGCACCAGATGTCCAGTGAAAGGAGATAAACCAACCTGGGCGGCAGAGAGACATCTGCGGAGGATGATACGAAGCCTTCAGGGTGCAGCCGTGCAGCCTGAGGAGGATGCTGGTCTGGGACCAGAGCGTGATGGACCAAACCCTGGCTCAGGGCTGAGGCCTGGCTATTCAGCGTCTGGCATATTTCCATGGCTGCCCATCTACAAGCAACACAGAGAGAAGGCTTTGCGCAGCTCTTTAGCTGAGCGCCTCCCATGGGGAGACCAGAGACTCCAGTGGCACGCTTACGTCTGCTTGCCCAGAGGAGCTTTCCATCTATTGACTCCTCTGTGAAATCCTATGAAATATGAACATTCATTTCTACCCAGGAGAACTTTTACAATCTCTTCTCCAATGCCCGATGAAGGGTGTTTGTGCCTAAAAGCTTACCATTAAAGACATCTTTTTTTGCAAACAGCTTGCTGGTGTAATAAAAAAACAGCTCTCTACTAGGAGTGCTGATTGCCTTTTCCTCTAGATCAATACGGCTACAACCCGGATACCTGACACTCCTACAATGTCATTTGAAGCCCCGGGTAGAGAACTGCCCTGAATCGCAGAGCAGGGGCTGACTCCTTCCCTGCAGCCCAGGGCAGCAGCAGGGGGTTGAGTCTCCCTAGGAATCAGGCAGTGCAGACAGGTAAATTTAACCTCACCCCCCAGATGTCCTGCGATGCCCCTGAGTGCGTGGGAAGCAGAGGGGGGTGGGGATTAGCTACCTAAATGGCAGGCCCACTCTGCCTGCCTCCAGAAAAGAAGCAGAAGAACAAAAGGAGGCTGCGGCTGGGGCCCGAAGTGGCAGAGTGCTCTGACGTGAACCACCCACCCGACGCTGGAGCTTAAAATTACAGCTTTCAGCCCCAGCCGCCCACCCTGGTGTCTGCCTGCGAGGATGTGCAGGCCCCTCCTTCCCCGGTGCAGACGATCGAGCACGTCCTTGCTGCCTTCCTGGCACCACCTGGGTAGGATGCAGAGTGACTCCAAGGTGCTGTGGGACAAATGCCCAGCCTGGCCCATCTCTGCTGATGGCACTGGCCGAGGGTGGGGGATAACAGCTTAGCCCTCGCAGTGGGGTACGACCGCTAGGGCAAGCACGAGACCCAGGGAGCTCTGCTGTGCGAGCTCCTTGGGACTCCAGCAAGGAAACTGGGAGCTGGGTCAGCAGGGATGATAGGGGACTCTGTGCCGGGCAGGGTGGGGGGGATTATGGCAGTGGTCTGCCTAGGCTTGGGTTTTACAGCACGGCTGGGGTGCTTCAGATCATTTCAAAGGCTCCGGGAACGATTCAGCAGGAGAAACACAGGCAGCCAAGCGTGCCCACAAGAAGCCCTGCAGTCGGCAGATACAGGGTGACATGATCTCTAGCCCCCATCGGCCCGGGGCTGGAAACAGTTCGTTGCAAATGGTCCCTATTCTCTCTGCAGATATCCCAGCTAGTCACATCGGTGCCCTTCCTCCTTTGCAACCCTTTTTGCAGGTTCCCTGCCATGCCCCCAACCCCGTCCTAGGCCACGTGCAGCTGCTGATGCCTGTCTGTTGACCGTGCATGTCCTGGGAGTGAGTTCGAGTTTCCCACTGAGTTTCCCATGAGACTGGACAGTCCTACCCCCACAATCCCCCCGTCACGGTGTCCGGAGATGGGAGCAGGGCTTTGGGCCCCTCAAAGAATGAAAGCCAGGCCTGAGAGAAAACACACAAACTCATACAACAAGGGGCCTTGACGGCCCAGTCACGTTACAATGGGCACCACACAGAAACCATCTGTATAGTTGCTGCTCAGACAGCATGAAGAGAGGACCCCAATGTGAGCTTTATTTATACATCAGCGCTTGACAAGGTCACGTTTGACAGACAGAAGAACAACAGCGACTGGGAATACATGGCTTCCGGTGAGCAACGTCACACAGCACAGAAAGAGCCTCCTAGCCTAGTGACTTGAGCGCCCCAGTGCCCGGGGTGGGTCAGAGAATAGAGAATTATGCACCAAGCTGACATGCTTCCCCCCCCACACACACACACACGCATGTGTGCGCACAAACATGTGCTCACTACATCTGGAGACTGGGTGACACTGCTGAAGTCTACAAAGCTCCAAGAGTCTCATTGGCTTTACCCGGGCATTGGGCCCTTTGCATGTCCTACCATGTCAGGCGTGGGAAGGAGAGCCAGGTTGTATCGCTCAATGCAAATGCATGGCCCCTTTCAGAAAAAGCTTCCTCAGGTGCAAGGTGCAAGCCGGAGAGCTCTGGAGATGAAGCACACCCACGTGCCTGCAGTTGTGTCATGGGTCTCAGCAAGGCAACCGTCCCTGCTGGCGAGCTCTGCACGGGGCAGTGCCGTCTCTGCGGCCAGTTGGCGCAGGCTGAGAATACAGCAGATCGCAGAGGGCCAGTGCCACAGCAGCATGCGGGGGCAGACCTCGTCCTCCAACAGACCGTCAAGCAGCCGTCAACTTGCAATAGTCACCACCAACACATCAGGCCCGTGGCGGGGAAGACCCCCCAAACCTGGGATTAACACCCCAAGCCACTTGGCCCCTGTTAAGACTAAAAGGGATGTATTCACGATGACAGACAGCGAAGGAAGTGGCTTGGCAAAGCAGGGCAGACATTGAGTGTGCAGCAATGTAGTAGCTCCTGGGTGTCATATAGGCGCAGATTCACAGGTACCTTGGGAGGGGGCCAGAGGCTTGGCAGCCACAGTGGGGTCTAGGGTGGGGAAGCCTTGGTGGACTCCTCCTGACCGGCTGGGTCTCACCTGGGGGCCCCGCTGGCTTTCTCCAAGGCCTGCAATGCAGTCAGCAGCCCTTCCCACCACAGCTCAGTCCAGATCAAGGCTCAGAGGGACCCAACGCTAGGCAAAACGGGTCACCCCAGCAGAAGCCACAGAGTCTGGCCATGCCCATCTGCCTCACTGGATGGAGAATCCCCATTTCTGCTTGCTGTCAAGCAAGCCCTGGCTCTTCAGGATCACTTTAGATGCGAATGGCCCCGTGTAAGGAGAGCCCTGGACAATGCCTCTTCTTTGTGCTTTTCCACCACCGCAGGAAGAGCCTTGCTAATGCTTCCAGGTGTAGATGCAGCTACAGGGAAGGGGTTACTATGGAGCTGCCTATGTTCTGGCCTTTCGGCACGCCGAGAGCCTCCGCCTATGAGGGCTCCAGGTGGTAACTTTGGGTGCGTGGCAGGGGTGGTCGGTGTGTCGGGCAGGACGGGGGCACCGGTGCGGTGAGCTCAGACCCAGGCCTTCACTTGGGTGTTCCACTCCCTGGCGCAGCCGCAGAGCCCGCCCTTCTCGTACCACCGCCACTTCACCCCCTTGTACACGGCCCTGGAGTAGGGCTGGAAGCACATGAAGAGGCGGAGGTGCCGAGCCAGGCTGCAGTAAATGGCCATGGCCACCACGATGAGCGGGGACATGATGACGAAGCCGAGGATGATGAGGGCGGAGGAACTGTTGTCGTCCAGGATGGTTTTGCAGTAGTAAGCGTCGGAGTGCAGCACCTGCCGGAGAAGGGAGAAAGGGCAAAGCATGTCAGAAGCCGGCAGGGGAAAGCAGCCAGGCTGGAGGCTGAGTGAGCGCCCAGGGCAGAGCGAGAGCCACACAAACACCCAGGAACAAGCCCAGTGCCCCCGTGATGAACAAGGCAGAAGTTGGCAGAAGGATGCTCAGATGCATGGGAATCAGGAAACAGCAGCTCTGTGCTTGGTGCGTAAGAGACAAGGGAGATCCCTCCTCCCATGAGGGCAGCAGGGATCCAACAGGTCCATATTGCAGCAGCATCTACTGCCTCTTGCTGCAACCAGGGCCCACGGAGCTACGTGCTGTCCAGACCCACCCAAGGAGGTTATAACCTCAATGCCGAGCCCCTGGGACCAGCCTTCCACTTTTCCAAGGCAAGGCTGGGCTGCCACGTGAGGCTCCCAGTCCCTATTTGATCAGGCTTTTCATTAATCTGCCATCGCTGCAAGGCAGGGGCCCTGCCGACAGACAGCAGAGTGGGAACTGATAATTATATTGAGTCACCCGTAATAATATAGTGTAATATTTGCTGCAGTGATGTGGGTGGTACGAGCACACTGACAATTAGAGCAAACTAAATAATGTGCAGCCAGATCTTCTCCTCGTTGGAAATGGTAGCTCGGAAGTGATGGCTGTAGCCTGGTGCTCAGGAACTCTTAATCTTTCAGTCCCAGATTTGACACAGGCTTTTCTGGGTAAGTCTGAGTCACCGCAGATCTCAGCCTGCTGCTCATGCATTGCGCCCTTGCTTTCCACCCAATCTCTTCCCACCCTTCTGTAAGATCCTCCAGGCCAGGAGTGTCTCCCATGGGGTAATTCAAGAAATGTTTTTTGCAAAAGCTCTTGCTGGTCTAATAAAAGATATCATCTCTACTACAAGTCCGATGGCGTAGACACGCAGAGCCCAGCACAATACAAACCCCATTATTGTTACAGTCTCCAAGCCCTAATTTAATACCCATCCGCATCACAACTGAAGTTCCAAGTCCAGATGTTTCTGCTCAAGCAGCTGAGACAGGTTTCTCCTGCTTTCTCTGCTCAGACACTTCTCGTGCTTTGATGGTGTCCAGCAAAAGCAATCAGCAGGTAAAAGAAAGAGACTGTATTTGCACCATGCAGTGTTAGGAGCAATATATGAAATACAGGGAAGGAAATGAAATGTGTTAGCTCAATGCCAAGCTGCTGCTGCCTTGTCTGTGCACCGTCCTCTCAACTATCCATGCAAAGGGAGAAGAGCCCAGCTGGCAGACTCCTTGCACCTACGGGAAGAGCTGGCTTGTACCTCCAATCTGCGCTCCCAATCCCTTCTTGAGGCCTGACATCTTAGAGCCGGAAGCCCTTTTCTTTGTGTACAAAGAGGAACTGTTGTTTGTACTTGTATGCAAACAGGAACGTCTATCTAATGGCCCCGTTGGTGCTGAAAGCAGTGGGCTAGCTCAGCATCCCATCGTGGTCGTTCCTTATCTCTCGTGTCCTTAAACGAACGCAGTCAAGTCACAGGAGATGCGCAGTTTAAGTGATGGATGGGCAAGTTTTTACCAACTTAGCCCACGTGGCCTCGAAAGGGGACAGTCGTGTAAGGGGCCACTTTGTTCTCAAAGCTGTTGCAGGCAGGTACAGGGGGGTCTATGCTCTGTGTGCTCTCTCTATGGGAGACTTCGGTTACTTCTTGCTGTTGCTTTTCCTTCCCCTAAAAGCAAAAAGCCTGAACCTACATTCTTGTCTTTTGTCTGTAAAAAAGGTCACTGCTTGGGCACAGTAATTTCACAGCGGGGGAAGAAAAGCAGCATTCCCGGAGAGGTCCCTAAGCAGGCTGGCTACTAGCCAGCCCACAACAGCTACTGCAAATCCTCTCCGGCACTAAGCTGCCACGTCTCAGTCAAGCTCAGACCCATCGTCAGGTGTGGGGTCAGGCTGGTAAAGACCACTGGGGTCTCTCTCCCCAGATGCTAGGGTGGACGGTGGATCCTCTCAGCCTAGCTTACCGACCACCTTCCCTGCCATTGCAAAAGCCAAGGCACCAGCAATGCCCTTGTCTCATCTGCTATCTTCACTGGCCGCTTTTTTGCTTGCATTAGGTGCTTTGTGGCTGTGCTGTGGGACAGAGCACATGTTCAATTGAGGCTTTAGGAAAGACCTAACTTGGGACTGCAGAGGACTGGGCTCCAATGTCCAGAGGGCTCCTCCGGTCCTCTGCCTGTATAAGGCAGGCATCTGCGAGAAGAGGCGGTTGGATGCACGCTGAGCGCAGCATTAGTGCAGGGCTGTTGGCTAGCTGGGGGGAGAGATGCTTTTCTCTAGGACTGCTCAGGGAGCACTGTTGCTAACCCAAGATTGGAGCAATTCATCCCTGTTAAAACAGCACTGACCTCAGGGCTCGCTCAATTTACATAACTCCCAAGGGGCCTTGGAGCTAACGTGCTTCGATTGCTTTGAGAAACGCGACGTGCAATGCAAGCGCTAATTAGAACTGGAATTAAAAGCTACGCTGCGGGCCGATAAATCCTTCCCTTCCTCTTCAGTGCTGTGGCAGCTCACCCCAGTAGCTGAGCCAGGCGACAGCTTTGCAAGCAAAAAACCCCCAAGAAGCTTAAAATAAAATAAGAAGAAAGCTCAGGCAACCCAAAGGGAGCCAGAGCCTTCCCTATTCCCCTCGGCCTTTCAGATGAGCTCGCCTCCGGACTGGCTCTTTCCTCACGGTCCCAACACACAGGTCTCGCCGGGAAGTTGTGCTTCGTGCAGAGCCCTTTCTTCACCCTCCGCTTTACTGACCTCTCTAAATCTGACAATGGATTTTCCACGGCACACGATTCCTCAGCATCCCTGCCTCTTGTCCACACCTCCTGCCTCGACACGCCGAGCTGAACGGCTCATTTTACGGCTTTCATCTCGGCCCCCGGTAGCTGACGACCTTCTCGTATAATTAACACAGAATTAACAGAGTGGAGGCTGGGGACGGAGGAGAGAAAGGGCATTTTCAGAGGATGGCTGCTGGGGACGATGGCAAGGGGCATTGATTGCTGTTGACAGGGCTCACAGACACGGCCCCGCTCTCTGTCCCCCTCCCACCCCAGCTCCAAAGCAGCAGCCACTGGAAAGCAGGTTTTGGACCCAGCCAAGCAAGAAATTAGAAACCAGCCGGTGCCCCGGCCACCGGCTCTCCGAAAGGTCACAAGTTCTGAACTGTTTCACAAGCCGCCTGGTTTTCTGCCTGGTGCCTTCGAGGTAGCGTCCGTGCCTCCTCGCTGGGGCTGTGTTCCCCCTGAAAGGACGCTGCACTGCAGCTCCAGGGGCCGTGCTTAATGCTGAAGTGACCACCTGTTTCGGCATCTCTTGTGCTCGAGACGAGACGGCGGCTTTCACAGCCAGTAGAGATGGTGTCTTTCACCAGCAGAGCCTGTAAGTCTCTCTGACGCCCTAATTCCCAGATGGAGCAACACAGTTGCTTCCAAACACAGGTGCTCTCCTGAAGGTCTGGCTTCGGGGAGACAGAGCAAGGGGTCCAGGACGCAGCACAGCTGGACACAGAGTCAATAGAAGGCCTTGTTCTCAAAGGAGTTGCAACCAGTCACCCCATAAACAGGTGTGAAGCGGGGAATTTTAAGCTCAGAGCATGTCCCTCAAGACCAAGTTGCAAAGTTTATAGTGAGGCATGAGCCAAAAGGCATTAACCAAATGCTCCGAGCTTTCGCCGTTTGGAAAAACAGGCCTATATCCTAACGTCCCCTGGTTTTGGTTTTGCTCGTGCTGAACTGTCATGTTAAAACAGGTTAAAAAAAAATCTATGCCTCTCACTGCTTCTTATGACTCAGACCTGGCCTGGATGCATTGTAAGGTGAAAACTGGCCATCTTTCAAGACAGGAGGATCGGGGAACTGATAGGCTTCGGACAAACCGCACTCGTGTGTTTATTAAGGGGAGGGAAAGCCCTTTGTTTCAAGAACTAAAACATTCACCTGTGCTTTTTGCGCAGGCCATAAACTGGACATCAAATAAAACTGCCCCGATTCCAGCTGTAACCATTGCGAGGAGAAACAAAATGCAAACAGCAACTTCTGGACCCTCCTTACCGATGAGGGAAGAACGGGGGAGAAGGATGCAGCTTTTCCTTCCACCCTTTGAATGACTGTTTATAGAAAACCTCATCAACTTCCTTCCCGGATATCACCACCATCAAGTGTTTCCCCTGCTAGTTTATCCCTGCTAGACCCAAGCAACCTCCCTAAACTCAGTAGCCTCCTTGTTTTGAAGCCAGAATCAAGTCTCTTCTGGATTCTCCTGCCAAGCCGGCTTGTCATTCAGCATCTTGTCCTCATTGCTGCTTGATCCTTGGCACAGAGAAAAAAGAGCTCTCGGTACGTGCCGCCTGCCCTCTCTTGCCCTCCCTTTCAAGACGGAGGACTGCGAAAGGGCACCAGTGCTTTTGTGCCGTGGCCTGCCAGAAAGACAGCCTCCCTCTCCATATGCGTGTGTGTGGCTGGGATCCAGCTCACTACTGGGACGTTTTAAACAGGAACAGACTATTGTGCAATAATATTTACACAAAGCAATGCCAAATAAAGGAGCAGGGAAATAGTCATCATCGCAATCCTGCACTGCAAAGTGCCCAATCTGTCTGCACTCAGGGCTTCATGATATTTGGTTCGTTGCAAAAAAATTATGATAAAAGATGCAGAGATGATCTCTCATTTCATTGCAAACCAGAGGTTAGGCTGGCTTTACAGAGATTGCACTGGGAACAAAGCATGGCTCAACATCACCTTCGTTAGCAGAAGCGTAACGGGTATAATGACTGGGTATAATGTTTATACTGGGGGCGTGATGAGATCCCGAAGGCCTATCACCCAAGCGCTGAAGTCTTTCAATGCCTCATCTATGTGGCAATAGGAGAGGGCACTGGTGAAGGAAAGGGGTGACTATTTTTTCGGTTAAGGCCAAGAATTTCTTCTGGGAGGCAAACACGTCTTTGCCCCCAACATGAATTTAGATCCACCGGTTGGTGCTGGATTGAGAGCCCAAGACTGTGACGTCTTCTGCAGAGTCACAGACCGTGGACTGCAATGTTGTCAGCCTCACAGTAGCGCTGAGCAGCCCCGGCGGAGATGAAGGCCCCGTTGGGCTGGGGGCTATACACACGCATAAGGAGTGAGCATCCCTGAATCAAAGTTTATAATCTAAATAATGTTGGAGTGATGCTGTAGCCGTGACGGCCCAGGAAATAGGTTTAGGAAATCTAAACAGGCAAGGCAAGCAGGGGATGGGGGGAAAGTTGGATTGCCGAGAGGGAACCGAGGCACAGAAATTAAGCGACTTGCCCAAGGTGAACATCTTGCCTTCGGCAGACTTTAGGTCAAGTCTTAAGTGACCCTGCAGACTTCCCTCTACTTGTGGGTTAATTGTGCTGGCAGTGGCTGGTAGGGGAGCTTTGTAGCCTAGAAACTTTTCCTAAAAGAGCTGGATTGTGATCAAACTCCCCCACATGGCCCCCTGTCCCAGGGGCCATGTACAATGAGCTGAGCTGTCAGCTGGCCAAAAAACCATCACTTTGCTTTAGCAGTAGTCAGGCCAGAAAAACTGCAAGCAGGGGACATGCACATAATGGTCTAATTAAACCGCTAATCTAACAAGTGTCACAGCCTTAGGGCAATAACTCAGGCTTGGCCGGCAGCCTGGAGATTAAATAAATAGAGACAGGAAGCCTCCTATGAACCAGGAGCCTGGAGATACATTTGCGTTAGCACCCCCTTTTCTTTGCTTGGTTTGGGCACTGCATGCACCATCTCTCTGCAGCTCCAGCACCAGGAATTGGGACAGTCCCTGCCCTAGAGAATTTGGGTTTAAAACAGGTGCCTTCGGTGATGTGGTGGAATGAGACTGCAGTAGCAAGAGGTGCTCCTCAATTCAATTACAGTTGTGGTGCAATTCAAATGTGTTTTTCCTCCCCAAGGGTTCAAACATGCTTTGCAAGCAGAAATCAGAGCTACAGGAGCGCGTCCTGCCACTAGAAGGTAGCCACCTGTGAAGCAGAACAGTTGTCCATCAGTGATGGGACAAGGGACCGGAGCTATGTAGGCAGCAGGACTGGTTGGCACAAGAACAAACGGATGCAAAGTGGCTACAAATAATATTAGGCTGGAAATCAGATGAAGGTTTCTAACCGTCAGAGCCACGAGGTGCTGGAACAGCCTCCCACAGGAGCAGTGGGAGCCAAATGCTGTAACCCCTTTCGTGAAGAAGCTGGGATGGTTTATGAAGGGGGTTATGTGGACCGGGTGTCTGTGATGGCAGGGGGCTGGGCCCACGGGCTTAGATGCTTCCCTTCCAGTCCCATGGAGAACAAAGGATGGGAATCAGAGGGAAGCGGTATAAGAGTCAGGGCATTTCATAATGCCGTTGCCCAGGGTTTTTATCATATTGCCCATCACCAGGCATTTGGGCAATGGTGCTAACTCTCCTCTTCCTAGAGAAGTGCCCTTGGGTCTTCCAAGACCACACCACGTGTAGACACCTGGCTCTTTGATGGGTCACCTTTGATACTCCCAGCAGGACCCAGAGATTCCTGTACGGTCTTTTATCCAAACTACTGACCGCCGTCCCTCCTGCCAGAGCTGGACTCAAGGAGCTACAGTGACACAAATCCTGGCCTTATTAGCCCTTCACATGCATACATGTTACTGGGCGGCACTAACCTATCCTCGTGGTAGGTTCCCGTCTACAAATGCCTCCAAATGAAAGGATCTTGGCTACACAATTTATGGTGATGGGGGTTTGCTTTCAGGCTTTCCCTCTAGCTTGCTTCTTTGGCCTTTTGGCTAGGGGCAAGTGAGACTAGGGGGCATCTGAACTCCAAGCCCTCCAGGGTTGTCTGATATAGGATGCCTGCCGTGAAATTGGGAGTATGTGAAGCCCCAGGCTGAAGAGTCTGGGAGGGAAGAGACTTGCCGATGGTAGCACCACACATACTTAGGATGATTGAGCTCTGCTCCATCAATAGTTTGGGACTGATTCGCCAGATTTGGCCTGAGATACATGACTCTGCTAGGAACAGATCCCAAACCGGGTCCACAACACAACCGCAGTATAACCACTCCCAGCGTTTCTGCAGCATCACGAGGTCACACGAAGCATCTAGGCTGTACAGCAAGGTTGTAACCAGTGTGGATGGGAAACAGCTCTGACCCACCGGGCAATCCTTCTGAACCGAAGGACACAATGACATCTCCATTGCACCATGATTTTTTTTCCCTCTCGATATTTTCATGCCTCTCCCCAGAAAACACCCTCATTAGAAGACATAATGTACTAGTTCCAGGTTGTCTTCACAGCTGAAGTCAAGTCTGATTAGCTCATTTGAATGTACATGATGAATATGTAAATTATTGTTAGCTCACTCCTGCTAGGAAATGGCTTGCGCTGATTCTGCCTGGGGTCTGGAGGCCTAATAGAAATTGCCTTTTAATGTTTCTCTATTAATTCCAAGCTGTTCCGAATTCTCTGTATAGGAAAGGGGCAGGGGAGATACAAACAGGGCTTCCTGTTGTATGTAAGAGATCTCCTGTAGCTGAGAGCACCGAGGAGCAAAGCAGCTCAGCACCACGGCCCGCTGCTGCAAGTGAGCTGCTTTCAGACTCTTCCTCGTGGGTCACAGCACAGGCTGGGAAGCTGCCACGTCCAGCCCGGTCCTGGTGAGAATCTCTTAGAGCCTTGTAACGCTGAACTGTGTGGCTGCACGTTGCAACGACAGCTTTGAGCCCCTGCTCACACGACCCATCACAGGACCCTGGGAGAGGTCTCAGGTCAGGAGCAAGGGCTCTGGTAGGGCTGTGTTATGTAGTTTGGAGATTACAGAGAACAAAGAAGGCTAATGCAAGGCATGGGAGGCACTGGCTTGGTTCCCTGGGGACGTGGGCATAGCAGGACTGCTTTGCCGTGTGGGAGACCCCGTACCCAAATAGGAGAGGATGCTACAGAACAGGATGGCTACACATGGGCAGGGCTGGTAGGGGCAGCCTGGGCTGCAACCACAGTGTACGGGGTGTCAGGTGAGGGGCATCCGCAGAGCTCTGCACAGGGAACCAGACCTGGATGAGGAGAGGGTGCTGTGGGCGCTGGCCGCGTGAGCTGCAGAGCTCTGGCTGAGGCCAGGAGACCATGAAGAGGAGCAAATTCAGCAAGACAGTAAGAAGAAACTGAATGCAGGACATAGGTCCCCAAATTGATCCCCTGTGGGCCTCCGGTCCCCAACTTCGCAGGTCCCCTCTCCCCCACCTCCTGGGCAGGTCTTGTCTTACCAACCTCATCTCCTTTTACAATTGTGTAACGTGCCACCTAGATAAAAGAGAGGAAGTCAGCATTGTATACTTAGACTTCCAAAAGGCTTTTGATCTAGTATCCCATGCATGGGAAAATTGGAGGATTGTGGGTTTAACTGCCCAACAGTCAGGCGGTAGGAAGCTGGTTAGGACCCAGAGTCCTAATGAACTGCGTCATCCTGGCAAGAAGTGGCCAGTCGTGTCTGTGCATGGTCCAGTGCTTTTCAACATCTTTTATCAATGATTTGGATGTGGGGGTGAAGAGCTCACTGGCCAAGTTTGCAGATGACAACAAGTTATGGGGAAGTGTGGTCACGCTTGAAGATAGGCTCCAGATACAGATGGACCTAGACAGGCTGGCAGGTTGGGCGGATCAGAACCAGATGAAGTTCAACGCTGAGAAATGTAAAGTGCATCCCCTGGGGATGATCATCTCCCAACACACTTACAGGCTTGGGGACACCAAACTAACCAGCACCACGAATGAACTGGACCTGGGGGTAATAACAGACCACAGTATGAATATGAGCTGGCTGTGGGATGCTATAGCCGGCAGGGCAAACAATACCCTGGCATGCATCGATGGATGCACCTCCAGCAAAACCAAGAAAGTGATTCGGCATTGGTGAGACCACAGCTGGAGTACTGCGTCCAGTTCTGGGTGCTGCACTTCAACAAGGACGTGATAAGGCTGGAAAGAGTCCAGAGGAGAGCCACCCATGTGATCAAAGTCTTATACGGCAAGCCGTACAAGGAAAAGCTGAGGGACCTGGACTCTTCACCCTGAAGAAGAAAAGGCCGAGAGGGGACTTGGTGGCAGCTTACTTCTACATCAGGAGAATACATCAAGGGCTCGGCAAACAACTATTCACTTGGTTTTCCCCAAGGGTCATTTTTGCCCATGCAAAGGCCAGGGTCTCTGCATGCAATATTTCCCCCACATCCCCTGTTGCTATGATAACCCGCTCCACCCCCAGCTCCTCTCTATCTGCAGGCAGCAGCAGCCGCAATAAAGCCAAGTGCCAGCTTTGCCTGTGGGGACTGCAGAACTGGTGTGTGAAAGAGTAAAACTTGAAGCCTAACGGTAAATGCAATAATAATAATTGATACCGAGGATGATATTCGTGCCCCTGTCTGAACTGAGCTTTGGCCTCTGTAGCAACAAGACAACAACATTAGCCTCCGGGCAGACAGAGAAGGATGCTGCTTTGCAAATCACATTATCTCTCCGAGGCAACTAGATGGTAAGAAGGCAGAGGAACCGGGTTATATTTCTGGACTCCCAAGCTAACTCTTGCTTGCGATTAGGATGAAGCTGTCTGAATGCTTGCTATGTTTCTGTGGAATATAGAAGCACAGATCCTGAACTCGCTACTCAGACCAAGTAGCCCCTTCCTGAACTGATCTCAGCAGGCTTATTTCAAGTACAGCGGGGAACCCGACAGATGTTGTGAAGCAGTGGCTGAACACCAGAATCAGGGAGGAAAAATTCAGATTGAACCAAAACAGAAAACATGCCAAGTTTTCATCCAAATTAAAAGCTCCAAACGCTGCATTTCAGAGCGACCAGAACGGTTTCATTCAACCCCAAAAGAAACATTTCCATTTGTTTTCAGGGTATTTCACCCTCTTTAAAACCCTCTCAGGGTACCCTTTCAGGGTATTTCGCCCTCTTTTTTCCTTTAACTGCAGGTCAATACTTGAAGGACAAAGCTCCCAAAGGAAAAGCCCGCAAGTTATGTTTGGAGAAGAGTGAAATGAGTGGACATTTCCAAAAGCCTCCTGCCCCCTTCTTTTTCCATCCAAAATGATTCACTAAATAATGGACAACCTAATCCATTTAGGAGCTTTAATGAATAGCACTCAACAGGACTCTTGGTGTCACGGTTATCTGGTGAGATATCTCCATAAAGAAAGACTTGTTCAAAGGGTCTGGAGGTAATTTTCGTGCCCTCTCCTCCTGTGCTGGCGTCTCTAAGCAATGGATCTAACTGGGACTTGCTCTCCACTCCTTTTTTGCTCTTGCACGCACCGGTGACCTCCGTCCTCCCCTGGGCTGCACCCTATCCTTTATCTCCTAGTCTTGAAGCCATGGAAACTTTCACAAACAGCTTGAAGCCACTAAAACCCACCACTGGTTTGAAGGCAGCTAGTGGGATGCCTGCTCTCACCTCGCAGGCTTCCCAGCTCTGATCACACAAGGGTGTAGGCAGAAGCCGATGGGGAGCAGGAAGGATGGGCAATAAGAAAGACGAAGTGGAAGATGGCCCCACCAACCAAAACCTGGCAGGCTTGCCCACTGCAGCAGGAGAGGCTGGACCACCGATGATGTGATACCTGGTGACCAACATGGCAGATCCCGTAGTGCAGCTCCATGCTCAGTCGCACAGGCAGCCTGCTTTCCTGCATGCCCAATTACCGCTTGCTCTGCCTTGCCTTCTGGGGCAGTTTATTTTCACAACTCCTGCCAAGCAGATGCCTCTCAGAGATGCTGTCAGAAGAATAAAGCTAATGAGAAGAGCAGAGGAAGAGAGAGCATCCCGGACACCGGCCTCAGCAAAGCCTCAGTCAAACAAGAAAAAACAGGGCAGAGTGCACCCTGCATTGAATTAAGAACTGAAAGAGAAAGGGTAATTTCCCAAGCCCCAAGTGCAAGAGAAAAGCTAGTGATCTAAATTAGGACGTGTGACATTGGCAGCCCTGCTTCTAAGTCAGAAACATCATCTCTGGGTTATTACCGGATGGCTCTGGCCCCATAAACAGAACTAATTGACAAGTAAGCTGCAGGAGTCGCAACAAGCGGGGGGGGGCATGAACCCTACAAGGATCAGGGTGTGGGTGCAGAGAAAGGCTGGGTTTGGACACTGTTAGGAGCTCTCTGGCCTTGTAGAAGTGGACGGAGGGCACCCTTAAGTCTGCAGTGCTGCTTGGAGCACCGAAGG
This sequence comes from Caiman crocodilus, assembly GCA_030014935.1. Taxonomy (NCBI): domain Eukaryota; kingdom Metazoa; phylum Chordata; order Crocodylia; family Alligatoridae; genus Caiman; species Caiman crocodilus. The sequence continues at coordinate 14,320,932 of JAGPOW010002149.1, forward strand.
CAGCTAGGAAATGCCGAGGGAAACACTTCTCCTATGAACACTTTGAACTCGGTTTCTACCTCGACTCAAGACATCCAGCAGCAGCCAGGAAAATAGGAGACCGGGAGCAACAAGGCATTCAGGTACTGTAGTGATGTGTGTGGGGCAGGAACTAATGGAAGGGGGTAAAACAGATAAAAAAAGAAGTTAGTTAAAGATATCAGAATGAGCCAAAGGTTTTCAGGCCTGGGAATGCGACTGGCCGGGGTTTCTGATTGCTTCCCGGAACAATTTGCTGGAGGGTCCAAAAACAAACACCCAAATAAGGACACAATAAGTGCCTGTGTGGGAACGAGCCTAGCTGGGATTCACCAGCATGGGTTTAACAAGGCAATCCCCCAGCACACAGAGCCTTTGGCTAATTATGTTCCTACTTCAGTCATTGACAACCCAACCCCTTCAGGAGCTCTGCTGAGTGTCTCAGCAGGCCTGCCGGGCTGCTTAGCCGGCTGCGTAAGCTCGACCATCCGTTCCATAGCAGGTCCTTAACAAAGGCCTCTCTCAGTGGGACTAGAAACACCGTGTTCACACGTGTTGAAGGACTGATGTTTCTTCTGATGTAAGCCATGAATCTAACTGGCATGTTGTTCATAAGCTGTCAGACCTGTGCTTCTCTCCTGAGGTCTGTGATCTCCAACTCTGGGCTGCACCCTTTCACCTCCTGGACTTGTTATCATCAAGTGGCTTGCAATTCATTAAGGCTTCCAACCAAATGCTTTAAGCCATCAAAACCCCAGACTATTTTGAAAGGAACCAGAAAATTGTTTGCTTTCACTTCCCGGGGCTCCCAGCTGATGATCTGATTCTCTCTTTCCTCCCATGACACCTTTTGTAGCAGGCCACCTCCACAGTTCATTGGCCTGAATACAGAAAGACAATGTCTGGCTGGTTGCTGCTTGTATGTCCTGCAAGCTGCTTTTGTGCCCTGTCCATCCCTACTAATTTAAGGACCCACAAGTGTGTGGGTACTGGTCACCAGTACACAAAGTCACCAGGGCTGTTGGTTTTATTGGCAAAATATCAGCAAGAGTGAAGGCTCTTCAGGAGAGAAATCACCGGGGAATCTAGGCCCAAGCCTGGATCCTAAACAAAAGCAGGTCTCCTTTCACAGGAGTTTTAATTCCAGCAGCTTCCAGCTGGGCTTCTTCATCGCCATTTCTCATCCCCTGGCCAAGGATGCTGGGCTTGGATATGCAGTTTTTGTACGTGGCTGTGCAGATGAAGAACAAACTCGCAAAATGCTTTTGGGAAGGTTTTTCCACCCACAAGCCTTGTAGAAGCAAAAGCGGCAGCAATGGGAGCGTTCAGCGCTCACCTCGCTGCTAAATAAGGAGCTATCAGTAAGCTACAGCCCCTTGGACAAGCTTTGGACTCCTTTTCTTGGGTGCCGATAAAGCAAACTATCGAATACTTCCAAGACTCAGTTCCTCCAGGGACCCCCTATCTTTCCACTGTGCTTGATAAAGACTGAAGGAAATAGAGCTTGTTATCATGCAAGAATGCCACTACACAAGAAATTTCCCATTTGCAAAGGTTGTTTTCATTCCACATTGGCATAAAGCTGAGCCCTGATGTTATTTTTTTTGTGGAAAACCACAAGAGGGAGAGTCCCTGGCATAGCCAGGGCTTCAGTACTGAAGTAAACAGTCTTTGAAGAGCTGCAATGACCATGTTCAGCCCTGCCAGCGGGCTTCACAAAGAAACTAAAGCCCTAAGTCTTTGGACTTCCAAGTCTCTCCCCAGAAATATCAGTACTGCCATGATCAGAAGGTGGCGAGTCCATTTGGCCTGGGAGCGCTATATTCTGGGGCTCTGATGTCTTAGTTGCTGTGGTTGTTCCCTCACCTAGGCTTTCTCAGGCAAAATGACAAGCTGTCTCCTGTCCTTCCCTCCCTTGCTCCTTTCTGGATGCTAGAGAAAGAGGCATCTTCTCACCTTGGCATATGGATGCTGGGGTGAACACCCAAAACCCACTGTTATTTGTTCCCATCGGTGTCCATCACTGATGCACATGAAGCTCTTGGAGCTTCCCGGAAGAGGCCGAATCTGGGGTGGATTCTTTGGGAGCTCTTTGTGATGCTCCAAAGCCCCTGGCAGAAATACAGACAGGACCTTGGTAGGACATTGCACCTCCTCGAGCGGGGTGCGATGCAGCATTGGCAAGGTCTGGGTTACCGAACAGACCAAGAAGCCCATTTAATTCATCCAAATAAGTTCCCCAAAAGAGGGAGGGTTGTGGGATGGCAGTTTGGCTCACCCCAAGCCCCACAATGTCCTTGGGCTTTCCGGTACTTGGTTTGGCTCGTGGCCATCTCTATGTAGGATGCTTTCTTTGCATCTTCCTCCAAGTGCGCACGATGCATCCCGCACATATTCTGCTTTTGTTTCTGAGCGCTGGCCGCATAGAGCTTGCTGTCTCATTTTAAGCAGCGCTGAAGGAACAGATGTCGACTTTTATTGCTTCAGCAAGACTTCAGAGTCAACAGTTTATGACTCAGTCTGGGATTAATAACATAGAAGTTGAAATGCTAATATAGTGGAGAGACCCACGCGTCCCCATCTGTTGCTAGCTTGGGAGAAAGTTCAGTTCGTGCAATATCTCGTCGAAAGTGATGCAGCGAGGCCGGGCCCGTGCACTGAATATTTTTTCTCTTTCTGAGATTCAGAAGCACCCGAACGCCTCACCAACCCACCCTATGGTGCTTTTAGGCAGACGGTGTTGCAAGCCAGTGTCCGAGTACTATGAGTTACGGTCTATGGAGACAGGCAGCCATTTTGTGCTCGGTGCAGAGCGCTACAGAGGGGAGACGCCGCCGTGCTCTCTCCTAGCGTCTTTGCTTTGGTTCATTCTGGGTTGATTCTTAGCAAAGTTGGTGTCAGCCATGTCCCTGCAGGTGGTGGCTTGTTTCCCTCTAGTGGTGGCTGGGCCGTGTAGCAGTGGATGAGCCTTGCTTTAGCCTTGCTTAACACAGGTCTTTTGACTCTAGTTGTGGAGGCCCAATAAAAGAGAGGCCTCAGGTTTGCCCCTAAGTGTGGCTGATGCAGCCTGGGTGGGCGCTACATTAATGTCACTGAAAGTGAAAGCACCTGCTTGCCGTTCGCGAAAGGGAGAAACACGACATGCCCAAAGATGCCACCTCCCTGGCATTGCCATACCTCTTCCTTTTGCAAATGCCCTCTTCATTGCTGGAAGGCACCGACGACCGAGGCCAGGTCATCATAACCTCTCAGTTTCCTGTGAGATGCTCCTGAGGATTTCATTTGCTCTGAAATGCACCCAGCCCACCTTTCTCACTGGGACGCTGGACTTCATTTGTTTCTTGCAATAACTACTCCGGCTGCCCAAGCTTCCCAAGCAGCGTGCAAGCTCATGCCAGCTTTTAGTTTCGATTCCTTTCAATTCTGCCCTTTAAAGCAGAGGGGACAAGAACCGAGGGGTTGTGTCTATGGCTCCCACCCCCTTCGACCTCTAAGAATGGAGGAACATTTGAGTGCAAAGCCATCTCATTAAAGCTCTCTCCTAACCCATCTCTGCACCGTGCCATCAGTCCCCATCACTCTCACTCCAGACAGTGGGAGAGCCTTTCATAAGTGCCTTGTTGTTTGCTCCCTGCATGACTTCAGAAAGGGAAAGGACTGAGAGCATCTGAAGCCACTTCATGATTCTTTCAAGGCTTTCAGATCAACATTATGTGTGCTAATTGCTCCCCGGCTGGATCAAAAGCTGAAGCCACAATGTGAAAGCCCAGCAAGAGCAGCAATTCCTGGGGGCATTTCAGCTCCAGGGACTGGGATGGTGGTTCAAAACAAGCACATCAATCAATAACGGCACTCAGCCTTTTCCAAAGGGTGGGGCCAATCTCCCATGGATGTAAGCTCCCAGAGCTTCAGAGAAACCAAGGGAGTGATGCTGCTTTACATCAGCTGGGGACCTAGATTCATGGCTTACATCAGTCTCTCCCTTTCCTGCCATCCCAGGCTCTATTAAGGAGCCCCCCAGCTCTCTCCGTTACCTCTTCTCTTCCTCTGTTGGACAACACCCCCCTTCTGCCCATCACTCAGGACTGCAACCTAAGCATCATTTGGTCTTACTGGGTCCTCACATCCAGGCTGTGTCTAAGCCTCACAGACTCATTCTGCATCTCAAAGTCATGGCCTGCCCTATCCATTGACACAGCTAAGCTCTCCTTTGGGCTCTCATCACCAGTTGGGGTCAGACTTGATGATCTGTTCAGGTCCCTTCTGACCCTAGAAACTATGAAACCTCTATCAGTGCAGCACCCTGCTCTCTGCCCTGGCAAATGCAACCTTGCCATGCTGGTCCCCATCCATCCAAAATGTGGCTGCAACTATCATGTCCCTAGTACATTGCTCTGTCCACATCACCCTGCTCTTGCACTCCTCCACCAGCTCTCCCTTTCCTCTTCGCATCACGCAGAAGATGCTTCTCTTTACATCCTTGGTCTTTCCTGGCCGACCAGCTCCTGCCCACGGTGAAGAAGTCGACTCCCATCTCTGATCAGCCCATAATGTCAGCCACCACCTCTTGCACGACTTCTTCCAGGCAGCTGAGGGGAAGCTTCCCATAAACTAATCCATTATCCTTCAGATGCCTCCTTGAAACTCTGCTTTGCCACGGTGTTAGTGCTGAGATCGCGGTCTACTCTCGCCGACCGATGCTGTCCCGTGTGCCCCCCATCTGTTTCTGCCTGTTGTCTCTTGCCTTTTATTTAGCCTGCCAGCTCTCTGGGGCAGGGGTCATCTCCTGGCTTCATGGAGCCCATTTAACCAGGGTGACCTGAAGTGGGGTGCAGTGCTGGAGACAGCATCTCAGCTTTCATACGCTCTTAGGCTCAGCCTGTGGCTGCGACAGTTGCACCCGGCCCCGAGTCGGCTGCTCTCACCTTGATTCTAGGTTTGCGTTGTTTTCCTCTCCGGCTGTCTGGTCCCTGCTTCTTTCTAGTCTTCTTTTGGCAAGTTGGCTGCTAAAATAGTGTTATTACTGGCATCAGGAGCAGCACATCCCCTTCTGGCACGGTAGATGGAAATGGTATGTGGTGAAACTTTCAGCCCAAAGAGCCAAACATCTCTTTAGGTTCCAGCCTGAGCCTCAGATAGTTTCTGTTCAAAGGAGCCCTCCCAGTGCCCTCACCCCAGAGGAACAGCTGGGGAACTAAAATGCTGTTACTGGCACTATAGGCACATCCAGCCAGGGCTTTTACTGTAAGTGCAATACTGCAGCCAGGGGTGTGATACTGTCCAGGGCTGCAATTTGCTCGTGGAGTAGCTGAATGCTTCACAACAAGGCAAGCTACCCACGGCAGGGGATGCTCCTCAGTCTTGTTTTGCCGCTGATCTGCCAGAAACCAATCCATGCCTCTGACCCCAGGTCTTTTTAGAGAAGCCTCCAAGCTTGAAGCTGTAAATTCAGAGCTATCTTCAACACGGATAGCACCAAGTCTCAACTCTGCACTTCAACTCTGAAAGCAGAATCTGAGCCTTCCCAGGGCTCTAGATATGGACTTTAGATACAGCCCACCTACAGCTGGACCAACGGAGTGGCCCAAACACCCAGCAGACAGGTAACTTTACCTTCCTGTCTGAGCTCTCAGACACTGCTAGTAGTAAATGAGTATAACTAGCTCACTGTGCATTCACTTACCCATCATACGTCTAAGTCTGATCTTGACAGGATGCCTGTCCTAATGCTCTTCTGCGCAAAATTGTCCAATTGAACACTTGGTACAAAATGCTGATTTAAGTGCAGCTTTTTGCTCTACCTTTCCCAGACAGCCATCTGCGCTACGCAAGTGCCATTTCATTATTTCTACTTTTGGTCCTTGAATTACCATTCAGTCCGTTAAAAAAAGATCCCTTGTTTACATTCCCGTGGACAGAATAAGAGACTCTAGAGGACTCTTCCTGACACAGGTCCACAAGTTATACAGCTCTATCTTCTCCGGCGAGGAAATAAATGTGAGCACATAGATTAGCACTGAATAAAAAGGCATCAAACACTTCTTTCAAAGGCTCTGCTCTCTCCCTTTAAAGGCTTTACAGCTGCGGGTAAAGCGTGAATAGAAATTTCAGGAAGGCCACTGACAACCTGCTTGATTTTAACTGCTTTTAAGATTTACAAGTCCTTACATTAAGAAGCAAAGCTAGGAGCAAAACAGATGGCAGGAACAAATTTCCACAAGAAGCCACCGAGATGGAGAAACTGTTTCATGCAGATAATTTGGAAAAGAAGCAGCAGAAGTCTTGTAATGAATTCATCGTGTTCTGCTTTTATTACATCCAGCTGAGGCAGCAATAGAGGAAGGTGCTTGTATCTCATTATTTCAAACCCTTGTGGCCTTGCCTCAGATGCTGGAGTGGCTCCTATTCCAATCAGCACTAACTGGCAGCTATTAATGTGCAGCTCACCAGCAAATTCTTCACTCCATGACTTTCTCTTTTTATTGTGTGCCCTCTTTTACCCCTAAGGGCGAAGATCCCAAACTCCTCATCTCTCTCAATCCATGTGACTTCCACGGAAAGCACTACCGCAATGATCTTGCCTCCCCTAAGGAGGATCAGATCCAGCCACGTGCCAGTGGCCCCTGCGTGGATGAAACCATGTCATGGACACGTAGGCGCTCCAAGGAGCATGAGTCTCCGAAGCAGGTGCTTACCCAATTTGTCCCTACCGCTGGTCCTGTCCTGATACATCACCCGCCACATGCAGACATCCACGCTGCATCAGGATGCTCACATTTGGCCTCCGATTTTCACTTTATGAAGCCATGACATAGCAAGGTAGGTCCTGTTTTCTTGGGTTCTTTTATCTGGTTCACATGCAAATAACTTAAGAGACTGCAGCATTCAGTAAATACCCTTAATTCATATTATTCATTTAAATACCCTTTCCTTACTGGTGAAGGTGAGATGAATTAAGCCAGTGAACTTCTCTGTGTGGTCTATCCTGGAAGAGAGTGTTCTCCATCCCTCAAAAAAAAATTGGGACACTCAGCCTATCAACCTCTATCAACTTGGAGCAGATTCACAAGGAAGGTCTTTAAACCTCCCAAGAAGCCTTAGAAACAATTCCCTAATCTCTGCGAGTTGCTGCTAAGAGCTGCTTTAAAGTCACTGCCATCTGTCCTGGCTCTCATCCCCAGCCTACAACCACTGGGGATCGGTTAGAAATGCTTTAAAGGAGCGCTGTCACGGTGCATTATGGAAGAAGGACCTCATTTGTAGGTTGATGCTGACAGCACCTCACACAAACTGGGCCTGATGCTCCATTACTCTGGACCTGCTGCAGTCACTTCCATCAGCACTAAGTGGTGTGGGGAAAAACCCCCTTATTCTGACCTGGAAGCACTTTGCAGCCATGTTATATCACTTTACACAGATGCCGATGTGTGCATAAGGTGCCAGGCACTAGAGAACAAGGCCACAGTATTCATGCTTGGAACACAACTGGATCAATTTAAAAGAGCCACGAATGGCATGAAAAACGGTACCACTGCAAAGCCGCAGCGCTTCAAAAAAAAGACCTGGGATTACATCAGACCAGAAGCTGAAGATGAGTGAGAAGTGCACTATTGTTGCAAAAACAAACCCTGTTGGTATCCTGAGCTGTATTAACAGGAACTGTGTATATCAGTTATGAAAGGTGATTTATCCACTGTATTCAGCATTCGTGAGGGCTCAACTGTAGGTTGGGCACCACCGCTTAAGAAAGACATGGGAAAACTACTGAGATTCCAGAAGAAAGCAATGAAAATGCACAGAGGGCTAGAAAATATGACATGGGAGGAAAGGTTGGAAGAACTGCTCCTGCTTTGAGCAGGTGGTTGGACTAGAAGGCTTCCTGAGGTCCCCTCTGGCCCCACATTTCAGCGATTCTTTATTTCAGTGTAAGAAATCACATATTATTCATTTATCTACCCTTCCAGAGAAAAGGCAGGCCTCCTGGGCTCTACTCTCGCTTCTACCATTGACTCACCACGTGGCCTTGAGCATTCACGTCACCCCTGTATTCTCTACTCCACCCTTCTGTAAGCAACAGAGATGATGAGACCTGTGCACAGAGGATGCCAACTGCATTGGCCCAGCACTGATCTCACGCCAGTGAGTAACTCTCGGGAAGGAAGTGAAGTGACACCAGTGCAAAACATGTGCTGGATGAGACTCAAGCCAAGGGTTTGTCAAGCTCTTTGGGACTGCTGTGGGAAGGGCACCCAGGACCTGCAAGTATCATTCCCGCAGATCTATCCCCACCTCACCCACAACCACTGTGGTCCTAGAAGAAAAATGAAGCCCTGATTTCTCACTGAGCTGGGGGCCATTCTGATCGAATGGCTCATTTCCCTCAACCACCGTGAGCTCGAAACCCAAGGCCATAATGGACCTTAGCACAAAACAGCAGGAGATGCATCGCGCTGTGAAAAAGCGCAGTATTATCCAGGTTCGTGGGGGGCCGATGTTTGTAATCTGGGTGACATGTTCTTGGTTGGGTGCTTCAACCTTTCTCCAAAAAGGATAACCCAGGAGTGGGACAGGTCTCCCAAGCCAGTGGCTCCAAGCTGAGCTAGCTGGGTGAAAACCCATCCCAAGGCACCTCTGGCTGAGCAGCCGATATTAGTGAGCTGGATTAAGAATTTCAGCCTGATACTCTTGCCTGGTGATAACAACAATGTCAGACCCTTACTGACCTCAGGGGAAATCAGCACCAGGGCTCCAGGCGGTGGATGGATGGATAGTCATTTGAGCAGTGTGACACAGGGAGCTGTTTGCCTTCAGGAGCTGGGCTGACACCTCATCTTCACAAGCATCAGTGGGACTAAAAAAAAAAAAAGTCTAAATTGCCTCTTTGGGATTGGCGTCATTCAAAGAAAAGGGAAGATAGGCACAATTCAATCTATTGGGTCTTGTCAATGGCCGTTGCTCTGCCTCTCCCTTCTGGGGCAGGGTTCAAGAAGAGCCCAGCTGGGACTTCTCATGCGGATGGCGTCCAGAGTGGCCAGCGCTTGAACCATGTCTTGATGCCTGATGAAGTGACCCAAGCAGGATCAGAAGCGCGTTGTTGAAATGCAGATTGCTGCCCCACAACTCCTCAAGAGGATAAGAACAACTGTAAAGAAAAGGAGGGAGGTGTAGGCTGGCGCGGGCTGTCAGGAAAGCTTTCCTCACCAGTAATCCCCAGCTACAGCTCTGCCAGATATAGCCCAAAGTATTCTCCCGGCCAAACAAATAGGTGCTAAAAGCCCATCCATTTATAAATCGAGGAAGAGCCAGATGCTTTCAGCCTGTGCTCATAGATGGCTGGGAGATGAAGCCTTCACGCATGCAGTAGCTGAATGAGAAAAGAGCCTTTTCCACACGATTTCTGTGGACAAACTGTAAAAGGGGTTTGATGCTGGAAAGCAGCAAGGCAAGGCCCACGGGGTGACTGGGCAGCATGGCATCAGGTAGGAGGCAGGGCAAGTCTAGCGGGAGCCATCACCCAGCATGCAGGTCAGCAGTGGGACCTGCCGTGGAGTGAGAGGTATGTAATGGGCCTCGCAGGCAGGGTCCTGAGCACAGGAGCACTGCCCTGGGATCCCAAACGAAGCACCGGGGAACTCATCTGAGGAGAGAACCATGCTCCTGACAGAGCCAGTCTTGTCCCCATGCCACCTTTCCCCACCGAGAACCAGGGTCTGGAAGGGGAACTTGCTCCATCAGTGCTGCTGAGTGCAGAGCTCCTGCTGCCCACTACCGGGGACACGTGATGGGCCATTCCTTTGAAGAGGCAGCTCTTTGTGAACCACATCCTGAGGTCCCAGGGCAGGGTGGGATCCGAAGCATCCTACTTCAGTGACCAGGAGCTCTTCGAGCTCTTGCAGAGCTGAAGAAAAAAGGCTGGCTAAGGTGACTGAGAATTGCACTTCAAGCCCTCGCTGAAATTCCCAGGGTATTCGGTGACTTCCAGACTCAGCTGGACTCCACAGGCACCAGGTCAGGCAGAAGTGAACAAGGGGAAGATAAAAAGGTGCAGATTTGATGCTAGAAAAAGATGAATGTTCAGGGAGGGAGGGAGTTTTTAATGCAAGGGGAACCCATCAACCCATCTCTGGCTGTGCAACTAAGGCTAGGAACAGATGTTGCATTTGCCCCTGGATAAGTTGTGCCTGCATTTGTCCTGACAGAAATATATCCTGGGATTGGCAAATACACATATCACCCTTCTAACTTGGGTTTAGTGAGTGACTAAATGCAGTGTTGCTTTTCTGCCATTGATTCAGCGATGCAATCCCAGGATAACTAGACAGACATACATTGCAATATCCCAGGATAAACTGGTACTACCTCCTATCTGGGAAACTGTTAGGATTTATCCTAGGCCAATAGACATGGACGTTTGTATGGTTGCACTTCATCCCAGGATAACATGGCTTATCCCAGGATAAATGCAATGTCTGTCTGCAGCCTGAGACTCTATCACTTTTCACAAGTCCCCCAAGGACATTTTTGAGAAGAGGAGAAGAATAACTTCTACAGCTCTGCAGGGAACTCAGTACTTGGAGTAACTCAGCCCCGTGTTTACAAGACAAACATGCATTGCACCGAGGAAAACATAAAGCACACGGTCTCGATGACTGCTCTGCAGAGCCTGGCTGACAAAGCCGGCACGATTTGTTCTTCTTGTTATTAGCCAGTGATACCCTTGGATGCCCAATTTAGCAATTTACCTACTCTGAACAGCAGAAGGAAAACAATCACAGCTATCTCAGGCAGGGAGTTGTGAGAAATCAATTCACAATTAATGTCTCTGCTGGCTGCTGTGTTTTCAGAAGCTGAAAAGCTGGCAGGGACTAAGCAGCCAGGCTAAAGCTGGACTGGGGCACCCCTGACAGACGGCATGGCCTCATTCAGAAGCTCCTGCTGTGGTTCACGGAGAGAATCACAGCATCAGGTCCTACCGAGGCGTGGTGAGAGGATGCAGCCTGGCCCCTGGTAAGGGAGTGAGGCAGTTTTTGCACAAGAGCTAGCAAAACTGAGATGGGTCCCTGCAAGCAGCAAGAGACCTGAGGCATGACTGTCAGCCCACTCAGGAGACAAGAGTTTCGGTGGAGTCCATGGGCATGACTTCTGCCTGCGGGATGGAGTGATCTTTCAAGAGAGCAGAGGAGCCCACGGAGAGGATGAGAGCGGGGCAGCACAATGGCAGTAACAGGTGATTGGTACCCAGCGTGGATCATTAGTTGGGTGCACATTAGCAGCACCATTTATTTGCCTCCTCCCAAACAGCCATTCCCATGACAAAAGCCCCCTTGCCTGTCAGCTGCTGGGATCAGTGGAAGCTTCCCATAATAATGGAAGCTGGGGGTGACGTCATAAACACCCAGGGCTATAAACTCAGCAGAACGAACCTGCTCAGCATAGCACATCAGCTATGGAAAGGACAATATCCTCTCCAAATCATCCCCGGCTCCGGGGAGGTGCCAGGCAGGGGGCCAGCTGTGTTCAGTCCACGCCAACAACGTGTTCACTGCATAATACATCATATTGGTTTTATTGGAAAGGACCAGCTTGTTCCTGGAGCGAGAAATAACTGCTTGCCATCAGCAGTGCATCTCAGCATGCTGGTGCGGCTCTGGGTTCAGAGAGCCCCAAATGCGTGAGTTAAGACTCAGCGAGAAGAACTCACAGCTGTAAGTATGCGTGGATCCATGCCATCCATCCCTGTGCTGCACACCCAGAGTGCTGCCAATGTGTATGCTGGGGCCCGGGTAAAACCTGAGCTGGATGCTCAAAGGCTGGACTTCAGCTGTCTCAACACCCAGGTCCAGAGGGGGTCTTCTCTAGCCGCTAAGGGCAGCGTGTGGTCAGGGTTATTTACTGTGTTACTGATCCAAGAGCGCGTAGGACCTCCAGCAGAGATCAAGGCCCTCCCTGTGGGCTTGGTGTTGTTCACACATAGAAACAGACAGTCCTTGCCCCAAAAAGCTCCCCAAGTAGGCCAAGATGGGAGAAAGAGAGTAAACAGGAGATCTTTGCTGCACAGGTAGCCAGCTGTGGCATGGGCAGATTAAGTAACTTGACCAGGGTCACACAGGAACTCTGTGGCAGAGCAGGGATGTGACAGCATCACGTGAGCCTCATCCCAGAGCCTTCATCACAGTCGGACCCATGCCAGTGAGGTCCTCAGCACTTCCACGCACCCCCCCATCATCCAGGATAGCTAAATGCATGATACGATCCTTAGCTGACCTCACAGCAGGCCTGCTACGCAAGGCAGTAGGAAAAAAATAAAGCAGAGAGAAAATAGGTGACTTGGCCAAGGCCATACCTTATCAGAGCTCAGCAAAGAACCCAGGAGTCTCAACTCTCAGCACACTGGGCTCCAAACACAGGGAGGCATTTCATGCCATAATATACTACAACCTGTCCCTAAGGTTTTGTCTAGCCTCAGAAAGAAGCCGTTGATCTCAGTCATGGTTAAACATAACTTTGCACCGAGTACGGACACAAGCTGACCCCTTTTACACCCTGGGGGCTGGGCAGGGTCACTCAGTTCAAGACAGATGCTTGAGCTCAGTAGGGGGGGGCGATCCCTGCCCAACAATAACACTGATTTTTAATACCAGGAAGAGTTTATCCTTTCAATAACAGATTCTCAACCAACCCGTGGCTGTGCATTTACCAACATGAGGCCTGTTGTGCCAGTGCTCTCATTAACAGCAGGGTCTGTCTGTCACACACAGCCAGTCAGGGGGCTATGGCCTTTGTTTTTTGGGACACCGGGTTGAGCTTACTTTAGGGGAGCTCTGGAGCGGGAGAGGGAATTGGAAAGAACAAAGCTAGTGTCTTGGGTTGGGGGGACACATCTCCTAGCACCCCTCTATATTGCGTGTCTTAGAGCAGGGGGAACAGGGAGAATATTCATAGTAGAAGCACATGAGATGCAGGCCGGTGAGTCTTCTCTTATTAGCACTGCTGTATCGAAATTGAAAAAATGGAAATGACCCGAGAGAACTGGAAAAGATACGGAGAACTGACGTGGAACTCACTGCGGACTTATCTCCACAAGCGGCGCTTAAAATTGAGCATCAGTAAATCAGTATCGTCACTCTTCTACCTGGACAATCATCGAGCTAAGAGCACGCTGAGTATCAGAGCAGGCAACCGCATCCTTTCCCGTGAGCATGCCCCAAGCTACCCAGAAGTCATATTAAACCGTTCCCTCACCTATTAACATCGCATTCAGCAGGTCAGCAGTAAAGTCTCGGTACAGGTAGCTGCCTTAAGAGGCTTAGTCAGCATGACATGGGGTGCCAACTTCAAAGTGCTCAGAACCGCTGCACTCGCAAGGGTATACGCCCCAGCAGAATACTGTGTTCCTGTATGGTCCAGAAGTTGCCATACTAAACATCTTGACGTTACTTAACAGTTCACTGAGACTCGTAACAGGCTGCGCAACTTACACACACGGATGCACACCTTGTACACTCAGGCATTAGACCAAGTGATGTAAGCAGACAGACCCCCAACATCATTCCTGGCAATAGAAGTAAGAGATGATGAACATCACCTGCTTGATCAACTGTTATCTGAAGACTAAGAGGCTTAAAAGTTGTAAACTATTTGTACGTGAAGGTCACAAGCCCTTGGAAGAGAGTGGGGAGGCTGAACCGAAGCTATGGGCAGTAACAGAGTGGGCCAGCCACCAGGAAAGGTCATATTCCTACAGCATTTTATACCAACACCAAATGAGTGCCCCATTGGGCATGGCCTTGACAGAAAAGTGTGGGTCAAGCTGAACAGACTTGAGATCTGGATATGGGTGCATCAAAACAACACTTACAAGATGAACATTTTGGCCAGCCCCTCGTGTGAATGCAAACAGCACAGCACTCAATTGAAAGCTGCAATCTCTACAAATGCCCAGACCGGGGAGATGGAAGCCGCTCATCGAGTGATAACACCGGACAGTAGCTTCTAGATTTGGAAGTTGATATGTGACGCCATTTGAAAGAGAGAGCATCGGTGTAAGTCAAGAGCATCTCTGTTGTTCCCAAAGGCACTGCGCTAGAGACATGGGAGGAGAATCAGGCACAAGCTCATTAGTCCTGGAGCACCAGGCCCTCATCTCACTGCCAGATTTTCATTCTGCTCTGGAAGGCACAAGTTTAATTTGTTCCAGGTGACTTCATTGCATGTTGTGACTGCCTGGATCTGACCAGCTCAGGCTCCCTCCAGCTCTTATCTACAGCTAGCAGACGTCCGGAATCATGCCAGGCACTTTCCGCTGGTGGCAGAGGATCAGTGACCAGGAAAACACCAAACCTTGTGATCCTAAAGGGAAATGTGCCAGACCCTTGGTCGGTATCAATCTGCAGAGCCCAGATGAAGTCAAGGGAGCTGAAATGCTTCATACCAGCTGAAGACTTCGGTCCTTCTCACCCAGGCATGTTCTGTTGGAAACTAGACCAAGGGATGTAGTGGGTCAGTGCAGATAAGCAGTTTAGTTTGTTAAAAAAGGGAGAATTTTCTGTGTGATGAACTGAACACAAACCAGGCTAAGAGCCAAAGAGCTCCTATCACTGTCCTGATCTGCTGGGCAGGGAGATAAACCATAACCATCCCTGAAACTGCCAGTGCTTAAAAACCCAGTCCTGGGGGAAAACTTAGAGTGGAGTCAGTGGACATTTTGCCTGAGTAAGAAATGCAGGATTAAGGATCAGCTGCGACATTAAGAGACAGAGAAGGCTGCATGGGACAGAAAGCACTGCACTAAGCCATCACATAGGCTTGCCTGGCTCATTCAATCCTAAAGTGACCATGTCCAATGATTAGACAAATCAATGACAAGACTTTGCCCCTAGGAAGTACTACACGGACGAAGATATAGTCGATAACACAGGGCCTGATCTCGCCATTGATTTCAGCGTGAGCTCGAGCTGGGTCAGAAAAGCCGCAGGCAGGTCTGGGTGTGAGCACTGGATGTGTCTGCTGCACGCTCGAGTCGGAGACCTTTAAAGGTGCTGCCTTCTCAGAGGACCGGTGCTTGGTGCTGCCTGCAAACTGGGCTCTGCTGAGCTGTTGTGAGTTTGACTCCCAAAGAGCCCCATCCCCTAAAGTCACAAGTGACTGTTGAGTGTGTAAGCTTCGCACTCCTGCCTCAGCCTCTCCTGAGACCTGCCTCCCTGGGCGCACACCCTGCCCATTGACAGGAACAGAGATTTTCATGGACCCCCGGGCTCTGCCCACCTGACTCGTAAAGCAGGACTGGCCCTTGGGGCTTTCTCTGGAACAATGCTCTCTCTTCTCCCTTCGCCTAGAGAAACCACATCCACGATCGGCAGGAGGACAGCAACAACCAAATCACGCCCCTACATCTTCACATCACCCCAAGGCAAACTCAGGAAGTGTCGTGAGAGAAGTGAACCCGTAAGCTTTCCTTGAAATGCTATAAAATCAGAGTGCAACTAGCCCTCATGAAAATACAATCCAAGAAGATGACCAAGGCACAATTGGCCAGCAGTGCCTCTGGAAAGCCGGTCCTGAGCGTATCCAGGTCTGCAGATGGGGAGGGGATGACAGGGCTTTTATTGCATTTGATTATTATTAATTATCATTAAGCAAAGTGAGAGAAAACGATGCTCTCAAGAAGAGGGACTTAATGGAAAGGAAACGAGCAAAACGCATTAAGGCGGGTACAGGACAGCATCAAACCATGGAGGAGTGCGAGGCAGCTGCTGCAGCTGTCTCCATAATGGAGAGGCTGCCCAGGAGCTCCAGAGAAATATTGTGACATTAAAATGCAAACTGCAGTAAGTGTAGCTGCACTGAATTTTCTGTCAACCCAGGCAGTGTATTTACGTGATCTGTGTCAAAGCTGCCATTAATTAAAACAGCAATAAGAAACTGCGCCTGGCAGAGCTTCAGTTTCCCCGGCATAGCCGAAAGACTTAAAACCAATCCTGATCTTTTCTGCCAGTACTCACAGGGTTAAGCCCATCCTTTGGGTCTCAAAAGTACAAGTCTAAGATGGATGAGGAAAACAAAGGGCCCAACCGTGGAGATCTTCCTTTCTCCACTAGCAGGAAAAATCCCTATGGACTTAAACAGAAATTTTGCCTGAGCACGGGGTGAGTCGAACCCCA
The DNA here is from genome assembly GCA_030014935.1 of Caiman crocodilus. Lineage (NCBI taxonomy): Eukaryota > Metazoa > Chordata > Crocodylia > Alligatoridae > Caiman > Caiman crocodilus. The sequence goes on from JAGPOW010002149.1 coordinate 14,337,110, forward strand.
TAGAAAAGCTTTCTGTTTGGACCCTTAGAGAAATCAGCAATGACAAAATGAGTATTTCATCCATACCTGCCTAGATAGTGCTGACCCATATAAAACACAAGGCAGGTGGAAAGCTGACCCAGATTCTCTACCCGCCGGATAAGACCCAACTTAAAGGTAGATTCAGTAGCGAGGGCCAGACTCCTGATCTAAAGCCAGACTTCCTCTCCTCCAGGTTCGAAATCCAGGATCTAAACATATTTAACAAAGAGTGCATCAGGGGAGCATGTTTCACTCTTTGTTTCCTCGGGGGATTTAGCACCATATTCTAATTTTAGGTGACCACTGATGTGCTGCACTTGTAGAAGTGGGGTGGGAAAACGATTCAAGTAGAAAATACCCGGGGGAGAGCACCAAACTGATGGTGGCACGCATGGGTCTCCCTCACCATTAGATCTCCAGAGACTGAGACCCATGAGAGCCGTGCAGGGTCCAGCTCACGGCTGCATGTGCTGAGCCCTGGTGTTGGGTACACAGGGGCTAGAGTCTCCCAGTTTTATTTAGGGGATTGAATGGGAAGCCTGGAGAACCTCCCCACTGAGGCTCGAAGATCCTATTCATGCCCTGCGTGCTTCCAGGGTGAAAGGCTTGGGGTGCTCAGGAGAAGGGGAAGCTCGGACTGAGCAGGATGGAGAAGGCATGTGGGGAGTGGGTTGTCTGCCAGTGTCTCTGTGGTGTGAAGAAAGCCTAGCCCAGCCTCATAATTGCTACCCAAGAACGGTTGACGTGTGCAAGCATCTCAACCCCCAACCCTATAGCACCAAGATGGTTTGCTCAGCCCCCAGGAGCTCTCCCCAGGCTCTGGGGCTACCCCACATCTTCCCTCTGAATACGTCAGAGGCGGATCTTTAATTTCCTCCTTCTCAAGCTAGATGCACCTCATCCAGAAAACAACCCTCATCTCTTGTTGCACCTACTGCTTTAACCCTTGCACTGAGGCTACTCTGGCCTGCCAGATAAATGAACAGACAAGAAACCTATAAGGACACGACTGTGGCAGCCAAAATGTAAAAGAGCAGCCATGACCTCTGTGAAAGGTGCATATCAGCAAGAGGAAATCAGCACCAAAGGAAGACAAGACTGTCCGTGGTGGACAAATAGCATCCACCACGCAGGCTGCAGGGCCTGAAACTTCAACCCTAGTACAATCATGGGTACAGTGCTGCTGCTTGGACCTGAGATCTCTTCACACCAGCATGAACCGCTGCACGAGGCATCTACACAGTGCTTGGAAATCCCCAAATGAAAGGAAGCCTAGCCCCTCTTTCAGAGTGGACACATTGGCCCAGCAAATGGTAGTCACGCCGCATTCAACCTGCAGAGAGAATTTCTCTCTGTCCTCTATGGAGCGCAAGGCAAGCTGGACGCCTGGATCCAGATCCTGTATCACTTACCCATTACCTAGTCCATCTGTACAGGGAGTGCTGTACAATCCCTAGGAAGGGAGAGGGTTACAGGCAAGCTTGCTTTATCACCACTCACATATCGAGGCATTGAAATCGCAAGTCAGGGAATCTGGATCTAATCTCGCTGCAGAAAGAAGGGGAGCCAGCCCCCACTGCCACCGCAGCACCGCAGATTGTTCCCCCCCATCTCCCCTCCGGCACCAGGCCCAGACTGGCTCTGCCAAACACTGCAAAAGTTTCAGGGTTCTTTCTTTTTCAGGGATACACCTGCCATCTCTTTGCCGTGAATGACCTCCAAGGCAAAGCGCTCTGTGGCCGAGGACTGGCGAGCCGACAAAGTTGGGATCAAGTTGTTTTTCCTTTCACGGGTTCCTCCCAACAAGCCTTGCTCCCAACAGCAAATCATCAGCTGCACAGCAAAAGCAAACATTTCCAGTCCTTTGCAGTCCTATTCACTTCCGTGGGCTGTGGATTGGGCTGTCTTGGAGAACAGGTCAGTAAGGTCAGTTTGCATGCGCGCACGTGCGTGCGTGCGTGTGTGTGTGCGTGTGTGTGTGTGTGTAATTTCTCTGCCCATTTCCCCTCACCCACAAACCTGCCCTACTTCAGACACACTCAAGGGCACACACACACCTATTGAAAGTCAAGCCAAAGCTGAGAGACATCAGCTTTGTTTATAATACTGCTGTTCTCCCCTTCCCTCCTCTCTTCAGCAATGAGATCCAGGCCCCCTGGAAGAGACCCCTGCCCCAGGACTGTGCAGAGCAGGGCTCACTTACCCGGGAGTGGCACTGGAAACCGAAGTACACCACCACAATGGTCGGCAGCAGCACGATGGTGAAGATGGTGACCATCAGGAGCAAGTTCAGGAGAAAGACCAGAGAGTTCATGGTGACGACCATCAGGGTCCAAGCCCAGCAGCAGCAGGCGCTACGGGGCTCCATGGGAAGCAGCTGGTCATCCATGTCGTAAGGCGGGAGACCCGGGATCATCCGGGATGTGTCAGACAGATTGTCCACTTCAAAGTCCTCAATCTCCTGGTCAGGCATTCTCCAAGAGGGTGCTATCTCCGTCCTGCTGTCTTTGCTGTGGCCACAAACCCGGGATGGGGGTCCCCGGGGCGTCTTCCTCAGCCAGGCGCCAGCAGAGAACACTTAACCAGCCAGCATCGGGGTGCTATGTGGGCCACCTGGCTAGCGTTTTAGGAGAGATGCATCTGCTGGAAGTTTGGTTCTGCCCTGACCGTGGGCTATTGCTTGGCTTTCAAATTGATGGAGTTTCTCTGTTTTCTCTTCCTTACAGGAACAGGATCCCAAAGAGCTCCCTGCAGCTTCTGTCCTAGCCTTGCCGTGCTGCACAGCTCCCGAGAACTCCCCGTTTTAGCATCCTCCCACAGCTCTCAGCACCGGTGTCTGCAAAGACTCTCAGGTTCAGGCACTTTCAGAGCTTGTTCCTGGACTTGGCATCATCTGCTTGTGCTGGCAGCCTCCCAGCCCCCCGTCCTTCTTCCTGCCCAACTTTCTTCAAACCAAAGGCAACAGCTAAAACAAGCCCGAGCTTTCCCCACTACTTGTCCGGCTGCACACTTGCCCCCACTGTTCAGCGTAAGCAAAGAGACAAAAGCTGCCGGGAGCAGCGTGTGGTTTCAGTGCAGGCGAGCGCCTGCATTCACAGGCACTCAGACAGAAGTGGAGCTGCCTCTCTGCTCTTTGCAACACTGCACTGTTTACAGTGTTGACTCTCCAACAGCTTCATCAAATTCTCATCCTCTGCTAACCAATCCTTTGCCTCCACTCCTCCACTCAAGCCACATCGCTTGCAGTACCTGGGTACCACATGCTGACCATATTCCCAGGTCAAGAGGGGTTTGCTTTTAATGTACATTGTTGTGTCTTTAACTCACCTACCCCAGAAGCAGCCCTCTAGGTGAAAGGCAAGGATAATGGATGCTAATCAACCTTTTATTCAAGGATCTTTTGCAAACAAGAGCTCTTTTCTAAGAAATACTACATGGGGGAGGAAGGGTGGGGGGGTTGTTCCACTACCTTAATCAAATCCGTGAAACAAAGAGCAGGTTACAGATCACTTACTCTCATGGTGATATTTCATACTTATACACAGCACTTTGCATTCATGAATTCACCCGTGCTTGTTGTTTCCCGGGAGCAAGAAAACAGCTACTTTCCCCATTTCATACATGGGGAATGAATGCAAAGGTAATAAGCTTAATACAGGGAGGGAAACTGAGGCAGACAACCTACCCAAGGTGCATAACTAACTAATGGCAGAGCAGAGAATAGAAATCAGGAGTCCTGGCTTTCATTTCAATATTCATTCCTACAAACCAGATTTGTTGCCAGAGAAACACGTTTTTGGTTTTGATGCTAAAACAAGGTCATCTTTATGATATAAGCAAAAGCTGGTCAGGAACTATTTTTCCCTGCCCATAAAAAAATTCACTGAAAATTGTCAAATTTGCAGGGGACACAATGGTGGGGATGTTTCCACAGGAAGAAATTCTTTTACTGTCCATCCTGGCTAAAAGCCCTGTGTCGGGGGGGGGGGGGGGACGGGACAACCAAATGTTTGCCCAGATCCAATATACACATATTGTACCAATGACTCACTTCTTCTCTATGGCTCAGGTGCTGTGGTTAGGAGCACTATGTGAATGCATGGGTTATATAGAGGAGATGGACGTCTCCAAGGGGTTCTCTGGACAGAAATGAGAGCTTTCCCACCCAGCTGGAAGCCTTGGGAGTGGTTACAGTAGAGGGATGAGGATACTGGACAGTGCAAAAGTGAACAGAAAATAGCTCAGTGTCAGATTTGCACCAAGGAAAAACAAAATAGGGGCTGCTGTGCTTTTGGGGAGCTTGGAGGACGGTAACATCTCACACAGCTTAACAGCATCCTTGCAGCCTGATTTCCGAGCAGCACGGGGATCCATGGACCACCTTCCTGGGCATGAAATCCATCCACGTCTGAGCAGCTCAAAGTAAACAGGCAAAGAGAGATTTCATAACAACCAGTCCCCCCGCACTGGCGCTGCTTCTCTCTCATTATACAGCCATTCATTTGGACGCTACATGTCTGAAGTGATTCCTGCAGGAGAAAGAAGCTTTGTTCCTCAAAGTTTCCTTTCAAAATGCTCCATTGTCCAGAGCAGGGCCAGCATGGGCTAGCCGGGCACGCCGCGTTCCCCGCACTTTGGTCATGCTCTCTCAGGAGGGGGAGAGCTTCTGCCAAGTGGGTCTGAGCTGTTTCTATGCACCAAGCCTGCTGCTGGGAGTGCCAAGGATCTGGGACACAAATGCCCACCAGCTAAATTATGTTGGCTGTCCCCTGCAGATGGCAATGCTGCTACAGAGAGGGATTTCAAAGGACTGAGCAACACCGATAACAAGGTGGTGGGGGGAGAGGACTATCCCAAGTTATGCTGTTAGGGAACAGAGGCAGCAAGAGATTAATGACTTCCAGAGCACAGATCTGAGCCCAGGTCCCAGTCCAGTGCCTTCCCCACAAGCCCAAACTTCTCTGCCTTCCTGATTCACCATGACAGGCTCAAACAATGAGGCCCTGGCATCACACCCTCAGCTCTGTACAACTGGGAAAGGCTCTTGGTCTCTCAGGCGAAGCTCAGACCCTTTTCACAGCGCCTCTTGGTTGGAGCTTTCAGCATTGCTGCAGCGAGGTGGGTCCTCTTGGCTCCTGGGTTGCTCAGAAGAGGATGGTTTTAGTCGCAGTTCATTGCGCTTGCTGCTGCAGACACCGAAAAGGCTAGTGGCAACGTGGCCTGCTATTAATGCAACTCTTGGCTGCCAATTGGACTGTACAATGCACGCAGGTTTCATCCATTTGCAAATGTTCAGTCGCACAACCCATTTGGTACACATAGCACTTCCCCTGTGGTGGAACGGACGTGATAGCTATGTCTGCTGCGGCGGCTGGGGGGGTATATGTTGGAAGCCAGGCCTATAGCCTTGGGGTGACCATCTGGGTGTGCAACATATGGTATCTGCTATTCTAACGGAAGCCAATCTTTTGGGCTGGCATGCTGTAAATTAAGCCCCATACGCTCCCTGCCTTTCTGATTCCCTGGTCCTGCCTGATCTGCCCAAGCTGCTGCTCTACTTCTTGCTCTTTGCCCTGCCTTCCCAGTGCTGCCTGCTCTCCCTCCAGCCTACCGCATGTCCCATCCAGAGGCTGACACAAGCTGGACACTCCTGAGCTACTGCTTTTTCACTCCCCACTTGCTAATGGGGCTGCTATGAGCTGCAGCCTGCACACGATCACTAGAAGAGCTCTGTGAAATCAGCTCATCGGTAGTTGGTAGAGAAGGGCCCTGAGCATGGCATTCGATGCAGGAGGAGGGGAGCGCTCCACTCCCACGAGAAGGAGCTGATTTCACCTTCTGCTTACCAGATGCTGGTAGAAATGCCAGGAAAAGGAAACAGCATTGAAATTCTGCAGCAGAGTGAAGCTAAGATGTGAGCAGTCACGCTTGCCCTGCGAAAGCACCAAAGGGACAGGCCGATGTTCTCAGAAACCTTCCCAGCCATTGCCTTGTTGCTGGAGAGAGAACTTCTGCTGTGCCCCATACAAAAAGGGAAACCAGACATACACACTGCCACCCTTTATAGCACATCAGGCTTATTCAATATCCTCCCACAATCCTTAAAAGGCTAAAGGACTGCCTAGGAAATCAGTCGTTCAGATGCTGCCCCAGTTACATGGGTAGAAAGCAGGAGTCATTTGCCATTGAGAGGCAAACCTTCCAAGGCATCTTATTTTGTCCAACAACAACTACTTTTAAAAAGCAGAGCAACCCCCATATGGGCTCCCCAGTTTCACTGGGTCGATGACATCTCTTTGAACCACTTCAGGGAGCTCAGAAATTACAAGAGGTCACTATGGGATGTGCAACAAATGTTTGCAATGAGCAGAAGGTGATCAAAAATGCACTTTCTGCCAGACACTGTTTAAAAAAAAAGTAGGGCAGATTCATCATTTTGGCTAAATGAAAAGGGGAAACGAGTTAAAAAAAACACACCCTGGTAGCATGGCGAGAGTGACAATCTCATGCTGGAAAGGCTGAAACGTCACTCTTTGACACTTTCTAAACCAAGCATTTTGATTTTTCATATTGAAATGCTGCCATTCCTTCCCATAGAACATTTTTAAATGGGCTAGGAAGGAGTTAAATAGCTCCAAGAGAATATAAAATGATTAATTTCAAGTCCAAGGGAACACTTCAGGTAGACAATAAAATATCCATTTTTATCACTCTTTTTCTTTCATTGGAAAATCTCTGAAAAAAAAATCTGTTTTGGTTCATCTTGAGCCAAGTTCATTCAGCCACTGAATTGAACAACCCAGTGTTTGCCCAAATCTCCTTGCTTCTCCATACTGGGTGGTTGGTCCACCCACTCCAGGTCTGGTCTCAGACCACAGCCAGAGCAGATAATGCAGGAAGAGGCACAACACCCCAAAATGGACAATTATAGGGAAAAAACTGCCCAAAGGGATGGGTTTTTTTTCTCCTTTCCAGACAGCCTTCAGTTTATTCCCAGAAGCACAAGACCTTCAATATAATATTTGCCCTGTCCAGTGGCTCTGGCAAATGTACTCCCTTTCTTCTGTGGGGCAGAAAGTTTTGGTCTTATTAGCGTGAATCTCACTGGGTAATTATGCAAGTGGCTCCAGCACCCCAAAAGCAAACAAAACAACCAATTTTATGCAGGAGTCTTAAAACAATTAAAATAAATGTTTATCACTGCCAGAATGAATGGCTGACTCTACTGGGCACCAGAAGATCTCAAAGCCCTGCAGAAGCGTAGGAGAATCTGTCACCCCGGATCCCCAGGAGCGGATAAAATTCACCCCACGTTACAGCTGGGAGGGAACGCAGGAAGGGACAGCATGCCAGAAGGTGGCACAGCTTATTCTCCTTGCAGCAGGTGCCCAGCGTAGTACCGGGCACATCACCCCTCATCAGTCCTCCGCTCCTGTCAAGAAGAGATGAACTGAAAAGCTTTCCATTAACTTTCCAGATGCTGATGAGCCTGTTTGTTCTGGGGAAGCATCTCTCCCTTTCGCAAGCCATTGCCAGTCCGCTCCCCTGGGAACCAGACCAGAGAACTAATTTTAATGAGCTGAATGGCACACAGGGGTGTGGGAGGAGATATGTCAATACCTAATTACTGTGCCACAATCTGCATAAGTGCTGAGGAAAGTTACACAGCTAGACTAGTTTTCTGCAATGCCTAAATTAATGGCTTTGCTGGGGAGTTAATTGTGCATGTGAAGGGAAGGATGTTAACATTTATGGAGAACACAGACCTGACTTTTCAGATCCTTCAGCTATTTGCTAGCAGGTTTTAGAGCTCCAGCTGTCTTACTATCCTCCTTTCAGCTACAAAGGATCTGAGTGAGAAGGCAAAATTCAAGCAATGAGGATGGAGGGTTTATTAGCCCTATACCAGTCCAGTCCTTAGCCCAAATTTAGGATCTTTTCATTAGGAAGGAGAACCTGATGATCGAGGCCTGTATCTTTGATGCGACCCTGCTAACTTACAAAGCACTTTGCGCTCTCATCTCCAAGTCCCTTTCCAGCCAGCACACTGCCCAAAAGCAGCTTCTTCCCAGAGCCCTGCTCCCAGTTAATTTTCCTTCTCCAAAGCTGTTTGTGTGTGTCATATGTGTCCTGCTTCTCTCAAACCCAACGTTTGCAACTATTTGAGTTGGTGTAATAAAAGATATCGGATTTACCCAAAGAACCCTGTCTCTCATAACCCAAACATGCACCCCTCTACCAATGTACCCCTGTCCTTGCATGCATATCTCATGCATATCTTGTGGTTTGGGAGGTGACATGCACCTACGGTTTGGATGCTAGATCTCTGGTCCCGTAAAGCAGCCAAGGCTGGCTACTACATCCCTTGCTTGGGTGAGGTTGGTTCATATTAAATATACCTGGCCGTGCTGAGTAGTGCTTCCCATGTATCTGAGCCACCCAGACCTGCAGTGAAGGAAGTGAGCTGCACTCTTTCAGAGGCTGAAGTAGCCAAATCCCCTCCCCAGAGCAAGAGGAGAGCACAGAAGCCATAGGAGCTCAGCCAGGTGTCTCTGCAGCATGGTGCCGCCTGGCCCTGCTCCTGAGGTTACCACCTCTTTCCCAGGGTAGAGCCTATCGACTTAAACCAGCCTTTCCTTAATTCACCCCCCATTTCCCCTTTTCTCCAGCCCTACTGGTGACACCGAGCTAATTCTATTTCACTCATTACTATTTATCCTATCAGTCTAGTTTTCTTCAGGGGGAAAAAAAAATGCAGACGTGCCAAAGAGGAGGTTGCTTTAAAAATAGATGCTCAGACTGACAGCACCAACACCAGCTTGAGTCACGACATGTTCCAGCTGGCAGCTGGTGGTAAATAAGGCAAAACATTCGTTCCTAACGGCGTGTTAAACGAAGACAACGCGTTTCAGAGCACCTGCCTGCACCGAAGCCAACTGCATACAGGGCTGGGAGCCGGACAAACACGGGGGAAGACTTCCTGTGGACAGCAAGCGTAAAGCAATGCCCCTGGAGAGGATGGGTAGCAGGGGATTTGAACGCAGTGCCTGAGAAGAAAGGCTCCACTCTGTTAGCTCAAAGCTCATCAACAGGTCTGTGGTCCAGCCACTGGGGCAGGCTAGTAGGGCACCTCTAGACACAGGCCCTGGCAGAGCGTTGGCATCAGCAGTGCTGCATTTCACAGTGAGGCACAGCCCTGGAAAGGCCTTTTGCCATCAGAGGGATACTTAGGTATCCTCATGCAGTGGCAGCACAACTTCATGGCACAAGGTAATGGATGCATTTGTATCCCATCAGACACCCCAACTGAGATGAGAAGCCCATTGTGTGAGGTGGTATGTGCACAGCCCCTGCCCTGAAGGAGTCACAGGCCAAACAGATGGGAGAGGGAAGAAAGGAAGCGTTGTTATTATCACCACCTTACAGGTGCGGGGTTGCACTGAATCCAGACCTGCTCAGCTCCAGTCCATTCCTTCCACATGCGTACACCTTCCCTTGGTCCTGCCATATTGCTTCATAGCCTAATGGTTGGGGTGCCCAGGACTGAAAGTCAGGACTCCTGGGTTCCCTTTGGTGTCCTTATTCAAAGCTCCTTAATTATTATTCTTACTTATGATGTGTGTTGTGGTAGCATGTAGCAGCCCCAGCTGGACACCAGAACCTGATTGTGTAGAAACACTTAAAAATTTGATCATCTGGAAGGCACTGGGTATTTACCTGCTTTTTATGTGCTATGCATGGAAATGTGCAGCAGAGAGGAGCGTTCCACTGCTAGCGTGGGATGAGATGAACTAAGGAGACCTTTGCAGCTGCAATGCCCAGGCAGCCCGGAGGAATGACATGAGGCTCAATGATTTCAAGTCTGCAAGGTGTCTCCGCTGTGAGATCCAGCCAGAGTGAAGCAAAGTGGAAATGAGGATGCCTGACCAGAAGAGCAGGTGATGGACAGCTGTGCATTTTGCATTTGCATCCTTGCCGTCTTGTTATTTTCCTAGTCTGCATCTTCTGGCACCAGGTCCTGGCTGTGACTCCTTGCTGATCAGTAGCTGATACAGCTGTATTCCCTCTGAGAGATACAAATGCTAGGGAGCTTTTGTCTCGCATTTCTCAGGGGATCTGAGATATTGGCCAGGCCAGCTCGACACCCAGGGGCAAGCAACAGCTCAATCACACTTATTTGAAGCCAACTTTCTGTCGCACGATGGGCATTCAAAGATGAAAGGAGAGCAGTGTACTTTGGGGACCTCACAGTTCAGACCCGAGCATTAATAGGGTGGGCTAGTGGTGGGGATATAAAAGGGGCAGACAGAGAGATCTCAGCTGGCACACGGGCATGTATAGAGACTAGGGACTGCACTCTTTACTGTCTTGCTCAGTGACCTCTACAGCATGAGGCAGCACAGCCACTTGTAACCAGTGCTAAACTCAACTCCTGGCAGTATCTGTCCTCACCAGGAATCTCAGCAGGGAAGGCAAAGACTGGGGTGCAACAGTCGCCCCGCTCCGTGGCTGGGCTCCCTCTGGGTTTTGCGCGCTGAGAGGATGCAGTGTGCTGGCAGTCAGCCCAGCTAGGAAAACTAGCAGACAGCGGTGCAAGTCTGGCCTGGGGCAGGGGCCATCGTGAGACTCCCCCACCGCCATGCAGCCCTCACTCATAGTGGTCAGGAAAACAGGCTGGAGTTGCACATTCTGGGTTAAGCAGTCTCCCAGTTCCAAGCTGCATGTTTGTTTTAAAAAAAAACCCTGAAATCCTTTCTAATTCCCCTCTCACCAGAAATCAACAGAGAAAAAGCCTGCAAATGCCAGCCCTGTGTTCCCCCGCTTTCTTCCCTGAAATTTAAACGTTGTGATATTGAGAAAATATTAGCCAGCTCACTGCCAATGGCTCCAAGTGATTAAAAACACAGCCCAGCTGGAAGATCGATTCCTGCTTTAATCAAACTGCAGCTCTGCTCAGCCCAGCCCTTTACCAGGGAGAGCGGTGCAGATCTTTGCCAACAGCTGAACAGACTTCAGCGAGAGGCTTTCAGCTGGAGCACAGGGGAGCTAGCAAAACATCTCCATAAACATCCTGCCAGAGAGCAGGAGGTACAAGCCTGCTAACCATGGGCACTGCAGGGCTTGGGAATGAGATACCTTGAGGCAGGAAATTCACATCACCCAGCAGCAATGAATAATTCAAGGTTTGGGGAGATAAATGACCCAGAACAACAGGGCTCTTATGTGCCAAATAATACTAATATCTCGCTCTCCTATTGCATATTAATAGATCTGTGAATGCTTCAGCAAAGAAGGACAAGTATCACCATCCTCACTTTGCAGGGTGGGGTGGAGAAGCTGCAGTTCAGAGCAGTGAAGTGACTTGCCCAGGTCACCTCGCAGGCCAGGGGCAGAGGTGGGAAGGGACTCTGGGCTCTTGCAGGATGCTCTGTCCTCTAGGATATAGTCTCCCTTAGGATAGGTTTATTGCCCTGTTCTGAGGACAGGCCACACAATAAGCAGAGCAACCGTGACAACACCAGCTCTCCCTGCATCTTAATTCAGCTTTTATCTAGCTGAGCTGGTACAGAGATCAGCTGAAGCCGCCTGCAGAAAACAAGAGCTGAAACACTAACAGGCACAGAGGAAAGGCTGATGCAGTGTAACACAGTAATCCTGAACTGGGGAGCAGGGATCCTGATCCCAGGACAAAGCTGCTGGCTGGGCACAGCCAGAGCTGGAACAGAGACCAGGAGACACAGCCCCAAGCCCCCCCATCTGCTGCAGCTGGTGGTTGGGCTCAAGAAGGAAGGTCCCACCCCAAGACAGATGATCAATTATCTTGCATTTCTGAGCCTCCAGCTGGAAGGAAAAACCCTAGGAAGGGGAGCCCCACACACCAGGCAACCAGGAAGATGGGTCTGAGACCAATGTGCTGACCTGAGACCCCCAGTAGCCCTAGAGCACAGCAAGCACGTAAGGTACAGCAGAGAGAACCAAACACCATCTTATTGTGGGCATCTCATGGCTCCCACAATGGTTATACCCAGGGCCTTGAAGCTGGCATAGCAAGCTAGTGCCCCTTGTTAAAAGCATCTGCAGCTGAGCTCTTCAGTGCCCTTCTGTGTCCCTGGCTAATTAAGCAGCATTATCAAGGGCTGTGTCATGAGCATGGGTGATGTGGCTGTCGTGGGCACCAGCTGCAGCAAGGCAGCCCTCACCCCCAGCAGGGAAGCACTGGGGCATACAGGACTACGAGGGCAATTTGCCACATGGTGCTCCAGGAGCAGGGTCTCCCTCAGCACAACGGGGCCCAAGGCTTTACTGAGTCTCAGAGAGCTGGGCTACCCCTAGCAAGGCCAGGGGGAGAGCACAAGGAGCTCCCAACACTGAATGAGGCTGCAGCAGCTGAGACGGCTCCCAGCTCCTAGTGGCTAGGCCTTTCCCAGAGGAGTAGGACCATGTCCCCTCCTGCTCCTACTGCCTCTCCTCTGTATCCCACCCACTGATTACTCTTGAGCTACAGCTGGCCTTCCCAGACACCCTGATGCAGCTAGCAAAGCAGCTAAGGAAAGAAAGAGGACCTTTGTAGAAGCAGAAAAGCCTACACCTACACCTGCCCGCTAGCCCAGCCCTGCAGAAGCAGAGCCAAAAGTGCTACCAACCAGCCCGCCACTGCTTTATAACCTCCTGGTTCCCTCCTGAGCACCTAATTGGGCATCAGCCCCCAGCTTCCTTCCTTCCTCACCCTGTGCACCTGTGGAGGATCAGTGCCGCAGTTAACCCCATGCTGCCAACTAAAAATTAAACACCAGGCATGGTCCTGCCCCACGCACCAGGGCCCCTCCAGAACTAGAAGCTTGTGACTGAACAGCTGAAGAATCAGCCCGAGAGGGGCAGCTGAAGCTGGAAGCACAAGAGGGAGCTTGGGCAGAGGGGAGCTGAGTGAGGCATGCTGCTCAGTAAGCTGCAGGGATGAGCTCTCTGGCTTGTTCTAGGACAGAGGAGTCTGGAGCAGGGGGTGTGGAGCCCATAGCAGGTCAGGATTTGCCTGAGCATCCTGGAGCATTTAACCAGAGTGCTGCAGAGCTGCCCAGCCTACCTCCCCTGCATTGGGGAATAGCCCCAGCAGGAGAGAAAGCAGCACCTGGGAGTTCGTCTGCCACCCTTATGCTGACAGCTGCCCACCGTGCCTTGCGGTGTAGTTTGGGGGGTGCCTTTGCTCTTAACATGGAGCAGCAGCCCACAAAGCCATCTGGATGGAGCTGTATGTGCAGGAGCTGTGGTGGTTGAAGGAAGGTGGGTTTGGCTGTGTCTGGCTCTTGCATAGGAACAATACCACTCAGCGTGTCCAATCTTCCTCCTTGTGGGGCTGGATTCAAAGCCCTGTGGAAGTGACAGCAAGTCTCTTGCTGCTTGCAGGGAGTTTGGGATCAGGGCTGCAACGTGCAAGAAAGAATGATGCCTTGAAAGCCCTGAGCAGGGTGTGGAGGCCTGTCCCCACCCTGCCCCACAGTGGAGGTGGAAAAGGCAATGCAGCAGAGCTGTATGTGCTGCCCTGCTCACAGCTCTGAAACATCGCTCCAGAGCCATCCATCTCTCCAGGGGGAAATAACTGTCAGATACATCCTGCACAGGCCATGCCCAATGTTCCTATCGCCCCCAATCAGAGCATAAAACCAGATGGCGCTGGCTATAATAAACATGATGAATGGCATGGAGGGTTCCAGATAGTCTGAGCGTTTATGGAGCCTGGCTAGCCGCCCCTGATTTAAATGCACAATATTGCTGGAGCCCGAGTTCCGACCTCTAATCGGGGCCAAGGGCAGCGGTTTATCAGAAGAGGCACATCTGCACGCAGGGAAGACTATGGGAAAACAGAGGGGAGGATCAGGCTAAGCCAGGGAAAGGCACAAAGGAAGTGCTGCAGATTCAAATTTGACTCTTACAGCACCCCTGCTGTGCCCTAGTCCCTCACCCCCACTACAGCACAGCATTGCAGCTCTCAGGCATTATATAGCAGGGCTTACCCTTCCCTAAAGGATCCTTTGTAGCCTTCTAGCTGGAGCCTTCCACCCAGGAGGCTCCTTCTCTCCCTTTTTTCTGAGTGGAGGGTGCATCTCCACCCTGCAGAGGGAGATGTGATTGCAGCACCAGGAATTCAGCTGCCTCAGGTACCAGCATAGGGAAGATGAAGCAGCACACAGGCTTCCGTGTGAGCTGCACAAACCCACGGGGCCCCTGGGCATTCACCAAGGTGGAGCTACCCCACCACTTCACTCGCACCCGCTAGATTAAAGTCTAGCTTCATCCTGCAAAACCATCTGGTCCCACCAGGATGGAAACGGGACTAGAAAAGCTTGTAACATCCTGGCATCTTCTAATCTAAATGTCACCCTTGATTGAGCTTTGAATTGGAGCCCTTTGCTCCACCATGACTCTCAGCCAGGTCTCGAGCCAGCCTGCAGCAGGGTCCTCTCCTGTCTCCAGGGCAGCGGTGGCTTCCCCCCGGTCCATATGTGGCACAGGGAGTTCCCCACCACAGTGCCCACCTCCTGTCTCAGCAGAGAGGCCTCAGCGGAGTGGGTTGTAAAGCAGAAAGAAAATGGCATGAAAAACCCCAAGTTGTTGCCATGTCTCAGTTCCAGGAAAAAACCCACAGATCTGCTGAGAACTCCCTGTTTTTAATGATTTTTCCCTTCTGTCTCCCCCCACCCTGCTAGCCTGTTCTCACCCTTACTTCTCTTTTGCCATTTTGCTGCTAGGAAAAAAAAAATCAATCAACCTAGAGCTTTCTTGCATGACTGACCCTGGCTGGATTTGAGCTTGTGATGCAAAAAGGCAGCAGTAACTGAGAGTCATGATGTTCTGAAGGGTCGGTGGTAGGTGATACGTAAAGACTGATCTATAACTATCCATAACTATAGCAGAGGAAGTACCAAGTGGTTCCTTGAGTCCAGCAGCCTGTGCCCAGGATCATGTGTCTCATAGGGCACAGACAGAAGTGACAATTTTCACCTGATCTGGCCACAGAAAGCAGTTTATAGCTGTGACCAAACACAAATAGTGAAATGAAAGAAAGCCTCTAGTGACAGCAATGGACAAACTTGCCTACAGAGAAAAATCCCTCCCCACCCCCAGTAGTTAGGTTGGAGAAGGTCTGGAAAGACAAGGATTTAAATCCCTTCCAAAAGGTGCATTGTTCGGTTGTATTTTAATTCCTGTTGTTATAACCGAATCGTACTAAGCTCTTGGCCTCAACAGCATCTTGTGGCAAGGAGCTCCACTGGTGTGTTTCATAGCAAAAAATGTGTCTGCCTTAAAAGAAAGTTGTTATAGTTGTTGCCATTCATGGGCATCGTCACTGGTAGCCTCAGGACTGAACTGTGCTCTCACCTTTCCACGAAGGGCACTTCAGGGCAGGGCCAAGTTGTAACCGCTGGCAAGAACAAAGGTTTTGAACTGATGTGAGCCAAGACGACCCTGCCTTTGCTGGTCCTCCGGCTGCTCTGTAATCAGCAATGGGCCTCAGTATTAGATCTCTCTGCCCATCACTAAATTCACTCCATTTTTTAAAAAAAGGAGATAGCCTTAGCAGTGCTGTGACCCATCCATAGTCTCCTCTGCTGGAAGCGTCCGTGCAACCCGTGCCTAAAGAAGGTTATGTTCCCTGCACTGTGAAGCAATCTGCTCCCCTGGCAGCTGGCTTGGGGCTTGCTTAACTTCCCCCAATGAATCAAGCTGAGAAAGGAAAAAAAGCAGCATCAAAACCCCGCTGATGCAAGAGTCCAGCATTGATTTATTGACAGGGAGCTTGCAAAGAAGCCCGAGGAAAGAGGCGTTTTTGTTTCCAAACAGAACCTGCCTAAGGCTTGTGCAAGCTTATTACAAAATCCCCTCTGGGATGTTCTCGGTGGCGAGGAAAGTCAGGACAACATGAGTAACATCCGCCTGCCGGGACACCACTGTAGAGGTAGAGCTGGATTTAAAATTTAATTTGTTTCCCCAGCCTCCAAACTCACGCAGCCTCTTACAGTGGAAGCAGCAAAGAAATGCAGATGGGTCCCCTACATGATCCTCAAATGGGATCGTCCCTCCTACCTCTTGAGTTGTTGAATCTGGACATTGAGCTTTTCCAGGTGCCAAGCTACTGATCCCTCCTCTGGCTGAGCTAATGTTGAGCACTGGACCCCTTGCGTGTTTTATGGCATCATCTCCGTTTGCACGTTGATGACATCATTCGTTTGTGTGTTCGTGCATCAGGTTTCATCTGTGCCCCATCTCCGTTTGCATCTTTGTGATATCATCACCTTCCCACAACAGCGGGCAATGAGGCCAGAGAGGAGGAGAGTGTGAGGAAGGCCTCAGGACATGCAGCATGGACAGAAAAGGAAGAGCAGCGGTGGCAGAAGTTTTAGCTTGTTCCCCAAAGCATCTCTGTTTATTAGTAATAATGTGATATAGCCACCAATGGTCACTGAGGCACAAGGGGCTAATCTATCCTTTGCTTAACTCATACTCATCTGAGGGGTGGCTGGGCATCCAGGGGAGCTTGGAAAGAGCAAGGAAACCAGAGCACTAAATCCAGCTGTGCTCCTTGCTAAGGAATCTACTGAGAATGAAAACCCCAAATCTGGGTTTGGACTAAAGGACTGGGATTTGGGTAGGTGAGGGTGGACAGAGGGTGTGCAGGGGCATAGGGGACTGGGTACATTTATTGTAACAGGAAGCACAGGGGACTTAATGCGGATGTAAGATATGTCATGGAAAGCTTATGATAGAGGATGTATATCCAATACCAAACCAACACCAGCCCCACCATGCACTTCAGGCAGTGGGTCCAGCCCAGCCCTGCTAATGCTCATTTCGCACTGTTGCTCCCAACACTCAGGCATGAACTGCTTTCCAATAGGCGTATTTTTACCCGTGTGACCTTTCCTCTGCCACAGAAATAGATCACACCCATCATGGATAATTCCCTTTCATTATCCTTCTCTCCAACAACTTGAGGAACAAAAGCATTTTTTTCAACCCTGATTACAAGGCACTTGTTTCTATTTTGACCCCTTAATTTATTGTTTCAGGCACTTGGCAGTGCCATTACCACACAGCAAAGTGCCACCTCTAGGGAACCAGGCAGTCTGGAGATCCTTCCTGCACTTTTGTGTCTGTGTCAGCAAGCCTGGTACTTTCTAGGTTTTTTTTCAATGACCTCCGCATTCCTTTCTTTTATATATATATGTATACACACACACACACACACATACACAGTATATATATATAAATTCAGTAGCATTTGAGGTTCAAGCAACTCAACAGCTGTAGCCAGTGGTGCTGTCTCATAGGTCTCATTTGCCAGACAAAAAGCCTCTTTCCTGTACTACTTGTCCCATAGTACTGTGTCACTTTAATGATGTTCTGCCATCCTCTGATATGTGTAAGGATTGTTTTAATGACACTGCTAGACAGGACCATGAAAACCAGGTTATGATGGAGTGCTTAGAGGTGGAGACCTAGTGTCAGGACTCCTGGGCTTATTTTATTAGGTACACAGATTTTCAGGCCAGAAAAGATGGGTATCTCACAATTTTACTTTGCCTTTTTCATAACACAGCCTTTTTTTGTGACCTTGGGTAAATTGCTGCTTTATATTTTGGTTGCCCAAGTGTTGACAGCCAATCTGTGACACCCATGCCCGCTACGGGACAGGGAAGTCCAGGTAAGGGTAATCCCCTGCCCCCCATTAATGCTGACTTTGTGAAGGAACATCTTGAGCAGCTGGATACCTTCAAGTCAGCCGGCCCTGACAATCTTCACCCCAGGGTACTCAAGGAGCTGGTAAGCATCAAAGCCCAGCCCCTAGCGCGGATCTTTGAAAACTCTTGGCGCTCTGGTGTAGTGCCCGAAGACTGGAAGGCGGCCAATGTGGTGCCTATCTTCAAGAAAGGGAGGAAAGTGGATCCGGCTAACTATTGGTGCATTAGCCTGACTTCTATCCTGGGGAAGACCTTAGAAAAGTTTATCAAAGAGGCCATACTTAATGGACTGGCCAACGCCAACATCTTAAGGGATAGCCAGCACAGGTTTGTTGCGGGTAGGTCTTGCTTGACCAATCTCATTTTCTTCTATGACCAGGTGACCTATCACCTGGACAAGGGAGAAGAGATTGATGTCATATATC
>JAGPOW010002149.1:14355390-14442858 GCA_030014935.1 Caiman crocodilus
TTTTGGGCTCCACAATTCAAAAAGGATGTGGAGAAGCTTGAGAGAGTCCAGAGAAGAGCCATGCGCATGATCAGAGGTCAGGGAAGCAGACCCTACGATAACAGGCTGAGAGCTATGGGGATCTTTAGCCTGGAAAAGCGCAGGCTCAGGGGTGATCTGATGGCCACCTACAAGTTTATCAGTGGTGACCACCAGTATCTGGGGGAACGTTTGTTCACCAGAGCGCCCCAAGGGATGACGAGGTCGAATGGTCATAAACATACTATAAGACTGTTTCAGGCTGGACATAAGGAAGAATTTCTTTACTGTCCGAGCCCCCAAGGTCTGGAACAGCCTGCCACCAGAGGTGGTTCGAGCTCCTTCATTGAACACCTTCAAGAGGAAACTGAATGCTTATCTTGCTGGGATCCTATGACCCCAGCTGACTTCCTGCTCTTTGGGCAGGGGGCTGGACTCGATGATATTCCGAGGTCCCTTCCAGCCCTAATGTCTGTGAAATCTATGAGTCTATGAATCTGCGAATTTGCCTGGGTATTCACTATAAGACTGCATCTCTTTCCTCTGCCTCAGTGATTCAGATCTGCATCTGGCTTCCAGCACTTCACAATGCACCTGAAGGTCAGGTAGCATGAAACAGCTCAGGAAAGCTTCAGGCATGTCCTCAATCTGGCCGCCCTATCACATATAGCTCGTGGTCACTCTCAGAAGCCTTTCAAGTTGGCCACGTCTTGGGTGCTTCTGTTGTTTGTTACCAACTAAAGCAAGGCCTGATTAGGAAAGAGTTGATGCTCTTATTTCATGCACAGTCATCTTGAAAAGTCCAAAGGATAGGAAAGGAGCCCAAAGTACTTGCCACTCCTAAAAATACCAACCTTTGGCTGCATATAACTGACTCAAACTTAGCGGAAACGTAGAGCACCACTGCTCAACAGCTGGAATACAGCTGGAACGGACAGTCCTCACAAGTCAAGGTCATGGGCGGGCTTCCCCACAAGGAACTTTTCTCTTGCCTAAGAAGACCTCTGCCTGTGACCTTGTATCTCCTGGCCGTCAAGCCAGTCATGAGCATGTCAATGAGCAGTCATCAGGCTCTCAATAAGCATTGCCCATGAATCCAGGCCAGCTGTCAGGATTATTAGCATTTGCTGCTAGAGGGCCTTGTTTATAGCATTTTTTCCTGCAAGCTCTGCAGAGCCGCTCTCCCACTTTGTACCCTGTGATCTTGACCCAGACAATACCAATCGATTTGCCTGTGGTCTCTCCAGAAGTCTCCTTTGCTGCAGAGCCCTGACTCTTCAAAAAGGGAATGTGACCACTTATATCGATGCTAAAGTTGAAACTGTTTTGAGTCTCCTCTGCGGCCTGGGAAAGAACTCGAGAAACAGGTCACAGCGTCAGTTTGGAAACTGCCCATAAATGGGACTGATGGGTTCAGGTGGTGGGAGGTTGCAGGTTGTAGAGATTTATTCACCATTATATTATATGCCTGTGTGTTTGCACATGTGCCTTTGTGTTTATTGTAGTGCTGTGTAAAACAGCCCTCCAAACAACTGAGAGCAGAGCTGACAAGTCGCCCACACGGGAGGATGGAAGACATAAATTCATACTCTCCCCCACTAAGCCTCTCGTTCTCAGAGCCAGCCACAACCCTGCTAGGGCTGAAGGGTAGTCAGGAAGAAAAAGAAGGAAGAGCTGGCCTGGGCCACGCTGCAGAAGTGTGACTGCCTAGCAAATTCAGCTGCCCTTAACCAGTGCAGCCATGTCCACAAAGCCAGTAGTGGGGAAGAGCTTGTGCTGATAAGAGACGGCTTTGGTTTGCTTAGATTATGTCAGAGAGGTAGAGAACCAGGAGCAGCATTGGGGAAGAGCAAATCGTGCACTTCCAACAAGATGGTGAAAGACTTTTGCTTATGTTTTAGCTCAGTTGTCTTGGAAGGAGCAGGGACCCTTTGCACAAGGTCCTTGAAAGGTAACCCCTATTCCTGGGTGTAGTTACACAAGCAGAAAAATCCTTTCTGTCAGCATATATTCAGTCTATAGCCAGCAAAGCTACAGCAACAGCAGCTCGGTGATGTGAGTGAGCCCACAGAGAAGTCAAAGGAGGGTGGAAATGGAGGGAAGGAGCTCAGTTCCTGCCACAGCGGGGGTCATGAGAAATAGATCCAACAGACTTCATGTCCCCACTTCCCATCCATCTCCAGGATGCCAATTCCCAGTGCTGGTGTTTAAAGTGAAAATGTTTGTATGTTTAGCCCCGGGGATCTGCCAGGTGGTTGATCCACAAGCCCAACCCTGCTACTGCCCTGCCTTTAGCAGTGCCGCAGAGTAAGGATCGAGAAGCAGAAGAGCAAAGAGAGAGGCCGCTTAGAGCTCCTGTGTCAGAGGCAATGACAAAAGACATAGACAAAACTGGGCTGGTAATTAAAGCCTAGGAGATTTGCTGGACCAAAGTAAAAGAGAGAACAAGTTAATATACTAGGTATGAGATTGCTCTGAGGAGAGAGAAGTTCATTTGGCTATATTTAATTCAATTAAGTTCTAGGAGGGGAGAGAGTCTGGATGTTATTTGAGCAAAGAGGACTTCAGCATTGTTTATTAAACAGGAATTAAAGTTGTAAAGGAAGAGTATAAGGATGCCTTTATTTGTGCTTGCAGCACAGCTCAAGAACTATCAGAGACGGAGAAATGAAGTAACAGGAAAGGAGTCAAAAAGAAATCTGTCCCAGGGCATTTTCACACTGACCTCAAACACCAGCCAGTGATGAGGTGCAGGCCCAGGACAGCAGGTGTGGAGAGGGTTAAGACCTCTGAATTTTTTCCCGTCTGTGGTCTGCCTAGTTCTGGTTATTGCTATGGACCCAATCCCAGAGTCCAGCTAAGCTGTGCTTGATACACCAAAAAGCAAAGACTGCTTGTATCATGTTTATGCTCCTGTGATCGTGCAGGCTGAGTCCTCCCCAACACATGGAACAACTTAGAGCAGCTTTCAGTGGATGGGACCTGGTAGCCTCTGGTCACACCAAAGCTGGAGAGCCATAAAGCCATAAAGCTTTATACTGTCAGGCCTACTCAGTCATGCCATTGAAGTGATACAGAGGCATTGCCTTGGTGAGCAAGAACGGTTCTTCTGATTTTAGGAACAAGAAAGAATGAGAGCAGCAAGGCAGGTCATGACTGGGATGCACCCAGGAGAGCTGGGACACCTAGGTGGGCCTGATCTCCCAAGGTGCTGGTGGGAAGTCCAAGTTACAGACACCCAAGCTAGGGACAGACACTACACATAAGCTGGTTTAAGTGATCAGAAACTGGTTTAAACCTGTAACAGAACAGATGCTCAGTGTATATAAACCAGTTTGAAAATGGCTGAAACCAGTTTGAGATAAACCTGGTTGAATGTAGTATCAGACTTAACTGATTTGGGTCAAACTGGTTTGTGCAATGGCTGTCCCAGTGGATGCAAACAGGGATGATGCCCATTTAATCACAAAGGTAGTGTATGCTCTTAGAATAAGATGCCATTTATTTAACCTGGAGGAAGTGTATGTTATCAGCAGATCTGAGCCTTCAAGAGGCCGACAAGCGATTAATTGCACTAATCTAATTGCATTAGCAATTAGATTAGTGACCCCTGAGGTCCCTTCCAGTGCTATGATCTGGTGCCTTCGATGTGTCGCAGCACTTCTCCGATTCTGATGACACAAGAAGTAGAAACCACTTGGCTCCCTAGGGGGAAACAACTGCATGGGACTTTCGTCCTGAGCAGGCACAGGGAGCTCTCGCTTAATTCCCACCCCAGGTTATTTTCATACAAAACCAAAGGGGATAGCCCATTAATTTGAAAAGCAGCAGCTTCAGGATCAGTGAAAGGCCAGATCTGCTGCTGCACAAAGTGCACTTGGCAATGGACTTTTGACCTCAGTCACCGCTTAGCAAATAGACCCAATTTAGCAGAGTCAGCACTGCAGTGAAAGATGCATACAGCTGTCTTCCCACATCCTGGAGGGATGAGATGAGGGCGCAGGGAGAGATTTGTAGCATTCATTCACTTCCAGTAAATGGAAACTCTTTGCTTGCTTTGCCTGTTCATTAGCCCTCTGGCTGAAGCAGCCATGCTAGAATGGAAGACAAGCGAGAGGAAGGTAGTTCAGCCCTCTGCTCTCTGGCTGACCATTTATCAGATGTGACCTAACTGGAGCTGTGAGCGTGACCTGAACCTGAGACTCAGTGGACAGTGCTTCCTTGCAAGCCGGCCCCCCGTTTGCAGGGCACTCTCACAACCTTGGATTGCGCTGGGAGTCTAAATCTAACTCCAATCTGTCTAGAATATCACAGGTACCATGAATAATGCATAAGCCCGGGGCTTGCTATAAACCACTTCTCTTTGCTCTCTGAGGGCAACATAAAATATCCCCTCCAAATGACTGCTTTATGGAAATGGAACGTCACTTCGCCGGGCACCGACATGAATTGTTGGAGATTTCTTTTTTCCTAGCCAAGGCCAGGGTGGCAATAGATACGTTTTACAGGGGGGTTAAACAGGTCTTATTAAAACTCTAATTTGTCCTGGGAGTCAAAAAGATATTTACAGCTCCCTTCCTTCTGTTGCCTCCATCAGTCTGTGCAAGCAGCCAAGGTCTTGATGTTTCTCCATCCAGGACAGCCAGGCTCCAAAGGGGCAGGCGCTGAGTTGAGTCACATCCTACCCCGCACCTTCCCTTTGCCCTGGGGATTGACCTGGGTGGCGGGAGAATCCTACTGTCTCAGTGCATTTCTTTTCTCTGTTATCAGCCCCGCTCTTGCCGTCCTCTGCCATCAGCCCACGCCAGCCCTTGGCCTCATCTGTGCCCTCAGTATTTCCCAGCACATGCTGAGACTGCTAACAATGATGCCTCATCAGTCAGCCAAGAGTCACATCCCAGCATTGTTTCCTCTTGGTGATAAGCTGACACAGGCAATAGGATAGCAGATGATGCACTTAAGCGCTGTGACTCTCCATTCACCTTTACCTGCAGATCAGCCTGCCTCTGCTCACCTACCTCCTATGGTGGGGCAAGAGTCCTCTCCTGCTCGCCAGGAACTTCACAGAGACCCCCCCTAATCATGTCACTTAAGTTCATGTGATGCAGTTGCTCCTTGCTTTTCCCATATCCCGAGGCTCACTCCCATCCAGATTTCAATTCAGGGACCTTGAACAAGCCCTTGATCCCTCCTTCTGTAATCTCGCCAGGACTTGGTGTATGGAGCCAGATCCTTAGGCCCAGCTGAGCAGTGCTCAGCACAAGACCCAAAGGGGTGTGTATGTAGGGGGGCTGGCGATCAGGATCTCTGCTAATCCTGGCAGCACCCAGAGGTCATTTGGGCCTCTTGTGTAAGTCAGAGTGACCTCGAGGCTGCTCTAACATGTTAATTTATAGCAAGGAGGGTTGCACAGCTGGGGACGGCAAATGCCAGGTGTCCCAACCAGACCCCTTCCCAGTTCCACACATCCCCTTCACAGAGGATCTGGAGCAGGTGATACAGAGTCCAAGCCACCCAGGGATTACCCCACAACAGAGGAAATCCCTGGCTGCCCTGCTATGGTGGGGTAGGAAGCAGGACCATACTTCCAAACCATTGGACTGTCTTTCTTTCTACCAAAGAGCTGGTCTGCAAATGACCTCACAAGGAGGTTGGCAGTCTTTGCAAGTGAACACAGCGCAGATCCCACCCAAATGCTGCCACCACTACTCCGTGCTGTCACCCTTGCTGCTTTCTGCCAACAAGCGTGCAACCTGCTGGAGAATTGCCGTCAGTAGTGGGCCTTGCAGGCCAGATGAAATCACTTGTTGGGCTGGATCCAGATCTCTTCAGGAAATGGCCCCTCCCATCAAATTTCAAATTAAAAAACTGTATTTTTAATTTCTGCCAAAACTCTTCTTGGCAGATGGCACAGTCTATGCAAAACCCCAGCAGAGCGGGAGAGAAGGCAGTCGTTCCGCACCAAAGTTCCCATTTGATCCAAAATGCCTGTTTTCCACCACCGTCAGAACAACTCTAACCAAGCTCTACTTTTCTCTGCCGTCCCCTTTGGTTTAATGGGGATAACGATAATGTTTTTTGTACGTAGCTTTTGACTTAACAACCCAAAGTGCTAGAGAAACTGTCACCTTTACTTTTGAGCTGCTTTTACAACCCATGATCAGCCAGGATTCACAGCAACTTGAGGCTCTCTCCCAATTAACATTCCCTTCACACCTCCCACTGCTGAAAGGACTGACACTAATAAATGTTGTTCTAAAAGGTGTTGATGACTGAGGCTAATTTTACTTTATTTCTGAAACAGTGAGTTGATTTTCACACAGACCTTCGCAGGCAGATTTAGGGCTGAAACTTCAGGTTTTTTAAATGGAAAAAAGTCAGCGTGATTAGGAAGGGAATGGTAGAAATCAAGGGTGGGGGTTGTTTAAAAAAAGACATTTCAACCAAAATCCAACTGTTTCCTTTTCCCTCCCCACCCCAATCCCCTTCTTAATTGAAATCTATCTCCCCACAACATTGTGAAGTCAAGCTTGTGAGCATGAGACAGGTACAAGGAGCTACACACCGAAACCCGCTATAAACAGCGTGACACAGATCACTGAGAGTGAAATGCAGACGAAGTTTTAAAAATAGCACAAACAGCGAAAAGCTCATCATCTTCATATGACTCTTTCCGCTTGGTTACTCTTCACTGTAATTAGTAACAGATTTATGGATTGAGATGTTAGTTTGTTGGGGTTTTTTTTTTAAATCTGAGTTTTGTGTCACGAGAATGTCCCTTTGAAGTTGTGCGTGGGAAGCAAAGCCCAGGCTTCCAGGAATCCCATTCGCAAATGATGGAGCTGGCCAAATAGTAGCTGAGAAATTATGCTTCCTGTCAGAGCTGGTCCGGTCATGCCATGACTTCATACATGTCTCACCTGGAGCAGAGGGCAGCGCGGGGCTGCTGCACAGGGGAGGGCAGCTCGGCCATCCCCCCTATTGGCATAGCGGTGAGAAGGGGGGTTTATATCAGGTTCACAAAGAGAAACTCAGCTTTTTCTGCTAGCAACTGGTGCCAGGCTGCGGGAAGGGGGATGCACTGATTTCACCAGAGTGGCTTGAAATGGAGATGAAGTGGGACAGGACATCAGGGCAGGCCAGACCACAGAAACCCAAGGCAGCTTGAGCAAGACCTAGCTTCTACATAGAGCTTCTCATCCAATGGCCCTTATCCGGGTAGGGACATGGACACTAAGGAAGGGGAAGAGACCCGCACAGAGGTGACGAAACATAGGACCTCGTTCTCCTCCAGTCCAAGTATAAGCTGGGAACAGCTCCACTGAAGTCAATGCCATTACCCTAAAGTGAATGGGAAACGAAGTCCTGTGCCTTGTTTTCCCCTTCTCTCTTGGCTCCCATTGCATCTGCCCAACTCCTTCCAGCTTCCTCCTTTGGTCATGCAACAATAAACTTGCCAGTAGCTCATCCTTGCATCTTTGAAGGGTTTATTTCCTCATCTCTCAGGGACCTGCTTAGTCTTTTTGTCCTTTGGCTTTTAACCAGGATATTCTGAGTCAGCCAATCCATCTTCACTCTAAGTCTCTTGGCTTATCTCCTGACCCAGTAAAATACACCAGTGACATTGGGTGAGGATTTGTGTTAGTCCTTCCCATCAATAGGAACATTTGAAAAAAATAAAAGAGAGGCGTAAGTTCATCACAGTGCTGGCTCCATTCATCAGGGAAGCAGCTGGACCCGGCCGATGCAGTGATTCACGTCCGGAGGTTTCGATTCTAGCTTTGCCCTGCTAAAAAGTTCTCAATGAGTGACTGGAGTCCGTGCAGCCCAACAGAGGAACACGCCATTTCTGAATGACTTCAGCACTTTACAGCAATGTGCCCTGGTGACTAGAAAGGCAAAGGCACCAGTCTGTCGGCAAGGAAGGATGGAAAAAGGCCAGCGTGATGGGACTGAATAGAGCCGAGGAAGATTCAAGGCAGAACATCAGGATAAATCACCGAGCAGGAAATGTGGTGAACTTGCCTGATCTGAGCGCTCATTTTACCGGATGATGAGTGTTGTTTCAGAATGAGAACAGAGGTGGCAGATGATGCCAAGCTGGTGTCATACGCAGCTGGGCCCCGACGCCCCCATGAAACACTTGTGCTAGGCACAGGCTGGAATTGCTTCCCTCTGGGGCTGAAATGCAGCCAGGTCTAGGGCAAAACACAGCTGCTGTTTGCTGGTGCCTGGAAATGTTACTCTACAGCTCAGGGCAAGAAATGAGGAGAAGCAATAATCGGCAGCATCCTCAGTGGGTGCAAATCAGTGCAGTTCCCCTGATGTCTGTGGAGCTGTGCTGATCCTGCCGAGCTGAATTTAGCCCCTTTATTCAAGCGACAGTGCATGGGATTGCAGGCAGGCACCATGGGGTGAGTGCCCAGTCTCTTGGGGAAAACACTTGAATCTTTCATCGTTGCATAGGGTCTGGTGTCTCTGGACAGTGCGTGACCTCAAGGGTCTTTGCTGCCGCCATCTTCCAAGGAAGATGCAGCATCCTTAGCCAGTCCTGACTCCCAGCCAGACACAGTTTTGCCTACAGCAGTGGTTCTCAACCTGTTTTAGACTCAAGGCACCCCTCAACAGACGGGAGAAAATGCCACCTCTTAGTTGTCACTTGATTTTGACTACAGAGAAATAATAAAAGCATATAAAAAAACTCAGATCACAACAGCTGAGAAAGGTTTTAACACTATAAAAACCTTGTTTTGCATCCTGTTGAAACACTATGAAACACTATAAAAACCTTGCACATGTGTCATGTACAAATGCCCACAGATTTCTATTTGAAGTCTCTGGGTTTATCTTGTGAATCCTGTGTGCACACATTGGGTGACACCCTGAAGCACCCTGGAAAAGACCTCAAGGCACCCCAGGCTGCTGCATTACCCTGGTTGAGGATTACTGGCCTACAATTATACCCAGGGTGCAAATTAAGAGGGAGCTTAGGGTGGGGGAGTGAGCCCCCCAATAAGAGATGACAGCCCCCCGTAAGATTTGAAAATCATAACCTAAGGGAGTCTCCAGTTGGATTGCTCCTTCACTTAGGTCAACTTATTAATCAACGAACTGGTTTAATTTTTATTGCAGACTCCCCCAACAGTCAAAGTGTAGTTCGGACCTTGGTTATGCCATGAAGGCGGACCTCATGCCATTCTTGCCTTTCCTTTGCACAGGTATAAGTGACCACGAAGGACATAGTCATGGAGATGCACACCTGTTGTGCAAGTCTGGAGGGGCAGCGTGCCAGCTCTTGCAGCCGCGATGAGTGACTCTGAAGTGTACGTTGGCTGAGTTTCAGCTGTCTGTATCCCTGTGTGGGTCCCCATGCAATAATCTTCCGTACGCGCTGGGAAGTAGAACAGGCACCTGTTGCTGCTATGCAAACATAAGCCCTAGACGTTGGCTCATGTCCCATCATTGCAATAATTTCTGACCAAGCATTCAGATCCCCAAGAGGGAGCTGTGGGAATGCAGATTTTGGCTCCCTTGGCAGTTTGGAGGGGAAAAGCACCTGGAGCCTCCTCAGAAACAGCCAGATTTTCTGGGTGGGCTAAATTACAAGGGAAGTCTTATGATTTCATCACAGGCCTTGTGACATTCGATTTCGATTTCTTACCCCTGCGTCCTTGCATCTTGAGCCCTGTGAGTTCACGAGATACATCATTCTAGTTTTTAAAAAGAGGACTCTTGTATCCCTCCCTGCCCCTTTAAATGCAGAGAAACATTTGGGAACATTTCCCAGTCAGCCCATAAAGGTTCGAAAGCCAGCAACATGTAAGATATTTTAAACTTCTCGTGATCGTTAAGTCCTGATCTGGAGGTGGGGGGTCCAGAATCGTGACTTTTGAATGCCTGAGGTGGTGATGCTGAAAAAAGGCTGGAAGGACAGCCTATGCCAAGATACTTCTTGTTCTCAGTGGAACTAGGAAGGGGAAACAGTCAGAGATAGTAAATGTTCCTCTTGCATTTTTGGTGGTGTTCTTCTTCTCAAGCATTTTGGCCATTCATATGTAAACCCTCAGTGGCTGTCTTTAATTGGCTACCGGGTAGCGTATAGTTGTATAGGTTATATAGGGGATGATCTAGTTGGGGCTGGTCCTGCTTTGAGCAGAGGATTGGCTTAGGTGACCTCCTGCGGTCCCTTCCAACTCTCACTTTTTTTTAATTCTATGACTGTAGGGCCCCAATTCTGGAAACACTTAGACGTGTGTCACATGTGAGTGATCCACTGGAAAAACAGCAGGGTTACTACTCATGTCTATAGCTGCTTGCAGGGTGGGGCTCCATCCTGGATCTGAATGAGTGGATTCAGGCTTTTGTGCCAAGGGACGTTGCCCAGAATAATCATTCCAGGAGAGCTTCCTGCATGTATTCTGGAACAAAAGACACATCTCACTGAAATAATACATGAACTTAGTTATTCTGGAAGGAAATCATTTGTAGTCCAGAACAGGAGCCCATGCAGGAAGCTTTTGCAGATGAACTGCCATGAAATAACTTATTCTATTGCAGTTATTCTGGGCAATTCCTCTACGTAGGCAAGCTCTCAGAAGGCAAGTGTTCTGTGCCCATTGCTACGCCACTGACTCGGAAAATTTCTCTGATGAGCATATACCGGAGAAACACTTTTTCCCGCAAACGGGAAGGAGGGAACAAAGATGAAATGCTGAAGGGTAACAGGGCAGATCCTCGGGGGTGTGAATCTGCAGAGCTTTATTCATTTAAATGCAGCTGTACAAAACTATACCAAGGAATTAACAAGTCCCATTGGGTAATATAAAGCCATGAGCCTGGTTTGGCTGGGAAGTTACATGGGGATCACAGATTCACAGACATTAGGACTGGAAGGGACCTCGTGAGATCATCTGGTCCAGCAGCCTGCCCCAGGGGCAGGAAGTCAGCAGGGGTCAGAGGAACCCAGCAATGAGACTATACTGGAAGCTGATTCAAAGTGGTATGGGAGAGCTTAGTTATTCTAATCCTTTTGTGTTTCAGTCCCAAAAAAACACAGGGGGGCCTTCCCCTTTCTCCCTCTCCCCTGCTTTTCCTGTGACTGGCCTTGCAGTCCCTGAAGTTGCTAAACGGCCAGTGAAGAAAGGAAAAAAACACAAGAAAAAGTGAGGTTATTTCTCAACCTGCAACAGTGACTTTGGGCGAGCTGGGCCAGATCTTCAGCTGCTCCTTGTCATGCATTTGTTTCGGCCAAGCTACTTGGCTTTTCCCCCAGATGAAAGTCTGTTCCCCAAGATCCTCTGGCACTGGCCTCACAGGTGCAAATTAAGCACACAGCGTTAAAATCAATGCAAATAAGTAATATTGACTTTGTTTCAAAGGCTGACACATTCTGTGACCGTGCTCCCAGTTAAATCTGCTAACATCTCAAATGAGTTTGGCAGAATTGCGAAGAGGATGACTGCACGTGTGTTTCCGAAAGGGTTAAAGGTTTCTTGGCTGACAAGGGCAATCATGAATGTAGATAAGCCAGCCGGGCATAAATTAAGGAACACAGTATTCAAGGCTGAGCGATTCCATCTAGCTCATTAACATTCTCCAGAGGTTTTCTTAGGCAGAGAGGCCCCTTTTACCTTTGCCAACCTATGAGGCCAATAACCTGTAATCCTGCCACCAGAAACAAAACCCCAGCACACGCAGTGAGTGGCTGCCAAAAGCACAGAATGGAGAGGCAGCGTACGCTCAGCTGACGGATGGTGACAGAAGGGTTTATTTCACAGTAGTCAGTTGACATTCAGGCTTGTGATGTTCTTTTTATTATTATGATTAGGATAATAACTCCCAGCTGCTGTCAAGAGACATGTCATTGGTTTTAAAATTGCAGGCCTTACCTGCTTCTAAGAATACCTGCATCTGATTATTTTTTTCAATCTAACAAACAGTTCCCGGTCGGCTGCTTGTTTCCATCTCTTTCGGCTGGGACGAGCAGTCAGATTTTGACACAGGAAGAACCAAAGCACTACAATTTCCCCCTGCACATGCACTGGCCCTGACTTACATCCTCCGAAGGCACGTGTGTCTGATACACATTTCTCTGTGTGCTGACTGCTCAGCTAATCACTTTGTGGTGAGGCCTCAAGTCTTCCTTGCATTTGTAGAATAAGCTCCCTCCTGCTTGCCCCTGCCTCACTTCTGATAATATTAATACTGAAGTTGTGCTTGGCTTCCTAATATTGTCAGAGGATATTTAGGGTCGGATTCTCTGGTGTACCTGCTTCCCCACAACTCCAGCTGGGAAGAGATGGCCAGTGTTAAAATGCAGAATACTTGGGATTAGTTTTTACTAATGGCTATGACATTTTTGCCAGTACTACAGTATTGTGCAGTCTGCAATACCCGATCCAGTCTGCCTCAGTAAACCAATGAAACTGGGTCTTACTCATGAAGTCTGCCCCTCCTATAAATATTAGGCCCCCATTTGTACTGGTTGACCTCCTGGGGGCTCTTTTATTCCAAAAACATAGATAGCACAGGCTTCCCTTGCTCCAAAAAGCATCTTGGTTCACTCATGTGGTCTCAGATAAAACCAGAGCAACTTCCCGAAATGCAGCAGTTACTCCAGGTTTTCCTGAGACTCACATTTAACCCACAGACGTCTGAGAGTTGTATTTCTTGACCACAGTTCCCCATGGAAGAAAATAATTATTCTTCTAGTCATCAAACTATCACCTCAAGGCTCAGAAACAGTCTGCAAAGTTCACCAACACCAGACACAAGCAGGTTGCCCTGGGTAGGGAACAATTTCTCCAGTCTTTGTAGCTACAGCACCATCTTGTGGGGTTTTATGATTCATACCTTGATTTTTGGGAGGTTTTTTGCAGCCACCTCTTCCTGCCATTCTAGCAATTCTTACGCAGCACTGAGCTTTCACAGCCTCTGAAAACCTGGGGAAAGATGCTGACTTACACAAAGGCCTTGTTGTAGCGCATGAAATCATCTCTAGGTCCGTGTAGCCCCAGCAGCACAGAGCCCAGCACAGACAAACCGCTGCCAAAATGGCACGGCTCTCTAGGTGGATTTTGCAGCCTATACTTAGTTTTGTATGGCTGCTGGCAGCTCCCAAGCCAGCTAGCATGAGGGTGGCTAAGGTATGTCCATAGGAACTGTGCTAGGTGGAAATAAGCATGCTCTAAGGGAAGCTGGAGGCAAAGGGCAGATGCCCTTTTTTTCCTTGCCACCTGCCATCTAGGAGAGAATCAGCACATGGCAATTTCTTACACTAAGATCATTCTAGTGGCAGGTCTCCCTCATAAGCATTGGAGCTTGCTTTTGTTCTTACGATCACCCCAAATTATGGATGTCTTTCTATGAACCTCGTAGGCTTGCACCTTGCCAGCCTAAACACCCCGTGCAGTTTCATTAGATACAGGAGTCTTCTTCCCTTCTTTGCTTTGCTTTCCGGGCTGTTAAACAGCTGCCGTGTTCCCCCCAGAAGTAGTTTCCTTTCAGTGACAGATTCATCCAGGGTCTGCATTCACTGAATACCCACAATTTTGGTCAATAGGAGATGTAGGTGCCCCTGGAAATGTGACCTATTGTTTTAATGAGAATTTTGTAATAGGTCTTAGGATTGTTCAGGCTGAAAAGCATCAGAAAGCAAAGTTATTTCATAGACATTAGGGGCCAGAAGGGACCCCATCAGATCATTTGGTCCGGCCCCGCCAGCCCACCCCCTCCGCCGTAGGCAGGAAGTCAGCTGGGATCAAGTGACTCCAGCAAGAAATATAAATATAAATTTCCCCATTATTTGTATAAGGACATGAGCAAAATCTTCAGAAGAGCAATACTGTGTGCTAAACTAAACAACTACTTGACCCTGTTTGGAAGATCAGAGGTTGAGCCACTGCCTCGTAATAGCCAGTTATCATGTAACTGGAGGAGTCTCAGGCAGGGGAACGTGTTGGTACTTGTCCGAAAGTTTGCAGTGTAAAAAGAGTATCGGAGACAGCTTTTGTTTAACTGCCTGGGTAGATCTGGAGTGAAGTTTAGTGTCATTCCTACCATCTCAATTGCATTCACTTTCAGCCGCTCTGAGCATTTGACTCGCAGCTTGCTGATGAACTGGATTTTATAGTTGTCTGCTTGGTAAGAGACTTAGTTAAAGATGGGGCAAGCAATGACTGTGTGACACTGACCCAGAGACGCCCATAGTACGGTGGAATGCGGGCAGCGCCGCTGAACGGTGACATACCTGCGGGAAACCAACATTATCCTATTACCCACCAGCAGCCAGATCCTCCTCCAGAGTCACTGAGTAAACAGCATCTGGCACCTCACAACGGGCAGATCACTAAGAGGACAGTGCTGTCATCAAAGCCTCTGTGCTTTAAGCCTAACCAGACCAGACAGGCTCAAGGTGAGAGTGACTGACCCTTTCCACTGGCATTCTTGTGCATCTCAAATCTGCTTGAATGATCTGAGGGCCCCCTAGCCTTGCCCCTCTCCAGCTTCTTCCCTGCTTGGCCTAATTTTCTCCGTTTAATTTGCCTCCAGCTGGCAGGCACACAGGAACAACCCTCCAGGAAATCGCAAACTCTGCCATCCCGGATGAACAAACCGGCGCGCGAAGCCTGGCGCTCAGCAACATCCCTGCAGCCATCAAGCAGTGGGTACACTCACACCCGGGAGCTTTCCTCTGCTAGATGAAGAAACACACGTGACTGCGAAAGGAAAATGAGCGGTAAGGAAAGTTATTGTTGCGACGGTCTTCCATGAAGTTAGATGAGCTTTATTTGATTTTAATCATGGCATGTGTCTCAAATGGTATCTCCTTACTCTGTTAGTAGCCAGAAATCCTCAGGGCCAGCCTGCGATATTCCTTATGGAGAAACAATACCTCCACGAGCAGTGAGCTCAGTCCCTCTGGGGAACAAAGGGCTTGTTGTTTGATCATCCTCTTTCACTTGGACTCAGAGCAGCAGATCCTTTATTAGAATACTGCTTTGCACACACAAGTGCAGCTGGTCTTGTCATTGTGGTGCTGAGGGGATAGCATTTGAATGCCCTCCCATTGTTTTATAGTTAATAGGCATGGAGCTAAAGAATGACGTGTCTGTAAACCTACTGCAACCTGCAGACACATCTTCACAGCAAACTTATTGTGGCAGGCAACAGTGCCTTCAAGCCCAATGTGCTGCTCCGATCTGGAAGTAATGTAGCTGCCATTGTGGAGTATTGTGCCTTTGATGATGCCTGCCTGCAAATGCCAGCAAATCTTGCTATGCTGCTTCTGATTCAGGAGGCCATCTTATCTGAAGCAGCATGATGTCTGAGGACCTGGCAGCCTCGTATCATCAGACTGTGGTGTGTACATGTCCTGCATCCCCCAACATTGCTAGAAACAGATTTACGTTATGAAACTTTAGTGAATTATTAACTGGGACCATGTCAACATACAGCAGGTAGAAGTTTAAAAGTTCATGGAGGGCTTGTGAAAGAGGACAGAGTAACAGGCCTGCAAGCCACAACCCAGAGCAGATACAAGGGGAACCGACCACCCCACCAGCCCATCACTGCTGTTCTGAAAAGTCCTTCCTGTACACCGAGGATAAACTGTCCATATAATCCTTCATATCTCTGCTAAGGCTACCAAAAAAGAGCCTAATCTGTGACTTTTAGGATTGTGAAAAGGCTGAGCACTAAACATGGAATGAGATCACCTAATCTGTTTCAAAGAGGCTAACAAATAGCGATGGTTTGGGGGCACAATTAGATTCAAACTTGTGCAATAGAGACCCTATAACCTGTTCCTAATGCCCTAGCTCTTGTAATGCCCTCATCTGGTGATGAGGAAAGAATAATAAAGGAAATTAGTCTACATCTGGTTATTTCTTTCTTGTAAAAAAAACAACAAAAAAAAGGAATGAGACCAGATGCCGAGCTCTTGAGGAGGTGGATGGAGCTGAGCGAGGAGGTGACGCTGGACGAAGATGCAACGGAGAACCGTTCCACATCGGTTAGGCAGAAGGAGAATAACACATCATCGGCCTGTGTGTGGAAGGATCTGCACCTGGCTGCTTGGAATGGTAACACACATCTGGTGAAGCAGCTGCTGAAGCGGGGGGCAATGATGGAGAGCAGGTGAGCACCTGTTGGCCGATAGCTGCCATATTATTTCAGGCTTGTCTTGCTTGTTCTCTGCCTGTCACTCTCTGACGTAAACAACCTGAATTTTCCTTGCTTCAACCCACCCAGAGATCAAAATGGATGGACACCCTTACACGGTGCTGCACTGAACGGATACCTCAGCATGGTTAAATTCCTCGTGCAGCGTGGCGCTGCAGTCCATGCCATGGATCAATCATGCTACACACCTCTGCACCATGCTAGCTGGAATGGCCATACCCAAGTGGCCGAGTTCCTCCTGGCTCGAGGAGCCTCAGCAACAGCAGGGACCATAGCGGGCCTGACCCCACTTCACTGCGCAGCAGCCAGTGGTCACACCCTCATTGTGCAGTTGCTGCTACAGCAAGGCACAGATCCTGCTGGTAGGGACACGAATGGGTGGACAGCACTGCACTGGGCGACTGTGAGCAGCTATCTGCACGTCATGGACTTGCTGATGTGCCATGGCCTCTCCCCAGACCTGGGCAGTGATGGAGGCATCACAGCATTGCACGTGGCAGCAGAGACTGGAAGAAGTGACGTTGTAAGGTTCTTGCTTGCAAAGGGGGCCAATATCAATGTCAAGGATGGACTGGGGAGAACAGCACTTGCCATTGCTGCAGACAACGGTGATCAAGAGGTAGGTCTGTAACATGGTGATACTTCATTATCCATTGATCAGGGCCAGCGAGATAGGAAAGATGGCCACCAGATTCTCTCCAGCCAGCTTCTTCAGTTAGAGTGGTCTAAGATGAACAATGATGCTGATTTACTCAGTTGTAGGTAGAACAAGCCTGGCTGATATTCTCAGCTGTAGACCATGGATGTTGTTTATGGCTTCCAGACACATACAGCTTTTCCTGTTGATTGTCCTCTGTCTTCTGACATGCCTCAGCATGGAAAAAATGAACCTGAATTAATACAAGGTTACTCTGACTGGTTGGCTGTTTGTATAGAACTAGGTAACTTCTGGCACGTGAACATGTAGTGTGTGCTCAGGAGGCTTCTCTGCAGGGACAGTAAATGAGTTGGGGATTTCCTCCCTCAATGATCAGAACACAGGCGGGAATTCAGCTGGTGGCTTTGAGATACTACAATGGAAGAGAGGAATTAGGAAGAATTTTCTCACTAGGCAAGTAGTAAAACACTGGAACAGGCTACCCCGAGAGGTGGTGGAAGAAGCTCCATCCTTGGAGGTTTTCAAAACCCAGCTAGACAAAGCTTTTGCTGGGATGATCTAGTTGGGGATGGCCCTGCTTTGAGCAGAGGGTTGAAGTGACCTCCTGAGGTCCCTTCCAACCCTAACTTTCTATGATTCTAGAAAGTCAATTTTTATGATTTTATGAATGAAATAACTAAAGCAGACTTAAAATTAAACTAATGAATCAGGAAAAATTGTCTCTGCATAGAAGTTTTCAATAATAAAAATTAATCTACAGTGCCTTGCCCCTTTGAGAATTTCTCAAAGTAGCAGACTGCTAAAATGCTTCCATGCTTAAACTGAAATCCTGGCCCTACTGTCACTGATTCGGTGGGACCCATTCCTTTGTGGGCTGCCACAACATGAACTCACTTTTTCTTTCCTCTTCCCCAGATTACAGGAGTATTGCTGAAAGGCAAAGCCAATGTGCACCTGAAGGACCACTATGGCTGCACAGCTCTCCACAAAGCAGCAGCCGGAGGATACCTAGCCATAGTGCACCTCTTGGTTAAGGAAGGAGCTGGTGTCAATGCTAGGGATGGTTTGAATCTGACCCCACTTCACAGAGCTGCGTACTACGGGCAAAGCAAGGAAGCCAGTTATCTCCTGGAGCATGGAGCTGACATCAATGCTGCTGGCTGGCTAAGCAAAACCCCGCTGCACCTGGCTGTGGAAAAGAATCATCTCCCTTTAGTGCAGCTGTTGCTGGGGAAGGGGGCTAGTCTCTCCCTGAGAACTTGCTGGAGTAAAACAGCAAAGGATCTAGCATTGCCAGGGACATTTCCTGGAGACTTGCCATGCACTTCAGAGAAGCTGGCAGGTGTGAGCTGAACCAGCCTCCAGCCCAAATGCAGTAAGCTCAGCCTGACAGGAGAGAGAACAATTTTAACCTCCTGTTTTGTCTGACACCATCATGTGAAGGAAACATCAGATTATCCTGTCTTCAAAAATGTACTGCTGTAATATGCATTTAATACTACGGATGAGATTAAACCATTTGCAGTGATGCATTTCATATGAGAAAAGACAGCCAATGAACACCAATATGAATCCCAAATCATAAAGAGAGGCAAAATGGAGAGGATGTAAGAGGTAGATTCTGGGGCCCAGGAAAGGATTGTGGGAGGAATAAAGCAATAGCAGAGAAGTGCCAGGTGGAGAAGTATGATCAGACACATAGGCCAGGCAGCGAGACTGAGCAAGACCATCCTTAAAATGCTTGCTGTCACGTGGCAGTAGGCATTGTAACTGCCCGAAAACCCTACTGGTTTAGTTTTGTTGGAGAAGAAAGAGCAAATCATCAGACAAAGACTATTTCCAATGCAGGCACCCTCCTTACACTAGAACAGACCTTTGTATGTTAGAATGATGTGTTACTTTATTCAGTGGCTGGACATTTAATAAAAATGCTTTCAGAAAAGCAATACTGAGTCAACTGGCAAATTTTAGTGCTTCCTAGCCTATGCTACAGGCACTTGTATCAGAAAAGCTGTTATTAAGGTAATAACTACACCTGCTGCCTCCCCGTAGGGCAAGATTCTAAATAAAGACAGAATATCATTTGTTTCCCGAAAGAAAAATAGCTCCAATCTGGAAAATGCTCCTGAGTAGTCACTTCCCTGCCTGCAGTTAAGATCTGACATATCCATTTCAAAGAAAGACCTGGGACAAGAGAGAGAAATGTGTCAACAGAAGTTAAATGAAAACAAGGTTGGGTCTCAGTTGGAGGTGGCTGAATAGCATTTGTCAAGCAATGGCAATAAACCATATTTTGCATTGCTCAACTGCATAGCTTTCCTGAATAAGGTATCTGCTGAATAATGCATGATCCAGCCAATATTTTATTTGATGAATCATTTTATTCAGCTCTGTTCTCAGTCCCTCCTGTAGAGAATAAAACGCGTTACAATAATTTTCACATCCATGGCCCCTTCTAGCCACTGGTGTCAAAGCACTTTGTTATTTACTTCTATTACTCATTTACAGAGCCCTTTCCGAGCATAGACTAAGGCACATTATTAACTCAACAAAAGCCTGGAGTCTCAGGCTCTGAGTCTACAGCTGGATCCCCCGCAGGCACATCCCTGCATCTAGATACCAGCCCTTCATATCAGCAGAGATCTGTGGGGGTGCAGGGGTCTACTACATGCAGGTTGTACAACTGGGGTGGACAGAGCACGGCAAAGCAAAAGACAATGGGTCAAGTGTGGAAAGAGAACAGGCAAAAATGATTACAAGTGATTATTAGAGGTGAATTAGTGGGGTACAGCAATCACAAAACATACTGTCAAGCCCTTTATATCCTTCCCAGAGGCTCTTATGATGCAATAATTAATCTCCCCATAAAGCAAAATGAATTTAGCTGTACATTGCCAGGACAAAAGGAGCTAACCCTGCTTCTCACCCCATCCCGGCTCCCCTGGGCTACCACTGTCAGTCAGCCCTGTAGGAAACTATGGTATTCCCAGGGAGCCTTCCTAGCCAGATTCTTATGGGGATTTTGATCTTCAGGGCGAACAAAAACCAATAATTTGATAAACAAACAGAATTTGTATTCAAATCTGGTATTTACACATTTCCCTCAAATGTGAACCCACTTACATCTGAAATGATGAAGCCCGTTTCAAATTAAGATACCATCCTCTAGTAAAATCATTTACATTAAAAAATATATAGTCAAGCAATATATGTTTGCTGCTGACATTTTAAAGAAAGACAATCCACTGAATTGATGGCAGTTACTTTGTTGAAGTGCCAAGGCTTTGTTGAAGTGGCAAACTAGTCTGACAGCACCAGGAGGAGGCAAGGAGAATATTTTCTCTCTTTCAGTTTAGCTGCTTCAGCTCAACTCTTTTTTCTTTCTTTCAGTGTTTCAAAAATGATTGGAAGTGGGAAAAGCGGGGAAGTTTTCCTCTTTCCAACTTAGGTCTGAGGCTCTAGTTCTATGAACTTGGAGAACGTGGTGGCGCAAAGGATCAGTTCAATTTATAAAATTAAAATCAAATTTCCTTTGTTTACTAAATATATTAGTTAAATACAAAACACATTTTGGTAAGCGTACTCTCTTCTCTTAGCTATCCAGAACATAGTAGGTATTTTGTTTAATGAATAAAAAAAATCTGAAAATCCCATTTTTGTGTGTTCTTAATTGAATTCCCATGTCTTTCTAAATGCAGATTCTTCCAAATGACAAGTAAAAAAAAATAAGCTTCTTTTAAGTAAGAATATGTCATCCCCCATTTTTAATACCATAAAATTGTGAAGCATAACGATCTGACTAAATGGCTGTTAGGCATTAAAAATGCTTAAATAAATATGCATACACACATACTGTGCTGTTCTGATTAGCAAACAGACATACCAGATTTATTGTAGAGGCTATATTTAGTTGCAAATCAATAGTTGTCTTCCAAATCAAGAAAGCCTTTCTGTCAGAAAATAATTAAAACATACAAATGCAACCTGAGATGAAGATTGTCAGTGTAATCAAGGTTTCTTCTTCGCTGGTTTACATTGTGAATAAAAATAGTGTTTTAAATCGTGTGAATTTTAAATCAATCTGCCCTACCTACATTCCTTCCATCTATCTGGACTGGCCTGCAGTCAATGCTGCTTCACTATTTTCCCTTTGCACAAGGGGGAAGCTGGGCTAGCAACAAACTTGTCCCTCTGCCGACAAATAGGATAAAACCCTGCACGCTATCTTGAAAGGTTTTGGACTCAGAAAAGTTTGTAACTCCCAGACAGATCATTTCATTCATTCATTCTCCCTATTCCCTACTTATAAAATGAGAACAAACTTCACAACTGGAATAACTTTGCCCCTGGAATGCAGTTATTACCGGGGTAGAACGAGAACAGCTGGCAAGCAGTGTGCACGGCTGCGTGTGGTGTGTGTATAGGAGAGAAGAAGAAATATTGGTGGGCACCAAGGCAAAAGCCTTCTCTGGGTACCCGCTAATACAGTGCATATCTAAAGCACAATGTCTCTATCAATAACATGAGGTACATCTCACCTATATGTATATACATACATACAGATATATTATATGTGACACCTACACCTATTGCACCATTTTATTATTACAATTATTATTTCTAATGTCCAAATCAAATTAATTGTGTCTTTAAATATCCATGGGCCATTTAGCTTCAACCAGGCCAGTATCCTGCCTCCCAGACTAGTAGGCCTGGGAACACAGACACTCCCTATATCCAGGCAGGCATCTTGTGTGCAGGTTTGGGCCTGGGAATTCAGACACCCCCAGCCACACTGAAACAGTCAGGGCTAAAGCATCCCTGGAAGAGTTGCTCCTGAGAGAGCAAATAGCTGTACATGCTTCTCGGCCTCCTGAAGGCTCAGATCAAGTGTGGTGGCTTCTTAACCTGGCAGAGGAAACTCCATGTATCCGTGTCCAAGAAGGCAGTTTTCCTGACCCACTTTGCGGGAGAACTGCTCTTCTGGTTTAGTACCTGCCAAGACACAGCGTCTTTAAGCCTAGTTGATGCATATGGGAGTCTCCTCCCTTGCTTGCTCTGAGGGCCTTACGGCTAAGGGCAAGTAAAACTGAGGGGCATCCAAACTCTAAGATTCTGGGCTTGGGTCTGCACATAGGACACCCACCAAAGGTTTTGGAAACATCATGAAGCCCCAGGTGTGGGTGGAGGATGTTTGCCAGTAGTAGGGCCACTTATGGTTCTGGACTCCTGGATCTGGAATTAGTTTTGTTAATTTGACCTTGGATACAAATTAAAAAATATATATATATAAATAAAAAAAGAGCCACCCCAGCTTCTCCAAGGATGATGATTAGAGGTCATCTTTCAAACACTCGAGTCCACCCACGGCACCCCTGCAAGGGTGTCTGCCTCCTGCTTTAGTGGGACCCTGCAGCCTCCCCGCTTTGTGACACAGGAGACTGGGCAGCATGGACTGACGTCCGACACAGTCGAGGGCAACCCTTGTTTAATGGCTTTATGCCCAGGCCTGTATCTCCCCCATACTGAGCCCGTGAGCAGCTCTAGGATATTGAAAAGCAGGGCGTGCATCCTCGGATAGACACCAACCCGCCTTTTTCTCCAGCTGAAGAGAAACTTGATGGCTTACAAATACACTAGTGAGGCAGTACTCTACTATTCAGTGTTAAGACCAAAGCAAAAACAAATACAACTATTGGACTGCGTGCTAATTTGCTAGATTCTGCATGAAGTTAAAAAAAACCCACAAAAAAATAGGAGAACTGCTCTTCTGGTTCAGCACCCACTGAGGTGCAGCGGCTTTAAGCCTAGTTGATAGGCACGGGAGTCTCCTCCCTTGCTTGCTCCAAAGGCCTTACGGCTGAGGGCAGGGAAAACTTGGTGGCATCCAAACCCCAAGCCTCCGGGCGTAGGCCTGCACATAGGATGCCCGCCAAAGGTTTTGGAAACATCTGAAGCCCCCAGCATGGGTGGAGGACGTTTGCCAGTAGTAGGGCTACTTATGGTTCTGGACTCTTGGATTTAGTTTTGGCTAATTTGGCCTGGGATTCAAATTAGAGAGAGAGAGAGAGAGGGAGGGAGGGAGGGAGAGATGTATGTTTGTACAGATAGATAGAAAGATCTCTCTATATGGGTAGATATAGGGATATATCCCTAGATAGATAGATCTCTATATATGGATTGATATAGGGCTATATCCGTAGATAGATAGATGTATGTCTGTACAGATAGACAGACAGACAGACAGACAGATAGATAGATAGATAGATAGATAGTCTGTAGACCCTGTGCATCCAAACTGGGCAGTCCGCGGACTGTGCCCCTCTCCCACGCCCCAGCTCTGTGCCTGGCCTTTCGCGTCTGAACGGCTGGGCGCGCCGGGGAGGTGGGACGCTGGCCTGGTGCAAGCTCATCCCGTGTGTCAAGACACGGTTCGTTTGATCTGGGCGCTGGAAATCATCATTGCGATGATCCTACAGCGGTGCAACGAGGGCAGCTTGCGGGGCAGGCGCGCACCGCCGGGGGCGGGAGGGGCGTTCCCCGCTCCGAGTGACGCAGCGCTGGGGACTCCGCCCCGGCCGGGCCGGGCGCTGGCGGGAGCCGGACCCACGTGCTCGGAGGGCGGCGCCGGGGGCTGCAGCGGCCGACATGGTTTTCCTGAGCCTGCAGTGCTGGCTCCGCCGCCGATCCACCGAGCGGCGCTGGCGGGTGTTGGAGGAGCTCCAGTATGCCCGGGTGAGTGTGCCCCACTGCCCCAAAGACATGCACCGCCTGTTTGACCTTCCTCTTGGCGAGGGCTGGTTTCGTTAGGGGGGGTCCTGCCAGCCCCCCTGCTTTCCTGTGCTTGCTTCAGCCCAGCATCAAGAGCAGGGGCTGCCCTAGAGACCAGTAAGCCCCTGGCTCCCTTAGAGACCAGTAAAGCAGCAAAAGGAAACACCAGTGGTCTCGGGGTCACCCCACAAACATGCTTTTGGTGCAGGTCTCCGAGGGGGCGTAGGGGCACTTGCTCTCCCGGCCGAGTTGTGCGGGGAGCTGTACAGCTAGGGGTTGTGCTCCAGCTAATGGCCTTCCCTTTGGCCCCGCGGGTTGCAGGAATACATGCTGGCTCATTGTGCATGACTGGTTTCTCCTTGTTTCTGCCTGTTAAATTGTATGCCGCGTCTAAAATGGATCACGTTCGCGTGTGCTGTGCCACTGAGAAAATTGCGGTCCTTCCTAGATGAGCGTCTCTCCCATCTATAAAGAGTTGTGTGGTGCTTGATGGCCAGAACTTGGCTCTCTGTAAAGTAGAAGCTGTTTTGAGAGCTTCGTTATTAAATGCTCTACAGAAATGCAAAGGAGTATGTATTTTCTTGGTTTTTGCTTTAGCATTTTCGTGGAAGAAAAAACCGCTGCTATAGTTTGGCCATACGGAGTATTCACAGAGCTTTTGTGAAGGCTACAAAGGCCAGAAGATTCAAGAAGAGATTCATGAGAACGGTAAGGACCAGAATATTAGATGTAAAACAACCTCCAGCCTGCAGGTCAGATGTGGCCCCCAGGGCTCGCCATGGGTTGGGAAATTTGGCAGCGGGGAAGTGGTGGCAATTAATACAGCCACCCTCCCCTGCTGCCAAAGCCTGGGCATGGTCTGTTGGGCCCAATGGGCAAAAAAGGTTGAGCTCCACTGATGCAAACAATAAAAGCAAGAGAAACTAGAGCTTAATTTGATCTTGCCCTTGCTCTGGTTGGGGGATCCCAAAATGCTTCACAGTGCTGGTGAAGAAGTGCTGAAAGCTCATGTACTTTGCCACCTGCAGCAATAGGAAACTTAAGAAAGCTGTAGCCATGAGAAGAAATTTTTCTCAGAACACCCTGTGTTCATTCGTTAACTCTGAGCAAATCCACATCTAGTTCTGTAACAAAAAATACTGTCAGCTGAAATGTTAACTTACTTATATCTATCATTTGGGTTTTTTAAAGCTCTGGATTACTAGGATCGAAGCAGCCTCTCTTGAACATGGTTTGAAGTATCCTGGTTTTATAAGTAATCTTGCTAAGGTAAGTTGTGGGCTTGAAAAATATTTGTATTGAGGTGTCTAGCTGTCCAAATGTCCTGTTAAAGTAAACTTATTTACACCCAGAAAGCCTCACAGTTTTGCTGAAGAGTGGTTATTGACGTTTTTCCTGATCAGTTCAGTAACATAGTCATGTTTTGTAATCGCATCTATTTCTGCAATGTGTCATCTCAGTAGGATAGAAGCATCAAAAGATTTATATTCTACCTTTTCTCTGCCAAGTTTAAATAATCACCATTTTCATTTGTATTTAAAGGATCTTGTCAAAAACTTTCCTTACCCATGCCTCTACTTCACTTGTTCAGATTGAGTGGCCTTCCTCTTGTATTAGTTTAAGAAGTCTGAAAAAAAGTAGAACTTGAGTTAGTAAAAGCACATTTTAAATGTCCAAATTGTCTTCTGGTGGTTGTGGATTTCAGAGCAAGGGCAGTGAAATTCAACAGTCTCTTTCTCACATGTATTCTTAATGCTGAGACACTGGTCTTTAAAAAACACACACACGAAAATGGGAATTGTAAAATTGATTGCAGTGGAGTTGTAAAACGAGAATTGTTTTTATTGTTTTTGTAAAAGCTTGTGTCCCTGCTCATTACTGCAGAACGCTATATGTAGTATAAAGTAGTATACATAAGTGACAATGTCCTTCAGTATTTTCTCCGAGTTTTCCCCTCGCCCATTAGGACTTCAGAGTAGTTGCATAGAAACCTTAAAAGTAGTCTCTTGATTAATTCACATACCCTCAAAGTTATCTAGTAGTAAAGTTTTAACCAACTTTTGCTAATACTTCCTCTTGTGACACTTGATAACTAAGAGAATAATGTATTCTGTCTGGAGATTTGGATTTCTCCCAAATGCCTTTCAAATCCCCCCCCCCCCCCATATCTCCAAACAGTGGGTTAACTTATCCATAAGAATGTCCAGCCTACATCTGGTTTCTTTAATATCTTGCCCTTAGATAATCTACCCATTGTTCCATGTGTGCTATAAACATGGCAGTGTATAGCACTGATCCTGCAGTTCCTTCTTTGCTAGATGCCTTTTAAGGGTCTGTTCTTGGGATGCAAAGCCCTGCTATAAAAATCAGTGGGAATAAGCTGCTGTTTACCACCTCTTGAGATCAGGCCCCTAAAGGATAGCCAAGCTTTTAATTTTTTAAGTTGAAAGTAAGTGGTATTGCCAAAGAATGTTACAGAGTCTGAAAAGCTATGCAAAGATAATTGATGGACAGGATTTGGAATTGAACACTGAATTTTCTCCTTAAATCTGCATCAGACATCTAGTGGCATGATAACTCAATCAACCTTCTGTGTCTGGTGCTGCTTCTCTAAAGCGGAGAGCATACTTTATTCAAGGAGCTTGGAGTTTCTTGGCTGGGGTTTGGTACAGAAGTGCAAAATACTGTTCCAGTAAAAATTCTCATCCATTTTTGGAATCTAGTTATCTTTCTTTGCTAGAATTTGAAAACTAGAGCTTTCAAGATTTCCTTCATGGAAAACTACAGGTTATGATTAGAACTGTAGGTGCTGGGGTTCAGTGAAGAGGTTTTCTGCAAACTTGTGGATGCGGTATTTTAGATTACGTGATGCATCTTGGTACATACGCGGTAACAAAGAATATTG
This sequence comes from Caiman crocodilus, assembly GCA_030014935.1. Classification (NCBI taxonomy): domain Eukaryota; kingdom Metazoa; phylum Chordata; order Crocodylia; family Alligatoridae; genus Caiman; species Caiman crocodilus. The sequence continues at coordinate 14,381,925 of JAGPOW010002149.1, forward strand.
CTGTTTTTATCAGATAACATTTTTCAGCTGAGAGATTAACAAAACAGAACCATGCGTCTTGCGAAGAGCTCCAGATAGAAAACATTAAGCACATCTCTTAATGCATCTTAAACATGCATTAAAATTTTATTTTAGTTTTCTGTAATTAAAGTTTTCTCCTCTTAACTGATGATTATACTTTCTTTCAGTGCCAGGTGGAACTGAACAGGAGAATGCTTGCTGATTTGGCTATTTATGAGCCAAAGACTTTCAAATCCTTAGCAGCTTTAGCCCAAAGGAGAAGACAAGAAGGCTTTCTTGATGCCCTTGGAGATGGAAAAGAACCAGAAGGAATATTTTCACGTCTCGTGCACCATTACTGATGTGACAGACATAAGCAGTTGCAGAGGTTTGTTCTAAGTAGGGACCTGCCTTGTAATGTACGTTTACTCTCTAAGTACAAAAAGGAAACAAGACCCTTAGGTCTGGGTGTCGCTTTTCTGTTAGACTGATCCCAATGGGGCTTGGTAAAAATTGTTAACCAAACTCTGCATGGATAAATAATAAAACTTGTAAAAGTCATTTAAAAATGTAAACATTTCATTTTGTAACAGCCTAATAAAGATGTATTTGTTCTTTTTTTAATATTACAGAAGGCTTGGATGAGTTGCTGCTGACCTTACATTACAATAAAAGGTACTTGCAGAGATCTGATAACTGATAATCTGATACAGATGAAAGCAGCCAGTCAGATATGTTGTACCTGCCATATTGAAGGTTTATGTTGAAAAGCTGTGGCTTAAAAGTATGATACATAAGAAATAGCTGCTAAAACTTAGTGAAAGGAAAGTTTTTAATATATTAGAGTTGGTATTGTTAACGCTCCAGCCACTAGATCACATGTAAAATAAGTCACTTAAACATTTAAAAAAAAAAAAAATTACCAAAAATCTGAGGTATGAAAAGACAAAGTAATATAGTCAATGATGCAGTTCCTTCATTTAAACATCAATTCATCTTGCCACTTAATGGCCAGACAAACTTAGAAGCTATTTTAATTGAAACTGAGTTTGGTATCCAGGTCGTAGCTGTGTTGGTCTAGAGAAAAAAAGCAATCGGGACTCGTGGTAGAATTGATGACACCAACAAGATTTTTTTGCCAGAAAAAATTCTTCAAGTGCAAGCTTTTAGGCACAAACCCCCTTCATCAGGCATTGGAGAAAAGATGGCAAAAGTTCTCCCGGGTAGAAATGGACATTCGCATTTCATAGGATTTCGCGGAGGAGTCGATGTTGGCAGTCGGGGCGGGGGACACAAGCTGTCACGCGAGAGGGTGATAGTTTGACCCCTATTCTTAAAACTCGAGGAACAAGTTTGCTTCGTAGCGTCTTTTACTGGACCGGCTGTAAAGTCTGTCGAGGCGACAGGGCGTTCGGAAAGTTTGGCTCAGGGGACCGAGCGACCCTGCGTGGCGTTGCAGCGCCCGTCAACCTCCTAGCAGCAGAGTTGCTTGCTTCTTGTTTGCTCAGTGTTTGAGTGGAAGCCGTTCTCTCGCACCATGGCAGAGACGGGTGGATACCAATCCCTGCCCTTTGGTGCAGTCTCCCTCCACCCGGCCGTGAGGGCCTGATACCACAGGACGAGGCAAAACTGCGGGTTCAATGCAGGCAGGACTCGGCGTTTCACGCTGGCGTGGCCGGAGGCTAGGCTAGGCTAGGCCTTGCCTGCTGGCTTGGGTGTGGGTTGGGTAGGCCCGTGGGCGGGGGAACCGGAAGCGAAGCTCAGGCACCCGGAACTTCCGGCCGCTCCACCCCATTCAAATTCCCAACGGGTGCGTCACACCGCCTACGTCAGCACGCAGCCTCGGCGCGGCGCCAGCCAATGAGCGCGGGCAGCCTGGCGCGCTCGGCGAATGAGCGGCGAGCGGGGGCGGGTGCCGAATGCCGGGGCACCGCCCGGCTGGCAGGCTGCGCAGACGAGGCGTCGGCAGCGCAACAAGATGGCGGCGGCGGCAGCAGGCAGCGCGGCGACGGCTTCGGCGGTAGCCGGGCCGGCCCTAGGCGTTGGGGGCCTGCCTGCGGCGCCGGGCCCCGGCGCGGTGCTGATCGGGGACCGGCTGTACTCGGGGGTGCTGATCACGCTGGAGAACTGCCTGCTGCCCGAGACCACGCTGCGCTTTACGCCCTCCATGAGCAGCGGCCTGGACGCCGACACCGAGACTGAGCTGCGCGTCACGGGCTGCGAGCTCATCCAGGCCGCCGGCATCCTGCTGCGCCTGCCGCAGGTGAGCCGGCCTGGCTGGGCCCCACTGCGCCGCCGCGGCCTGCCGGGGAGCGCCCGGCCGCTGTCGTCATCGGCTGCGTCACGCCTGGCAGCGGCCTAGCCCTGCGTCACAGCCGGTAGCGCTTCCTGGCAGGCTTAAGCCGGCTCCCAGGGCCAGAGGAGAGCTGTGTGTGGGGGGGACTGCACCTTCCCTTAAACACTCCTCTTCCGGGCTCACCCGTTCCCAGCCGCTCCGAGCAGTGTTTAGCGCTGGCCGGATGCGACACTAGGTGCAAACGTCATGTTTTTTGTTCCCCAGGTGGCCATGGCTACCGGACAGGTGCTCTTCCAGCGCTTCTTCTACACCAAGTCCTTCGTGAAGCATTCCATGGAGGTAAGGAGCCCGGCCCACTCCTGCACGTCTAAGTAGCCGGGCTTGTAGCCAGGCGCAAGGTCCCTCCCCAGCCCTGACGTCCAGGAAATGGACGTGCGGGCGTCCCACGTAAAGCGAGGGAAACTTGTAGACGTTTAGTCACGCTCAGTTTTACTTATCTGCACTACTGCTAGCAGTGATTGTGCCAGATTTTGAATGCTCCTGTTAATGCCATTTTGTTCTCTTGCCATGTCTCCGTTAAACATTCAGGTCGTTTGTAGAAGTGAAGCCAAACCTCGCTTTTTTGCCCTGTTTCTATTCCAGCACGTGTCAATGGCTTGTGTTCATCTGGCATCTAAAATCGAAGAAGCACCAAGGCGCATAAGGGATGTGATTAATGTGTTTCATCGCCTTCGACATTTACGAGAAAAAAAGTAAGCTTGGAGTCTGGAATATAGCGTGCGGGGCTCGTTACTTTCTTCAGTTTTGATACGGAGGCGCTGAATGTTGTGGCCTGAATGTAGCGTCTCTGTCAGTGCTGCCGTTCCTACTGGAGACAGCTTTTGGGGAAGTAGGAATACATTGGGAAAATGTTTGAGGAGTTAAAAACATAAAATGAGTTCAGGTAATCTAGAAAGGATCTCAACCAGATACCTCCTTGTAGCATAACAAATATTTGTGCTTCAAAATGCAGGAAAGAGTTCAATGTGCACTTGTATCCAATGCAAGATAAATGCCTCTCTGTCTTACTTGATGGCATCTAAAAATTTCTTTCAGGAAACCTGTACCTCTAATACTAGATCAAGAGTATGTTAACTTGAAGAACCAAATCATAAAGGCAGAAAGAAGAGTTTTAAAGGAGTTGGGGTTCTGCGTCCATGTAAAGCACCCACATAAGGTTTGTATTGCATTCGGTTAATATATTAAAATACATGTTTATCTTGCACTGCCCACTTCAAAAAGACAAAACCTGAATGAAAGCTGTTTGCTTGGCATGATGCCGCTAGTGATCTTAGTGAAGTTAGTTTACTATGATCTTGCTATCTTGTTTCTCATTCAAGAGATTCTTAATAGTGGGTCTTATCTCACTGGTGAGTGAAGACTGGAGGTGGATGCAGATGTTAAGTACTGGTTAGACATAACTGTACTTGGATCTTCCCTGACTCTTAGCATGAAAACAACTTGTTGTTGTATGAGCAGGTAACCTTGGTATTAAAATACAAGCAACTCTAAGGCTCTCAAATGACTGATCCTTCATGAAATAAATCCTAGCTTCCTAAGATGAGAAATTTGTCACTGCCAATGGGGTGACTATCCGTTCGTTCTAATAGCCTGCGCATGCTGCTCCTGCATTTCTCATTTAGTCAGTCACTTGTGTCATGTAAAGAACTACCCCTTTCTTTTGCGCCCTAAATATCTATTTTCCATCTTGAAGCATCAAAATACTGCTGCAAAGCCCTTACTGGTTGCGACAGGTCAAACATGGAGATGAAATGCTCCTTGTTTTAACAAGTCACCGCTTTTGTCCTTAACACTACCCACAGTAGGCATAGGTAAGGAAGCTTTTGTGCTCTCAGAATTTGTCACGCTCCATTCAGGTTTCTCGCCTCACCACTGCAGTCTGATTTTTGTCACAAGACTTGAGGGGCTCTGATCACAGGACTGAGCATACCTCCAACTGCTGACTCCTGTGACTTTTTTCCATATGTAGATCAAAGAGAATTTTTGTTTGCCTTGCAAGCTGCATGGGCACAAAAGAAAAAGTTGACTAAGCTTCTTCCCAGTGGATTTGAAGTGTGGTGTTTGCCACTTGATCCTGCTGGCACCTGTAAAAGAATGTGGAGCTCTATAGGAAAACCGCATCTATTTTGAAAACTGAGTTGAAAGCAAGTCTTCTAGTTGACTAAAATGATGCCCGACTTTGGAAGATGCCCTGTTAGGAAGATCTTCCACATAAACCTTTGCAGCCTATTTTTTTTTTTTCCCCCCCCCCTCTTCTGGAAGACAGGAGCTGCACAGGTAAATACTGGGCATTTGTGCGCACGCTTTTTTTTTACGGATACTAGCACCTAGGACAGAATAGCAGATGCCTCATGGATGCCCCTCTGAGTTAAATACTTGGCGCTCAAGATTCCTGGTAATAATTTGATAACCCATATCTTCCAGATAATCGTTATGTACCTTCAGGTATTAGAATGTGAACGTAACCAACACCTGGTCCAGACGTCATGGTAAGTTGATTTTTCTTGTTCTAAGAGACCAGCAGGGGCAGTGGCAGAAATATGTCATTTGAGGCACTCTGGGCAACATTTGCTTTAGCCCACAACTGTGTCCATGAGTAATCCACTCCAGTGTTTCCTGGAGTGCCTCAACCTACTACCCAATTGTTGATCGGCCTGTCAGTTTCAGGCACTGTCTTTAAATGGTAAGGTAGCTTTAAACCCTCACCCTTGCTCTATCTTCCCTTCTCTCCTATCATTCATCCTCCCTTTGAAGCAAATGTGTTCAGTGGTTATTTCTTGGTAAATCACACATACAGTTCTAGTCCTTTCTTGAAGTTCTTCGTTCCCAATACTTGGTCTGTTGATTGCAACAAGTGCATCGAACTCTCAGCACACATCTTAAAACAAGATGTGTTTTGATTCACGTGGATAATCCAAGATGTCGGCTCCTAAGACTGGAAAAGCTCACTGTTTTACATTTGACACGAACAGTCTTCTGCTTGCCCTGTCTGCTTTCACTGTAGTGAAAGCAACTCACTTGGGGATGGGTATTTAATGTAAAATTGCAGGTTTCCATTTTTAACAAATTGGTAATTGGTGTAACAATGCCATTAATTAAAATTGGGGTAATGAACCTAACGATCATATTTCTGCTGACTGAACTGTCTGGTACTGTGCCCTGTTTGGTAGAGAACCTATTTTGACTTTTCTTTTCTGTACTCTTTTAATCAAAGGGTAGCCTCTGAGGGTAAGTGACTAAGACTTCTCCTCTGCTGCCCAAGCGCTATGGTGCAGGGATAGCTGCCGTCTTCAGTCAAACCAAAGCAGGCTCTACAAAGAGAAGGCTGACTCTAGACAGGTGGTATATATACGATAGTATAGTAACTGGCCAACTGCTGCTTGTGCTTATCCTTTTGACTGTTTTTATTGTTCATTTTTTGTTGTTGTGCCTTTTGGATTCTTGTAAGTTTTTAGAACTTGATTGTCAACGTTTTGAAACCTGCTAATGTTAAGTTTCTAGGACTGTTAAAACTGCTGTACTATCTTCACAGTGCAAAAAGCCATTTTAAGATGAGACTTGAGTCTTATGGGATGGGGGAGGGAATGCATTAAGTGATTAAAAACTGTGATAGACTTAATTTTTTTTTTTTTTGCCATAATTTGTGTAAATTATCTAATCTGACCCTTATAATGAAAGTTTACCATTCAGAATTAAGGGAAGTTAATGCCATGGGATGTTTCTCCCACTACTGGATTAAGTAGTGTTAATGCATGCAGAATTCATATAAAAACGGGGGGGTTTAGCTGCTCATATTCTGCCTGTTCCACATGGGAAGAAGTAACCACAGTAAAGCAATGTTACAGTCTTTAAGATGTTCTTGGGACATGGGTTTTTATACGTATATAAATGTGCTCATGGTGGTTGCTCCAGTATCTGAAAAGTGGGTATCCAGTATAAACGATTATTGAAATGTGGTAGTTTTCCAGCATTGCTGTTTCTAAACTATTGTAACAAGAATTCATTCCTGTGTACACCCAGACCCAGAGCCTGATGTTCGAGTGCACAGGTAGCAGCCTGTGAACGTGCTGTGTTGTTAGTTTGGCAATTGTGAAAAGAAACAAGAATCGTCCTTCTTGGGAATCCTGCGGTTCCTACTGTCCGCCTATGTGTCATCACCTTCTTAACAAAATTGATTTGTTGTGGCATTATATTTCCTTGAAAGCCAAGTGTCAAGGTGCAAGATAAACTAATAGTTTTTGCTCCTGCTTTTCCACAGTCACAGTCATTCTGTTAGGACTGAGATGTAGGAAAGGTCCTCAGTGCCTATGTACATACCTTTTTCAGTTGTTGCAGTGGAATTCACAAGCATGTCCTATTTGCTCTCTGTAAATACAATTTTCTGTAAGCACAGTTTAGATGGACTCTCTGGGCTCTGGGGTGGGTGTCCTTGCGGTAGTGAATCCTTGTATCCTGGGTACCCACATGGTCAGTTTTGGACTTCGTTCTGAATGCTTGTTGCAGAAGTATACAAAGGCCTTTGTTCTGGGCTGAATTCAAACATTACCATCTGATATCCTGCCTGAAAGAAATGTTATATTCTTTTTAAAAAACTTAACCCAATTGAGTATTTTATTTGCCTGACTAATTTAAAGTGCAAAGTACTTGCATCTGAATTTAGGGTCTTAGAATTACACTTTTTTAAAAATGTACTGACTGTGGAATATGTGCAATATCTTACAGTTTTCTCATACTGTGAATATTCATTTTAAGCAACCTTGTTGAAATGGGACAGTTTGGAAATGATACTTTCATATGCCAAAGAAGAAGAGATCTGCCTGAAACAGCCTTCTTCAGCATTGATGTTCCCCAAAGCACAGATTTCTTCTACGGCTACTTTTTTACATCAAAATGGATTCTGTTCTGGATGATATCTCGCTGATGGAGAATTGACATGTTGCCACGTGAACCATACTGCGGATGTGGGCACGAGCTGCACTGGATTGCTTTTCCCAGAAGAACTCCTTTGGAATCTGTGGTTTTGAATGGCACCCTGAGTCTACATGTTTCTCCACATATGGGATTGAGCCTAGATTGCTATAACTGAGTACTTTTACAGATTATATTGTATGTTGCCTCTACACAAACTTTTGTTCATTGCATGAGAGCAGGCCAGTAGTTCTAGAGGAAAGAAAAGTGAAGTTAAAATTGGTTCTCTTTCATAACAGAGTTATCACAACAGCCAGTCAGTCATTAACTTAACTCCCAACCCCTTGTTCCTTCTACTTGAGGGATTTTTTTAGTAGACTAATTTAACTTCTCTTTAGATTCACAGGAGCATAGACCCTAACTATAGTAATTGAATGCATAGCAAAGTAGTTCATGTAGAATTAAAGAGAGTAGAATGCAGGGCATAGCAATTTTCCCCCTTACTTGTTTTTCAGGAATTACATGAATGATAGCCTACGAACGGATGTCTTTGTCAGATTCCAGCCAGAAAGCATTGCCTGTGCCTGCATATACCTTGCAGCGAGAACACTGGAGGTGAGGGTTTTTCAGTTGCTTAATGTAAAAACTTAAGTTTCTGTTTCTTCATAAAGTCAGAAAGCTAATAGTCTGTGACATCTTACAGATTCCACTTCCCAATCGTCCTCACTGGTTTCTACTGTTTGGAGCAACAGAGGAGGAAATTCAAGAGATTTGTTTAAAGATTCTGAAGCTCTACACTCAGAAGAAGGTTTGTATGCGTATGCCGACGTGAGATCAGTATAGACAACATTTTGTCATAAGTTGGGGCAAGTTATCATCTGATTGAAACCTTTTGTAAAATTCCAGTGAAGCGTGATGCAGACCCCCAGAGGTGTATCTCTTGCTCTTAGTCTTTGTGGTAAATAGGTAGCTTAATACAACTAAGTGGAAAGTTGACCTCTTCCATTTGCATTTTTGTAGGTTGACTTACCTTATCTGGAAAGCAAAGTAGAAAAGAAAAAGCTAGCCCTTGAAGAAGCAAAAGCCCAAGCGAAGGGTCTGATACCAGACGGAACCCCCAGTTTGGATACGGCATCAGGATTTTCTCCTCTTCCTAAAACTGGTTGGTGTTGTTCATGTGTAAAATATGGTCCTTTGCCCTTTATCTCAAGATATAATGTGCTGTCAGTTACTGAGTAGAGATCATCTCAGTGAGGCTGTGTCCAGTTGCCTGTGGTACTCCAGTTAATGGCACATTAGGCTGCTTGCCTTCAAAATGATGATGTGAGCTGTTCTTTGTGGAGTGGGCTAGGTGGACACTTGGCTTCATCCCATTCAACAACAGTTCTCTTGTTAACACTTTTAGCATGTAAGAAATATAATATAAAAATCTTAATTTTAATGGGACGAGCAGCGAAACCAGTTTCAGATGGAGAAGGTTTCATGTTCTGTTCTCAAATAATTTATGCTGCAGGAATTTCATACCTGCAAGTAAAGGAAGGAAAGTGGCTTTGTATGAAAGAATTATTTCAGGCCATGAAGGCAGGTGCCTGCCATTCTAGAATTTGTTTGCTTTCTAAAGCCTAGTTGTTTATTTGTATCCACACACATCTCCACTTATATAGTTTTCTTTATTTATTTTTGTGCTTCCAGAGTCTCCAAAAGATGGCAAAGGGAACAAACCTTCACCACTTCCTGTCCAGGCAATGAAGAATGCCAAAAGAAAAATGGAGGGAGCAAAAAGAACAAATCCTAACAGCCCAGTGAATGGGTAAGGCTCTGCATCCAGTGCAGACTGTTTAGTTTTGGTTTGGGAGTTTTTTGGTTCGGTCTAAACCACTTGTCCTTTGTCCTTCACAGCGTTCAGAAAGGGGGAGAAAGCAGAAGCCGGAGTGGCAGTCGAGAGCAGAGTTACTCAAGGTCACCCTCGCGATCAGCATCCCCTAAGCACAGGTATGCGCTGCAATGGGCAGGTATGCACAGAGGTATTTCTTTACGCTTGTGTTGAAAACTAGCAGCCAGTGGCAATTCCAGAGTGGGCCTTTGGAGAGCGGCAAAGGGCTCGGCTGAGGCAATAATTCAAGCTGGCAACAACTTGAACTGTTCAGAAGGGCTGTAGAGTAGCCAGTCAGGTTCAAGTACGCATGTGATCAGTGGAATGAAGATCTATGAACGACAGGTTGTTCCTGAACAAGTCTCCTGCCTTGTGTGTGCTCCTAGTCCTTTTGACTGGCTTAAATGACAAAACATGTTTGTGCTTACCCTTGCTGTAGACACAGCAGAGCAGCAGCACAAGGATCTGGTTTCTGTTTGGTCTTCCAAGTCAAGGGGATTCCTTTGTTTGTACTTGTGCCAAAGATACCAAACCCTGCAGCTGCACAAGTAGAAGTCGGGTTTTAGAACGTGGCCAGAAAAACCTCTTACTAGTGATCTACAGGCCAGGGACAAGATAACTCAACTTCAGACATTCAGCTCAACTGTTCAGAAATGCACATTAGAAAAACACTTCTTATATTTGGAACCAGTATGAAGTTGACTCTTAATTTTTCACTAAAGCTCTGCTATAAAGATCAGGCAGCTTGATAAATGTAATGGGAGGCTTTGCATTCTTACTAAAAAGATTTTGGGGAAACAGTGTCTTCAGTTTTTCAGTGGCTTGTCCTTTTTACCCACTGTCCAGTACATGAAGTACCAGTTAGCTTCCTGCAGGACGGAGAGAATAGGCAATATCTATTTGCTCAGCTTTATAAGCACAGGGATATAAAATGCTGCTTCATAGTTAAATTTATAGGCAAAATGCTACTCAAATCTTATGCTTCAGTCAGGTTCATACTTCAGCCTTGAAATGGGTGAGCAGTTAAAATATACTCCGATTGTCAGTGGGTGGCCAAAACCAAAGCTAAGATCCACTAATCTACATAGACGTAGACATTTTGCTGAGTCGGATAATTAAGGAGTTATTCGGATATATTTAGAGACGGTTCTATTCTTATAAGACTTATGTGAGGCAGCTTTCAACCTGAATATTGGCTCTGCTAGATAATAGCTTTCCTCCCAGGAGAGGGGGATTTTAAGAGATGTTAAAGGATAACATGTATTTAAATTCAGACTTCATCTGAAAATGTTACGTAATTAATCTTACAAATAATTCCCAATGTCTGCTATTAACTAAAAGATTGGATGGGTTTTTTGGGTATGTTTTGGTCTTGGCAGCATTAGCTGGATCTAGTTAGTCCAGTACATCCACCTGGGTGTGGGTAAGACGCTCTGCGATGTTAATAGCACTCAGGGTATTGACGTGGGCACAGGTTGCTAAGAACCTTCTGCTTTTGCTTTCTTCTTATAGAAAAAGTGAAAGCTACTCTACATCCAGCGGTTCCAAATCTCATAGCCGCTCCAGGAGTCGTAGCGATTCTCCTCCAAGACAGTTCAACCATGGTGCTAGTTACAAAGGCTCCAAAATGAGGAGTTACAAAAAGTCCAAGGACTACAAGTACTCGGCGCACAAGCCAAGGAAGTCACGTAGCAGGAGCTCGTCGCGTTCCAGGAGCCGATCACGGGAGCGCTCCGATCACTCGGGGAAGTACAAGAAGAAGAGCCACTACTACCGGAATCACCGGCACGAGCGTTCCCGTTCCTATGAGCGCACAGGCCATCGCTATGAACGGGACCACCCCGGCCACAGCAGGCACAGGAGATGAGCAGTAAGGGGGTCTCTTTCCTTTGCACTGCAAAAAGAGCTCACCCCCCCACCCCCTTTGCCCTGCATTTAGCTCTTGCAGCTTAAGGGTAACCTGGCTCACAAACCACTGAATTCCAGTGAGCTTCACTTATAGCTGCTAACTCCTTACTTGTTAGCATGAATCCAAAGGAAAGAGATCAACGGATCTGTGGTTCGGGAAGATTTGATGTGGTAAATGCCTTGGTGGCTCTTGCTGCTTGGAACATCTGGTAACACTGAAGAGCCCTCCTGTTGCAGTGGGTGCTTCTGTGCTTGCTGTTTGGGACGGGGGTGTGTTAGCATACAGTAGTGCAATGCTGTCAGACTATACTATACTGTCAGACTCAAAGAATGGAGGGCAAAAATTTCCTCACTTGGCAGTGGAGCTGTCTGCTGCTCAGCCTCTCCTAATTGGACGTGAAAGCTCACGTTTCCTGAGAACCATTGGAGTGGCTTGGTGCTAACAAAGCTCTCTTCGTACTGACTCTATGTTGTACAAATAGAAAGTGATTTTTTTTTTTTTTTTTTTTTTTTTGTAGAATTGATGCCTATATTAGGTTCTTTGTGTGTATATATTTTGCAGTGTTGAGCAGTACAATACGGGAAAATGGCCTTATTAGCCCTTACACTTTATTCACAATGTAAATAAGCATTTGTTTCATACCAGTGAAGGCTATATACTGAAAACTCAAAACTTGAACGCTCAGTTTAAAACTTGTGTAGAAATTCTGATAAATGTGAAAGTATCTAGCTCCATGTATTGAAAGTAGTATATTTTTTATCCGTGCAATGCTGCGTGCAGGCCACCAGCTCGTAAATAGAAGTTTCATATATATACATTTTATGTGGTTTGAATAACTATACTCAGGATCTTTGACACTCTGAAGAAAATGGTAGTTTGTCAATCTGCTTGCTTGTTTAAAAACAGAAGGTGTTTGAAAAATTGTACACAGCCCAGCAGTATCCGTTTTAGTGGTATATCTGAGCTGGTCTATCCTCTCGTGCGCTCTAATTTCATTAAAGTATTGGATTTTGTATTAAAACTGCTTGATGTCAGTCTCTGAATTGCAGTTGTGTCTTGTAAGCTCTATCACCATGTTTAAGCTTTAGGGGGAAAATGCCTGAACATTGAATAAGATAAATGAGTAAATCACAGCAGTTGTAGTTTTAAACTGAAACAAGTGACTCATCTCAGTTTTTAAAATAGCTTTGAACTGATGTTCTAGCCAATGGTTGTGGGGGTGGGGTGAGTAAAATATTACTATTCCCTTTTAAAAGCTACATAACTAGACTCTCAGAGAGCTTTCATCACCACTTCAGGTAATACATCTTGCATAAGAAGAGATTTGGTTTCCAGTCTCTTGAAAGAAAATAACAGTCCTTCTAAGCTTCTGACCACTGATTTGGGATGGGTGGAAGTGGGGTGTCTTTCATGGTGCTTAGATACAGATGAGTGTGATTTACTGCTCTTCATGCCCTCAAATTCATTTATCTACTTGGGTTTCTCATCAGGTGTGTGCTGCCTGCACTTGCTTTTACAGCAATCTGGTAATGGATCTCTTCACTATTTCCCAAGGTTTGGGGCTTTCTTTGCAGCTTTTATAAACACCTTTTCAGCAGTATTGCTCAGGAATACTCATCCAATTAAAGTTCCTCGTTCTAGTGTTTCACACTGGAATAGGGGAAGCACCTCATCATTTAGGATGGAGTGAGGTGCAATGCCATGATGCCTTGGCCTCAGTAGCAGTCCTCTTCTTTGTCTTCTTTGGCCCTTTCCATATTCTAACCAGTGTCTTGGCAGCTTCCTCGTTCTTCTTGCATACTGCTTTGGAACGGGGCAGCCAAGGGGGCCTGTAGGCAGCTTCATAGACACACAAAGTCCCTAATCTGAAAGAGCCAAGTGCCCCTTTGACAACCAGGCATCTGCAAAGTGTCTCAATTTGCATACCTGCAATCTGAAACACTGTCCCCCTGATCACTAGTCAGAGCCTACCTGTGATTGGAATAGACTGTGGGGCAGGCTTGTGCTGCTGCAGAGGCATTCAAAGCTCCAGGTTTATAGTAGTTTCCAGTTTGCTCTGCCATCTGTCCTTGGCAAGTTGCTAATAAAAAAGGGAAGCCCTTCTGAACCATGAATACCCCTGACAGTTGCTATAAGCCAGTGGAAGTTGCACAGTTTGGGATGGTAGGGAACTGATAGAGAACAGGGATTTTTTTTCCATTTGTTATCTCTGATAGTATTGTTGTTCATGCTTCCTTCTGGATTTTGTATTTTCAAACATGAAATTAACACCCCAAATAAGATTTAATCCATGTAGCAAGTTACAGCCCGTGAAAAGGATAATGCAGGAATGGAAGGAACGTGATCATTTCTGAGGGACTTTATATTCTTTTTAAGGGCTTGTCTAAGCAGGGAAAAGAGCTGGCATATCTCTGCTCCTAAAACTCTCCCTGAGGATGCTCTTATACATTTTAGGCTAAATTTTCCCTTTCTTTCCTCATTGCTTTGAAAGCACCATAAGCGAAAGCGTTTTAAATATGAGCTCTTATTCTAGAATGAGTGATGTAAGAGTGGTTTTACTGGTGTAGCCATGATCTTTTTTTCGTTCCCCTGCTAGGATAAGCAAGCCCCAGGCTGGAATCTATTTTTAAAATAACACTACTTGTATATCATTTTTATTAAAATCCCCAAAGGCATCAGAGACTTGCAGCCACATGGTACTTTCAGAGCTGGAGGCCAGTGTCCATGCCCCCTAAACACTACATCACATGGGTTAGATGCCTGAGAATGAGGAGAAAATGTAAGGCTTTGGGCTGGAGTGAGGACTTGAAAACAACTAGGATGTACCAGCCAGGTGTCCTTGCTAGGAGGCTGGAGCCTGGCCCAACATGGAACAGTTTCAACATGGGTGTAAAAATTACTTGTCCTAGATCCCCCAAAGGCAACTTCTTGGAAGTTGGGAGACATGGGGTTCAAGTTCCTGTTCTAAGATAGGCCTTGTATCCCAGGGGAAACCTACGGATTTAGGGTGAAATTCATGCCTGCCCTGAAATGTTCATTCTCAGCTATCTTGCATTAGTGTCTGATGTAGCAGAGGTGTTCTCAGAACATGTGTTGTAATGGCAGAGCAAGGATTACAGTTAAGATGAAGTACTTGAAAGTGATAGTATAATAATTTGAGATGATATTGGGTGGATAGCAGAGACTCAGAAGGCTAGGATTAGAATAAGGAGGAATAAGACAAGCGGCCTGGAACGTGAAGTTCAATAAGGACAAGTGCAATGAAGGACTCATCAAGTGGCCAGAAAGAAAATGGAGAGTGACTGGCTAAGTTACAGAAAAGACCCCAGGATTTGAAATGGATCGCGATAGTATACCACTAGCATTCTGGGATGCAAAACCAGCAGATACATGCAAGTCATAGGCAAATCATTTTGTACTCCATTCAGCATGGGGTAGGGGGCTGCGCCTAGATTACTCCATCCAGCTTGGGGCCCTGTGCTTACAGAAGGACGTGGTGGACAAATGGGAATCTAGCGAAAAGCAACAAAAATTATATTAGAGCTCTAGGAAGCGTAATAGGACAACTATTTGGAAAAGAAGGGAATGAGTTATTTCGGAGAAGAGGAAAGAGGGAGATTTGGTAGTCTTCAGATACAAAAAGCATGGTGACCAACTCCATTTCCATCTCCAACAGGATGAGAAGTAATAGGATGAAATTACAACAAGGGAAACTTATGTTAGAAACTAGGAAGAAAGAACTTTCTACCAATGAGATTAGGTTAAGCACTGGAAAAGATTACTTGGAGAGTTTGTGAACCTCCATCCCTGGAAGCTTCCAAGTGTAGGTTCGACAACCACTGGGCTATGATGATTCAGCCAGGGATGATCCTACTTGCAGAAGGGGAATCCATCTATTTTCCTATGATTTGGTGATACAGCGGTAGTCAAGACATTTTCTTACATTTGTGGGATTTAGTTTATCTCTGCAACTCCTTGCTCTGTGTGGAACAGAGCAGGAGAAACGGTTGTTTCTATGCTGTGGCACGGGGCAAAACCCTGGAACTTAATTTAGGGCAATGCAATGCCAAGCAAGCAGCATAATGTGTGAGTTGGGCTAGGGGGGAAGTGCTAATATTGGGCCTGCATGAAGCAGTTAGTATTCGCTTTGGCCTTGGATTTGGCCGAGTCTGGGGACAGTGATTCGAGTCGGTGATTTGAATCACTCTCCCAAATCCAATCAGCCGAATCTCCAAATTGACCCCATCCCTCACCCACTCTCCCCGGTCCTGGCTCTTTAAAAAAAACCCCTAGACTCACCGGTTCCTGCTGGGTGGGGGGTGATCCTTGCTGCCCCCACTGCCTGGTGCTGCGTGGGGGCCTCTGCACGAGCCCCCCAGGCCCCCGTGGCCGCTGCAGCAGTTGGTGAGTGCAGGGTTTTGGGATTTTGTGGTTCTTTAAAGGGCCAGATCGGGGGTGGACTGGGCAGCCATGGGGGACCTAGGAAAGCAGTTAGAGGCCTGAGGTAGCAGGCAGGGGATGAGTCTCCATGGTCCCCCTCCCCTGCCCCCTACTTACCAGTTCGGAGTCCAGCTCCAGCTCCCTGCTGCAGCCACTGGGGACTGCCCGAATTGCCGAAGGTTTCTGAATCCTTTCCAAATCAATTCAGAGAGATTTGAAGCAATTCAGACCTTTTAACTGGTCTCCTGATTCAATTTGGATTCGGAGATTCAGCCATCGAATTGAGTCGAATCGCCTCTGAATCGAATCAGCACCCAAAGCTTCTCACGGCCCTAACTAGCATGGACTTGAGCTGGCCAGTTTTAACCAAGCAGGTATCTTGTTTACGCTGAAGTCAGCAAATCACTAGTTTTCATCTGTACCTTGCCCCATAGGTGGAAACTAATTATTTTGCTGTGTGTACTAAATCATGGAAAATCAAAGCTCAAAAGTAGCCAGAGATTAATACGATAAAGCAAAGTACTCTTGACCTCTGCTAAGTGTCTCTCATCTGAACCTATTGGGTTCAGAAACTGGCTTCTGCTGGGAGTTTATATTCAAAGCCGTTATTCTTACTATTTGAGGGCATTGCAAAGGGTCAGCCAAGCACATTTAAGCAAGTAAAATGCATTACGTTGTCTTGCTGGTGCCAGCCGTAAAAGGTAGTATACACAATCAACCCGCCTTTTAGTTATCAATTGTCTGCTATGTGAACCAGTCATTTAAACAGAAGATGCCTCCTGTCCACTTCCTTAGACCCCAGTGTACAGCAGGGCTCTGTACTGGGTCTGTAGGTCAGAAAATGTGAAGTGTTGATGTTTCACAGGGAAACAAGTTCTGTTTCCACCCACTTCACCTTGAATTCAACCTCAGTGATAAACCCTGGGTCTGTTCCCTGCAGTGTTTTGCCTGCTCTCCAGTGCATGTCAAGTGCTATGGGGGAAATAGTGACTTCCAAAGCAGACAGGAAAACCCAGACTGGAAGGTTTTCTAGATGTATACATCATGTCATTTGGCATAGAAAGCTGCAGCTGTGTTTTATAAACTGTTAGGCACATGTGCGGCACTGAATAAACAGTAATGATCTGCTTTTCAACACATTTGTCTGGATCTGGAGAGGAAAATTGAAAGCTGAGAGCATAGGAGAAAGAGTGTGTATATTTGTATGTTATAGCTGTTCAGTCCCAAAACAAAAGGGATTATATCCCAGGATTAAAGGACATCCTGTTCCAGAAGGGAACAACCTGTACTTACCAACAAAAACCCAACACAGATAGCTACACAAAGGGAGTTTTGGCAGTAAGAGAGATCTGGGAGAAGCTGCTTCAGCATGGAGACAGTGAGAAGGAGTACAAGACAGATAAAGCTATTGAAATTCAGCTGGCATTGGTCAGTGTAACTCTATCGATTGTAATGGAGGGATGCGTGTTTCTGCCAGATGAGGATCTGACCCAGGCGTATAGTGAAAGGAAGCACTGACTTTCCCTCCTCTCTTCAGGTCTGGGTGTTTGTCCTGTAATTGGTAATGCCTGATAGGAAATTACCTTTCTGCAATTCAGCCTGCAGCCCTTTACCCAATAGACATGGCTGAATGGCTGCTCTATGGGGAAAGGGAGCTGGGTCACCCCAGGCACTTCTGTATGACAGAGGAAAACAGAGATGGACACAGCGAGCCTCGGGTTATGTTTCCTCATAAAGCTTTGCGGCTTTGTCCTGTTGTGATCCCCTGCCCTGCCCTTGGTTCTGGTATATTTGTTCAGACGTAAAACGTGCGCTAATGTTTTTAGTGATCTTGGGCAAAGCTGCTGCCTCCCTGTGCCCTGGTTTCCGTGCCTGTAAATTGGAGACGGGGAAGTAAAAATGGCTGTAAGGAGGTTGGAAGACACAGCAAAGGTCATCTATTGTACTCGCCTGCCAATAAGTGTAGTCAAGATTAAATACCTAATAGGTGCAAAGTGGAAAACACTTTGAAAAGGTATTTGCAAAGAGACCTTTTGAAGAGGTATTTGAAAAGGTATTTGAAAAAGTGTTTTCAAAAGAAAAACACACTTGGAAAAGGTACAAGGCACGTGCCTTTATTAGCACGTGCTGCAGTCAGGTTCAGTCTTCCTGCAGCCTAGGTCGTCTGCTACTGAACAAGGAGCATGCAGGCGATCCACCACAGTCCTGACTTCCAGCCCCTGAGGTTAATGCCCAGGGCTCTGCCGTGGGAACAGAGCCCACTGGAATGGGGCATGGCCTGCTCTTGTATCATCATAATGCCTCCAATTGGGTTTGAAGGTAAATTTTGGAGAATCTACAATTAGCCACAAGCACCCGATTGTTTCATTGACAGTTTGAGACTAGATTCCCACAGCAGTCATACATTACACAACTACTTCCTTTTCTTTCTTTTTCCCAAGAGCGGTTGTAAAGACAGATCATAGAATCATAGCAAACAAGGGCTGGCAGGGACCTCAGGGGGTCACATCTAGTCCAACCCCCTGCTCAAAGCAGGACCAGCCCCAACTACACCATCCCAGCCAGGGCTTTGTCTACCACGGTTTTAAAACCTACAAGGATGGAGAGTCCACCATGTCTCTGGGTAGCCTGTTCCAGTGCTTTACTACCCTTGTAGTGAGAAAATTCTTCCTAATATCCAACCCAGACTTCCCTTGCTGCAATCCAAGCCCATTGCTCCTTTTTCTGTCATCTGCCACCACTGAGAACAGCCCAGCTCCATCCTCTTTCAAACCCTGCTTCAGGTTGTTTAAGGCTGCTATTAAATCCCCCTTCAGTCTTCTCTTCTCTAGCCTAAATAAGTCCAGTTCCCCCAGCCTCTCCTCATAAGTCATGTGCCCCAATCCCCAAAAATTTTTGTTGTCCTCCACTGGACTCTCTCCAACTTGTCCACATCCTTTCTGTAGTGGGGGCCCAAAACTGGACACGGGACTCCAGATGTGGCCTCACCGGTGCAGAATAGAGTGGAATAATTACTTCCCTCGATCTGCTTGCAACACTCCTGCAAATGCAGCCCAGGATGCCGTTAGCCTTCTTCACAACAAGGGCACGCTGCTGGCTCATATCCAGCTTATTGTCCACTGTAAATGCCGTGTCCTTTTTGGAGAACTGCTGCTTAGCCAGTCAGTCCCCAGCCTGTACCAGCTGCTACATGGTGGCCTTCAAGTTCTTTACACTGGTGATAACATCACCTTAAAATGGCTGAAACAATATGCCAACACCACATATGCTAAATCAATAAAAACCTGGTGCACGGTGCTCCGGCCAACGTGCAGTTTTAGTCCAGTTCTCTAACTTGTCAAGGTCAGCAAGACTGGAGAGTGTATTAATATTCCACCCAACCCTTCTGAAACAGTCTTGATTTCCTTGCACAGGAGTTGAACCTAGACCATCTCCTTTGTTTTGTGTTCCCTTTGCAGGCAGGTTTTAGCTGCGCAGTTCCAGGTGGTTGCAAATCTTTTTGTTTTCATAAAATACCCAGGAGATCAACCCAACCATGGAAAGGTTCTCATGGTATGCCTCTGCTAATCTGGCAGCACAAAAACCCTTGGCTTCCCATCTTTTCCACGCTCAGCCACAGTTATGGTCATGATGGGAGGTCTCTTCCCTGAAACAAAGCACTGCTATTTTACAAGCACACTGACAACCTTATTAGGTGGCACTGTAAAGACTGCTCCACTGTTTGGTAATGGGTAGGGAACATATCCACCTGAGACCATAAATCAATACGGGCTTGAAACTAAGCCCAACTTGTCATACCGTAGTCCAGATTTATTGCAAAAAATGTTCTCTGAACCAGCTCTTATCTTTCTTAAAGTGAACTGCGGAGATAAGTTTTGAGGCACATGGACTGGGTTCTTGGTTAAGTCTTCTGTAAAGGCATGGCTGAGTCACAGACTTTGGAACCATAGTCCAAATATCCTTGAAGTTGGGGGCAGCATTTGAGGGCATCAGTTCAAACCCCTCTCTAGTTTGCATCAAACACCTTTTCCGCCACCTGACTGAGAAACACACACATTTGAAAAGCACCTTGGAGACACCAGTGATGGAAATGCTAGTCAGGTCTTGTCCTCCCCGTATGGTAATTAGTACTGAACCTCACAGGAACAGATACAGTTAATATCTAGGGAATTACAGAGCTGTGACTCATGAGAACTGCTGTGTTTGCCTTTGCACCAGAGAGACCAGGCTCCTTATAATAACACTTAATTAGAAATGGGGAATATGTACCAGCATCAAATTCTGTCGGTGGTAAGAGCTGGTGGGAAAGGCCATACCCTTTTGGGCCTGTCGTCTTATGGAAGAAAATAAAACACAAATGCTTGGAAGAAAACAGAAAACAGAAAACAAAATGTGGAGCCGCAGATTAAAATCCCCAAATACAAAGATCAGCAAGAGCAAGTGAACCCATTGGAACATTAACTGGAAAGTGTTATGGGTGGAAATCACCACAGTTCAACCCCACAAATTTCAGAAAGGTATTTAGGCACTGAAAACACAACTATCAGGAAGAATGGGACGTGAGTGCCCAAATCCCTTTGTGAATCTGGGCCAAAGTCCTGCTCCTGAATAACTCTCCCCCGCCCAGAAAAAATGCAGTGTAGCTCAAATATTATATCCCCCTCTCTGCAGCCTCAATATTTTGTGATTTTGTGTATGTGTGTTCCCGTCACACCAGGCAGTTGCTCACTTCTGCCTCGTCTATGCTTGGCAACCAAAATGACAGGGAGGTTGGGACAGAGCTGGTACGTGCTTCTCAGAAAACACAAATAGGTGCAGCAGGATCCCATCTGGCATCCACTGCTCCTAGCTGATGCCACAAGCTGAGCAGAGTTGCAGCAGGTTGCACTTGGATGCATGAGACACCCTAGGGGCTGGTTAACCAGCAGTGGATCAGAAGTGATCCTGGTGAATCAGTTGGCAGATCTCTTTCTGCCAAATCTGTTGAAACTTGTGACCCACCATGACGTCAAGAAAGGTAGACTGCTGATGGGTGCGCCAGCTTGTGGCCAAGGCTTTGCCCTTGCTGTTCCTGGCTGCGCTGTACATTTGTGGGTAAGCAGAGGATGATGATAGCCAGGCTTCTTGGTCCACCGTCTCCCACTAGGACTACCCTACTTGGGAAAGCTGCAGTGGGGAAGGGATAAAAGGCGCCTGGACTCCATGATGCAAGTGTGGAGCCTCGTGTTCAAAAAAAAGGGGGTTGGGCTCCATTATAAATGCAACCAGCTACATGCAGAAATGCCCGATTTCGTGATGCTCTTGTGAAATCTATTTTCTTTCCCTTATCCAAACAACCCCAGAAGAGAATTATCCCTTGGCACACAAAGAAAAAAAGGGAAGTGGCCGGATGCCAGTTCTCAGGGTGTGAAAACATTTCAAAGTGGATGAACATCGGGGATATTTTGATGTGAACCAGCCAAGGGGAATTGCTGAGGCGACTCGAGGAGTGAATGCCACTGATGACAAGCCAGCCAGGAGTGCCACTAATGGAGCTTACACAGATCCTTTTCTTCCCTTCATTTCTTGGCACAGAGTTGCATTTGTTCACTTAATCTTTTTAAAGCACAGTTCCTGTTGTAACTGCTGAGTGCACATGATTGGCCACACCAGCCTAAGGGAGCTTGGAAAAAAATCAGTCCCGGGATTTGGGGAGCATGTTAAAGGAAACACTGTGTTGAGCCATTTTTTGGTAGCTTTCTCTTTCTTTCCCACATGCTCCTAGCATCCTCTTACAAGCCTGGTTTTTGTCTCTTTCCATCTGGTGAATGCTGATTGCTTTCCCTGGCTGTTTCCAAAGCTGCTGAAAGGAACAGAAGTGCTTTTTGCTGAGCAAGGCATACTGTCTTCCCCTCCAAGTTGCCGATTTGAACCTAGCCTGGGTTGGTAGTGATCACAAAGCCCCCAGCGTCCAGCACAAACTCTGATGTCTCATGCAACGGGACTCAATGTTGTCCTCAGCCCGGGTCCAAGCCTAATTGATGAGAAAGTCTCTCCATCCCAACTTGAGGAGTCCAAGTAGTGTGACTTCAAAGATCTGGCCACTGATCTGTAAACATCTGCTGAGCAGCGAACTTTGGTTCAGATTCAAAGACTGATCTGAGTCTCTTTAATGCTTAAAACTTCCTTTAGCAGCGGTAACCAGAGTTAAATACAGAGCAAGTCACGTGTGGGATATCTTGTAGCTCACACATCCTTTAGCTGCTTACCTGAAAGTCAGCCAAGGTATTTCAGCCAGCTGCTGCTGGATTTTGACACTGTTGGGACTAGCATGAGAGTCCATGGGATTCAAGCTGTGATGCAGGCTTATTTTGTCCATAGACTCAGATCCGGACATGGTTCAAGCACTGCTGCTCTAGAATAGGTGAAGCAGGAGTCTGGCATGTCTGTAGCTTTCCCTGCTTCAGTTTGAGCCTTTGTTAATAAGTACCTCCTGCTCCACCTCAGAGACAAGCCAGCATTGCCTGGGAATATGAGGAAATATCCAAGACCGCAAGCTTTCACTTGGCCTACAGAGCCTGCTGAGGGTCCTGAAGAAAGTACTGAGACGACCGCAGTATTGGGCCTTCAGCTGGGGACAAGGGACCTGCTTTTGCTAGAGCAGTTCCCTGGCTACAGACATAAGGCTGTTCTGTGCTGGGATTTCTTCTCCCCTGAAGGGAATGGTTTGTTGGATGAAAGTGATGGTGGAAACTGGATGATGTCAGGGTGGAACAGCCAAGAAGAGCTCAAGGCCTGCCTGCTTGTTACAGGATTCAGCAGGGCTTTGAACAAAGGAATGCATCCTTTCCTTTGGGGCCCAAAGGGAGGACTTTGAGCTCCTGCAGCCTTGTTTGATCTAAGGAATTGCTTTGTTTTATGGATTTGGGAGGGGGGGGGGCTTTAAAGAACGTTTTTTGCGTCCCAGATCAAATTAGCCAGATCAGGTCCAAATCTGTTTGAATCATTTAAGAACCAGATGTGTCCCTACTACCAGTAAGTATCCTCCATTCCTCTTGGGGCTTCAGATACTTCCAAACCTTTGGCAAGCATCCTACATGCAAACCCAAGCCTGGAGGCTTGGGGTTCGGCTGCCCCTGAGTTTCACTTGCCCTCAGCCATATGGCTGCAGGAGCAAGCTAGGGAAGAGTCTCCCATTTCCATAAAGTCGGCATGTAGCCGAGATCCTCCCACTGGCAGCTGGCCTGTGGGAAGCTATGAGGCTCTCACAGGGAGTCCTGGCTGCAAGCAGACAAGGATGCACCTTCCACTACACAAAGCCTTTGGTAAGGCACCTACCTGGTCAGGGTACTGCCCCTGCCACCTTCATGGTCATGGTATTGTTTTGTGTTACTTTACAAGCTTTTTTGTTTGCTTCAATAAACCGAGGGAAGCACTTGAAAGAACCCTGGGCCTGATCCTCAACTCTTTCAGGGATGGTGAGGTACCAGTTTACAGATCAGATTCCCAGAAGTGCTGAGACCCGTAGCTCCTGTTCACTGCAGTAGGACATACATGTGCTCAGCACTGGAAAGCAGCCTGCAACTTGGAAAAGGGAAGGAAGAAAATGAACCTAGCAGAGACCAACCCAGGAAGGACCCTCCGCAGGTGACAGTGCAACATCTTCATGGCAGAGAAACCTGCAGCCAGGTCCAGGGTCCCATCCAGAGGCAGGGAACAGTAGGGCAGCCTCACCCCACATGGCAATGTGTCATGTAGGGTATGACAAAGGAGGCAGGGATATCAGACTGGAAAATAAACCCAGCCCCTATTTAATCAAAGTGTTGACTATATGGAAGTTCAGAACAGAACACAAATCGCCAACAATTACAGGGCTTTATTATATAGAGTTACTTATTGTTTGGGGAAAGAAGAAGCAAAAAGGGAGAACAAATGTGGGCACTTTTGAACTGCACCCTCTTCAGCACTGTTCCTGCATATATAAAACACTTCAAACACAGGCATCTCCCTGGCATCATCTAGTGAGCCAAAGCTGATGGCACAAATGTGCTGGTTTTTTCTGCCCACCCCATCTCTCTTAGGTCTTAGGTATTATGGGAGCACTTTGCTCATGGATTTATCCTCATACCCCTCATAAGGGAGGGAATTGCCATTGTCCCCACTTTGCCCATGGGAAACTGAGGCACAGAGAGACTGTGACTTACCCAAGGTCACAGAGAGAGTCTGTGGCAGAGCAGAATCCCTAAGTGCTGCCCTAACCACTGAGTGATGCTTCTTCCTTCATAGGGGGATCAAAACAGTTCAATTTAATCAGATCATATTAGGGAGATCCCCTGGCAGGGTTTGTATGCAGAGGCACATGCTCGTGTATGTGCACAACACACACACAGCCTTCTTTTTGTGAAAGGATAAGGTAGGTGTCTTGTGGCACTTTCTCCTACTGTTTGGCACAAATCATAGATGCAGCTTTGGGTTTTTTTGTGGAACACACACACACACACACACACACACACAATGAAGGACAGCTTCTACTCCCTCCTATTCAGTCTCCACTATAAGGTAACAGCACGTAAAGTAGAGCACCCACGGGTCTACATCTCCCCCTCTATTTCACTTATACCTCTTCCCTGGGTGATCTCAGCCTGTTTGTTTCATCAATACCCCAGGTACCTCTTGAGGAAGGGGATGGTGGCTAGAGGACTCAGGTGACAGTGAGCCAATGCGCTATAAGCCTGTACATCCAGTGGCTTGCATTGAAATGAGTCGAGTGTCTTTGGTGTGCTCTATAGTCTTGTGTGCATTATGACCCCCTAGGAAAGTGCTGGGTCCCAGAGGGCTTGGTCTCAGATGATTCAGGGCAGATGAGCATGACTGGGAGAGCAGTGATGCTGCAGGTTAGGACTGTGTGTTGGCAGAGTTGTGTGTAGCACAGCTTGTGCGACAGTCGCTTACACTCTGACTAGTTCCAGCAGGTGCAGTTACACTCATAAGCACTGGCTTCCCCAGAGATTGCTGCTAAGTTTAAGGTCTGATGATACTGCAGGAAAGAACTGTGAGCTCCAAGTGTTCATATGGCAAATGCTACACCTCACAGCCAGAGTCAGTCCTGCTCCACCATCTGCTTGCTCTCTTGGGTGCACAGAAGTGTCATGGGTTTGACTAGTTCCTTGCAGAGAAATGTAGTTGGCCGTGTTGGCTCCTTGCAAACAGGTGTCCCCATTACACAGCTGTCACCAGGGCACTAGCTGGGCCTGGAGATTGAACTTTCCATCTCAGAACAAGGAGCAGTCTCCCAGGTGCGGAGTAAGGCTTGCTGGCAGGGCACTGCAAGGAAAGCTTGCACAGCTGCTGCCCCAATGAAGACAGGGGCCTGCATCCTGTGCGTGATTAACCCCCATCAGTTCTTCCTCTCCTGCAGCTCGGCAGGCTCCTCCATAATGACCCCCTTGTGCAGGCATTCGTGATTCTAGCAGACAGTGGGCAGGAGTAACAATACTTAAGAAACTGTCCTAAAGCTGCATACAAGGAGCCTTTCCAGGCATGTGACTTAGCCAGGGTCAAACTACCTCTGTGCAGTGAACAGGGCTCACCACACAGACACTGGCAAAGGTTCTGGGCTGAGAAACCCTAAGGTAGATGTCAAGCTTGCTTTCCAACTTGCTTTGGCTGTTACAATCATGACAAAGGCCATTACAACATAGTTCAGCTGGCTGGTACTTTTTATGTATCCTGGAGCTGGGCCCTGCTTTGGCCAGGAGTGGCATCAGTTAAGAAATGAGAGTGAGGAAGGCCACCAGAGCTTGACAGATCCCTGCAGGAGAAAGAGCCAGCTCACTTCAGAGAGCACTTTCAGAGTGCACAGCAGAGCACTTTCCTAAGAGGCAATGATCTGACCTACACATTCACTCCATGACTCAGTGGGAGAGTAAGCACAGGCCAAGAGCAGGTGCAGCACAGACCCCTCCAGAGTACTTCAGCTGTGTGTGAAGAAAGGACTTCAGTCTCCAGGCCCCAGTCTGTCATTGGCTTTTCTGCTGAGACAGGCTTAACTAAGCAGTAGGACTTACTGATGCTTAACTAATGAAGTGCATTCATTGCTATAGGCCTGGGCCAGAATGAAGCAGGTGACCAAGGTGTGAGCGATGCAAGGGTAAGGAGGGACGGGTGCTGGAGCCCAAGCAGGCTGACTCCATGCCTCAGCTGTCCAGCCATTAAGTTCCCTCTCTTGATATTAGCAGCAAAAAAAAGGGGCAAACATGACATTAGCTCATTTATCCCACAAAGTGCAAGTGGGGATTCAGCAGCTTCTGCTCCAGAGCTTAGAGATCTGTGACTCTTAGTCCCAGTAATATAAGAGAGGAATAAAAATGGATTCAAAGCAAAATCCAAAGACCCAAAGTGGTGTTGATGAATCAGCTCCAAATCTTGTGGCTCGGGCTGTTTTATGAAAAGCTTTCATCTTTACAAGCACAAGCTAAAACAGCAGCCTTTGTCCCTCACCACTGCAGGCCAGATGGAGAAAGCGCTATGTTCTTCCATCACAGTCCCTCTTGTTATCCCTGCAGTTTCTTGGGCAAAGGAGAAAGATTTGGGTCTGGTACTCTGGCCCCTTTAAATGTGTTACCTGATAACACTGTTGTTTTAGGCTATAAAGCCAGAGCCCGGTACTTTGCCCTTGGCACGGGTTTTTGTTTGCTGTTCAGAAATGTTCCAGGCAACTAGGAGTAGGAAATCCCATTTACATTCATTTTAAAGGTGGCAAAGGTTGGCTGGGCAAGGGTGGGGCTGCGTGGATCGTATCTTTGGCTTTCTTTCAGTTCAGCCCTTACCTTTCTGAATCACATGGAGCCTTGGAAGCAGAACATCATGAGGGGAGGAAAAAAACACAAGACCCTGCAGACATATCTGTCTTGGGGAAGCAGGGAACCTAGCTAAACAAGGCCATGGCAATGAGATGACACTGCCACAGCAATGTTGCTCTCAGCCTTCTTGCCTATGTTCAACTGTTAATAACACCAGAAATCAGTTTTAAAAGCTCTTGCAGGATGCCAGGAGCAAGTCTTCAAGTGGAAAGGAGATGGCAGCTTTGTACCCAAGCATCTCATTCCCCTAGGATACCCGGCCTAGAAGGGACAGCAGCCAGTTGGATTTGCGTCATCTATCATAGCCATGGAATGGAAAGGACCTCTAGTCAAACCTCCCACCCCCTGTCCAGGAATCAAACCTGGGACTTTGTCTTCTTTGGTTTTGGCCAACACCAGAATGGTGGAGGAGATACCTATGTTAGCGTTGATTTAATAGCCAGTGCCAGGCCTAGGAGCCAACTTTGTTTCTAAATCCTAGAAGAAAGGGGCTACCAGGCTTGGGAGTGTTGATCTAGGATCAGGAGATCTTGTGCTCTGACCCTGTATATTCTCCAGTCCAAACAGGGCCAGGTCAAGGAGCCTTTAGAGCAGTGATTTGCAGAAGAAAATACTCCACATGTGCCATTATCAACATTATTTACTGGGCTGTGCTTACAGGGCTGCCTGTGTTTCACTCTGAATATAGCATGCCCTTGTGAATAACCAGCATACTTAGATGCTGTAGACTGGGAGCAAATGTTTATTAGATTTAACTTTGCTGTGGACAAGCCCAAAGCAGGAGCTCCAATCTGCAATTCAGATCAGTGAAATCACCGCTTAAATCCTTACTGAGATTAGCTTTAAACAACATCACAAACTCAGCCAGACCATGGCTCTCTTTCTTTGCTGTGATGCATCCTTCTGGTTGCTCTGACCACACCATCTGACCCTTCTGCATCAATGGGAAATATTTATCCAGGTTATTTGGCTTATGTCTCTTTAGAAACTGATACTGCAGCTGTGGCTTTGATGTGCAGGTAGAAGCCATGCCCTCAAATCTATATTTACTCTAGATCAAGAGACAGGGTCATTGAACAAAGGGTTTACTTTCTTAAGTGAGTACGTAAGAAGTAATGTTCCCAGATACACAGTATCTAACAGCACAGAGTGTACTCAGATAGGAAGTGTCTAACAAGTAAAGGGTAGTTCTTATGGGGAGATTCGAAAGGTAAGAGGCCGATAGACTACCTGGGCACTCCCCACAAGCAGGAACGTGTATTTCCCTGGGGACAAACAGCAACAGTACAATGTATGCCTCTGTTGCCCCCAGGAACGCCCATGCCACGCGTGCTCTGGCATGCAGCACGTTGCCCCAGGTGGGGTAGGGGAGGCTGGTGCCAGCAATTGTGCTGGCCTCAGCAGCCTTACCTGGGGGGCCTCTGAGAGCTGCAGCCACAGCAATCCTGCAGCAGGGAGCCTGGCTGGCAGGCAGAGTGTGGCTTCAGTTGGCCAGGCTCTGGTTTTGGGCAGTGCACACTGCCACCATGTTCAGCTCCCCTTTTTTTTTATGGAGGTTTTTTTTTGATCCCAGGATCTCCTGGGGTCAGCCCTTGCCCCGCTCAGCAAATTACTAGTGCAGGGAACTCCTGTATGTGTGGTGTGTGCAGTGCACGGTGCCGTAGACAGGTCTGTGCTCGTGTGACACTGCACGCCCGCACTTGTCTGGGTGCACCTCCTGGGTATATGTATCTGAATGATATGGACTGAGATCTTCCTTCTGGAAACTAGGTGCCATTGATTTTAAAGGTAACTGAGTATCTAACTCTCTTATGTAACTTTGGAGAGGGTCTGAAGGTCCTGTACTATTCACATGCAAGCCAATGGGAGTTTTTCCAATGACTTGGCTGGAAACTGGATTTATCCTAGTGTAACCTGTTTTGTGTGTTACTCTTCAGCATAGTAAAGTGTTTGCTGCTGACTCATGAATCCCCTGCAGTTCTTTGGTTTTAGACTTTTGGAGCAGCCCAGGTTGCCCAAAGGGGTTGAGGATCCATGTCAAGTCATGGCTTAACACCCATAGTCAGATGGATGCATTCTCTCTCATGGTTTGCTAAGATGTGGAGGGAAGGTGTGTTCAATGCAGCTCTACTGTGAGTTTCAGGTTTACCTGAAAGGTAGAAAGATCTCTAAACCTCTGTGAAGCAAAATCTCAGTAATTTGCATATAGCTTTTTTGCATACCTCATCTTAGTAAGTAACCAAAGCAAGGGACTGGGAGTCATAAGAGATTCTTCTGAGTCTTACAAAGCCTCTCCCTGGCCCTGGGGAATGGTTTGTGCCTCAGTTTCCTTACATGCCTTTTGAATCTCGCAGGCAAGGTAAGAAGCTGAACTTGTTCAAATGCTCTGGTGAGGTGGACATGGCAAAGATCTGCAAGAACATATCCTTTATAGATTAAACTCTGAGCTAGAGATGAATCCCTTTGAAAGGGCTGAGACAGCAAGCTGGTGCCATTCCTTAAGAGTGCTGTAGGGAAGTGAAATGAGGATTTTTTTTTCCACTGTGTGGCCAGGTGTCTCCATTTCAATGGTCGCTGGGCAACCCTTGTTTTTATTTCCTTTAAATGTGGGTGAGAAATTACTGAGCAAAGCAGTTTTCTGCCTCTGGTACATTTTATTAATTAACTCAAGTTGAGTTAAATGGCATAAAAATCTGATTTATTCATCTATGGTTAATAACATGCTGCATTCTGGGCTTCACTTCAAGGGCTAGACAGAAAGTTGGCTTGGAGGAGCTGGCTTCATGTGCTCACAGCCTGGTTCATGGGCTTGGTGTACAGCACAACAGCGGATAGAAAGGAAATGACAAGAGAGCTCAGGTCGATACAGGCTCCTTCTGACCATATTCACAGAATATGGTCGTGGGCTTGTGGTACAAGAAGGGATGACTCCATTGGAGTCAGGCTGAGAGCGTGGAACTGAAAATCAGTCACTGATTCTCATTGTGACCTTGGGTAAGACAGTGTACCACTGTGTGCCTTGGTTTCCCCACTTGCAAAAAGAAGACACTACCATCCTTTAAAAATAGGCTCTGAGATTTACAGATAAAGAGAGCTGTTTTAGAGCTAATCAAATCTATAGCCCACATCTCATGCATCAAGCCCCCATACCAATGCCTATTCAGGTTTTTCTACTATACCCGTTGCTCATGAACAACTCCCCTAAATCACGTTGCATTTCTTCTCCTTCCAGTTACAAAACTGATCTGATTTCCAAGAACCTTGTTCATGACTGAACACTGTTGGTTAAAGTCTGGCTCCATTGAAGATGATGTTAAAATTCCCAGTGATTTCAACAGGGCCAGGATTTTGCCCGTTTGACCAATTACAAAAGCCTACAGTAGTGAAAAATTAAAAGGACAAAACTATAATTAACTTGTTGCAGCAATGCTGGTGCCCAGCAAGAATCAGGTTCAAGGTCTCAGCGCCAGTCTAGGAGAAGAGAAACACATAAACCAATGCTTGAAAGGGTGGAGGCAAAGAGTGATGAAAAGGAGTTCAAACATGACACGAGATGGATTTGATCTGCAGCCACAGACAGACAATCATGCTCAGAAGCTGCCTATTATTATTTCTCCCTGGCTAAATAGATATGCAGCACAAAGCACTATGGCAGGGATGGGACTCTTGGGACTGCTGTAGAAACATAAATACTAATAAAGTCTGGGAGCTCTAGGATGCCACCAGCACAGAGTTGCTTTGCAAAGCAGAATTGCTGTTTAAGCTAATTGCTCCTAATTTTAACCCCGTCAGACTCATGAAACATCACTGACTTTCCAAGAACAAGAATACACGTCCGCACACTCGCAAGCTGAATGGCTGGCAGGCTGAGCACTGCTGATGAATCAGCACACTTGCACAGAACTCCAGCTCTGTGGGCTCTCACATGTGCTGACGCTGAGGATTGAACGAACGACACGTATGAAGATGATGACTGAGAAATCATAAGCCTGAAGGGGATTTTTTGAAAAGTGTCCAAAGCCAACAAAATGTCTTTGTTAACATACAGGAAGAATTGTTCCTAAATGAATATGGCACATGCAGGAAGGAGAGTTATTGATCAAACAGACAGGAGGGACAGGAGAGAGCAAGTAGGAGAGATGCTATGGGAAAATATTGCCTTCAGGGGTTTTGTTTAGATGAGAAGAGAACAGCACGGGTGTCAGTACACAGTGTTACTTTCCTGCTGGCTTCCGGCCATATCCAATCACCACACAAAGAAGATTCTTTTCCTCAAGCTTTGGCATGCAGCGGACTCTAAATCCATATATCCACCATAAACAAGCATGCTGAATCCATCCATTAATTTTCATGAATGTCAGAGCAATAATGAGACACACGCTTGCTTGTTTTCATGGTCTGGGACCTCTTCAAATTGGCCAGGCTGTTGGTTGGCGTGCCTGTGTGTGCGAGCACTTGCATTTATGCATGGGTGAGCCTGTGTTTGTCCCAGGCCTCCGTGCGTGAAACTGACCTCTTATCTGCAGGACTGAGCCAAGCTTCAATAAATTAATATAACCCATCACTGTCAGGGCATTCAGTCCCCAGGCAATACTATTTCCAAAGGCAGCCAACCCTGACTGAATAGGGAGCATCTAAAATTCAGTCAGTAGGTCAACTTGCTGCCGGGGAGCCATCATGGCAACAGGGAAATGTTAATGGACTAAAATCAGATGCTGCTTTGGAAATCATGGGCTTGGCAACAGCAATGAAGGGACAGGAGAGGTGAAAAGCCCTTTCTGGTGGTTCTGTCATGGACAAACCTTCACACTCCAACCATTTGGGGTGCTTATTTTCGGTCCTTTAATGCTTTTGCCATGACATCTCTGCAAAGGAAGGCAGAGCTATTATCCCCATGGTACAGATGGGGAAGCGGGGCCCAAACACACTATAAATGACTTGTCTGAACTCACACGGAAAGTCTGTGGCAGAGGAACGAACAACATCTTGGAAGTCCCACGCTACTGGTACAACCACTAGGCCATCCTTCTTGAAGTAATGCTCATGTTGGACCTTCTCTGGAATCAGCCAATGACCACATTTTATTCACAGTCAGCAGGTGGTGCTGGGACTCATTGACTGGACCATTTCCCTCTGCCCCCCAGTGACCACACAACTGACACCTGGGAAAAAACCTACAGCTATCCAAAATGTGAGTGCAGTTAGTTCATCCAAACTCAGGGAACAGAGACAATAATAGTGATAAGCACATAAGTTATGGTGAGCGCTCAGGTTAAAAGACCTGATCCAGAATCCTTTCCCTACTAGTCTGCAAGTGTAGGGCAACCAACATTTGGTCATAAAGACCTGATCTGAAGAAAGTCTTTCCAATGAGTTTGATCAAATCCAATATGTACATGCAGATAATTTCATTTCACTTATTGGCATCTCAGTGGCATCATGACTCTATTAATAAACACAAGAGGGACTATTATGGGTGCAAACTGGCTTAGCCCATTAGCTTCAGGTGGTTCTGGAACTGCAGAATCCAGCCTTCCCCTTCCAGCTCCTTGCTCTGACACTCTTCCAAACTAAGGGTTTCTGTTTTTCTTAAATCTTAGTTTGTATTTTGAAGAAGAAAAGTAGCTGGACAGAGCTGTTAGTTACCTTAGCACCCGGAAAGGGACAACAGAAATACTTGCTATGGTCGCACCTGCTTCAGTACCACTCATCAGAGAACATATTCAAAAAAAGAATATTAGTTAAGTCAGGGGAATTCACATTTTGTGTCCAGGCAATAGGCCAGATTCTCAGGTGAGGTAGACTGGTGCAGCTAAATCAAAATCAATGGAGCCAGGCTGGCTTATAACTGCTAAGGATATGGCAGCAGGTCTTTAATTACAAATTAGCATGAGACTCGTTGAAAGCGCAGAAAGCTAAATCCCTTTGGGGGTTGCCTTGATGATGATGATTTGATACTCTCACAAAGAAATGATCAGTCTTTTATGTGCAGGACTGTATGCTTTTTGGTGTAGCTGGCCTGTCTTACAAAGCTGGGCTGCCAAATGCATAAGGCCCAGGATCAGACATCTATCACCAACTTTGCCAGTAACTCACTTTGTGACCTTGGGCAAATCACTTCAACTGTGAAGGTCAGTAGTGCTTACCCGCCTTTGCCATAGGCTTTCAGATCTATCGGTGGAAAGAACTTTTTGGTACATGGCATTGTCCTTTGCGTATGTTTGTAAAGTGCCACGTACGTTTACGATGCCATAAAAAGGTAATTTAACCAATGTAATCCATGGTACAACCTGCACTGTCAGGAAAGACCTTTAGCCAATTAAACCCTTCACCATTGTGTTTTGTTTTTTGTTTATAGCTAACTGACTACTCCAGAGCTTGGCTGAATCAGGTCCTAAAACACTGCCTGCCACATTAGTGGCCTTCATCAGCAAGGAAATTATTCCTAATACCACACTTAGCACTTGTCTCCATTTACTCACTGAGTAAATCCAACAAGAATCAAGGACATGAGCACGTCCTCTGTCTGATTTTGAAAGGCCTCCAAGGTCATAATATGGTCCCTTGGAATTGTTCCTGTTGTAAAGACTTCATGCACCCAGGGGGCAATTTAGCTGTCACACATAAGCACCATTTTACACAAGCGTCCCCAAGCTCCCTGACAAGAAGCATGTCACTGGTTGGAGCTATTCTTTCAACCTTTCTCGTGTTCAGATGACTTGGATATGAGAAAGCAGTTGCATGTTCATTATGGTTTTTGCTTCATCCTCAGAGTAGGAGAAAAGAGCTCTCAAATCCTTCTCTTGGATTGCCCGGTAATGGGCAATGTCCCAATCCAATACACCATTTAGAGCAGGGATGCTCAGCCCCTTCTGTGGGCCAGATCCGGCCCCAGTGCAGTGTTATCTGGCCCATGGGGCTCCCTGCAGATCCACGGGGAATCCTGTGGGTTGTGACCTTCCACATTAGATCAGGCGTATGGGGCAGTGTGCGACCCGATCCCAGCATATGGGGCCAGGCAGAGTTGGCCCCGGGGCTCAATCTGGCTCATGGACCAGCCCTGCACCATTCGTCTGGGCCAAAATCTTGAGCACCACTAATTGAGAGCTATCAGAACAGTCTTTTCAGCAGAGATAAGAAAGGAATTGGCAAGGGGTGGACAAAGCAAGGTGCAAAAGTCAGAGCTCTTAGGATTTACCAGTATGTTCTGTTCAGCTTTTATCTGAGTTTGGCAACTTAACCACCTTGGTTTCCTTATTTTTAAATGGTGAGTGTAATGTAACCCGCATGGGTTTGTTAACGTTTTAAAGGCAGACAAGGTTCTTTGGGTAAATCTGATATCTTTTGTTAGACCAACTCAAATAGTTGAAAAAATTGTTCTTTGCAAGCTTTCGGGTACAAATTCCCTTTGTCAGGCTGAGGAAACATCTTTGAAAACATTCTAATGTTTTTAAAAGCACTTTGAGATCCTTGGGTAAAATATGTTACAGAGTGGGAAAATATTAATGTAATATACTTTCATATTATAATGCATACATGCAAGCCAAGAACAGTCGTGGCTCTCTGTCTGGAAATATCACATCACAGACAACACAGGCAACAGAAGGAAGACCTCAATGAGAAAAGATGAAAGGCAGGGACCTAGGTAGGCTTCTGAGAATAGTATTATTATTATTAGTGCCATATAAATAATAGCAAGTCAGTGCTAGTCAGATTGAGAGGGAAGGCTTGTTATGTGACTAAGACACTAATTCTGAGATTCAGAGAATGTGGGTTCCAGTTCAGTCTCTCCTCAGATATCTCACATGACCTTCGGTAAACTCATCTGTCTGATCCACTCCTCCTCACCTGCACATTGGGGCTCATAATTCCTCCTTTGTCTACTCAGAGCACAAGGTCTTTGAGGTGGGGGCTGCCTCTTTCGTTGCCTTCCTGCAGTACATAGCAGCAAGGTACCTTGGTTTTGCTTGGGGACACCTTTGTAAGACAAAAACTAATGGTGTGGTCCCCCATTTACCCTGCTTGGTTCTTCAAACCCTGATTCCTCATGCAAGAAATGCCAACAAACAGGGAATGCAAGTGTCTTTATAGAGAAAAAAGGTGTCTTGATTCATCTTGCTGGGGTCAGTCAGTCAGTCTTTCCTGCCCAAATGCAGGGGGAGCTGGACCCAATGATCTGTAAGGTCCCTTCCAGCCCCTAACAATTATGAAATTATAAAACATTGCTTTTTTCATAACCTTTACATGAAGAAAAGTAAAAACAAAAAAAAGAAGAAAAGTTTCTCCTTCTCTGTGTAAAATTCAATCAATTAGCACATTTGTTTTTCCAAGCGGGGAGGGGGGAGAGAAACGGGAACACTGTGGGCTGTTCATTTCTGACTGCATGGCCCAGGGGTCTCTTTTTATATTACAGTGAGTCGCCCCCAAAACAAAACAAACTGCTTCATACAGAGGAATGTGTTTTACTAGACACAGCTGCAGAACATGTGTTAGAAATTGATATTTTCTGCACATTTCAGCTGAAGAATTTTACACTTGACCAAGCGCTCGATTGCCAGAGGCCCCCGGTGGAGAGGGGTAAAAGACAAGCATGGAGGCGATAGCTCTGTGCCACGGAGAGCCCTCCCGGCAGAGATGCTGGCTGACTCTAATCCGGCAAGCCCTGCACTCATTCTTGCTCTCAGGAGAAGTGGTAGAAGGCAGGCATGGGCAGGAGCTGATCCAGGAGGGCTGCAATGATACAGTTGCACCCCCTTTCATTCCTGCTTCACCCAGACTTTCAGACCAAGTGCTGGGGAAGGGCAGCAGCATTTCTATTCAGGCAATGCTGAGAAAGTCAATTGAGTTCATGGCTCATTGTCATCTCCTCCCTGATTCAGGCTAATCTCTCTCTGCCCACAGGAGTTAAGGACTCCCTGTCTTGTCCTGCTACTCAGATTACCCTTTCTTCTGCAATTTTGCTGTTAGCCCATCCTAGTAATGTCTGTCCTCCTGGTAATGTCTGTCTTCTATTTCGCAGGCCTCCAGACAGTTTTTAGCTCTAGTTAAAAAAAACTTAACTCAAATGTAATCATATGAATTTAGGTGCAGAAATGACTGACAGTGAAGTATTAGCGGCACTAGATTTTGTTTTATAACTGAATAAGAGACATAGGCAGACAAGGTTATTTGGGTAAACCTGATATCTTTCATTAGACCAACTCAAATATTAAGAAAAATTGAGACATACATTTAACTATAATGGCTACAGAACTAATGATGCAGTATCTCTTGCCTATTTTGTTGTGTTTGTTTTTTTATTACCTTCATAAAGAAAATAGCAAATTTGCACATGGCCCAATAGTTATATTTTTTTTTTGCTTTGATCTTAAAACTGAATAGCAGAGTGCTGCCTCACTAGCGTATTTGTAAACCATTGCGTTTCTCTTCAACTGGAGAAAAAGACAGGTTGGTGTCTATGCGAGGATGTGCGCCCTGCTTTTCAAAATCCTAGATGGGCTTGGAGGGGGGAGATACAGGCCTGGGCATAAGACAGACAAGGATCCTTGGGTGTATCTGATATCTTTTATTAGACCAACCCAAATGGCATAAGAACATCACACAAGGGTTGCCCTTGACTGTGTCGGACGTCAGTCCATGCTGCCCAGTCTCCTGTGCCATGAAGCGGGGAGGCAGTGGGGTCCCACTAAAGCAGGAGGCAGCCACCCTTGCAGGGGTGCTGTCGGTGGACTCGGATGTTTGAAAGATGACCTCTAGTCGTCATCCTTGGAGAAGCTGGTGGCTCTTTTTTTTAAATTTATTTAATTTGGCCAAATTAGCCAAAACTAATTACACATCCAAGAGCCCAGAACCATAAGTGGCCCTACTACCGGCAAACATCTTCCACCCATGCCTGGGGCTTCATGATGTTTCTAAACCCTTTGGCGGGCATCCTATGTGCAGGTGCAAGCCCGGAGGCTTGGGGTTCAGATGCCCCCGAGTTTCGCTTGCCAGGAAGGAGGATTTCCATCAACTGGCAGGTCCTGAACCAGGAGAATTCACCTCCTGCAAAGCGGTGCAGCAATAAGCCTGCCTTCTTGCCCAGGGATACATGCCACGCTTGATCTGAGGCTGTGAGCAAGAAATGCAGGAGCTGCCCCCCGAGCAAGGAGGTGACGGCGGACGACAGGCCGGGGTTGCCTTCTCCGGAGGAGCTACCCGCTGCTGTTGCAGGGGCTGGGGGTGCCGATCCCATCCTTGCAAACTCTCCGAGAACTTGCGCAGGGAAAGCAGCGGCGAGCGGAGCAGGGAGGGAGCCGGGCGGGCGGGGCCGGCCGGGGCGGGGCCGCTTAAGAGCGGCGGCGGGAGCGGGGCGGCCGCAGCCCCGGGACCGGCATGGCTCAGCCGCGGTGCCGCTCCGTGCTCATCACCGGCTGCAGCCGCGGCATCGGGCTGGGGCTGGTGCGGGGGCTGGCGGCCGGCCCCGCCGCCCCGGACCTGGTGCTCGCCACGTGCCGCTGCCCCGAGAAGGCGCAGGTAAGGCGGGTCCCCCCGTGCCCCGCAGCCCGGCTCTCGTCCGCCTGCACGGGCTGCAGCGGAGCGCTGGGAGCGGGGTGGCTGCCGCCCCTACCCGTGGACGGTCTTGCCCCTCTGCTCCAGGCATTTTACCCCCTTCCCCCCATCAGATGGAGACGGACAGGGGCGAGTGGTGTTTTACTCGTACGGGGCCAGAGCGCAGTTTTCTACGTGCACTATTTACTGGCTCGGGATATTTGCTGGTACAAAAAAGGATGAGGACCGCTGTCGCTAGATGACCCATGGAGGTCCCTTCTCGCCACGCTTCTCCGATACTTAGATCTTTCTTGTGCCTTTAAAGGGTGGCCCTGCAGACTGAGAGCACTACATCTGGCAGGGTTTTTCATCGGGCGGTCCTCAAAAACTGATGGAGGGTCTCAGCTGAAAGAGCAACGCAGCGAAAAGGCTCGTTTTCTAACCTCGCGGTTCCCTATACCAACAGGAAACGAAAACCTGATACCCCATCATATTATTCGACCCGGGATCCTGCCCAGAGCAGGGGGGGCTGCACCCGATAATCTCCCGAGGTCCCTTCCAGCCCTAACTGGTGTGAATCTGTGTGAATCTCTTGAGTGTCTATTGCTGATGTTTCCTGGGCACAGGATGCAGGGTGCTGCGGTTCCCGGTGCCAAGTTGGGGTGTTGGGTCTGTGTGGGGTTGGGGTTGACAGCTGTCTTATGCAGAGTTCAGATGCTGGAGGGGATAGGGTAGTTTGGACAGGGCTGGTCCGGCTTCAGGCAGGGGTTGCACTAGCATTTCTCAACCCGTGGGTCACAACCCAAAAGTGGGGTGCAAGAATATAGGAAAGGATCGCAAACAAGCTCTAAAAATGGATCGTATTTTGCATACATTTTCAAAAAACTAGATGCTGCTTGTGCTTCGCTATATGTTAACGCTGTGCTTGCTAATAAACTGGGATCTGGGTTTTCTGTTTGTCATGGAGAAATGCGGATTTTCTCTTTTAAAGAGCTGAGGTAGAGACCAGTGCAGCTGGCACAGGGGTCCTGGCAGCGGTGGGGGCAGCAACAAGTCTTGCTGCCCTGATCTGCCATCCCACCTGCTGGGCTGCAGAGGCAGCTCCTGCCTGCCCCAGTCTGGCCAGGCTGCAGCCCCGTGCCGGCGGTGAGCACACAAATTTGGGGGGGCATGTGCCCCCCATGCACCCACCCCCTGTCCCACACACTGGGTGCCGGTGCTTGGGGCAGCAGGTCAGGAGTGCTGGGGTTGTGGGGGG
Organism: Caiman crocodilus; assembly: GCA_030014935.1. Classification (NCBI taxonomy): domain Eukaryota; kingdom Metazoa; phylum Chordata; order Crocodylia; family Alligatoridae; genus Caiman; species Caiman crocodilus. The sequence continues at coordinate 14,420,040 of JAGPOW010002149.1, forward strand.
CTGTGGGTTGGAAGTGAGGGGCACCGGCAGGGCTAGAGGGTTGTTTTCTACTTATTTAATGGGTCAGGACTGGCCCTTGATGTTTGCTTCCAAATGGGTCCTGGTACAAAATGGTTGAGAACCACTGTCACTAGATGACCTGGGGAGGTCCCTTCCTGCCGGGCTTCTCTGGTACTCCAAGTTGGTGTTCCTTGTGCCTTTAAAGGGTGCCCCAGCTGACTGAGGGCACTGCATCTGGCAGGGTTTTATCAGAGCCCTCTGGCTGTGCTCAAAAACTGATGGAGGGACTCAGCTGAAAGAGAAACACAACGAAAAGGCTTGTGTTCTAACCTTGTCATTCCCTACACTGATCAGGAAATGAACGCCTGATATCCCAACATATTCAGGAGCTCACAAAAACTCAAACTCTGTGCTCCCATTGCATATGCCTATCTCAAAGGAGCACTCAAAGGTGGCTATTATCCCATCGTATTAAATGCATGTAGCCAGATAGGAACAGCATTAGAAACCAAGTTTTCCTTATACAAAGGCATGCTGCCTCTTGTAAAATCAACCTCTGAACATGTAAGAAGAAACCTCTGTCTTCTAATATCTGTTCCTATAACTCTCATGAGATCCTCTGTGTTCCCCAGCTGGTTAGAGACCATATTGACATAAAAGCTGTCAGAAGAATTAGTTATGCATTTCCCCTCATTGGCTTAATAACACTTTAATTTTGGGATTGGATTACAGTGCAAGAGCGTGAACCAGACCGATCAGTTCACCTCCAGGTGAGAGCCTGTCTCGTTCTCCAGCAATATAATGCTGCTGTGTATGCACTTGCATACTCTGTGGGAAAACAATTTTCAGATCCCATAGCCTGGCACAATCTTGCAAAGCCTCCAAAGCTACACCACTTAGTCTTGTGTTTGCTTCTCCTATGATAAGATCTTGAATTTGAAGCATATCTGGAACAAATTAGACAAATTAGTGTACACTGTGCAACAGTGCTTTCAATGCGTGAAGCTGGTGGAGAGGTGCAACCTGCCAGATATAATCTTTTTGATTGAATGCTTCATCTAAAAGTTCTTGTTTCTTATTAGCAGGGTGGGCTGGAGGGGCAGGATGGGAGACCCCTTTTTATTAATCCATGATATAGGGTATAGTATGCTGTCAGGTTGTAGGGCAGAGGTAGGCAACCCCCAGCTGACAAGAAGGGGCCAGGACTGCACTGCCACAACACAAGGATTGAGCCCCTCATGGCTCCTCTACCATCTGCTCCTGGTACACCAACATCTTAAAAGTCAAGGTTACAGGTGTTTTTGGCACTGCCCAAAAATGTTGCTGACCCTCGTTGTAGGGCCATTGTACAAACTGTTTGTGGAAATGAAATAGCCCTTCTTTCAGAGGGAAGGCTCTCCTAATTTCTAGAGAGATACAGGACTATAGCATGTGCACACTGTTAAGTTTTCATGCAAGTTGAAAGCACGGTTTGAAACGATGGGGGCCAACCTTGTGGCACACCTGCCAAAGAGGTAGGCTCTGATCCTCTCTGAGAGCCATTCTGATTCCCTTTCCCTTCCCCTTCTCGATTCATTGCTCTGCTCCCTGCCCAGTGCTTCCTGCCTGATTGACGGCTCTCCTTTCTGCTCTCGACCCTGTGCTCTCTGCTCTATCTGTCGCCGTATTCCCAGCCCTCTCCCCGGTCCGCTGTGTGCCATGCACAGAGACTGCCTGTGCCCCTTGTGACACATGTGCCGTGGGTTGGCCACTTCTGATTTAAAATGAAGCCATTGAAGCTCACTAGAGGATAAGGGAGCCAATAGAACTAGTGTACCTCCTTTCTAAGAAGAAAATGGGCCTGATTTTAAAGATCTTGCTTATGTCCATAGAAACCTGGAATCTGGTCATAAAATAATTTGGCCAACCACTTCGCCATTCTGTAAACACAATGCTCTTGTGTAGGCAGGGAACAGGATGTAGCTTTAAAGCTGCAGTCTGATAATTGCCTGGGATCCGGTGGAGACTATCTTGCTCGGATTGCAAGGTACTTGGGGTAGGGACTGCTCTTTATGTTACACCCCGATGAACACAATGGAGGTCTCTAGGCAGTTCATTTAAATCAATATCATAAATCTCCTTTTGAAGCAAGCTGAAAATATCACTACTTCAGCTGGCTAAGGGTTATTTCTAAAGGCAGTCTTCAGAAACCACTATGAAGAAGGGGAATGGGATGTTGAATAACTTAAAATTGCCACATAAATCTTAATGGCATTTCTAGTTTTAATTACTGAAATCCTAAGGGAACATGAACACAAAACTCAACTCTTTCCTTTCCTTCTACCCTCCCAAGCAGTGTAGTCCAGAGTGGATTCTCACTTTCTAAATCAGTATGATGTGCTTCTCTCATATCTCACCCTTGCGAGAGAGAGAGAGAGCAAGAGCAAGAACGAGCAGAAGAACAATAGGATTGATATTCCTCCCTTCTCTCCCCACTTGAATTATGTACGACATTGGGCTTGGACATATGTGACTTAAAAGCAGAAGCTTCAAGCGCAGAGCTTAACTTCCAAGTTCTTAAAGACTCTGCTCCTCCAAAGTCACTTTAAATACAGCTGGCTGTGAACTGGAGCCATTTACTCCACCTCAAGGATGAGGAGCTAGTGTACAGCGTGGGAAAACCCAGAGCAACAGCTCTTAGCCCAGAAGTCCTCCAGAGAGATGAAGACTCTCCCAGGTGGAGAAACACCCTGGTGCAGAGGAACATGCCTGATCTTTCTCTCCAAGTAGCAAAGGCAATGCCCATCTCTGTGGTGACAATGTAGAACAACAGCAAAGTGTTGCAGGTGAACTTATGATAGTAGAAACTGTGGCTCAGGATGAATAATTCCCAAGTATTCTCTGCAGTGAGCTTGCCAAACAAATGGACTTTGATAATGCGATGAAGTGGGGCAAGCCTGCAAGTGCTCCCTCCAGATGTAATTATTATCCCTCTCATAGGAGTGATTTGCTGGACCCTTCAGCTTGGATTTGATTTTGTTAGTGCATAGTTCACACTGCTTACACATTGCTTGACCTACATGAATAGTTGAATTGACTACAAATATTGCTTCAAGTCAATCCTGAACATCTGCTGTGAGGACCAAAAACTGCTGTAGCTCTTTTGGACAACCTGGAAGAAAAGTTAATGTTAGGTGTGCTGAGAAGGCCGGTGGATCCTAGAATTCCATCTTTTCCCCATGTCTGGTCCAGTGACCAGAAATGGGTAACCTTGTGGCTGCCCCTCTCATATAAACCAGGCCACTCTTGATTTTGTGAAGCACCAAGTGATGTGGGTACTGTATAAGGAGAGATGCCTTCTTGAGAAACTAAATCCCTGGCAGGCAAGCACTAAAGAAATCCAAGGGGATATTATGCCCTCCTTCCCAAACCTGTCTCCCTTCCTCTCTAGAAGATGATGATCCTGCCAGATCATTTTGAGATGCACTCTGCCATCCAAGATTCTCACATTGAAACCGTTCTCCTTCTTTCCTCTCTGCTGTGTATCCCTGATTATATAGGAAAATGCTTAAAAATTCCTCACTTGCCAAAAATCCTTCATTTCTCTTCTCTGGAGGATTTCCAGTGATAAGAATGTGCTGCCGTTCATCCTTTGAAATAGGAGATGCTGCTATGAACAGTGCTGTGTCTGTTCCCTTTGCTACCGTGCGCAGTAAACGAGACACTGGAATGTTCCTGCACAAAATCTTGCTTGATGAAGAACTCGGTATTCAGTGTGGCCGGCTAGACAAAAAAAGGACTTAGATGTTCTACGGGACAAGAACATGTGTCCTGCCAAGATAGGCACATCAAGGTCTCCAAGACAAAAGGTGCATTCTGAAAGGCTTTGTAACCTTATCAGTTCCTTAGGGTTTTTTTGTATTTGTATTTGTCTGGTGGGGGAAGAAAGAGCCTCACTCCCCTTGGTTTCTGGCTTTTGCTGAGTCACAGTGGACCATAGATTAGATGCAGATGAAAGTAATTAAAAGGAATGTTTTAAGATAAACACCACCCAAAGACACATGGGAGTCATGACCTGAAGCAATGTACAGCTGTCTCAATGAAAGTGGCTGGCATAACACTACAGGCGAAGGCATCCAGATTGTAGCCATATTGGTCTAGAGGCAAAAGGAATCAAAATTCATGGAAGAGGTAATATCTTTTATAGCAGTGTTTCTCACCCCACGGGTCACGAACCAAAAGTGGGTCACAAAAACACATCTATGAAAGCGTTGCAAACAAAAACTGGATCAAACTTTAAAAATGGAGTCTCCTTTAAAGAAGAAAAATAGTGGGAAATCATGGCTTTTCCCCTGCAGGATGCAAGAGCTTCAGCCTGCAAGGAACTGCCTGGGGCCCCCCTTGTCCCATACACCCACATCCTGCCCCACATGCTTGGGCTGGGGGCAGGGGTTAGCGGGCTGGGAGTGAGGGGCACTGGGTTGGGACTGGCCATAGATATTTACATATGGGTCCTGGTACAAAAAAGGTTGAGAACCGCTGTTTTATACGACCTAGAGGTTAAAGTCTGTTCAACAGGCCAAGAGGAATTTCTAGGCAAGTCAGTCTGCTTATCTAGGACTGCCTCAAGCTGTCAAGAGGAATGTAAATCTTCCACTGCCCTTGTGGTTCTCTGCTACTTTGATGGGGCTGCCAACAGGGGGTTCAGTTTTGTTTGGCTTGGTCACTCTTAACTGGACTGAAATTGCTGGGGAACCTTCAGGCTACCCTCAGAGTTGCAAAACTCCAGCCTTTTCAACAGTCCTTCTTCCTGAGAAAAGGAAATGTCTAAGGAACTACCCATAAATCCAGCTAAATGGACAAATGCATTGCAGCTGCTTTGGATGCAACCTAGAAATAGTGATCATATATACCAGTAGGTCAGATGGAGCTGAAAGCAGGGAATGTCAAACAGAGGGGATTGAGAGTTTCCTGCTTGCTGACTTAAGCATGATTTGTATTTGTATTCCTTTGCTGGTCTGGTAAAGCAGCTGGCCGATAGCAACAAAGAGCCTTCCCACCACAACTGGTAATATTTCCTTATGCGAACAGAACAGTAACCTACATAATTGCTGATATAAGCACACAGCAAACTTGTTGAGATTTTTAGGATCCTGAGGGAAGGTTTGAGGTTTTTGCCCTATTTATTACATTGCCATCATGCTGCATTTCCACAGGAATTGGAATGTAAGCTAAGTAGCAAGTGCTCTGTCCAAGCTGTCATAAACCATATTATCAGCATGTTTAAAGATATCTGGTCTGATACCCATGAAACTTGTCTCCAGTCACCATGGGTGGAATTCTGTTTCTCCATGATCATCTGAGCGGCAGGGGTTTAGTTGTCTACATGGCATTTGTAGCACATACATGCAGGTGGCTGTTCCGTTTCCTGGTAGTGTGGACACATATATGGGCACTGTAACAAGTGGGCATCTTGGGGCCAGTCTAGTTGTTGGCCTGGACTAACTGCCCATCTGCCTTTCCTGCTATGCTTTTGATGAAACAGTTGGAAGTTGTTAGCAAGGCGGAAGGCTACCCACTTAATTGCCCTGATGCCAAGGGCCTATACACAGCTCCGAAATTCCCCTTATACCATGTCTCATGCCTTGCAGATGGCATCCACAGCTTAACACCTGGCCAAAGCTTATTTGGCTTAATGCCTGGCCTCTAGCATACCTCAAACTGGGACCCGCACTCCCATGCCCTCACACTGGGCTTGCAGTCGCACCCACTTTGGGGCTCTTAGCTCCTCCGTTTGTCATGGACTCCCTGCCTGGCTCAGGACCCTCTTGGGCTCTCATCCCCTTGCCTGATACTGGGCCTCAATCCCCTTGCCCTGGGGCTTCACACCCAGCTCCTTCTTGAGGCTCACGATCCCGTGCCCCTTGAAGCCTTACGTTTAGCTCCCTTTGTGAATCTCAGGCCTCACTGTGGACCTGGGCTCTGTCTCGGGTCCCTTCGCATGACCTAGACTGTGCCTCAGGTTCCACACCACAGACCTGGGCCCTTGCTTTGTCTTCAGGGTGTGCTCCCCTAGCCTTTGCCTTTCACAGGGTAACCCGCAAAGCAGTGGGGGCTGAGGCTTTCTGGCGCCCCATACTCACCCTTCACTAGGGAGGCACAGGTGTGGCATTTCCTGGAGACTACCCTGCCACCAGCAGCCCCACCACACAGTCCAACCCCAGCAGAGTGCAGTTTTAGGTCATACCCCAGGACTAGGGGCCTCCAACATCCCCATAGCTCCTGCCCTGTAACTCCAAGATGTTACATGAGCAACAGCTGTAGCCGAGTAGTGTTCTTCTCCTGGCTGCTTGCAGCCAGCTTCTGGCTCCACTGCTCAAGGCCTGCTCTTATAACAAACAGGTGGGCTCTGTTCCCAGTCAGGCAGTTGTGCCTGATTGGGAGTGCAGCCATCTGTAGGCTGCTCTGCTGCTTGCCTATGCCCCTTTGAGTAACAGATCACAACTTGTGCTCTGTTACAGGCACACGCGCTACCTGTGTAGCCTAAGCATGCACAGTCGATTATGCACTGGCCTTGCATATGCCTACTGTGTGTGCACACTCCTTGTGAATGTGCCCTGGAATCCACAGCCAAAAATAGTAGGCAGGCCAAAACCCATGATTAGCAAAGTGTTAGACTCAGCAGCAGCGATGTCTTCCCATCTTTTAGCCCCAATAGCTAAGCAGTGAGGGCATTTGCCTAGAGAGCCCCAGAGATCCAGGTTTTAGAAAGGGAGAGTCCTCCCGTGTTCTCCCCCAGATTGATTCTAGACTTGTTCTTCCATATTGTTTCAGTTTGTCTGAGGTTCTCTTTGCACCTTGAAGTGGCTACTGCTGTGAAAGGTTGGGTTTGTTCTTTCTGAGCTCTGTTACTGTGTGCCTAACCACTGGACGTGTGAAACTGTGGGCTAATTTGCTTTAAAACAATAACTTAAAAATTAACTTTGAAATCTTAAGACATTATAGGAAGTTTAGGCTTTGACGCCACATATATTATTCAGATAGGATTATTTAAGATATGCTTGTGTTTTAAATAATTAGATTTTCTTTTTTGGCTAAATCTTCTCTTTAGCCATCCTGGTACACCTGCACAGTCACTGGAAACAGACTTCACAAACAATTTAGCTCAAGCAAATACGCATTCTCTGAAGAGACATTCCTGTAACACCTTGAAGTGCAGTTAGCAAAAGAACTATAAAAACTATCATGATTATTAGTATCTTTAATCTAGGATTGAGGTACATTTACACTAAGTCTGTTACTAAGGGGCTTATTACAGATTGGTCATGTTGGCTCAGATGTAATCATCACTGATAGTTTAGCTTAACAGAGGTTCTTTGTTAATGGTATCTGCAAAGCTTAGACTCAAGAGAACTGGCAACTCATTCTTAGCTACCAGCTTGTAAAATAGACATCTGTGTTTCCTGGAAGCTTAAGATGAAATAATTTAAAGACTGCCGAATAAGTAGCTACACTACACTATTTCTTGCTGTCTCGGGAGTGCTGAAGAATGGGAAAGATCCCCCTATGCTCTCTGCTCAGCATGAGATCTTTTTCTGGAACAAGTGATGCCGTGCCCCTTTTATCAGTATCTTCTCTTAATTTCTTTTAATTTGATGCACCACTATCTAATAGTGTCTCAAGTGGAGAGCAAAGAGTCATGAATTTGCTACCCAGGGGTTGATGGTTTAGTGTGAAGCAAATGCTGTCATGCAAATACCTCTGTGTTCAGTATTTTTAAATGTGTTTTTTCCCCAGAGATGTGGATAAATGCTGAGGGATATTTTATATTTAGCTCTTGATTTTTAGCGTAGCTCTTATTGCCTGAACTTTCTGATTATTCAGAGACCACTCTGAGAGGAGCACCAGATGGAAGAGAGAGGGGCAATATTGGATACATGGCCTAATGTGGGCCCTAACTTCTAGTTAAATTAAGCCAGGTAACCACAATGGAGTATCTTCTTGTAAGTGTGACCTGAGAGCTGATTGTCTGGAGTGTGGTGCATTATTCTGTAGTTTAAGGCAGGTTGAAAATGGAGTCTCTAAATAGCTCTGAAAAGGGAAGCCATCCCTCCCTTAGGAGAGCATTTTCCAAGTTGTGGCTGACCCCTGTTCCAGAAGGGCTCCCAAATGAGTGAACTCATTCCAGATGTTTTCAGTCTCCTGGGCCGCTAAGCCCACACCTTCCAGGAATGTCTGACTGTGGGAATTCCGTCTCTCGAATAAGCCGGAGAAGAATGCAGCCTGTCTGTCTCACTTGGCGAGGTTTCACTCTTGGCTTCGTGGCCCAGAAGTGGAAATATTCCACCAGGACCTATAAATCTGAGTCCGACACACACCTTGCCTATTGGCGGCTGTGCCACCAGAGCCAGTCACGTTCCTGCGAGAACAAAGAACAGGGACTTTTCTTGTTCCCTTAGCCAGTCAAACTTCTAATCTGTAATTTCACTGAGCCTGCCTCATTTGGCACATCTTAATTGTGGTATGACAGTTCTTTGCTGTAACAATCTATTGTGCCATGCATGTCAAAACAGGGAAACTGAAGTTGCTGGGTGACGTGTAGCTGTCTGATAAAAGGCACTTCCTGAGGGTTTGCCTTATTAGCTTCCAATATCACATGCTCCTTGCTTAAAGTAGTGCTGGGCTGATTGCTGCAACCAATACGGAGGTGTCCTCATCTCAAATAATGGACTGCTCTTTTTATAGCCACAGAGAATGACTCAGATGTTGACTCTCTAAGTGGGAGGTACTGCAATACCTGTTTGACTGATATCAGGACAAGGTAGGATTCATGGAATGGAGTCAACCTCAAGGTTCCTCATGCAGTGGCTAGACTTGTTATATGAACATTTTCTAGGTTAGAACAATAAAAACTATAATCAGGATACTATCATGGTGGAGGGGCTGTCAGCAGTTTTAACAAGCAGATCACAAGGAGTTTGGCTTCCCAGAAGGGCCCAACATCCTGCTCTAATGAGAGAACCAGATTCAGGAAAGCTCAGGATTCAAAAGAAAGCTGTAAACACGCGCAGGGAAGATAACACACTTCAAAACTTCCTTCCTCTTTCTAGGAACTCCAGCAGCTCAGCAAGCAATATAACAATATCAGATTGCTTCAACTTGGTGAGTGAAAGGACATTTTATAACAGAAATGTGTCCTCCAAGTAAGGTGGTGGGGGGGGGGGGGAGTGTTGTAGAGGGAGGATTGAAGATCAGTAGTCATGTATGGGTTTCCTCCTGAATTCTTAACTCACACTTGCCTGGATACTGTCCACTTTTTTCCTGCTTTCTATTGTTTGGCAGCATTTGACTTGCATGGTTAGTTTGCCTATTAGTAAGGCTGTCTGCATTGAACTCATAGACTAGTGACATTTTTCTCCTAGACTGATTATGGCATTTGATATCTGTAGCCTAACTCTCATTCCAGACACATGTTTTTGATTTTGCCAGTAGACCATCTCATTCAAACAACCCTGCAATTAGGATTTGCACTCGGTCTGTCTGGATTTCATATGGGTGAAATGGCTTTGATAACTCCCGAGAACAATCCTTTCATGATCAGTGCCAGTACAGTCATGATGCTGGACCTGGGATCTCCTACTATTTTGTCTCCAATTTTTTTTGATATGACAAACCTTCCAATCTGGATATGAGGAAGTGGAAATAAAGTGAACATTGGGACTGGTGTTGCATGATTGCAGCGTAGGAAGTGAGGTTTTTCCTTGACCTCTTCATTAAAAGGAAGGATGTGGATGAAGAATTGGGCAGAAGGGGGAAGGGAGGGATGTGAGCCATATACCTTTCCTTTTGTCTGAAAGTTCTCTCCATGCCAGTTGCGATGAGACTTAATGCCACCCACACACATTGCCTAAACATGCCCTAAACCACACTGATGCTCTGGCTTTGTATTTCCAGTACATAATGTACTGTAACATAGGCTATTGTTGGCATACACAATCCATTTACTGCTGTTCCCTTTCCTTCTCATGGCAGATGTGGTCTCTGAAAACAGCATAAAAAAAGTAGTTAAGGAAGTAGAAGAGATTGTAGGAGACAAAGGGCTGAACTGCCTGGTTAACAATGCTGGCATCAATGTGCTTGCTTCCCTGGAAGAAGTCACTGCTGAAACAATGCTCACCATTTATGAAACCAACACGGTTGCCCAGTTGATGGTTACCAAGGTAAGAATGAAATGTGGGTTCACTCTGCACTTCATGCATTACTCGCATAACTGATCTTTGGCTTCTCCCTTCTTACAGTACCATCTTCTTTTGGTGACCTTTAGACTCTCGTTAATGTTTTAACTTCATGCCTCTGCCTATCAGAAACATGGAGAGCTTTTTTTCTGAAAGCTCTTAATCTGTTGCATTCAACTAGTATGGAAATGTTAACTCAACTCAACTCAACCCGCTGGATTAGGCAATGAATAGTGCACACATTAGACCTTCTCAAGGTCAGCTTTCACAGCCTTCGATTTTATGCAAAGCTCCATGCTTAGTGTTTTCCTGGGTTGCTTCTGAAGTCTTCAGTACCAGATGTCCAGAATCACATAGAAGCCAGCTTTTTTTAAATCCTATGCCCAATTATATTCAGGTGCCAACAAACTTACTAGCTAAAGCCAGGTATTACACAGGGGATCTTTTTCGGCCACTTTACAAAGATGTTAGCTTAAAATTGTCTTGGCTATATTGCACTTGAGTCAGTAGAACACAGTTTGAGTTTGAAACTGGTTGTGGTCAGGTAAAACTGAAGCTGAATTGAAATGTAATGACTCCTTTTTTTTTCTTGCAGGCTTTTCTTCCCCTTCTGAGAAAGGCAGCCCAACTGAGCACTGGCATGGGGTGTCACCGAGCTGCCATTATCAACATGTCCTCGGTAGCTGCCTCCATGCAGTTGGTCCAGGCAAATGAGATGTTCCTCAAAGTGTATCCTTACAGAATAGCAAAGGTGAGTCTTTCCCAAAACTGTGCTCAACTGGAAGGATGCAAATCTCTGAGTTAAAGTGGATCCTAAACTTAAAATCAAATCAGAAATGATGAGGTGACTTGGTTACTGGGCATACAGCTACTTGCTAGTCAGCACAAAATAAAACTGGTTAGAAGCTGTTTCCAGCAAAACTTTTATTGAGACATCCTAGTTCTCCATTTGAGCCACAAGGCATTCAAGTCCTGACACAGGTACTTCTCTGACATGAGTCCTTTTAGAGATGGACCTAGAATTCTAGGGAGACCTCCCCAGGCCAAGGATGTGCCTAGCTGGCCTTATAGTGTGTCTCTACCAAAGCACAGCAAAGAGACCAATATAAGAGGCATTAAACTGGTTATAAGATGTAGTGTCTTTTATTTTTGTAATGGTGGCATTAATCAGAAAAAGTTGGACATGAGTTTCAAGAGCCTATGCAGCCAGGGACTGTGGTGGTTGTACACAGACTAATATTGGATCAAGGATAGGTATAGCATAAAGGTGACTGCCTGAGTCAAATTCTAGATTGAATAATGCATCAAATTCACTTGTGTTGCACCTTCACCTCAGCTGCTACTATTCTGCATCACAGCTACTTTGGAAATAAAATGGAAAGCTCATTTCTTTCTACCTCGCTTTTCTTGTATTCTCAGACAACACAACCACACTGTCACAAAGCATTCCCTATAAACATAAGAAGTCGCTTACTTTTGTAGCCTGGGCAGGAACATAAAGACTGCGGCTTGTATTTTTAGTCTTTTAAGAGCATTTATACATGTGCTCTGGGAATTGGGGGGAGGATGCTTTAATTGGAGCTGCTCCAAGAGCCACTATAATTAAAGCACCCAGAGCATCTTGTGTATCAGCATCCCTGCACTAAAAAATGGAGGGGGTGTGTGCTTTAACTAAAGCTCGTCAAATAAGCTTTAGTTAAAGGACCCCTGCTGCCATTTTTCAGTGCAGGGATGCTGATACATGTGGTGCTGGAGTCTGGAGCGGAGTAATTACCACACTCCAACAGACTTGATGAATCAAGTCTGCTTCACTACATGTGTATAGGAACCCTAACTGTTTGGGTGGTGTCTGGCCTTCAGGGATCAAGAGTACATAGCTATAACTTTCAGAATCCTGGAATTGATATTAACAGGGCTATTCCTGTATTGCTGGACACTTACTTCCTAGCCATCAGTACTTGCCCAAAAGGTTAAGCATTTGATTTGATAACGGGGGTGGTGATGGAAATGGGATGCCAGCTGGCTTTGAAGCTCATAGTATGTAAAACTGCTCTGCTGAGAAAGATGGTCTTTCCTCTTACAGACTGCACTGAATATGATCACCAGGTGTCTTGCTGCAGACTTGAAATCAGATGGAATTCTTTGTATTTCTTTGCACCCAGGATGGGTTCAAACTGATATGGGAGGAGACCTGGTTAGTGACCTACAGACTTTCTTTAACTACAAAGAAAGTAGGACTCTGCTTGTTGCTGCAACCCCTTTTATTTATTTTTATAATATAAAAACTGTAAAAGATTATATAGATGTATATCCTTTATACTTTATAGTCCCCTTTTGCAGCTCCTTAATTCTACACGTTGCAAAGCTCTTTGCATTTAATTAGTTTGCAAGATGTTGTTTAATGTTACATTTAAGGAAGCTTTTGTCTCATTCTAGCAGAAATGATAAGTGCAATTTATTGCCTGTCCTTCCCAAAGGATGGTCTCAAATAATTGTCTTGTTTTAATCTTAGGCTCCCTTACAGGTGGAAGATTCAATTCCGGGTATCCTCTCAGTCCTGGCTAATCTCGGTGAAAAGCACAATGGCTCCTTCCTAGACTGGCAAGGGGAAACATTACCGTGGTAACATATACTACGGACAACGGGACCAGATTGCCAGCTAATATTTAACTTGTGGCACTGTCTTTGTCTATAGTTTCTTTTTTATACTAGTTTTGAAATAACCCATTTGTTTTTCAACTGGACAGGTGTATTTGGGGAGTAGTGACAGATTTTTGTTTGTTTGTTTTTAATCTGTAATGACTTGACCAGAGCAATATGCCTTTTGGCAAACACTTTGCCTTAGAAGGCAAGGCAGCAGCATTTGGAGTGGGTACTCTTCACCTACCACCCCAACTTGCTAAAGTGCATCTTGAGGCTAGGAACTGTTCCACTTAGCTTCCAAAACACCAAAGGTGATAGCTCTTCAGAAGTAATATAAGGCATACTACATTGACCAAAGTAGGAGGTGACGGATACCACTGCCTTTTGGAGTTAGGCCTACAGATCTATGAAATGGAATTATTCAGATATTTCATGTTGAAAGGTAGAGGGAAATGTCTCGATTTCTCCTGAAAAGTGAACTGCTTTCTTACCTTTTGTACTGTACATGAGTCTTGCAGGTGACAACTCAGGTGAACCAACAGTGAAGTTCGCTTAATTAAATCACCTGGATTCTGCATTTCTGTAACCTCTTCAGCCTCCCCTGTGAGCAAGCCCATGCTGATTGCACAAGACTCTTGTTTACTTCCACAACGGATGCCTAACACACCCTGGTATGATGGGGGAGGCTCTTGGACATAATCTCCTAACTAGTCTCCAATAAAAGTCTTATTAAACAAAACACCTGTTTACTGAACTACTTCAGAAGCTTTTCTCCTTAGGAGTCTAGGTCTCTGCTCAAATTGAGTAGAGATCAAATTTCCATTTGAGAGGTATTGCTCTCTGGCCAGTGCTACATGAGGTTGACTCTGTTAGAGGCTGGTTGAACTCAGTTGGACCTATCCAAAACACGGGCAGCAAAGGTGGAATGTATCTCTTTCATGGGGAACGATATCCTTATCTGGTATAAAGACTGTTGAATAATAACTGAGGGAGGATGAAAGGCAGGATTCCCTGACTGAATCTCTTCTGCAGTAGTTTTCTATGTACAATAATGGCCGGAGTGATTTCTGTTCAAGCCAAACTGGCTAGTTACTTTAGTGTACCAAATCAGTGGTTTCCTGTCTCAAGTAAGGTAACATAACATGGGCAAGAACCAAAGATGTGCATGGCCTTTCCTGGACAGTAGGCATTCTTATAAACCTGCCCTAGTTTGCTTGCTTGCTGGAGTCAGGTGGATTTAAGGTATGGGCACTGCAGTGCCTAGATCTTCTGAAACCACATGACTCTAGTGGAATTTAAACTTTCACGTCTCAATTTTCCAGATCTTTATGGGAACTCTTCTGTGAGCTCACCATAACCCATACCAAGATGTCTTGGCAGGATCTGTAGACAACAGCCTGAATCAATAGCTGTTACGGCAGCTCACATCTGCTTGCACGAATATAGGAGGATGCTAAGACTCAGCTCTCTGCAAAGGTGAGGAAGAAGGGGGTAATAGGCCACAACCACTTCAGCAGCAGTTGAAGAGTGCAAGAGGCTCTGCTTGCTTCCAAACAGGTAGACCTTCAGCAGCTGGGATGGGTGTGGGGAATCCACTCTTTTTGCAGGAAAGGAAGAGTGCTAGTCATGCTCTTGAGGAGCAGAAACCCTTGTTAGAGTCACCATCCTAACTACAGGGGGTGGGGAGAAGGGGAGCCTAAAGGGGCAGTCATAAAGGACAGGACAAATGGGACTAAACCATGTCCAGGAAGGGCGTGCTGTGTGCCTGAAATCTAGATTAATCGAAGCCCCACCCTGTTCCGGTTCTGGTACTGTCAGTGTAGGTTCTGCCTTGTAAAACATCCTGCATGGACATACATGGAAGCACCCTTATAGGTGATGATTCTGATACACATCTCTGAAACCAAAAACATTTTTTATAAAATAAACCTGGTACTAACAGCTCATAGCACACCTAATGCTGAAACTGATGCTTTGCCTGGATTTAATCTTTAGATGGTGTGCGTCTTCATAGCTCCTTTATGTCTAAAGAGCCGGTAGTCAGTAGCTCTCACCAGTGGAGTTCCATGGTTGGTGCTGCCTACCATGGATGCACACCACACCTGCCTATTAGTTGTGGTAGTCTTAAATCCTGACACTCCATTATCTGCTTCTGTTGAAGCTGTTACAGGATAAAAATAACCAGGATAATATCAGTGGAAGAGTGAGCATCAACTGACAGCTTACAGTGGAGGCCAACACTAAGTCTGTAAATTGTCTTTCGTGTCAGCTGCCAAACACATGCCAGTGACTTTCATTGCAATCCTCCCTCCATAACTAAGATCAAACCGCTTACCTGGAGCTAAACAGCTGTATGTTGGTGCTCCCCCTTCATGTTATTGGCTGGTCAGCCAGACTTAAGTCTAAGTCATTGAGTTCCAGATACAAGTTAGTTGGCTCAAGTGGTCAAGGGATTCACCTTTTAAAAACTTACATTACAACATTTCCTTTCCAAAGGTATTGTCCTGGCCATAGCCATGGAGTACTCTATCCATTCATTCCCCATCTCAGAATGGGGGAAATAGAACTGGTGATTGAAAATTGGCTCATAGCCTAGAGCTTGGTTGCATAACAGTATTCCTTTTTCTCCTCCATGAGCTCCTTGTTCATTTGCCCTCCAATGGCAATCCAAAAGCACCCATACTATGCAATGTCATAGCCTAATTCCTGTTCTGTGATGCGTCACAGAAGAGTCACTTGTGATGGAACGTGTTTGTGTTTGATGCTTCACCAACTCATACACAAAGGAGAGGTGCAAAAAGGGGGAACAGTGTGGGAGCAATCCTTCATGCAAATGACAAAGACTTGAACAGCTGGAGTAGCCACCTCAACCAAAAATTTCCTCTCACAGGCTTGGATGTGTTTT
This sequence comes from Caiman crocodilus, assembly GCA_030014935.1. NCBI lineage: Eukaryota > Metazoa > Chordata > Crocodylia > Alligatoridae > Caiman > Caiman crocodilus. Next base: position 14,435,802 of record JAGPOW010002149.1, read on the forward strand.
GTTTTAAGCAATGTAGATTTTTTTTTGGTCTCGCCTGGAAGCATCAGCAGTTGCTGAAGAACTAGCACAATCATTACATCATGCACCGCTCAGGGCAAAGAGGGATAATAGATGAAGGGAAAGCACAGATAAGGCAACAAAGGTTCACCACGGGCCAATGGAATATGGAAAATCAGTGTTAACAAGAGATTAATTCCTCGTCTGTCATTTTATTACCAGTTTAAATGTGGACATGCTTCAGCCAGTTATCATTTTTCATGCCCTCTCCCGCTAATCCTATTTTGCATTAGGACTTCCACGCAGGAACCTGCCCCAAAGTTCCTGCTTCGTAGTCCAGGGTTCAGACGTTAGATCTAGGAATACTACCAGAAAAAATTAGCTGTGGGTATGGTGTGATGTCCTTCTCCCTGTCTGTATGCTCCTTCTTCCTGCATGGGATGGTCTCTAGACTTCAGCACATTGGCCAGGTCTGCTTTTCTGATGTGGCATGGATCACTGCTGAACGTTTAGGCAATGCAATGCCATAACTGGCAAAGCAAACCAAACGCTTGCATACTGATGCATCTCAAACAAGACTAAGGCTGTCATCCTCCCGCTTTCTTTGGCCTTGGTGAAGCTGCAGCTGAGTACTGGAGCACTTCAGGAATGATGTGGAAAGGCCTGAGAGGGTGCAGAGGAGGGCCATGAGTATGGGTAGAGGTAGGGAGAGCAGGCCATATGATGAGAGGCTGAGACATGGGTCTTCAGCCTGGAGAAGAGAAGACTCAGAGGGCACATGGTGGCTGCCTAAAAGTATATAAGGGGCAGACATCAGGGACTAGGAGAACGTCTGTTCACCAAGGCTCCCCAGGGGAGACTAGGACTCAGTCATATGGTGCTAGAAGACCGATGAAAATTAGACAGAAGGAAAAAAATCTTTACAACTCGAGGGTCCAGGGTCTCGAACAGACTCCCCCCCCCCCCCCAAAAGTGGTACAATCACATATTCTGGATATCTTCAAAAAGCGTCTGGACGCCCACCTTGCTGGGGTCACCTGCCCCAGCGCAGGGGGCTGGACCTGATGATCTGGCCCCTAACATCCATGAATTTCCAACCGTTTCCATTTGAAGAAACCACTAAGAAACGTTCAGCCACTTCATTTTTGCCTCGGGTCTGAACACGTAATCGCTCAGCCCGTCTCCAGGACGGTCGCCGTCCTCCCCACACAGGCTGTTGCGTCACTAGCGCCGCCGCCAGGCTCAGCAATCCCGGCGGCGTTCGCTGGCACGAGGGAACGGCCGCTCTTCCCAGGTCTTGCCGGTGCTAAGTGTGGGCCGCTGGCCACTGAGATAAAGTCAAGGAGAGCGCCCTGGGTCACGCCAAACCCACGGGGCACCGGTGTGTGGAGAAGTTTGCCCGGTGGGAGCAAATCCACCCATGTCTATGGATGTGTTGAACATATTCCATGAAGGAGCCGCCTTGGACAGCGCGGGGGATGCCTGGACCTGGCACTGAATCCCCACCGCGGCTCGGCCAGGCGCAGCTGGGGCCTGGCTCTCCCCCAGGCTCACACCCAGATTCAAGCATCATTAAAGCCCAGGTTGAAGCGGAATGCGGGGGCGAACGCGGCAGTGCGCTCGGCCGGCGCCAGGATCCGTGTGAGGCGTGGGCGCCTCACACCTCCCTCATGCCCCGCGCAGGCCGGAACGCTGTCACCGGGGAGCGGGGCGCAGCCCGAGGCCGGACGCGGCGGAACCGGAACTTCCGGCGCGCCAGGAGGCACTTCCGGGAGCGTCGGCGTTAGCGGCGCTGAGATGGTGAGCGAGGGTGAGGCTGTGGGGTCGGGCCGGGCCTGCGGGCGGGGGGTCGTGTTCCCTCCCGCCGGCCTGGAGCTGCTGTTTCCCGCCCCGGGAGCGGCGTCGGGGAGGGAGAGGGAGCTGGGGCTCGGTGCATCCACTGACGTCACCCGCACGTACATTGCGGGCCTGTACATACATGCATATGTACTCAGGCACGTAGGTGCTCGTGCGCACACGCATTCGTACACATCTGTACACCCGCGCGCGCATTCAAATGAACACGTACACGTTCATGTATACACATGTATGCGCATATACACGCGCATGTGCATTCGCATGCACGCACATACACATGCATGTATACATGCATGCGCATATGCACACATACACGTGCATTCGCATGCACATGCATTCAAGTATACATGCATGCTCATATGCACATGCATACGCACATATGCACACATGCGTGCACATACAGGTAGCCCTTGCTATTTGTGGGTTTGGCATTTGTGGTTTCAAATATTCGTGAACACCAAACCCACATTTTAACTACACTTTATACACTGACGGGCTCCTTGGCAGTGAGCTGCCGCTGCCCAAGCCGTGCCTCCCTCTCCTCTCCCCTCCCCTCCCCCGCAGCCGCCAGGGGCCCTGCATTCAGGAATGCAATGCCTTATTTGTGGATTTTGCCATCTTCAGGGAGTACGAGCACATATCCCCCACGAATGTTGAGGGTCTCTTGTGTGCACATGCACATACTGGCATGCATACAGACATACACTGGCATGTACATAGGCATGCATGCATGAATACATATGTGCGTACGTACACGTGCAGGCACTTGCACACACATCATGATGATGAAGGATGATCATTCGCGAACAATTAAGATTGTTTTCCAAGGATCTTGATGATGAGTCCACAGGTGGCTCTATAGCCCAATTCTAGATCCACACTTGACTAGCTGCAGTGAGGACAGGTGTTGCCAGGAGGGAACACACACACACGGATACACAGAGGCATACATGCATTCATGCATGTGCACGCATATATACACATGCATGTATATGTACATACATATGCATGGACACACACACATACAGATTCACCTCCCCTCCCCCCCCCCCAGTCAAAAGGGAAGGTGGGGGAGATTTTGTTGTCAGAAACTAGTCCCAAGGAAAAATAGCTGGCCAGTTCCAGTATTTACCCGCTTCAGGAGAATAGTTTCCTTTCTTTTAAAAATAAATACAAACGGCACAAAGGGGAATATTTTTGTTATTGAAGAGCTTGTAAAAAATAAACTTTCTACCGAAAGCTTTTGTCCAAGCATAAACTAGCTTTAATTCACATAATAAAGATCCTCAAGCTTTCCTGTATAGAAAATAAATACCAATGCCTGTCAAAAGCTGCATTAATGCCCCCCCGCAATGTAGTGACATTACTCTTAGTCCCTGTCTTTCACTCCAGTACAGCAGAGCATTGACATGCGGCTTCTGTAGTGGTGGAATATTTCATAGCATTTCAGGCTTTCCCATGTGTTGTGTGTTTTGTATTTTAAAAGGATTTTTGTTGCTTATTAAAATATTCCTTCTAGCCCTTTGTGGTTCACTGAATGAATGTTCTTATTTTGACAGTTGTTTTGGCTCTGACAGAGTGAACAAATCTGTTACAGATATGTTGATATCACGACTGACTTCTCAATTAGCAAAGGCTGCGCGATTTACAGGTAAATCTGCATTGCAGTGTCAAGGTTTCATGGCTAATTAGACTTCCAGAGTTTGCTTTGCCAGAAAGCATTGCAAGTCACTGGAATGAGCCATTCGTGCTGAAGAATAACAGGTCATTAATCCTGCTATCCAGGCATAGTATTAAGTTTCCAGCATATATTGGCAATATTGTGAAGTTTTCTTGCTGAATATTTTAATGTGGTTTTCCAGAGACTTGTTCATTTGGGAGCTGGATGGCTTTAATAGTGTTCACAGTCTTTCTAACCCCCGCCTGCTTCATTCAAGGAGAAATTTTTTAGATTATTTTTAACTGGTTGCATTGTAGCTGATTAGGAAGTTTTGTCTTGCATGTCAAATATTTCTTTTTATCAGCTTCCTCTTCAGTAGGGTAAACTCAAGTTTTGTCTGGGTTCATTCCATGGGTAATTAAACAGTTTAGCCCTTTGTTTCTTTAGTGAGTTATACTTTCTGAACATAGCAATACAGATATTTGTGTTTTTAAGTATTGAAAGCTCAATAATTATTTACAATAATTCCAGTATGATGCTTACAATAATACAGCAGGTTTGGAATAGGTCAGGCTGTCCCACTGAACGCACTAACATATCCCCCATCTCAGACTCTCTCTAGGGAGCTCAGCCTGAGTTCCTCCCATAGTCTTCCCTGGACCTAATGCATGACTCTAGGAGCTCATTTTCCTTCTTCAGGAACACTGCAGGCAGCAAGAGCTTTTGCTTCATGGAAAGAAGGGAAAGAAGAAACTGGTTTATGAGGGGCTTCTCTCATGCCCTCCCCTGGACCCAGCACTGGCAGTCTACACATCCCTTGACATGACAGCTTCTGGCAGCTGCAAGCTTATATAGTTAGCCTTGGACTTAAAACATAGATGCCTTTGCCGCAGACTGTACTGAAGGTTCAAACCCTGCCAGTAGCACATTATATGTTGGGTATTACAACTGTATACAATACAATTTGGTTTTACTTTTTTCCTACATTTAAAAAAAAGCTGAAAAATCCTGTAAACACCACTTTTTTTAGGCCATAAAGTTAAGCATTCAAAAATTAGGGGTTATCAGACTTATGACACCCCAGACCACCTTAATTTCACTCTTGGGTGCCTTATGGTAGTCTTTAATGATGTGATCGTGTGCTGTTTTTTTTTATAGTACCCTGTTCCATTTAGCGTCTGGGACTAAATGAATGTACAAAGTATAGAATTACAGTTGCGCAGGCAAGCATAAATTTGTCACTTCCATTTCCTAACTTCCAAATGATTGAGGTCGCAACCTAATTTACTTTATTTGTATGTGGTCTTTTTGGCATCCAATTATAGTACTCGTTAATTTTAAAGGGAGGGCACTTATTACTTGTTCGTGTTCTTTAAGCATTCTAACACTCAAACATGATTCTTTTTTCTCAAAGGACACTTTTTGCCAAGGCCAGTGTCGTCTGTTCTGCGCTCTGGTTCTGCGTCGGCAAACTACAGCACCCAACCCTCTCATAACAATGGAGGCCATGCTCAAAGTTCATATGCACTGGACCCCGAACTGGAAGAAATGTTGGTCCCTAGAAAAATGTCCATCACTCCTTTAGAAAGCTGGCTGACAGTTAGATACTCCTTCCCTAAAGTGGAGGTCATCAGTGTTCATAAAAAGATAGGCTACGAACCAACTCAGCAGTATGACTGCCCCACGTCTGAAGTGGAGGCTGATGTGGAGGAAGAGGGAGGAGACCTCAGTGGTAACAAGGTTGAGTGTAAAAATGTGTTGAAGATTCGCAGGCGGGGGATGACCCGGCACAGGTACAAGAAGCTGCAAAAGCGAAGAAAGGTTGTGCGGAGGGCACTAATAGAAAATCGCAAAAAGAAACGTCAGGTGAGAGTGGGTTAAACAGAGCAACGGATCAGTAAAAGCATGGACACTTCTAAAAATGGGCTTGCACTTGTTTTATCAGTTTACATACATGGATGGTCCTTTTCGTCTAGAACTGGCTTGTGAAAAACTGGCACTCAGTGGGAAATTTCTCAAATGCAATGGTAAAGCTCCATCTACATTTCAGATCCAGGCTCTGCCATAAGAATAGCTGCATTTTGAGAGCAGAACAAGCTACTCAGATGCATAGGTTGCTTCCTTCATGGAGATAGTACCTGGTATTTGTTAAGGATACTTATATAGTTAAGTGTCTTTGTGTATGTCGCTTACAAGCTGTCTCACAGTTGCCCCCTTTTTCTATTTCAGAAAAAGTTTGAACAGGATTTGACTCGCATCTGGAAAAGAGCTGGTTTGAAAAAGTCTCCTGCGGGGTGGCAGACACCCATATTATTTTTGAGAAAATCTTAGTGATTACAATGCTTGTAATGTGTTTTGACATTTAATTTCAATTAAAGATTATTTAAAATACATGGACCATCTCTTAGCATTTCTCTGGATGCTGAGGCTAGAGATAGATCTGAAGCCCTGGTAAGAAATTTCCTAGTATAGCAGTCCAGGTGGTATTTGCTAGTGACTTAATAAAATGGCCATCTTGAAGGGGAAAAAGTTGGTAAAACTGATCCAAGTTAAAAAAAAAATCAAGAGGCTCAGTGACTCAAGAACAGATCTCTTTTCCCTGCACTGACATCTGCCCAATCCACAAGAAGAGGGAGATGGAAATAAATAACAAATATCATTTTATTCCCAGTCTCCTTACAACTCTCAGAAATTGCCAGCACTGAGGGTTTTTCTCATAATTGAAGTGCTGCAGTCGGAGGCACGAGGGACTGGGATGCTTCAAGACAGGTGTGTTGGTGACTGTTTCTCTTTCCTCTCTCTGTGACTGATAGAAACTTATCCATACAGTCTGTGGAAACCTGAACTGAGTGTCATCTTAACACGAGTCCATGGCCATGTGATAACCTCAATGACTAGACTGCTATTTCTCCACCTGGTAAAATGGACTGTGAGTTAATGGAGCCGATACCATTATTTTCAGTGTCTTCTATTAACTTAATTCCTTTTCAGTAAAAAAAAGAGACTATAGGTTGTGAAGGTGTCTAGCTGAAACTCTGGAATCTCCACTTGAAACTAGACAGGATGGACAAAGCCCCGGTAACTAAGCCACAGCAAAACAGTCCTGCAATAGCTGTAGGGTTTTTAAATAGTTCTTTCTCATTTCTAAATTTTATGGCTGATTCTTACCTACATAGGCCATCTCAGCTTGGGAGATGCTGTTTAAAACTTTATTTCCCTTATACATCTCACTGCAGGAGGCCTGCTGCTTACTACTCAAGGACAGCCTGTGAATTGTGTTAATTCTGTAGTGGAATTTGGGCCAGAAAGGAAGTTTCATTAACTACAATTACACAACACTTAGTGCTTTTAAGTCACCTTGAGCCTTGATGTACAGCTTCCGCAAGCAGAGGTGTCCCATGAACTTTAGGGGGGAGTTGACTTTAGGAGGGCTGACTTTAACAGGTTAAGGAGGATCGTTGGGGAAGCACTGAGGACCCAGAGGGGAAGGGAGCCAGATGTCCAAGGTGAGTGGTCGCTCCTTAAGGAGACGATCCTCCGTGC
>JAGPOW010002149.1:14442958-14537173 GCA_030014935.1 Caiman crocodilus
TCTGACCCCGGTGCTCTTTCCTGCCAAGGCAGGGGGTCGGACTAGATGATCTGCCCAGGTCCCTTCCGACTCTAACTACTATGATGCTATGATACTATGATACTATGAAGAAGTCTTAGCCCAAAGGGGAAAAAAACATTCTTCTGAGGAAGATTTGTTAATACTTCCTCAGGCTGATTGCTGTTCTAGGTGCAACAATACCAAGTGCACCAATCAAAGTTCAGACCTGGCAGTTGATTAACAGCTAACGTTTCCTTTTCCCTGCTGATCCCCCTAATATCATCTGCTGGATTTGCATGGTTGAAGCAATTAGAGATCTGTGTGGGTATTTCCATCAGTGGAACGGATGTCTGGGCTCAGTTCCTAGTTTTAACTTTCCATGTGATACTGAGCCAAATCACTTTTCTTCCATCAAACAAGTGAGATGCCTCGTAGGAAAAAGGTAATAAAATACTTAAACGTGTGAATGAGTATTCCCTAGACAGAGAAGATTTAGCCTTTTTAATTTGTAGGTGTGCTACAGAGGGATAAAATAACAGTGAAATGGATTCAAGTTGAGTACATCTTTTTATTTTCTTGTAATCCAGGAACAAAGAGATACCTCGTGAAACCAAAAGGTAAGAAAAATTGAAATGAAAGGAAATTTGAATACATAATCTGCCTGTGGAATTCACTATTGCAAGATTATATTTGTAAGAGCCAAGGGGTATTTGGAAGCTATACCTCATAGCCAGGTTAGACCAGCCTGAACAATGAAGGTAGACCGTCCTGCCACTGGCCAGGATAGGAAACAACACATCAGATTAGGTCATGTAGCATGGTAATGCCTGTCGCAGTTTCCGGTATATCATCTCGTACCACTGAAAGACATCTGCTTGATGTACTTGTCACTAGATGGCAGTACAGCCAAGACCCTCTGAAATTCCTTAGCAGTTGTAGAAACTCCACTTATATTTTATGGAAAAGTACGTATACAAACCACTAGTCTTGACAGAGAAATATTGATATCTGAGAGTGGTATTGAATCGAGGTAATCCCTTGAGGCGCACACATGAATAGCACGTCTCTAGTTGTCTTTTCCGAGCTATGTTGGTAGTAGTAGGTGCTTTTGATCAGACCTTTAAAAAGAAACTCCCTCCTCCTACTGCTTAAAGAGAGCTATGTCTGCAGTTATTTTTAACCAGGTCAGACAGGACTTTTTTCAGCCAATTCTCCCAGGATTCTAGCAAACAAGGGAAGTGCCAGCTCTCTGCCTTCAAATGCTGCTGCAGGTAATGCAAAAGGCAGTGTTGATTTGGGCTTTCAGGTGGGCGCTTAATATTCAGCATGCATCCAGATGCTTCTACAGAGCCGGTGCTTTTTAGAGCACAAAGGTGCCTCGCTGCAGTGTTCTTCTCACTCGGGTCTCCCCTCTGAAGCAGGCACTAAGCTTATGTGGAGTGAGGTGCTTGATTTTTTTTTCCTTCCATTCGGATTCATGTTGAAGATCCCTTTCAGCTGTTTTCCCCATTCCTGTTACCTCGGTTGTTGGCTTCGTCCTCTTATCTTACAGCCTTCTAATTTAAAAAACCTTGATCTGCACATTTCTGGGGTGCTGGTTGATGGTGCAGCAGGTTGCCTTTAAAATTACATGGGGCAAAAACCCGTCCAAAAACGTCAGTAGCAGCTCTGTGCCGCTGCAGCATTCTGTGCTTCTGCCAGCCTGCGAAGACCGAATCCTGGGATTCCTGCTTTTACCCTAGAAGCTTGGACGTGCCATCCTGGCCACCAGCTGAGAAAGTCATTGCTTGTGTCATTAGGATGTCCTAGTGTTGGAAGTCCATCCACCCCAGATTTTCACCTTAGCCTGCTTAATGGTAATATATTAGTCCCATTAATGTGTCCATACTCTGCTGCTCTCCCTGTTTAATGTGCTGGCCATATTAAAACACCACAGCTATTGTAATCGTTGTCCCCCTTTATTATTTCAGGTTGGATGGAGTACTTCCTGGGCTGCTGATCTCACTGTAATCTGCTATCTGGTGAGCGTGGGGTACAAAGCTCTCTAGTCTTTGTGAGGAGAGGAGAGCAGTATCTCTTGTTGCTACCTTGTGCCAGCAGTAGTTATGATGGGAATTTATGGCACTCAAGCTTGTTCATTAGTCATGTGTTCTAGCTCACAGAGTGAGTGGGAGAGGCGATGTGTGCGATTCCCTTGACTTAACCAAATAGAATTAAAACAGCCTCCTTGTGATCTGACAAGCCAGTCCTTCCCTGCTTGCTTTAACAGCGAGGGAGCTGCTTGGAAAGAGAATCCTTAAGCCCTTGAAGTTGCATAGAGCACAGACATCATGCGGTTTCTCTTCGTGTTCTCCTAGAACTGTGCTCTTTTGTTACATGGCAATCACTGGTTTGTGTCAGGGTACCTCCGCGGTGAATCCCGTGTCTCTGCTAAATAAAAGCCTGATTACATTCACCCTCCAAATTACAATCCAGCATGCATAGTCATTACCTTTCCATCTACTAAACTTAATTACACCATAATCCACAGGAGTATGGAAGTACTATGTGATTTACAAAGGTGTTTACAAATAAGCCCTAGTAAGTTACTGTATAATTAAGGACTGGGGACAAGACGTGCGCCCTGTTCTAGCAGTGTGTTTTTTTTTCACTGGGTTGGCCAATTAAATTTTACATTCCTTTCAGCACACACATCTTAAAAGCATAGCTGAGGAGCTTTGCATTATTTCAGTGGCAAATACTGCCGGGTCTCTTTTTCTCATGGACTATAATCTACAGAGATTAAAATCAGATCGTTCCAGCTTTCTCCACGGTCAGATTCCATTTCCTACTCTTCGGTCCCTCATATACTGCAATCAATCTGACACTGCTACGAGGGGAGGAGAAACGGACAGAAATACACAGAACTTTATTTTCTCTAGGGGGAGCACTAGGATATATATTTAATTCAGGAAGCCTTATTATGCTGCTGTTCCAGAAATATATACACACCCATGCGTGTGTGCGTGCACATTATATATGTATGCATATATGTGTAGCTATGGCAGCAGCTATGTGAGGAAATTCTTTGGCTCAGGCAGAGCAGGAGGACTTCTGAGTTTCTCCTTTATGTCCCAATTGTTTCTCTGTTCTGAGAGGAAATGGTTGAAAAACAGCAGGAGCTTGCAAGAGGAATCCATGTTAAGTATTACAGAGGCTGGAAATATCCGGTGAAGACAATGTGATGGATGTGTGAAACGGACTCGGCTGTGTCTCGAGAAGGAGCTCAGAAGACTAGAATGTGAAACCAATTACACACATGCACACAATCCAGTGCTCAGGCTATGTATTCGCTTGAATACGGAGAGAAAACTAAGTGATCTCTTGAGCAGAACATTGCATCCCATTCAGCTCAGTAGTTTTATCATTTGGATCAGCACACTTACATGGATAGCTACCATACTTGAAATGAAACTGCAGTTCAAATCTCAAGTTGCAAGTCAGTTGCTCATCAAAGAGATGTTAAAGGGTCTCTGACTTTTCAGTCTCAGCAACATACAGTAAACTTGATGAAATGGGCTTCTCCCAGGATGTAGATAGTTGACTTGAGTTAGACTTGTGGCCAAAATGGCCTTTCTTAACTGTGATGGGCAAAGCTCAGATGATTTAGGAGTTTCTCTCCATATAGCTGTACACAGCTATTACGGATGTAGTAATGAGGTGCAGATTTAAATGTTTCCAGATGGTTCTGTTTTAGAAACTGGATTGCAAAATCTAGTTTTGGAGGAGGTTTCTATTGGTTTCTGCTTGTGAACTAATAGCTGTTTCATTCAAAGAAACTCAGGAGACTTCACAAGTATTTGGGCAGAATCTTAACTGATGTACACCAGCATACATGGTGTACACTGATGTACGCTGACTTCAGTGGAGTGCAGCAAAGGGCCAGGCCTGTCATGTATAGGGAATGGTGATGTGATAGAGCTGTTGTAGACTGGACTCATTGCCACTGGCTTTTTAACGACTGCATCACTTACCCCTATTCCCAGCAGGTCTGCTTAACATAGTGGAAAAAAACCCTCTGGCAACCCCCAGTTCTCTGTGGGCGTCTCTACATGTGCATTTACACCAGCCTAAATTTACTGTGCAGTAAGTGGGACTAGGCCAACATCTACACATGCAGGCATTAAAGCACATTAATGCCATGCATGGACTGAATTGGGACTAAAGTTAGTCCCAAGTCAGTCTATACACACCATGTTAAGGCATCTGCATGTGTGTTGCTACACAGTAATCAGGCATAAATTTGATACTTGCATGATGCAGGTATCAAATTTATGTTCAAGTCAGTGTAAGTCACTATATTTACTGCACAGTATGGGCATGCATGTATAGATGCACGCTGATACTATGCGGTAATTTCAGTTACCGTGCAGTGAATGTGCATGTGTACGCGCCCAGTATTTACTAATAACTGGTCTGTTGATAGGGCTCGGCTGGTGATACTGGTAAGCTAAGAAGACTCAAGTGTGCTTTAATAAAGGCAACACCCATACCGAAAGATCAATCCCGTGACAAATGGGACAGGAAGCCAGAAGCAATACTGTGTGTGGAGTAAATTCGCCAGGAAATGAGAATCAAATTAAGCTGGGTGGAAGACATAAACATTTACAGTTTGTATGAATCATGACAGCAATTTGGCTTCACTTCCTTGTAGTATGTGCAAGGCACACTAAACTATAGTCACGTGGGTTGCACAGTGCATGATAGGAATGTCTGCTGGGCACCTTTTGTGGTTAGGATAGACCCAGTTAGTGCCTGAGTAACCTTCAGAAGTTTGGGGATCGGGTCTGAGAAATGTCCAGGTCTCAGTTGTGCATCCAAACAGTTGGCAGCAAATCTCCCCAAAATGGCTTCTTCTTAATATTTGTAGTGCTGTCTGCCTTGGGCTGACTTCAAATTGCTTTTAGCTCATACATCAGGGGATTCGGAACTGTCAGACCAGCCTTGTATCACTTCTGACCTCACTCCTGAACTGCTCCCTCAGGTCCCTGGAGCCTCTTGCTGTAGCCTCAGGAGCCTCCACTCCTCAAACTGTAGGAGAGCAGCCTCTTGCAGACAATGCCTGCACTACTGAATCTGCTCAGCACCGGGAGCTGCAGAATGGTTGTAGTTTTGGGAGACCCTTCCCTAATCCTAAGCCATTGCAGAGGACTGGAGGAAATTCGCTGCTTGCTAATTGACGCTGGTGCTGCTCGGACAATGAAACCTTGTCAGGTTAACACGTGTCCAAACAGCATGAACTGAAACAGCCCTTCGTTATGCTTACTGGCAGTGACTCCAGGCACGTGTCTGAAGAGCTGGGTATGGGCTCTGGGGTGCTTAATAAACCTTATCTTATGCAGCCATCAAAGGAAACATACAGGGAACTGATTTTTCACTCTGTTGTATTGGCCACCTCTGAGTGCCAATTGGAGGCCATTTGGTCAGGTGGCAGATATGTTGCAATGCAAATTCCTTCCCTTTACAGCCCGAGGGGTTCCACCTGTGCTGAGCATTACACACCCCAGGCCCCGTTCTCTTGTGTATATTTAGGACCCACCTTCTTCCTTTGAGTTGTTTGGGCTCCGAGACAATCTCCATGAACGGGCACATGCTCTCAAACCCATCAACCCCCTTGCTCCAGCACGCCCTGGAGCCTTTATGAGTATTTGGTGTACAAAGCACCCCTTTCAGAAAACTAATAAACTTCACTCCTGCTGTGAATTAGCTGGCCCTGTATTGGAAGTGTTAAAAACCTAGGAGCACACTGCTCAATAGTTCCTGAGCAGACACAAAACGGGCTTTTAGAAAGTGGGCTAATAGGGACACTAGCAAATAAACACAGCGGGCCAAGTCTTTAGCTGGTGCAACTCGGTATTAACTTCAGGGGAATGGCACTGATTTATGCCAGGGGAAGCAGACTTGGCCTCATACTTTAAAAATTTATGGGCTGAATCCTCAGCTGGAGTAAATCAGTGTAGTCTCCATGTCAATGCAGATGTGCCTATTTAAAACTGCTGAGAATCTGGCTCAAAGGACCTCACATGTGTTGCCAACAACCTTTAGATTGCTATGTCCAAGAGCTTTTCAGTATTTACTTTTATTTTTTACTGTTTACTTTTGCTGTCCCATTTCACTTCAGACTGTGAAAATCCACTTGGCCAGCCAGGCTTTTCATTTAAAGTCTGTCAGTCTTCCTCGGCAGATCTCGTTCTAAGAAGGTGGTTTTGTCCTGCCCATTTCACATATAAGGGATTTCAGTGACTTCTGATCAGCAGGGATTTCAGCAGACCAGATAGCCAGGGACTAGTATTCAATGTAGCCACAGCAGCATGGAAGTCCACGTGGGCTACAAGCCCACCAAGAGCCTCGTGCATACTCAGTCGGAGAGCCTGCCCTGAGCTCCATGCTACTGTGGCTAAAATTGTTATCAGTCCCCAGGCTTGCTCATTTAAAACAGTCCCAGGCATTTCTACACAAACTGTTGTTACAGTAGAAATAATGATGGGGAAGGGACTGATCAAAGGCCCATATCATTTAGTGGCAGAACTCAGTCCTGAGTCCTAGACCTAGGTCCTCTTCCCTGAATCTCTGCCTCCTTAGGTACTCATGTATTAGAACAACATTGCAATGCTTGGGCTGCACCTCACTGAAGCTCAAGCAGCTGTTGTGCTCACGGAGGAGTCGGCAGCAAACAGAAGGATGGTGTTGGTTACACAGCATGCAATTAGCTTGGGGAACTCATTGCTGCCACGAGATGCCATGCAAACTGATCGCTTAACCAGGTTCAAAAGAGGATTGGACAAATTCCTGGAGAAAGGATCCATCAGTGGGTATGCACAATGATACTGAGGTGTGCAACCGTCAAATTAAAACTTCGTAGGCTTCTGAGTGTTGGAAGCTGTAAGGGAAGAGGGGATAGATCGGTCTGGATAGGCCTTTTATATATACACGTTCTTCCCCTCAGTACCTGCTCTCTGCCACTATGAGATACATGATGTGAGGCTGGATGGATCTGTGGTCTGACCCACTTTGGCATTTCTTATATAGTTCTTGTGGAGCTGCATTGGGGGCTGAGCCCTTTACCAGCGATGGGTATGAGCAAGACTTGAACGGACTTAGCACCTCCCGGAGTCTCTTGGCCGAGGCCCGCAGCAGCAAGCTGTCTAGAATGACATTGGTCTTAAGCCAAGGATGCTGAGAGGTACAGGACCAGGTAAACTCCCTTAAAACAAATCTCTTGCAAATATTAAGACTTATTTTAAGTGGATTAACAGTGCTTGGCAGAATCCTTCCAGCTGAGCTGCAATCCAAGCCAGGGCGAGGGTTAGTTAGGGCTGATCAACTGGAGGAAAAAGCCTACCACAGGCAAAAACAATAAAAGGCTTAAGCTGTGGTTATGGTCAGCAGCATTACTGCCTGTAAATGGCACCATCTTACTCAACAACTCCCTGGGCATCTTTGAGTCACAACCCTTTCCTTTCCTGACAGAGAGCTTTCACTCCCCCTAGCACTGCAGAGAGAGCGCAGGTCTGGGGGAGCCAGCGGGACCCTGCTCAGCAGCAGGATCTCCACGCTGGGGGCAGAATCCGTGTGACAAGGGAGTGGTAACTTCCCCTCCAAAACCAGGAGGCCCAGCATTGTCTTTCCTGGCCGTCCATATGGGCCAGAAGGCATTGCTGCATACCAGCCTTTACCCTGCCTTCCTCGCAGTGGCTTGAATAGTCAGCCTTCCCCGAACTCCCACAGTTGGACTGATTTTATCAGTCTGCTTTGTGAGAAGGGGAATGACCCAGTTTGTTCCCAGCAGCCTGCCATCTGCAAGGCAATCTGCTTTGGGCTCCTCCTAAGGTAGATGGAGCCAAATGTCCTACTTTCTCACAATATTATTCATCCCTTTGGGAAGTGAATTAGTTGCTGTTGTTGCTTTCAGAGCTTTTCCCCACCAGGGGACAGACACGGCTAAGGGTCTCTGCTGACGTGGAGAGAGAGAATATGGCAAACAATAATCTTGAGGACCACGACATGCAGAGGTTGAGTTATTTTTAATGTTAAATTGTGGCTAGGGAGAGGGAATGTAGGTATGCGTCTGGGACAGTAAACCTGACGGCTTATCTATGCGGGGCGGATGCACAAGGAAAACAGTGCTTTGTCTGGCCTAAGGGAAGCAGAGAGGTAGTCGGCTATTTTGTGTGAAGTCAGGCAGAAAGCAAGGAAGCAGTCTGTATTGCTCTATCCTGTCCACTGTGCAAACTCCAGTTTCTGGCCCCAAATTCCAGCCATGGGCAGAGCCTAAGCCCACTTCTGGTGCCAACAAAAAGCACCTGATGCCAGCTCCAGTGGGGTTTATGGGGCACAAGCTCTTTCCCTTAATTATCCCACACCTGCCTGTGGGCAGGGCTTCTGGAAGGGACCTGCTTTCCATTTTCAGCGCCCGGGGCACAGATGCAGCTGCTGGTATAGGCAGAAGGAAGGTTTTGGATGACAGGAGGAGCAAAGGGAATTGGGAAAGCGGGAATGGCAGGTAGGGGAGCGATTGCAGTCTGGATAGGGGAGGTAAAAGCATCATATTCTGCACAGTTTTGTAAATCTGCTGTGAAACAGGGTCATTCAGTTGTACTGAGCTCCACACAGCTGTGGCTAGATGGTGCCTGTATGTCAGCTTGCTTCCTGCAAGTGAGCTTGTGTATCTCCATATTCCACTGCAGTTTGCAGGGTAGTTTTCCCCCCTACTTCACTGCGCTGGGACAGTTGTCTCCATCTTGGAGCAGGAGCTTGTCATGAACTTCCCTGCATTCCTTTTCTTCCCCTTGTCCACTTGGGCTCCCTGATCTGAGCAGCGTGTGCTGCGGGCTGGAGGGAGAGCCGAGAGGGCCTGAAGACATGCTGTCTCCCTACTCAGTCCTTTTGTAAGCTTTCCTGCTCTGAGCAAGATAAGGGGATGGATAGGGAGAGGGAAGAACAGAGTAACACTGTGCTGACAGCATAAGTACAAGTCTGCTCTGGGCAAAGCTAGCTCTTCTGTTCCTGTCTGGGAGTTTAGCATGGGGTAAACATGCTGGGTAAAAGTCTCCTTTTCGGCTCAGGCAAGGTGAGGGGAGCTGGGATCTGTCATGTGGAGTTGAGGTGATAGTTTCCTCCCGTTCTTGAAAGGGCATTGGCAAGCCAAAGCAAGAAGTTGGAAGGAAGAAGAGGGAGCATTGATCTGTTTGATGTGTGCTCCACTCTGGAGGGAAGTCAGCGCTGCCTCCGATGCGCTCATACTTCTGGCTTGAACCTAGTGAGTGAGTCGCTCTTTCCCCTTAACCTGACTCACTTGCAATATCTTTCTAATTATTCTACAGGCTGCTGTGGAGGAGGACAGGGGAGTTTGATGGGGAGAGGCCATGGTGTCCCCCATGTTGTCTCCTTCAACATCCTGAAAGCATGAGCGCAGCGGCTTTTCCACAAGTGGGTCAGAAGGTCCTGGGTGTGTAGTGCTCTGCTGAGAGGTAAAGCTGCATCCCTGCACCCTAGGGAGTCTTCATGATTTCACTGCACATTCCTGCAAGAATTGAGGCGTTGGCCTCAATGCGTTGATCGGCGTCTAGCTTGGGCAACTCCACTTGCCTGAGTTTCCCTGCAGTTTAGTTTGCCTGCTGGTTTTGTGTGCTGGTAAGCAGCTGCTGCATCGCACCCCAGAAGTGGTTGCATTTCGGTAATGGGTGAAAGATTTTGCTTTGGGATGAAGCTGCTATGTAATGGTCTAGCATGGGGTAGCCAACCTGCAGCATGCATGCCACAAGTGGCATAGGCAGTTTTTGTGTGTGGCACGTAGCAGATTTCATAGATTTCATAGACATTCGGGCTGGGAGGGACCTCGGAAGATCATCTAGTCCAGCCCCCTGCACGAAGTGCAGGAAGTCAGCTGGGGTCATAGGATCCCAGCAAGATAAGCATCCAATTTACTCTTGAAGGTGTTCAATGTAGGTGCTTGAACCATCTCCGATGGCAAGCTGTGCCAGACCTTGGGGGCTCGGACAGTAAAGAAATTCTTCCTTATGTCCAGCCTGAAACAGTCTTGGAGTAGTTTATGACCGTTTGACCTCATCATCCCTTGGGGCGCTCTGGTGAACAACGTTCCCCCAGATACTGGTGGTCACCCCTGATAAACTTGTCAGTGGCCACCAGATCAGCTCTGCGCCTGTGCTTTCCAGCCTAAAGAGCCCCATAGCTCTCAGCCTGTCATTGTAAGGTTCATGCACGTGGCTCTTCTCTGGACTCTCTCAAGCTTCTCCACATCCTTTCTGAATTGTGGGGCCCAAAACTGGACGCAGCACTCCAGCTGTGGCCTCACTAAGGCCGAGTACAAGGGGAGAATGCTGTCCCGGGATTTGCTTGAGAAGCATCTATGGATGCAAGCCAGCATTTTGGTTGCTTTACTAGCTGCAGCATCGCCTTGGAGGTTCATGTTCATCTTGTGGAGCAAGCAGGAAACAGGCTGCACAGGAGTAGCTGGAGCAGAAAGCAGAGCAGCAAATCAGGCAGAGGAAAGGGATCTGAGTAGCACTAAGGGAGGGCGGGCAATTTGGGGCATACCTGCCAGGAAGGTTGGTTTCCACTAATCTGTGAAATCAGGGTTTTCTTGGACATTGTTCCCTAGGTAACACTGGTTGATCTCCCTTTTCATTTTGCTTGGGAGGAATCTGTGCAGCAGATCAAATGCTGTGGTCGGTATCTCCCCTTCCACAACCAACGTCCTATTCCCCCCAAAATGACCAGGACTCAAAGACTGTCTTTTCCCCCCTTCCCCACCATTGTCTTTGGAAGGAAGCCCATTCTTCCTGGTGTAAAAGCTAATTTTCTCTATATTGACAATATATTCCTCTAAATCCAAACCGTTGCCCCTGGACCTGCATGTTCTTGAAGTTAATATTACCCGAGTCATCTGCCAGGGGATTGGCATTCTTTCAGGAGCCCCCAAGGACCACTTGGAGTGTAATCAACCTGTGAAACAAAAATTAGGAGGAGATCTGTGGTTTCCAATCCTGCTTTTAGAAACTGCTCTTTTAGGGGACTAGAATGACTCACAGTGACTATTGTTAATTTCTCTGTTAATGGCTGGCTGCTCTCAATGGGCCTTCCTGGATAATGAGCAGGTAGAAATTACCCTAGAGATACAAGCTGATTTCACGAATGAAACTGATTATAATGAAGCTTATTAGACTAATAAATCCTCAAGGCCATTGGAGACCACTGATTGATTCCATGTTAAAGCACTAGTTTAACTAGAACTATTGCATTATCACAGTAATATCCAGGTTCTAGCAAGATTAGGTCTGAGTAAGAGACTAGGAGCCTGGAAGTCCTCAGCTCTGGCACCGATTAGTTGCGTGGGCTTTGGCAAGCTACTTAATCAATGTGACTCAGCTCTTCCATACAGAGATCATTGTAGTCTTCACATGTCTCATGGGGGTGGCATGAGGCTAAATTAATTTGTGGTGGTCAGTGATGGCTGGCTGGATGGCAGTGTAGAAGGTGGGAGAACTTGGGTTTCTAAGCAGAGGTGCACAGACAATCTGCTCTCCAGTAGCGAGGAACGACAGCAGCGCCACGTGATCTCTGGGAATGCCCAGCTCTTTTGGAAACCAGGCCCAGAGTGTATGCATCGTTCTTGTGATCTGGCCCGACAGCCCAGCCCCGGGATCTGAAGAACTGACCAAGATCCATTTTTACACATCTAAATTTGGCAATGTTGCATGGTCGGAAAGCAGCCTCCATCCAGTCTCTTCTAAATGAGGTGGTCTGGAAACCCGTGGTAAATAGTACAACCCTTCGGGAGGCAACTTCCAAGCACCCTTTTCAGAACAAAGCCATTAATTTTTTCTACCCCGCTTTTCTCTCTCTCTCGGTCATTTGCGATCTCAAAATAAGATGCTGTGCTTGTAATGCTGCTGCCTCGTTATTATAGGCAGGCCCCGCAGATGGGTTGCAATTACTGTGGGAAACAGAGTTCTCCTTCAAAAGTTAGTTGTACCAGAACACAGCGACCATGTGCAGAGCGACTGAATTATGTGGTTGAAAGCTGAGTGCTGATGGTTAGACACGGGGACTCTGGAAATGGCACCTTTCTGCTGAATGTGTCCACTCCCTCAGTACCTTCAAGGCCCATCTGCTTTGGTTCCTGGTAGAGATAAACACCATGGGATGCTTGTGGCTGGGACCTGCGGAGAAGCCCAGTGCGCTGCTGCCCCGCTCTTCAGCAGAACTGAATTCACACGTGCCGTGAGCAAGTATTAGTTTTCATTTTTGGAAATGGCAGTTTCCAGCTGAGACCCGCAGCAATGAAGACGGGATCAGCGTCTCCCTTTTCAATGACCCCTTAGGTCCCGTCCCCACCCCGCACATGCACTTTCCCTCTTGGTCGTTCTGATTTGAAAGCATCATTTTCTAATCGGGAACAGAGAGGATGAGTAGCAGCGAGTAGAATGTCACTGTCTGAGGTTGCTGGCTTGCTTAGCATTTCTGAGATGAACGGAGCAGCTGAATAAATCCTCCGAGTGCTGATTCGCACCCTTTGTCATTTCCTCTCGGTCCTTAGTACTGTCTGTGATCTGCAGAGCTAGCAGCCAAGGCCTGGTTGCCTATGCCAAAGGGGGCAGCTGAGTGTGGGTTTGAAAACTCAAGCTTTATAGAAGCTCATCTCCCAGTGGGAGTGACTCAGCCCCTTGCGCTGCATCCCACGCAGATCCTATTCTATTGGGACCATAGATGCTATTGTCTGCCTGGACCTAGCATATGTGATGGCCCTCATCTTGGTGTAGTGCTGGATTGGGAGCCTTGGCCCAGATCTCTCCTCTCCCCAGTAATGTGTCATGCGCTGGTTGCCTGCCTGGCTGCTACTTGAGACCTCGGAGAAAGGTGAACTGATTCATGTGTGTTTGCAGAGCCAAATGCTAAAGTCGTTACTGGGGCAACTCCCATTCGCTTCAAGATGTAGTGTCACATTTTTGGGTTTTTCCAGGCCTAACCCAATGGACGCCATCACTACTTTCACCTCTGCTCCCTTGTTTTAATATTCTGTGTTGAGTGCTCGTCTGGTTCTTTGAGTCATTAAGGGAGCTACCAATGTACTTTTTAATGACGTCCCCAGGGAAGTGAGAAGCAGAAAAGCCAAGGATCTTGCTCTGCGTAGGTGATCAGGGAGAGTAAAAGAACTTTACCTGGGGTGTGGAGCATCTTCCAGGGCACTGTCAGCGTGAAAATCCCATCCTGGGTTTACTTGCTGGAGTTATAGGTGTCAATTGGCATTGCTAGAGTTAAAGGAAGGGAGAGAGGAAGCATTATCTAGCTTTCTTTGATTCAGGCGATTTCCCTTGCCCATTTGGCAGCAGTGTGAGTTGCTACAGCTATGCTGTCCTTCTTCTCCTACCCAGTAGTTAAGCACCAGTCTCACAAATGCACTGGTGTGGGCAGCCTCATCCAGGGCTATGGGGTCCTGTGCTGAATTTAGTGGAGCTTTGGGGGAGTTCCCTCCAACATGAATATAGCTGCTAGGAGTCAGGGTCTTGGTTCCAGTTTTTGGGAAAAGACAGCTGCGGAGTGACCCAGGGATGAGGTACTGGCCGAAAGTCTGGGTTTGGGGTTTTGCTGTGTGACTGTGAGCCACTCCCCTGTACAGAGTACCCATTTGGTCTGCAAGCTTTTTGCTCCAGAAGCCATGCTTAGTGCATGGTGCCCAGAACTGGGGGCCCAGACTTTAGCTGGGGTCTCTGACCACATGTGCAGTGTCTGTAATAAATGATAATAAAAAGACTTCTACAAACCACAGCAGAAAGCAGAAAAAATGCACAATATGGCTTTCTTTTGGAAAAAGAAATATTTAGCAAACTCAAGACACCCTGTTTGAAAGGGATTCTTTGATGGTGTCCTTGCTAAATGGGCACCTAAAATTGCACGCACAAAAAAGCGGTATGTAGTAAAGCAATGGGAGGGATGTGATTGAGGTGCACATCTTTTTTAAATGATGGGATGTTCTGTGCTCCTGTTCCCCTTCTAGACTTTTGTCTGCCTCCTCTGCTTCTATTGTAAGCCCTTTGGAGCAAAGGTTTTCTTTACTCTAGAGACAGCACCCGGTCCAAAGGAGCTGTGATACCACTATCAGCAAAGTCCCACAGGTGGTAGTGGAATATAAATCTTCTAGGATGTGCGGGGTCATCACCTCTTGTAGCTAGCCTGTGTCAAGGGGATAATAATCTACTACTACTAGCATCACAAGGACTTATTCCTTTAGCTTGAATTGGAGACATCCATGGTGATCATTGTGAGCTCAAGCTTTACAGATAACCCATGAGATAAAAGCCAGGGGTTTGTTCAAAGGAGGTAACAAAAGAAATGTAGACTGAACCTCAGGAGTTCCTTCAGTCTGTTGCTTTAAGCAAAGTCTTTGTCTGCTGAGACTTTTTTTTTTTTTTTTTGCTTTGTGCTTTAATTAAATGCAATTTTTAAAAATCTCTGGAAAAGAAATATATTAATCAGCTGGGATTCAATTAGCCTAAATAATTGCCTGATTCATCTAAGTCATATGCTTATTTGAGAGAGATCACTTACATTATAGTGCTGATTCTTAAAGGTGGGGTTTTTAAATTCAAAACGAAAAGCCGCAATTCATTTCCACCTGGGGACCATTTCCAGGAGATCTGAACTACATTCCAAAGTGTCTTATCACCTGGCAAATGTATTCAGTGTCTATGCAAAAGGCAGCTAATAAAGGAGAGTTTACATGGGGCCAGCCGCAGAAAGCAAGTGTGAGGTTGTCTTAAGCTTCCCGAGGCTGAAAGGTATTTCAAGTGCAGTTCAGACACAAAAATGCCAAGATCTCAAGTGGAATTTCGCCTGGCCAAATGCTTAGAGCAAAGCCATTGAATTCAGATTCCAAATGAGAAAGCCCTGAACCAGAAAAATGCTATAATGAAATGCTGGTAATTTGCAAGCAGGGTTCAGTCATAGATTGGAGCAAGGTCAGAGATGCATGGAAGTCAAGTGATGGATTTGCCTGAGCTGTGCCTGTAGGATTGAGCATTGTACAGCAGAAATGGCTCACGGTTACCTTGTCTGGAGGATGTAGGGACAACCTCCTTGTTCCTTGGTGCTCTCATGGGACAAACCCTTCTCTAGAACAGGTCTGAAAGGGGAAAAGACTTTCCGTCAGATGCTAATTTGATTGAGCTCTTCCTGCACCCTGATGTTCCCATCTCATTCTTCTGTTCAAGAGCATCTCTGGAGATGAGGGTTTGTTCACATGCATATGTTTGGAGAAAAGGCACCTTTGTGCTACTCAACCAGATGGCATATTTGTGTGCAGCGGAAATATTTTCTCACCAGACTTGGCTTCTCTTTCTGGGTTCAGGAGGAAACCAATGGTTGACTTTGTGTGTGTGTGTGTGTGTGTGTGTGTGTGTATTTATAAAATGTTCTCATTTCATTCTGAATTCCTGTTGTGGCTAATTAACTATTATGAATTTGAATTGCAGTCCCACTGAGATACCCCAGCCGAGACAAAGGACCCATTTACTCTAAGGACCCTGAAGAGCTCTCATTCTAAATGGACATGAACATGGCAACAACAGGTGAGAAGAAGAGAGTTTTACAATCTGTAGTTTATGGTTGAGGGACTGAGGCAGTTTTACAGGGAGTTAAGGCAGAGCCCTAGTCTGAACTTGAATCTCCTGTTTCCTAGTCTACTGCCTTAGCTACAAGGCCTGACTTCTTGCATGCATGCTTATTTTCCATGCTTATTCCCCATTTACAGTGACTTATTCAGGCCTTTTTTCTATTTATGATATTCATCTTCCAATTCCAGAGCAGAAGAAATGCCATGTGATTTAGGTGACCAGTGACTTAGCTTGAATATTCATAGCAAACATCTACAAGGAGCCATTAAAGCAAACCATGCTTGTACACGTATTGAATACCCACAGAAATATAAAACAATGCACATGGACCCCATGTCCTGTGGAAACCAATGGATAACTTGCCTCCTGAATAATTTGCTAAGCCGTTGCCAGGGCACTTCACATTTTTCACCAGGACGGTTCATGCTGTACAACATGGTAAATAGTGATGGGCAAACTTCAAAACAAGTCTGAGGGTTGGATAAGGACCTAGAGGTTTGCCTATTACTCTGAATTTGCCAGACCTCTTAACCTTACAAATATTTCTCAGTAAAAGTCGTCTTTTTATGTCCTGCTCCTGTTTTTGACCCTCCAGAAAGGTTTGATACTGATCGGTTGCCAGGGCTGCCACGTTTGTGGTGGGTTCCCATCCTTGCCAGTATGACCTAGCTAACACGCAGTGGCAAAGGAGATGCAGAGATTATTGTGGCTATCCAGGACAGACTTTTTGGCACTACAGAGCATAGGCTTGTGGCATTATTGGAGTTAGAGAACAGAAGAACTGAGAGAGACCTCGAGTTATCATTTAGATTATCCTCCAACTTTAAAGCACAGTTAAGTATGACAGTCGCTGGCAGAGTTTACCCTGTTCTTAAATACCTCCGGTCATGGAGATTACACAGCCTTTTTGGGTAGTCTGTACCAGTAATACCCGTATAGTCTGAACACATTGTTCCTACTATTGAATCTTCTTTCCTGCAGATTTTGCTGATCATTTGTCATCCTGCTGCTGGCGGACATGGAGAACCTCTGTCCTCTTCATAACCTTTTATGTATTGGAAGACTGTTATCTGGTTACCTTCAGTCTTTGTCCTAGGCTAGCAAACCCAGCTCCCTTTAGGTCGTGTTTCTAAACCTCATATTTCTGTTGCTTTTATATGTAATCTTGCTACTTTTCTACATCTTAAAGCAGAGTGACCAAATTGGATCCACTGCCTCAGCTGAGGCATCTCCAGTGCTGAGAAGAATGAAATCCTTTTTCTCTTGAATCTTATTTTAGATATTCCTGTTAGTACGCTGCAGAATATCATTCGCCTTTTTCTGCAACAGCATCACACTGATAACTCCTACTCACTTTCTGATCAATATTTCCCCCAAATTCGTTTCCCTCATACTGCAGTGTAGCCATTCAGTCTCCTGTTTGTACTCCTTCCTAAGTGTAGTACTTTGCACTTGTTTTCTTTTTTTTAATTGCATCTTGTTGATTTTTGGATGACTTCTCCCATCAGTCAAGACCACTTTGAAATCTAATTATCTCCTCCAGCATGCTTACAACCTCTCTCAGCTGGTGTCACCCACAGATTTTATAAATTACCTGGAGAATCCTTAAGCAGGATTCACTAATCTAGTAGGTCTTTTCTGTCATTACTATATTAGTGTGAAATGGTCTGTGGAAAACAAGGGTTTATGGGGAAGACTCTTAGTTGGATAGCTCTCTCTTTGAGAACCTGCCCCAATCTCATCATTTTCAAGCTCACAAATCCATCCATCCAGATTTTCTTGCTGCCAGTTTGAGATCAGCTTTCTGGAGGATGGTATCGTGTTTTAAAAATGTCCCCCAAATGCATTTTATCTTGGAAAAATAATCTTCAGGCTAAAGTCTGGAAAAATCTTTGTTGGTTTCCTGAGCAATCCTTCTGGGTTTTTTTAAACGGTTTCTATTAATGGCTTGAGTTGAATCCCAGGAATCCAGATTTGAGCCCTTTCCAGAGAAAAATGGTGTTTAAATATAGTGCCATCCCAAGATGTTACAGTGACTGGAGCTACAGCTGCACAGAGCCTCAAATAAATTTCTTGGCAGAAGTTGCACACGCATCTCTCTAACCTGCTCGGTGAACAACACATGCTGAAATAACGCAAGGTGTGTGTGGCTCCGAAAGGTGACAGTCCCTTTAGATAGTGGAATTAAGTTAATTCCTCCTTTGCATGCAGCTCTTTGTGAGCCAAACTGCAGAGCTCGCTGCATGTGCTACAAGATCAGGCAGCGTCCCTGAATTCTGCCTGACTGAGTGTCGTATGGCCTGCGTTAACATAGCATCTGGGTGCCTCACTAGCTTCCATGTACTCATCTTCACAACGGCTGTGGGAGGTAGGAAAGTACCGTGCTCCAGATGGAGAACTGAGACACACCGAGTGACTAAGGAGCTGTCTGCTTGGGGACACGGTCCAATAAAGCACTAACTCCCCCATAAACCCTCCTCTGTGCACTAGGGGAGCTTTTGTGTGATACAGCTTAGCATACTCCAGAAGAGGATCAGGCTGAGCTGGAGAAAGGTCCCTTTGGGCAGGACAGGAGTTCTCAGCCTGGGAGCTGGTGCAGAAGAGCTTTTGTGCTTTTAACTTTACACCCTAGTTTGTTTATGCAATAGCTTCGCTGGGTAGAAAAGCCCAAAATGACTTACCAAGGCTTGGTGGTAGAGCAACAACTTGAATGCAAGTCTCCCAAGGTCTTAGTTAGCAACCTGTCTGGACCACCTTGCCTCTGATTTGTCCACATAGCAGCAGGTTCAACTGCATTGGATGTCTCAGTAACTTCATCCAGACCTCTCTCTTGGAGCTCTCCTTTCTTACCCACTGAATCCTCGCTGGAGCATGACTGGGCATTAACAGATAAAATCACATTTGCTGCGATTTTGCATGAGGCCATTGCAGTAGATGGTTGGTTACCCTTTCACACTGGGCTCACACATTTGCCCAGGAGATGATTCAGCTCGGAGGATGTACAAACCCAAGACTGTTGCTCAATAGGGGTTCTGCAGTGAAACCGGACTAGACAGAGAAGCACTGGGACAGGCTCTCCATCTTTTAAATATGATGGCCAAACCTGGGATTTCAGCATTGCAATTAGAACACAGAAGAAAAATTGTAGTAGAGGGTCTAGAAGAGATGCTGCTGCTCGTTGGGTCACTGGGATAATGATAGGTTTTGTGGGACAACCCTGTCATTGTGGCTGGATTTCAGTTTTGTCCCCTGAGTTCACAGTACCAAATGCATGTTGTGTTATTTCAGTCTTGCTTATGGGATTCATTGCAGTTGAAAGATTTATTTTAATGGGAAAAGCTTTGCAACCAAATGAAGCCTCTTGGGAAACGTATGCCCTCCAGTGACTCGTAGGCTATTGCATTACATTGTTCTCTTCCATCAGCAAGAGACAGCACTGGAGGCTTTTCTTTTTCCCTCAGCTCAAATTTTCCTGAGAAAAGGGGAAAGGCATGTGGATGAAATCTCCATCCTCCCGAAGGTGACAGATGGCTAGCGCTGGTGGGATAATGAGAGCTATGCGAGCTATTTGCAAGCCGTGCTCTCCCGCTGCAAAAGAATTATCTCAATGTACTTTAATCCTGAGCCGTAGCACCCCCTGCTATGGCAGCTTGTGGCTTCCCAGGCAGGCTCCAGCAATGCTCCTGACTCAGAGCACCCCCACGGCTTTGCCAGTGCACCTGCTCCGGCCCTTCAGTCCCAACCTGTGGCACTCCCCGCTGCCTCCGTTCTGCTGTCGCTTGGAAATGGTCTTCCAATTGCTCCAACCACATGGTGATGAGATGTCGCCCAGTCCTCTGTTAGAGGAGATCTGCAGGGATCGTTGGTCATTTGAACGTGCATCATTGTAAAATCCTTTTCGTGGCATTTGGTGCTGTGATTAATTTGTATTTATTTATTTGCATCCTCGTTCAGGAGGAGACCCCTCAATGGGAATGAATCCTGCTGTTCCTTGCTAATACCTCTGCACATACTTACAGCTGTAAAAGCTGCACAGATGCTAGTGTGAGAATGTAGGTGTGTACAGTGTCTTCAAAGCTTCAGAAGGGGCTGGTGTTTGCTATCAGCACTCTAGGTAGACAGTTGTTCCGGCACCAAAAAAACCCCCATACGGCAGGGTGTAACCAAAGTGAGTTACTTGAGTATCACCTTTCCCCCGAGGAACCAGTTCCCTTAGGAGCACCTTCAATCCTAGTGAAACCCAGACTAGATCCATCTCTTCTGATAGCAGGGGGGCATCTTCCCTCTGTTCTGCTACTACCATGTTTTGCAGACCGCAGGTACTGAGCCCTGGTGACCAGAAGCATGTGCCTGCATGTCAGAAGCGGTGAAGAAGAGGTCTTTCCCTTGTGAGGGGGAAGATGCTTTCCTTTGGTTGGCCTTGTGGTCAGAGCAGGCTGCTGGATGTGTTGCTTTGGGCAACAGAGCAGTGCTTTTTGTTGTGAGAGTCAATACTCAAAATACCAATAGAGGGGAGGACACAAGGGAGGACTGAGGAAACCTGGCCTAGCTGATCTCTGCTGGGGATTGAACTTCAAGTGGCAAGCTCATCCCTCTATTTCAGCCTGGCAAGAGGTAGGTGCAGGCTCGCCTCCAGGGTCTAGTCAGTCCAGCTGCAATCCAAGAGCACTGTCGGGGCTGGGAGGCAGGTCGGAGCAGTGCTGAGATGGGGAAATAAAGAGGGGAAAGGGAGGAAAGGAAGGTGGACATATGGCATGAGGAGGGCCTGTGAGACCACCTGCTCAGAGAGGAATCCTATTGAATACCTTGGATCCCTTCCTCACTGCCCTTCTCCCTGCCTGAGCCCCAGAGTCTGCTGTTCTTCTCTCCAGCTTAGTTGTTTTCTTTTCGAGACTTCATTGGCTTCTGCTTGGATTTGGCTCCTTGCAGTCAGGAAATAGCCGCTTCATTACAACAGCAACCACAGAAATCCACAGCCATCCCCACAAGTCATGCAAGGCACAGCCAGTAACCTCTGTGATGCCAGGCCAGCAGGGTATGGGGTGGAAAAACAACCTGCAGCTAAAGCCTAAAAGGCCTGGCTCAAGCTATAGGTGAAAATGAAGGAAGGGGGAAGGGAGAGGAGATGGTGTTGAGTTATCTGCACAAGGGTGGCACTAGCATGGGTTTCCAGGCCCTTAGTCCAGTGTTTTCCTGGCAGTCCCATCTGATGACATGGCTGAGCAGTGGCTTATCAGTTCAGAGCTTTTTCATCTTGCTGATTGAAGCAACACGGTACATCAGGAAAGGTCCCTTCTCTCCTTCACACACACATAGTTGGTCAGATCCTCAGCTACTGTAGACAAGTGTTGTTTGTGGGGTCATGCTTATCTAAATCACCTATGATTCTGGCTGTCGAGGGCTTCTGGGGCAGCAAAAGGTGGAGAAGCCATCGTTACAGGTGGCAGGTCAAGGAGCTGGATTATGAACGTTGCCTCCATCTAGCCCAGTGATTCTCAGCCAAGGTGTCAGACTGCTTTGCTTACTAGCTCAGGCCTACTCTGCATGGTGCCCTGCATTGTTTGATGCCAGCCCTGTGAAGAGGGTCATCGCCTTATTGCTGCAGAGACCGTCAGAGCAAGCGAGAGGCAAACCTTGCAGTGTTTCTCAGAACAAATGCTCTCTTCTCTGGCACCCCCGTGGTGTACTTGGAATAGCTCTGCTCTTTCCTGGTTGTCATAAGACTGAGATCAGCGCTGCCTGGTGTCTCCGATCCTGGCAAGAGCAGAGAAGCAAGAAAACAATCGAGAGAAGCATAGGGAGCTCCCACAGCTACCCCCAATCCTTCCTACTCCAGCAACATGATTCCCATTAGGTTCGGGGGAAACCTTCAGTGGGTTCTTATTTGAACCAAACTAGTTAATCCGGAACATTATGGCTCTTGTTTCCAGCAGGCTGGTGTGAAGGCTGCCAGGGCTGAGAGAGTTAACAGGAAACGTTGCTGGTGGACAGAGTATTGAATAATTGCTGGAATTCCTAGCAGCTTCTCTTGCAGCATCTGGTTCTGGTCACCGAGGGAGACAGGCTCTGGGCTCACTAGCCTCTGGCCAGGCTGTCCTTGAGTTCACACTTATTGCAGAATCTGCAGCAACAGCGTACACTGGCATTAAGCCTCTGCAATGCAGGATGACATTTATAACGCACTTTGCTTTGTGAAGCATTTGCCCGGATAGATACCTAGAGCTTCCTTGAAATGCAACCAGGTGGTGGAGGAAGGCGGTGGGGTAGAGATGCCTGTCACCTAGCACACAGGATGGTGCCCAGTGTTATGGCAAAGGACGCACATTTTTTCTTACAGAAACACTCCCCACCCTTCTTTCTTTTTCTGTTTTTAAGGTTGCATCCGGGAAGTCTCCACAATTCTCATTTCTAGTTTCAAGGGCTATGTATTTATTTCTCTTGGAAGGACAAGGCAACTCTGCTAGGGCTTCATAGATGAGGTTAGGGAATTCAGGCGTGTCAAAGGTGGCCACCAAGCCCTCTTGCTGGTCTGTAGGTGACTGCCAATGTCAGAGGAGTGGGCCTTGTCCTGCTGCTGTGCATTGAGCAGCAGAGTCTGAAACTCTTCTCCCTTATGAAGAAGGGAGGGTTAATGACTGAATAACAATGTGTCTGCCCACAAAGTGGTGAAGGCTGCCAGCCGCTAAAGATTTCCATTCCCTTGGCGCTGCATGACGAACTACCAAACAGGACGGCTGCACAAAGCTGGCAACGGGTCTCAGTAGCAAGTTCCACCTGGCAAAAGGGTTGGAGCCACTTCAATGCGTTTGGTGAGCTTCATAGCTCAGCATGGGGTCAGGACTGGGCAAAGGAGCATCCTGATGGGGCTGGAATAGAGGGTGGGCATCGGGCAGTGGGAGGGACCGTGATGGCAGCAAAACCTCAAGGACTGCATTCTCTGCTGAGTAAATTGAAACCGCTTGGAGAAAGCAGTCTCCCAAATACTTGTCCAGTGAGTGAATTATTCCAGGCAGGTCAGATCATAGAGGATTATTGGAAAGGTCCCATTTCAGGTTTCACATCATGGGACAAGAAAAGAGACAGGAGAGATTTTGTTATTCTTCCCCCCGACTAGGCTCTATGCTTTCAGGGCCCTTGGAGAAGAGCCCATTAGCAATCGCTAGAAAATGATCTGCTTTCGACTGGGTACTTCACTGAGCCTGTGTAACTGTAGTGGGACGTGGTTCACTCTTCCAGCCTACAACACAGTCCAGCAGTTCTCCGGAAAGTCTTTAAGACCAAAGCACAAGGCCAAATCCTACTGGAGCTGTGCCATTTTATGCCCACTGAGAACTTGGACCCCATCCTAACATACTTCATGTGCTGTTACGTACCGTGACAATTAGTACCTCTCAGCCGTTCTACCATAAGTACTAGCTGTTACAGAGAAAGGACACAATAGTCAGAACTTTTTTTCTACCTACGAGTGAGCCCTGGGTTTTATAACTTCCTCTGGAACAAACAGCAGAGGAAGGCGCGAGGCATGTGCTCAGCTTCACATCTCATCTAAGTGTAGCACTTTGTGGTGCAAAGTTGTAATGCAAGACAGAGTACAGCTGGCTTTCACATCGGCCTTGGCCTTGTCACATCGGCGACTCATGTTCGTTTTTGCGTCGACTATGACTCCAAGATCTCTTTCCACTGCTGTGTTTCGTAGTCTGGCTGTGCAAAGCTCCACGTGGTGATTTGATTTGGAGATTTGGCCCGATTCAGTGGCTGCATCCAAATTAAATCAGGGGACCAATTTAAAGGTCTGAATTGATTCAAAGCTCTCTGAATCGGGACCATGATTCAAATCACCAAATTGATTGCTGTCCCCCGAATCGGCCGAATCTGAATCCGAAGCAAATACTAGCCACTTTGCGCAGGCATACTGCATAGAATGGCGCTTCCCAGTCTATAAGTGTATTGGTGAATTTTTCTCCCCAGGTGTAGCACTTGGCACTTATCTTTGTTAAATTGCATCCTATTCTGATCCTCCCACTTGTCCAGTCTACCCAAATCCACCCGAATTTGCTCGCTACCCTCTTGCACGTTTACCGTACCCCATATTTTGGTGTCATCTGCGAATTTGGACACAGTACTTTCTAAATCCTCATCCAGATTGCTGATGAAGATATTGAACAGCACTGGTCCAAGGACAGAGCCTTGGGGGACACCACTGCCCACATCTTTCCAGGTAGAAACCGACCCATCCACCACCACTCTGGGTGCATCCCATGAGCCAGTTTTCCACCCACCTGACTGTGAAAAAATCCACGTCACAGCTACTTAGTTTACTAGTAAGAATTGGGTATGACCCATGCTGGTTACCCCTTAACATTGTATTGCCTGCTGGCCCCCCACACATGTGTTTTTTAATGATTTTTCTAAGGTCTTGCCAAGAATAGAGGTGAGGCTAACTGGCCTATAATTATCCGGGGCCTCCTTCCTCCCCTTCTTGAAAATAGCAACCACATTGGTCTTTTTCCAGTCATTTGGGACCTGCCCTGAGCACCATGTGCTCTCAAACAGTTGTGTAAGCGGTTTTGCTATGACACTGGCTAATTCCTTTAGTACCCTTGGGTGCAATTCATTGGGGCCTGCCAACTTAAATACGTCCAGCCCCTCCAAGTGCCCCTTCACCACGTCAGTGCTAACTGTTGGTGGATTGGTATCTCTCTTGAGGCAGACTAAAGTCTCATTGGGAGGTGTGTTTGTATCTGTTTCCAGGAACACAGATGCAAAGAAATTGTTCAAGAGCTCAATTGTCCATCCTATCTGTTATGAGTTGCCCTAGTCCATCCTGTAGCGGTCCTATGCTACCCTGCACTACCACCTTGCTCCCTATGTACTTAAGGAAGACCTTTTTGTGTTACCTTTAATCTTTGTTGCCAGCCTGAGTTTCGTTTCTGCTTTGGCGTTCCTAACTGCTTCCCTGCAAGTGCAAGTCAAGCAGGTATACTCCTCCTTGGTGGCTGCTCTCTTCTTCCACCACCTGTAAGCTTCTCTTTTCCCTTGTAGGGTCTCCTAGATTTCCCTGCTCAGGCAAGAGGGTTTCTTGGCTTTTCTGCCTCTCTTTACGTGTACTGGGATGGTACCTCTTTGTGCCTGCAGGATCAGTCCTTTGAGGAACTCCCACCACAATTTATTTTCTTGTTTGAAAACAAATTGTTCTTACTTCTTTTATGATTTCCTCAGTGTAGAAACTGATAGCAGCAGGATTTGTCTTCAGTGCACTGAATATTTATTTCAGGATGTGGTGTGGGCTGAAACATAGTGGTGATGAAGCAAAAGTCTCAGCTCACAATGAAGGGCTTATGAATTTCAGACCTAGACCTTACTGTTACTTCCGACTGTTTTCATTCTTTTTCCTCCTGGGAGAGTTAATAAACCTGTCTAGGAGCTCTTGCTTTCTGTTTCCTGTACCCTCTACCTCCTTGACTTCCTTGGCTCTGAGGCTCCTGTTTATGGTGCACAATGAGCTGGTATTCTGCAGGGTGACATTCACCTCTGGAGAGTAAAAAACTTTTTATGGAATTTTAGAATGGGATTTGAAAACACGGCTGTCTGATTTTGAAAGCAAGAACTGTTTGAACGGGAGGAAAACTCAGATCGGTTTTGGACTTGGGTGTTATTTGGTGGCCAGCTTTTTTTTCTTGGATGGAAAAGAGAATTATCTGCAGATATTTCCCAGATATTCCACTTGATTGACTGTAACAGCTTGTCTACACACAAAAGTTACATCAGTTTTACTTACTGGTTTAGCATGTGTCTGTGTATTTACTGAGGCAGGCTAAACTAATATGAGCCCATCTTAAATTGATATAAGAGCACCCATGTACCAAGATGCCTTGGTTTAACTAATCTGGTATGAAATCACACTTTTAACTATATTAGTACAGCTTTGTGTAGAACAGGATTAATTTTTCGGTCTGTTTTTCTTTTGTAGGGCCTTGTAACCATCCATGCCATTCCTTGGCTGGATGCTTACCTCTTTCGGTGTGTCTCCCTGCGTCTGTGTCTTCACTGTAGACAGTTTGCCCTGTTGACTTAACTTTGCTAGTGCCAAATGCTCTCTTACCTGCCATGACTTGATCTTTAAAATTCTTGTGAATGGGAAGAAGGTCTTCAGTCTCCTGGCACAAACATTAAGCCAGATCAGGCATCATCTCCTGGGGCTCCGCCTCCCCTACACCCCACCTGCTGCCAACCCTATGTCACAGTCCCAATCATGTAAATAGAGACTTATGGCCCAGTTGCACTATTGTCTTTAACAGTGCCCCCCCCAAATACCCTGTCAAATTCTTGGGGCTACTCACTCAATCCTTTACTCTTTCTCACTTGCCCACTGTCAGAATAGCTCGAGAATCCTCTTTAAGAGAAGGATTGGTGGCCGCGAGCTGTACAATAATTCCTCGTTAGTCTCCTTTTATTCACACTTCTGATGCTCAGTTATTTTCTTTCCACAGGAACCTCATTGTCCCTGACCCGCTCGTTGCAATGAGGCTTCCATGCAAATTCCTCCGGTAAGTAAACAGGTTCCTCTGAACCTATATCTATGGGCTGCCACACTGGCTCCCACCAATCGCTCCTGCCAAGGCAGTTCATACCAGGACACCACTCTCCGTGCTTCCAGGGTCTCACCTATGGTCTCCTTCCTGTGGTCTCCCAAGCAGCTTTTATCTAGCTGCCAATCGGAGCCGGCAGGCACTCATAAAGCGTGCTGGCACTGCTGGCAGAGTTTCTCTCTTCGGCATCAGCGCTACTTGACCCAACTTGCCTTTCTGTGGAGGCTTCTCCGCTACTTCCGGTAACTCATCTTCGGTGGCAGTTCCCTTGCCCATGGCCACAGGGCCCTTGAGAATTCTGATTCTTCATAGCTACCTGGTTTTGTTGCTCTGTACCAACTCTCAGAGCAGTGGATGCAGGAAACGCCATTAAGCATTCAACTATTAGTCCCATTTCTAAAAGCCTGGCAGCAGAGAAAGGAAATGAAGAATATTATACTGGACCTTGCAAGGTCAGTTGTGGAAGGTGCCTGTTGTCCCACTGAATGGCAGTCAGAGAGTCCGTAGCATAGCTCAGAGATGGCCAACTTGTGGCGTGGGCAACCTCTGCATGTGGCATGCTGCAGATTGGGGAGAAGACGGGGGATACAGCAACAGGTAAGGCAGGACATAGAAAGCAGAGTCACAGATCAGGCAGGGAGCACAGGGCAGCTCCGTGCAATGCAGATCAGGCAGGGAGCAGAAAGCAGAGCACCCGACTGGGCAGGAGAAGGGGATCAGAGTGGCACTTGAGGGGAGTTTTTGGTATGCCTCTCAAAAAAGTTTGGCTCCCACTGGCCATTCAAGTTTGTTTTTATACAGGGGATGTGAATGTGGAGGTTTAGTTTTCGCAGGTCTCTCCCATGAAAGACCCTGAGGCAGGGCGACTTGCAAGAAAGGTGGCTGAGCGTTCTGCACACGAGGTGACAGTTAGTTTAGGACACCATCATCGTCTGGGCTCTTTTGTGTGCGCCGTCCTGAAATCAAGTGTCTTAATGGTGGTTCAGGAGCGTTGACATTAATATCCTCTTGCTAAGATTGCTGCTATTCAGTGATTGTCTGCTAATCACGGGCCAGAAAGTAAACCTTGTTTTCTAAGTCAACTTCTAAGACTTGATTTTTAAAGTAAAACCATGTGAGGAGGGAAGGATCAAAACCCACAGAGGGCAGGAAAGAATCAGATCTCAGGCAGACTGCTGGATGAGTGTCAAACAAAGGAAGGAACAGCTGGATCCAGTAAAAACACCAGGAAAATTAGTTCCAGACTCAGTTGGGAGGAGGGTGGGGGCTTGTTTTCAGAGCAGAGCTGGACCAGCTAACCCCACCAGATAAAACTGGTACATCAAACAAAGTCAGGGAGCAGAGGAGACGACTTCAGAGGAGAAGGCGGGGGGCGGGGGGCAGAGTGGGTGGAGAGCGTGTTTGGAGGAACTGAGCAACCAGCATTAGGGAGAGGAGGGAGGTGGAGTGTGGGGGGGAGAATTTAGGAGGAGGTGGGAGTTGTAAGTTGTAGGTGGAGTAATTCTGGAATACGAGCTGCTGTCCATGGGTCCGTGCCTGTAAACTGATGAGGTCATAGTGTTTTCAAGTTACCAAAAAAAACAGGACGAAAAAAGAAGACTTTGATGACTTGTTTTCGGGAGAGAGAGAAACGCACAGAGGCTGAAGAATGGAGCAACTTGCAAAACTCCTCCTGTGGCAGCTTTTGCTTCTGCAAAGTAAGCGTATAGGCGATCAGCATCTTTCTTGCTCGTCTCTTATTGCACCTGGAGAGGACAGGGGGTTGGAGTCTACCTGGCAGGGCTCAAACTGTCATGTCAGCCGTTTGGTTCAGACTTATCTTGTTCTCTGTTTCTGGGGTGCAGGGCAGGGGAAGGCTCAGCTGGGATAGAGGGATTGCTCCTGGCTTTTGTGGGGAGAAATGTTTGTTGGGAGGGGTGGGCAGGGGAGGCCAGAGTTACCTAAGTACTCTTGAGGGACTGTCCATGGTCTCTCCCTCTGAAGTTTGTTTCACAACCAGATGTCCTGACCTGTGGAGGAAAGAGCAGTGAATTAAAAAGAAACCCTCCAGGGTTTTGCTCTGGGGCTTGAAAGGAATTAGAATTGTTTGCTCCCAGGCGGCATCGTCCTTCCTGGGTAAGGGAGGAGCAATCCGGTGGTAATTTGGGTGAAATATGAAAACAGTGTGTGCTCTGTGCAGGTAAGAGTGGTTTGCTGAGGATGTGCTTTGCAGGAAATAGGCATAGATGAATGATGAGGGTCGCAAGGAGATGCACTAACTTCTTTGTGCCTTCTCTCAAAGTATTTTCCGGAGAGGGCACGAGCTGCGCCAGTGGTCTGTAAGAGCCTGGGCAGTTGAGAAACTCCTGTACGGTCATACTGATGTGAAATGGCTCACGGGGAGATATCAGGGCCTCATACCCCAGAGCCCAGACCAGCACTAGCAACACTTTGGGCTAAGCAAAGCCAGGTGTGAGTGAGCATCGCTCATCTCTTTGAGGAAAGCACAGAAACAATCAGTTTATTGCCAAACAGCAGAGCCTGGCACCTGAAAAGGATAAGTTCAAGATCTTTCGGGACCAGAGCCCCCCCCTGCTATTCACAACCCCCCATAGGGCCCATTACACAGCAGCTGTGGTTAACCAGACCAGACATTACTATGTCCCTCAAGTCACAGATGCAATGGGTTGGATTGTTCTCAGTTCAACCCCTGGAGGATGGCTTTCGGTCTCCGCAAGTCATCTCTAGTTTGCAGCACCTCAGGACTGGAACAAAAGGAAAGGCTGTAGTGAGCACATCAGGGCATGAGCAGAGCTGCATTGGATTCAGCGCAGGCATCAAAGGGAGCGGTGCAGATCAGGCCTGAGGTGTTGGTGAGCAGGAAGGGAAGGGGCATGTTTGAGGAGTGTGAACCAGCTGGACTGCGAGCCAGGAGACTCAGGTGCACTGGCAAAGCCTGAGGCAATAGCAGGTCGCACTGCCGTTCCTCGCTGGCAGAGCCGTGCGGGGGCTCGGACCTGGGGGAACAGGGCCACGGGTCAGGATGGAGGGGCTCTGGCAGCGGTGTGTGGAGGCAGCGTGGAGGGGTGCCCGTGCAGGGGCCAGCCAGGCTATTTCCACAGCTAGTTCCCCTTCAGGAGGGCATAACCACCACGCTCCCATTAAAGCCTCATTGAAGAAGCAGGGGGGAGTGCAGGCCCCTTCTTCGGTTTGATGAGATGAGGCTCAGAAGAGGAACTCCACCCTCGAGTGTTAATCTCGCACGGGGAAAGGCGAGCCCCATTCGGCACGGCTCCGCACTGCGTTCCCCAGGCTGCTTGCCAGTGTAAAACGCACAGGGCTGAAGCGTGTTTACAAAGCAAAGTGAATATCTGAGCTGTCTGCGAGAAGCCCCTCCACGTCTGTGAGGGATCCGGCGCGCGGCGCAGCCAAGATGGCCATTGGCAAGGGCTTGGCCGGCTCCCTGGGCCAGCAAAGGGCTTTCACGTTCTGCCGAGGCTGCACATTTTTGTCTCTCTCCGACGGGCAGGCACGTTCCTGCTTGCGGGACGGTGCTGGAAGTTAGAGGCGGATGGGTGGGGAAGGCTTCAGGAGTCCCAAACTCTCTCTCTCCAAAAGCAGGAGCAAAACCTGCTTTTGAGAAAGTAGAATCCCGGAGCCATTTAGGGGAGGAAAAAGGCCCTTTCAGTTGGAGACTTAAAAGCATCAGCCCAAGCCCTGGTTTCACAATCAAGTGTCAATGCACGGAGGATCTTAATCCAAGAGCCAGTCCGGCGCTTGCACTCCAGGCCATTCAGAGAAAGGAGAAACGCATGCTTCGGCCTCGGGGATCCAGCCCTTTGCATCGCTCGCTGTTGCCCCCAACTGGCTGTCCTAAATCATGGGCAAAAGTCACTTCCCTCTGCTGCGTCAGCTGGGTAATAGAGCGCTTGCTCAACCTGAGCTGAGCTCACTGGTGTTGCAATTGCTGCCACAGTGCCATAACCCAGAGTAGCCCTGCGGACACCCTGTCAGGTCCCAGCAGAGCCAGCACGAAGCTGCTACTGTTTTCCAAGAAAGCATGAGATTAACTCAGTAGCAGCATCTGACTCTGTAACGGCTCTAAAGAGGCTCTTTAAAGGCTTGGTGGGGGGCCATGATGAGGAAAGCGAGGAATTGGGAGTTTGCGCAAGCTTCTTTCAGCACCTGACAAACTCCCATTCCCCCCTGACAGGCTGTAACTCTCCCTCCCCGGACACAAGGAAGATGCAGTCTCCATTTTGGAAAGGGGCTTAAATGCAGAGGGTCCACAGTGGGAAGAAAGCACCACCATCCTGGGTCCATGCACAGGCGTTGAGTTGAGCAAGCAGTGCTCAGAAGGGGCATGCGGGGATGGTTAAAGCAGGGACCGGGAAGGAAGGCTCCCGGGTCCTGGTCCTGTCTGTGCTGTCACCTGTGTCATCGTGGGCATGTCACCCATGCCAAGGTTTTCTTCAGAGCCTGGGGTGAAATGACTGCAAGCCCTGGGGCCATCGTGCCCAAAGCGTTCCAAGCGGGACACCCCACGACGAGGCAGCTAAAATCAGTATCTGTTTTCAGAAGCCTGGGCCTTAACATCTGTGTGGCTCTGATTCCTTGTCTGTACAACAGGAGTGATAACACTTTATTCCCAGGGCCATTGCACTGCGCTTTGAAGCGGTAAAGCCCTGTGCAATAGATGATTCGTATTCCCGTGTCCCTCGTTCATTGGCTGGGCTGCCGTAGCATTCAGATAGTTACGCTACCCAGGACCCAGCTCCGTGGCCTGGAAAATGGGCAGTGAGATGGTCAAGGAGCAAGGGGCTGGAGGCTGAGCTGATGGGAGCTGGGTTTTTCTGGCAGGATGGTGGTGCTGCTGGTTGTACAAGGCTGTACGTCTCATCCGTCACCTCCTGAGGTCACTGGCAAAGTTTCTGTGGACCTTGGTGGAACAGGATCAGAAGCAGTGTGAATAGAGAAGGCAGAACCATGTCCTCGCTTGTTTTGACAGGTCATGGATATACATGTTTGCCAGCAAACCCCCTTGTGAAGACTACACACCCTGCTGCTAGCCTGGTTTCTTGTGTCACTCTAATACCTCCTGCCAGGGTCTTTTATCCCCTGTTGTTAGTCCTTGGTGCAACAGCGCCCCTGGTGTGTTGACGAGCTTTGAGACAGGCTCTCAGTCAGGGCAGCAGCCCCTGCTCAGCACTGCAGACATCTTCAGCATGCAACAGGGATGCTGTTTGAGGAGGGGAGGGGAGAAGGATGGTCAGAGAGCAGAGCTGAGTGAGCCATGGGGAGATAGGTTCATAGGAAAGTAGGGCTGGAAGAAGGGACGCCATGAGGCCATCTAGTCCAGCTCCCTGCTCACGGGACTAAACCGTTCCAGGCAGCGCCTGCAGAAGTGAACTTGGGTTCATAAAAGCTAGTGCACTCCCTATTTATATGCATATCTTAGTTAGTTAGTCTATAAAGGTGCTTTTTGACTGACGCCAGACTAACACAGCTGCCTACTTCTCTACCATCCCAGCCAAATGTCTGTCTAACCTGCTCTTGACCACTTCCAGGCAGGGAGATTTCAAAACTACTCTAGGTCGCCTGTTCAACTGCTTGACCATTGTCATAGTCAGAAAGGTCTTCCTAATCTCCAACCTAAATGTTGCCTGTCTTGTTTAAAATAAAATATTAGAGATTGGTTTAATATTCTTATTAAACCAACCTATAACTGCCCCATGCTTCCAGTAAAGATTTAGAGAAACTATTAAGCTGCTTTATGCAATCAGGTAGGTGAAACAATAGCAACCTCTTTCCCACAACACCCACCACAAAAGAGACAAGGGCAAGGCATGTATTTCAGAGACTTGGCCTCTTGCTCCTTGTTTGCCCAGTTTCTTCTTGGCCTAAGAGTAGAAGCACCATCCAGGCCTCCCAGCCAGTTGCCCCTCACTTCTGGGACTGCCCCTGTTGTGTAAGGACTTGAGGCATAGCTGCAGGGGTCCCAGGGGTTGCCCTCGTTCATGAAAGGTCAGATGCCAAATTGCAAACTGTAATATATCCACTGTTGCCTAGTCTCACGGTGCTTGGCTTCAAACCTTCGCTCCTGGAGCCCTGCGATTATAGCAGAATATAATGTTCCTAAAGGAAAACATGTTCCCAGACCCACAGATACAGAGCAAAGCTGGGACACATGACCCCTTCAAGCCAGAGAGTGAGTATAAAGAGCTGTACATTTATTATTTTGTTTGTTTAGAAGCCAGCTTCATGAATGTGCGTGCCTTTCTCGTGCTATTTGGATGCTTGGAGTGGGTGATGCTGGATTAGCAGGCTGCACTTTCAGAATATCTCTGCTTTCCAGAATTGCTAAACAAACCTCGTTAAGTTCCAGAGTCTATTGCTCTCATGCAGATTACCAACACTCACGATAATTTGGTAGCGCTCTTAGAGCCCCAGGTCCTTGAGGTTCATATGATAAGACTCACGATAAGTCTCAGCTTTCATGTTTTAATTTCTGGCTTCCATGGCTTTAGGAAGGAGCTGGTAAAGGTAACCTAAATGCTGCCTAGGGACTCAGAAGGTACAAGGCAAAATACTATTCCCACCCCCGAAACTCCTGATTCTAAGCCAATCTCATGACTTTCAAGAGTGTGACCCTTGATTTTGGACTACCTGGGTAGGGGATGCTGTACCATGAAGAATAGCGCTGCTCTTGCTTACACCCTTGTCTCATTTGGCCTTGCTGTTCTCATTGTATCCTGCCCACATGTCTGTCCTAGTTTCCTCCTGTTTTTGGCTTCCTGCCTCCTTTCACACTGCCCTCTCAACCTGGATCTTGGACCTAGATCTCTTGATTATTGTGTAACGAAGCCTCTTTCAAATCATTGCTAAATAATAGAGACAAAAAAAAAAATCAACCCTGTATTGTTTGTCTTTTTGGAAAGGTTGGAAAGCATCAGGGTCCACAACTCCATCCCAGCCCGCATTTTGCAAATGGATTATATTGAAATCCAAACACCCCCTGATCTCTTGGGGCTCTGGATATTGTGGCTTATGCCCCAGGCCCTCTTGGGAAGTCTTTGTTTTCCAAAGACGGGGTGTGCCTACCCACTGGGCTCTGCCCTTTGCTGGCCTAGCTTGTGTTCCTAGGCCGGGCGTTTTTACATGTGGTCTCGATGTGGCACTGGGCGCTTTTAATTAGCAAGCCATGCTAATTAAAAGTGCTCATGTGTCATGCGTATCAGCAGTGCAGTGCATCCCCATTCTCATAAAATGGTGGTGGGGCGCTTTGAACTAAAGCACATCAAACATGTTTTATTTCAAAGCTCAGCGCAGAGATGCTCTGCGCCATGGGTGCATGTGATGCATTAGGCTGGCGGAGCATGGCAGTTTGCATGCTCGTGCAGTCTCAATTAATTGAATCTGCTCCAACATGGGGTGTCAGAGCAGGCTCCCTGAACGTGTGTAAATGTCCTATGTCTGTGGCCTATCTGATTCTAAGGGCTCCTGGTTTCACCCTTGCCTTGATTTACCAGATTGTACTTGACTTCTTCTGTGCTAAATAAGCAATAACTGGGGAAAGCAGGACTTGAGGATAGAGCCCATTTGCTGAGTGCAATTGAGGTCGCACACAGCAGAGCGAGGTCTGGAGGCAGAAGACCCAGAGGAGAGAAAAGGGCTGGGTTTTTTTCCTCCCTTTAACTGCCAATTTGTGTCCAGGACACTTGGAGCTCAGTTGCTTGAAGTCTTGTCTCTTCCTGACAAATGATGGTCCAGAGACTTTCCAGATTCTTTGGGTTTCTAAGCCAAGCTCTGGTTTACAGCTGAGCCTCCTCTACATTTTTGCTTGACGATAACTTGATGTCTGTGTTAGGTCCCCAAGGCTTCGAGGGAAGCCAGTGCGATCGGCTCTTCTCTTCCGTCTCCTGGAGTCAGTAGCCAGCTTGGCCCTCGATGTCACAGGACAGTGGCCTCCAGCATGCAAACTCTCTCAGTGGAAAGGGGTTGCGCTGTAGCCATCCTAGTCCCTGGGGACTGGCCCACCGTAAAGCTAAAGTAAAAACACTGTATTCCCCGTTTCCCCAGATGTTCGTCAGTGATTGCCACCTGTCTCAATGGCTGCCTGGCACCAGGGAGAGGTTAAGGAAGACCCTCATGCTGCTCTAGCTTTTCATGTGGCGAGGGCAGTCCAGAACCACCCTCCAGAATCAGACTGCAAATGCAAAGGTGGCACGGAGTCACCCTTCTCTCTTTCTAGCCCATATCTGGTGCTGAGCTCAGCACAGGCACCTTAGTTTGGCCTAATGACTTTGACCGCATCCATACTCAGTGGTGATCCCCGCCCCGCTCCAGCAAATCAGTATAAATAAGGTTAAAAGTGATGCTACCAAGGCACAAGCATCTGCTTTGCAGATGGGGAAACTGAGGCACAGAGGTGAAATGACTTGGCTGGCTACCAGAGTGCGAGTGATAGAGCTGGGGAGAGGACCGGGGAGTCCTGCTATGCCAGCACTAGCCCTGGCTGCTGCCTTCCCTCTAAGGAGCTCTCATACGGGGCTTTAGTAGGTGAACTAAAGGGAAGTTGGTGAGGACTTTTCCCCCAGAAGCTGTTGCTCTTGCATTACAGACGCTAGCGTATGGCAGCCTTGTTTCACAGAACAGCCACGTTCTGCAGTGTGCTGCAGAAACGCACGTGGCCTGCTGACAAAACTAAGAGCCCGTCCTGGCAAAAGGCCCTTGTGGACAGAGCTGAGAGTCAGGGCTTGGGTGGTCCTTATCATGCCAGTAGGTAAACCCGGCTTAATAAAATAATCCAGAGCTGGGGGGCTGCGCTATTCTTAGCTCAGGCATGGGGCAGGCCAGTGGTTGGAGCAGAGGGAGGTTTTCCTGGTTTGGAAGGCTTAGCTGGATGTCTTTGTCAGCTGTCAGATTTATAGAGCTGCATTTGGCCTCCATGTTTTTTACATTAAGTTGAAAGAGGAAAAGGGAAAAGTAAATGCATTCCTGTTGCTCGGCCACGAGAGGATATTCCTGCGGCACCCAATCAATCCCGGTTAATGAGCAGTAAAAATGAGGTGCGGAAAGCCCTGGTTACTCAGCGAGCCAACCTGTAGCCGTTCTCCCCAGAGACAAATTCCTGCGCCGCCCTGGCATGATGTCACTTCTCTTGCCGTGGGGTGAGCAGCAGTGCGTCCCGATATGTCAGCCTTGCAGTGCCCCCCAGTACCCGAGAGTATCACCTCGTGACAGTGGGATGACATGATGCCCCCTCACACCTGATGTGGCAGAACCCAGTTGCCCCATTGCATGTTATATGCCAACCCTGTTGGCTTCAATGACTGGCCGCTCATTGCAACTCTGGGAGCGCTGGTGTCTCCCACTGCTACACCAGGTCTGTCTCACAAGGACCAGGGTCAATAGTGGCCATTAGAGTGCGTGGCTGAAGTCTGTCTAGGTCTAATGTCTGTTCAGCCCTTCAGTTCACCCAGAGTTATGGTGATGTCAATTTAGGACCGTCACAGTAATTAGAGTGTGGTCCAGTCATGCAGCATGGACCTAGCGCTTAAGAGATTTGCTCAGTCCACAGAGTGAACATGGATTGAGGATTTAACCTTTGGGCCTCAGTTTGGTGAAAATGATCCTTGCAGTGATACTA
This sequence comes from Caiman crocodilus, assembly GCA_030014935.1. Taxonomy (NCBI): domain Eukaryota; kingdom Metazoa; phylum Chordata; order Crocodylia; family Alligatoridae; genus Caiman; species Caiman crocodilus. Next base: position 14,478,847 of record JAGPOW010002149.1, read on the forward strand.
TGAGGTTTACTTTATCCATGTCTTGAAAGCAAATTGAGATGCTCAGGCAGAAGGTGCTGTAAAGTGTCATGTAGTTCTTGCCTTAAGCTGTGTTTGTGCCCTGGCTGCCCAAAATGAAGAGCCGGAGTCTTATCTTGGGTATCATCAGGTGCTTTGGGCCTCCAGTGAAGGGACTGCTCTTTCTTTTTGGGAATGCGGTGTCCTTTTCTGTTCTAGCGTGTCAGGTTACACCAACGCTTTCCCAATGGGTTTGTCCTCTCTGTAAAACTGCACCTATAAGGGTTACAGGGCGACTTCCATTTGGAGACTTTCCGAGTCGGACGTTTGCATGGCAACTGTTGGCCGTTCTTCTGCCATGATGTCATTGCCAGGCCTTTGTTGGATGACGGAAGGCGTAAGAACGGTTTATTTTAATAAACGTATAGTCTGTGGGCGCGATTAAAGAAGTGTCATTTTGGAATTAATGTATTCCCTGTTGCAAAGAGCAAATACCAGGGCTGAAGAGAAAAAAGCAGCTTTTGTCCAGCGGGTATTGTGCCCATGGCATGAGTAGGACGAAGCAAGTGATTTTCCTGCTGTAACCCATTCTGGGGTTGAATGGTTAACAGGCGGTTACGGAGAAGAACGATGTCATTGTGTTCTCAGCCTGAATCCTACTCTCAATTTACAATGTCTGTAGACCTCCCTGGGCCATCCTGCATAAAAGGCAGGAGGTTCTGGGCCCATCAGCAAAGCAGTTGTTCATATCTCAGACCCTGTGGATCCAAGTCGCGTGGGCTGAGAAGGCTGCCCAGGCTCTGAAAGTCTGTGCTGCATCCAACTGGATATATATACAAGGGGGAGAGATGTTCAAGGGCATGCTCCCAATTTGGGAAGGTTTGTTCCCTGAACAGTGGCAGGCGCTAAGTCTAAAGTGGAACAGGTTTCTGCGCTATGGATATGGCGCTTGTCCAAAGGATTCTTGCTCTCCTCAATATCAGCTTTGCCTTCTGTGGTATCACAGGACTCCTCTAATTGAGTCGGCTCCAGCACTGGTGCTGCTAGCTCTCCTGGGAGGGGGCAGATTCACAGTCGGGGAGGCCAGGCATCTTTTGACCCTGTGCCCAGTACAGTGGCTGTGCAGCCTTCCCTGCTTGTCTCCTCTGGATCAACTCTGACCGGAAGGAAACAGGATGGGAGTTGAGTCTCCAAGTTCATGCGTCTCAGCTGGGAGAATGAAGTGGGGGCCTGCTAGGAAGGAATAAATGTGAAATTACCCACCTTTTCATACGGCCAGCAAAGAGCACAGTCCCGAGAAGGATTTAAACTGGTGTCCTAGGAAGCAAGGGCTCCATATTCTCCTGCTAATTCCACAAGCCACCCAGCACCTCCTGGCTGCTAAATGCCTTTGCTAATCCACTTTTCCAGTGGAGCCCCATGTTGAACCTGGCCCATCGGGCCACAGTTGAGTCGCACACTCCTACTGACCGCTTGTGAGATGGGTGGGACTTTCCCCACTCACATCAGAGAATGGGGATCAATAAGGACATTGAGATCAATGAGGACCTTGCGTGTCCTCACGTGTGAACCCAGGGACCCCTCCAGCTCCACATGATCAGCCGCAAGGGCCGCACCGAGCAGACTACATTCTTACCATAACCAAAGGCCTCGTTATCTATTACGGAGTGAGTGTGGCACTGCAGAGTACCCTAAACATCTGGAACGAGGGGAGCGATCCCAAGCTGATAGTCATATTCCAGTTCTGTTATGATCCCTCTCTCTTGCCAGGAAAGATTTTGGCCATGCCTTCTCCTGGCACCTTTTCCCGAGACCTCCCATCAGTGGGAGCCTTCAACTGCTGTCTTGTCTAACCCAGTGCAGAGCAGGTCTGTGCACTGCATTGACAGCTGTGCCAGCAACTACCAGCCCCTTGTGCTTGCTGGTTTTCCTGCCACTGCTTTTGGTGCTTTTCAGGGGATGGTCTTTTTCTGCTGTCTAAAGCAGTTCTCTGTGGTGTGAGGGCCCAGGGGATAGTCCCAGTAAGTATATTCCCAGAACTGATTATAGCCCTGAGCTGTGAGGCTAAGCTGTAGCTTTCATTATGTAAATCTATAGCTGGGAAACAACTCTTGAGCAGACTACGGCTAAAAGGGCGCCTGCGGCTGCCCCAGGATGGAAGGCCTAGTAAATGCTTCAGAAAAGCCAATGATCTTGTGAGATCGCGATCCCTGGTCATTCCACTCCGAACACCCTGGTTTCCATCTTTTGAGCTAAAGGAGAATCGCGGCGAGTCATCTCTGAAGTCGTATCTTTTCTGTAAGTTGCAGAAATAGAAGCAAGGAAGGATGAAGTTACCCATTACACTTAGACTGTACTAAGGGCACTAAAATTGCAAACGTCTTCACACAAAAGCTCATTAACTCATCTTTAGTGCCCTCTGAGTATCTCAAAGTCATGCCACTTGAGAGGAGGGTTAACTCTGGGCCATGCTACCTAGCTCGTGTTAAGGTCGGCTCCACAGAGATAAAACGAGCAATCTGCAATCCTCCAGCATCCCAGAATACACTGTTCCCAGGGCTCCCTACATGCAGAACAGGGGTAGAGCCCAGGTATCTTGGCTCCTACCCACACCCATAGTGGCGAGTCAGAGCTGTGAAGGCAAGAAACAGTAATAACCCTTAACATGGAACTGCTCATCGAACAGTCTAATTTTAACGCTGCTTCACGTTTCACAGATTTAATATGATCTCAGTGTAACGCGTAATTTCACCCTATTGTAGACGCACATTTAGGGCCTGATTGTGAATGTTTTCTCATCCCATTCCCTTCACCTCACAGGATTAGACCTCATCTGCTGCACTGAACCTGTCGATTCATTTTGAGATGCGTATATGGGCTGTGAACAACTATACCAACAGAGCATTTTAAAAGGGTCGGGCTCTATGACTTACTGCTTAGTAGCCTGCATCCACTGAACGGATGTGTTTTGTCTGTCCACGCCTATGCCAGTGCGAGTAGAGTTACGCTGGTGTAACTGGTGGAAGAAAAGGTGTAACATTTCAGCCGTTTAGCTCCGCTAATACTGTAAAGAAGTGAGCAGATGGAACAGTTGCATCGGTTCAGGGTAACCCAAAGTATCCTGCTGTAATTAATAATGATTGTTCGTCTTCCTGATTAGATTTCTTTTTTAATCTGGTGACTACTCTACAGAATTAGGGTATGCAGGTAAGTGAGTATCTCCTTCTGTACGAGAGTCAGCTGGATTATGAAGGGTGGCCTTTAGAGGTGAATGAATGAACAGGAATCAATCCCTGTTTCTCTTCTACTGAGCAAATGGCCTAGTGGGCATCTGGTGGGAACAGTGTTGCCACAAACCAGGTGAGCGGGTCAGTAGTACGTTTCCGGTTGATTTTATTCCTTTTGACTAGCACAGAGACCAGGGGACAGTATATTGAACAAAAGGGCATACAGGAAATGAACAAGATGGGAAGGCAGGAGCACGTGCTATGAGCAAAGTGTAGGCTCATGGGAAACGCTCTCATATACTCTGGTGTGTCCTGTTATTTGGGAAAATCAAAGCCAAATTCTGTCATAATCGTGATCTTGTCTCATGCATTTACTGCCACTCTCTGGTTCTTTTGTTGCTCTCGTCTTGCCTTAGTTCTTTGGGTCAGGGACTGTCATCGACTCATTTGCGTAGCACACCGCACAGGGTGGCTCGACCTGGCTGGGAGAGCTTTGGTGCCACACATTGCTTTACAGTATGAATGAAGAAGAAATGAAGGGAGGTTGTATTAAGGAGGAGCTTCTGGATGAGCTGTTTCAGCCATTTGTTTTGTGAGTAACAGTCTTTTCTTCTCTTTTTAAACAGGGTCTGTTGTTCATTTGTACTCCGGTAAGTGACTTACTTCTATTCTGCCTTATGGTTTTGATCGTTAGAAGTGTTGGGACCAACTCTGCTCTCATTGAATGCATTGGGGTTTTACTGCGGACTTCATCGGGAGCAGGATCTCAGTCCCATGCAGAGGAAAGGCCTCCTACAACTGGAGGTTAGGAGTAAGAAGGGCAGAGAAATCAGATAAGCCATAGGTGTAAACCGTGGGCTAGAGTTCTCTGTGAAGCATCTGTGCTTCCCTACAACCTGGGTCCAGACCGAGGGTTGATTTTACTGTGATTCGGTTAGGTGTTGTTCAGACAGTTCTCATTAAGGATCTCTGAACCTTCTGGTATTGGGAGGCTGGCAGAGTGCTTTGGCCTAAATTTAGAAGCCATTTGAAAATCGTGTCTTCCAGTGCGGGAGGAGGAAGGGAATGGGGAAGGTCTGCAAAGGCTCAGCTCTGAAAGTCAGGGCCTTTGTTGAAGCACTCAAGTGGGAATTAGGCATAAATGTAAGCACGCAGTTCTTCAGACCTTGGGCCTGATGTTAAGCTGTCTGGCAGGCTGCGGTGGAAGAGGGCCCTGGTTAGTGAAGATAGCAAGCAGGGAAGTTAAGTTGGTGAAGAGAGAATTAGAGCAGACAAGGGAGTAGGGGAGAGGCAAATATGGAGTCAGGAGGGGCTTTAGAAGCACATCATTGCATCAGAAGCCTACTTTGCTAAGATTGATGTTGCCTTAAAATCCATAAAGGACATCCTGCTTTCCCACCCTAAAACAAACACCCCATAAGGGATGATCCTGCATTGAGTAGGGGGAACGATATGACCTTGTGAGGTCCATTCCAGCCCTGCTTTCCTATGATCCTATAACACCTCTTTCTCTTTCTCCTATCCTGGCTCACAGTCCCAGCTGACTTAACAAACCCAGAAAGCGTTGTGGTCTCTGTGACAAACGTCACTGCCCCAGCAGGGTCCCAGACTATCCTGCCCTGCAAGAGTTACCGCATGGTCTGGACCCAGGACCGTCTGAATGACCGCCAGCGTGTGGTCCACTGGGACCTGTACAGCAACTACTATGGAGATTACAAGTCGGAGAGGCTGTGTGATATGTACTCAGCTGGGGAGCAGCGAGTGTACAGCTCCTACAACAAAGGGAGGATATTCATGCCCGAGAACGCATTCACAGATGGCAACTTCTCACTGGTGATCAAAGGTACCAGGAACCAAAGCAATCTCTTTCCCTTTTTTGCTTCTGCAAGAGCTCAGCTCCATGAGCAAATGGGTCTGTCCATGCAAGCTATTGTTTTGCTGAGCCTTTCCAATGGGAATGTCAGCCTGACGATATCATTTGAGACAGGTTTCTAGACCGCACGTGAAGGATGTCCGTTTTAAAACAGAAGCTCTTCTTGCAACCGCTCTGAGAGTCTTAGGCTATGTGCACTCTGCAAACTTTCCCTGCCTGGCAGTGGGGCCCTCAGACCTGCTGTGCTGCACCACACGCACCAATCCTGCACCAAAGCAGTGCAGTTTAGTCTGTACCATTCCAGTGAGCTAACTAGCTTTGTGGACTGACAGTACCTGTTGGCCCATCTATGCTACCATGTGCACTTGGTTTCTTGCAGGGGCTTTCAGGCCTCCAGAGCTGCAGTATGAGCCCGTAATCACTCTGCACCACATCCTTTACAACTGTCCCTCAAATACAGATGACAGTTAATGCACCTGAACAAGAACGGTTCATTGTACCAGACTCTGTTTAACCTAATTTAAGTCAGTGTGCATAAACAACCTAAACCAATTGTCAGCTTGACATTCACAGTTGTTTTCCCATCTTTCTGTGCTAGATCTCGCCGAGAGTGACAAAGGCATCTACTCCTGCAACCTCCACCATCACTACTGCCACCTGTACAAGACTGTGAAAATCAAGCTGGACGTCACCAAGAAAGGTAAAGGTGCATGCGCTGATGTAGGAGACGGGTTTTGTTTCCTTGCTGCAGGGGGCCTTGGTCAGGCAAAACTCTGGGTACCAAGAGCCCTATGGCCTGTGTATTGCCCACTTTAGTCCCAATCCAGCCCAGCACTTTGGGCAGGGGGATCTCTGCTCCTGATGCTGTGTCGTTGACACGAGGAGCAGGGATCCGCACACGGGGAAGGGTTCTACCCATATGGTAGGCCCTGCTGGACTGGGACATCCTTGCAGCAAGTGAACCCATTGCTGTACAACAGGAGCCATCTGTGCTCACTGCAGCATCTCCCTGTGTCCCAGGCCTCCATTTTATTTGAAGCATTTATCCATGAGCCCATCTCCTGGCTTACTGGGCTCACACCAAACCATGGAAGTGACCTATTATATTAAATGCTTATGATGTACTCCACCACCTACCTGCTGCCTCCCCCCCCCACCCAGATCAACTCCCTGGCCTGTTTCTGCCCCAACCCACCATTAGAGAAACCTCCTTGGCAACAGCAAGTCTGGCCCAAAAGACCTGTCTGGCACCATGGTCTCCAAAGTTACCACTCCACCGTGACAAAGGACGCCCCCGTTAGCGAGCATGCCTTGCATCCCGGCCAGACAGCAAAGTTCCTTGGAGCTGCCAGTGACAGGACCTTGTCTGACTCAGTGCTTGAGATGGAGATGCTCACCCTCCTTTCCTGCTAGCCTCCACCTTGTCAGGATAGAGCACCAGGAAAGGGATGAACCTGCCTACGATAAGGAGCACTTAGTGCTTTTATCAACCTTATAGGAGGCAAGGGGATGGGATACAGAAGGGGCTGCATCATTTCTTATGTTCAGTCCCCAAGTTTTCCTTGATTCGGTCTGCCTCCATGAGCCCCCATCTGCTTATCAGCAAGAACAGAGCACAAAGCCGTGATCCTGCAGCTTCTCCAGTAATTAGGGCATTTGTGGGCAGCAAAGCATTTCCTGGAAGGAAACTGCATAAGACATTTGGAGAATTGGGATGAGCACATTGAGGCTGACGGCTATTATTCTTAATCATGCTTGGTCTCTGGAGGGAGAACAGCCCTCTGTCTTTGTAGAGCTAGGCATGGACTGCTAGCTACAAGGGAGGTAGGATGGCCCCGAGGATAGTCTGCTGGCTCGGTGGGCAACCTGGCTTCAGCTCTTAGCACTTCCACACCCACACCCAACCTGGTCTGACTTTGAGAGAGTCATGTTGCCTCTGAGCTTGTGAAGCCCATTGAGACCCTTGGTAGGAAGGTGCTATAAGAGTGCACTGGATGACAGGGAGGCTGCCGTATTACTGGGGGCAGGGGATAAAAGTAAAATGAGGGGGCACATGCAGGGCTGTGTGTAGGTGAAGTACAGCTGCAGTGTATTCACCTGGCTGCCCCCTGTGTTGTTCCTGCAGCCAAGGCAGTGAAGAATTATTGGGATGGTGAGAAGGAGGTGCTTGTGGCCCTGTGGGGCAGCACAGTGGTGCTCTCCTGCATCAACCGGGACCATATCTGGACTGAGCGACACAGCGAGGAGGAGCAGCAGGTTGTCCACTGGGACAGGCAGCCCCCGGGGGTCCCACACGACCGAGCCGACCGCCTCATTGACCTGTATGCCTCTGGCGAGGGCCGTTCCTATGGGCCACTCTTCATCCAACAGAGGATGAACATCACCGAGACTGCCTTTGCCCTGGGCGACTTCTCGCTGAGGATCTCGGCCCTGGAGAATGCGGACGAGGGAACGTACTCCTGCCACCTCCACCATCACTACTGTGGCCTGCACGAGCGCAGGATCTTCCGGGTCTCTGTGAGTGAGCCGGTGAAGAAGGTGGTGAACCTCACTAACCACAACACAGCCCCAGCTCTAGGTAGGTGGCCCTGGAAGGGGAGGTTCCTCCGCACGGGCATGAGCTGAACAACGACTGTACCAGTCATGAATTCAGTGAGGGTAGCTAAAAGGGAAGGCAAGGCAGGCCTGTGGCCCAGCTTCCCTCCAGCTCAAAGGGACAGACATAGAAATAACTTTGCCCCAGACATAGAAATTACTCTGCCAAGTCATCTCTCCTCTCACAGCAGTCCTGGGTCCTGCCTGGGCAGGCCAGAGACAGGGAGGGGTATGGCCAATGCACATCTCTGCCCTCATAATTTAGCATCTCTGCAAAAGTCACATAAGCGTCCTCTAAAGTATCCTTTAGGGCTTCCTCAGACTGAACCAGGGGCTGCAACCCCCTGCAGATGAAGCTCAAACTATCACTCTTCTATCAATGTCTAGCTTCAGAGAAAAACCCTCCCTATGTCTTGATGTTGGTGGGTGGCAAACACTGCTGCTGGAGGAAGACACTTCTGCGCAGAGCAGAGACTACGGCAAACTCTGGGGAGCTGTGGTGTGCCTGCCTCAGCACATTTACCATTTTGCACTTCCATGTTTTTGTCTGGAGCAAGTCACCATGTGACAGCTTTCCCAGCCCCCAAACCAACCCTCTCATCACTGGTAATCCCCCTCTTTCTCCCCCCCAGCAATACAACCCCAGAGTTTAATAACATTTGAGCCTTCTGGGTATAGTTCCTTATTAACAGTGTAAAATATTCATCATGGTTGAATATTTATTGGCTGCTTAATACTGAATTTAAACATGCTTCATCCATTTTTAAACAGATCTAGTCTGCATTAGCAATAGGCTTTCCCCAGTTGCCAAGGCCTGAGCCTTTCTACAGGGACACAGGCCAGGGTCCAGAAAACGCAGGCACTATCAACTAGAGATGGCTGAGGGGATGCAGCTTGCAGAGAGGCTGGACATTCACACATCCATCTCTCTGTCTGTGCCCTTTAAGCTGGCATTTCTTGGCACAGGAAGCCACATCCAGCTGATATCAGTCTGAGGGATTGTCCAGCAAGAAGTAAGGTGTGTTTCTGTAGTTACTTGTACTAGTCTGGTACTGAACAGGGTCTGCCTGGGCAAGTGTTTGAGAACCCTTGAGAGTGGATAAAACCTGTTTCATGTGGAAGGACTCTCACTAGTCATGCATCTTGCATCGGGGATCCAACATGGCCCTAGCACCAAGCTCATGATGGCCTTGCTCTCCTGAGGGTAATTCCAGTATATGTAATTGCTGACTGACTCTGGGTAATCATATTATGCTTCCTTTTGCTGTCCCGTGGTCACACCAAATGCATCTTCTGCTCCGGTTCCTCCAAGCTCTTGCTTTAGCATTGCTGCATGCCGCCCAGTGGCTGCTGGTCTCATCCCAGCACTAGAGGCTGGCAAAGTGGTATCTGCAGGGTTTGCATGTCAGTGCAAGTCTGTTATGTACTTCGGTCTGGAAGGTGCTATCTATATGCAAGGTAATATCGATAGCATTGGTAAGACACCCCACTTTTGGGTTTGTGACAGGCAAGAAGCATGAATGAATGAATCGTTCCAAGGGGACACAGGCAGAGACCCCTAATTCAGACTGGAGCAACAAACCGTCCTTCTGCCCAGTGCTAAATGGAGTTTCATTTCACTTCAGCAAATGGGATCACCAGAGCTTTTCCTTGGACCACTTTTATGTGCTGTTACAGCGCGTGGCACTGAATACAAAAGAGCTGCTCTCCTTCCCTTGTTTTGAATGACGTCAGGTGGCTGTAGCCAGAGGGAGGGGTGGGCTCATAGACCTTATAGTGCACTTCAGTCACACGAGCGGCAATGATGTCTAAGCTTTGGGGCTGGGGCTCAGGATACCTGGGCTCTGTTACTGGCCATGCCACAGTGACTTGCTTTGTCACTTAAAACAGATCACTTGGGGCACCCTTGCAGCCCTTGCTCTTGTGGGGTAGGGGTGATTTTCCCTGGGCCTGTGTGGCATGAAGGCAACATTTCCTTGCCTTGCAGAGGTGATGTGATCTTTCACTGGCTAATACTCCTGAAGCACGTTGAGATCTCGAGTAAAGGGTGTGCAGCATGACGCAGAGAAATAGCAGAAAAGGGTGCATCTAGCTTTTTGAAGACATTGGTCCTAAGTCATTCATCGGGCTCTTCTGGTCAGTGCCAGAAAGAGCAGATTGAACCCACTCTGGTGCATTGGCAGCATTCCCAGTGACTGCAGCAGAAGGAGAATCAGGCCTAAGATTGTGCCGTTCCTCCTCTCCATTATAAGAGCATGTAAATGCAGGTTCTTTGTTCAGAGCCCTTGCTTAGCATCTCTGTGAGGAGGCTCCCTGATGGCTTCTTTGTATACAGGCCCTGATCCAAAGACCACTGCCTACAGCAGGGTTTGGCCTGGGCTGGGTGAGCAGGAGCTGTGTGAGAAGGGCTCGGGCCCCCTGGGAGGGAGTGCTTATCCGGCCTGACAGCGCTGCACTGAGAATCTGCTGAGTTGATGGGAATTTGAAAGAAGCTGAAACATTTCATGTTCCTGTTCCAAGCCCTTTCCTGGTAAGCAGCTTGCAGAGCAGAGGGAAAGGTCATTGCCAAAGCCCTGCTCTTTGATGGGCCAGAGGAATAAAAGATACCCCAAATAAGCCTAAAGGTTAGGAGATAACAAACGCAGAGCAGTGATCTTTCTCATTGAACAGCTCTGGTCCCAGGCGTTGCTCCAAGGCCTGGAGCCATTTTCAGGCAGGAAACTTCATCTTCCTATTAAATATAAACTTAGGCTCTGTTCTGCTCTGGGTCGCATTTGTGTAAGTCTGGAGCAAGCCCATTAATTTCAGCGGTGTAACACTGGATTTGCATTCATGTAACTGAGAGAAGAATCAGGGTCTTTTATCTCTGCTGCTCACTGCAGAATAGCTCACAAATTCATGCTCATTCCCCTTCTAGCATTTGGAAATATAAGGCCAGATCCTCAACTGATGCACTTTGGTGTAGCTGTATTGACTTCAGAACCTAAACCTGCAAAGAGTTACCGTGATAAGGTGCCTGACTTTAATCACATCGGGTGCTCCGAGTGGAAATGCTGGAACGGGTAAATCTATATGCGTGTTTCAGTTTCGCAGAGTTGGGGGTCAAAGTTTGCACGCAGTAAAAACATCTGGATTCCGTGTTTCTACACATCAGTTCCATACTAAAATCATTGTTTCTGTTGGGATCACCAAACGATTCCCTTATGCCATGCATCTTGGCTTGGGATGTGCCAAGTGATGGCTCTCATCTTTTAATCTGAACCTAAACATTTATCCCATTTCAGGGAGAGGGAGGAATTCAGCTGTCAGCTAAAATCAGTTCTCTGTTAACCCTCACTTTGAGGTAAGTAGGCTAGAAAAGTGCAGTCGGCAGCAGCCAGCTCCACTGATTTGAAGGCTGGAAGGGACTTTTCTGATTATCCATTCTGACTGCTGTGGAATTTGCCCAGTAAGAATATTCTGCCTTTGGAGAGAGCAAAACCTCCGGTCTCAGTTTTCCCTGTGGGTATATGTGGGATGTTTAACTACATGTAACAAGCTGTTTTCATTGACATTGTAAAAGCTGCCTTGAAATTCTTCTGTTCCCATCAGGGTTTGCACAAGTTTTCTGTTGAAGAATGTAATTTTAGGGCAGCATACTGCATTGTTTAAACAAATCAACAGTGAAGGAAGCAAATGGATCCTTCTTTCCCCCTCCTGTTACTTCTCTACTGCTGAGGGACATGAATGCTGAGTTTTGTTTGCTGGGGGTACACTCAAATGCATCCTTTTATCATCAGTAACCTCGCACATGGTAAATCAGTGCTGATCGCTCCCCATAGCAGCCCTGAGCAATGAGCACGAAAACTAAGAGCCATCGTGAGACCTCTTTTGTCCAGAGTGATGCTCTGAACTTCAGCAAGGAGAGCCACATCCATGGGGCAAAATGGCTTTGAGATGGTAGCAGCTGAAACAGGGTAGAAAGGTTAATTCCGGGGTGGGGGAACGACTAAAGCAGATTATTCGGTGGACATCGTATGCTTCGTTTTGGATATGGATGCTAGGTTACATTCATGGCTGGCCCCAAGTGCTTTAACCTGGGCTTATGAAACTCCCTCTGGACATCAGTGGTGTGCTATGCCATACATGTGTTAAGGATCCAACAGCAGGGATCGGACAGCAGGGTTTGGAGCCGCGTGGGTTGCCATCCGTTAGTCTGATTTGTGAGAGCACCAGCTTAGCGACTCTTTCGCTGCTGGCTATGTTGGCATTGGCTTGTTTGGATGAACTGTGCAGAATGTTTTGGGGAATTTGGGAATGACGAACTGCACTGCATAATCCAGCAAGTCTGAGTCTTGCTCCTAGCAGAAAGTTGCATCACCAAAGCTTACACCTGGGTGCAAAACTAGGCTACAGAAGAAAATGTGCTGGAAACTATGGCTCTGTCACTGGGCTTCCCAGTGACCTTGGCCAGCCTGCTGAAAAATGCTTTGAGATCTATTGAAAAAAAGTGCTGCGTAACCTATGGGAGTTGGTATTGCCTCATAATATAAACCACAAGAAGCCCCAAGCCCTTTCAAAGAGGCTCCATCACTCGCTATGTGGTTGAAATTCCTGGAGTTGACAGCAGTTGAAGTCCTCCCTTGTCCAGCGGGCGATAGCATGGGAAGGCAAGAGCAGCTGCCTTTACAATGGCTGGCACCTGGCTCCAACATCTGCCCGCACGGTTGCTGCCTCTGCACAGCAGCTATGGCAGCCTTTAATAATCCCAAGATTTGTTACAGCCCAACTGCTGTTTACTGTGTTTACAGCTCTTCAAGCAAGTGTTTTATTTTTGGCCTGACTGTGGTGACAAAAGCTACTCAGTCCATCCCCGGCAGTGCCAGCCAGCAGCTGCCAGCACAGCATCGAGCAACGGCAGTAAAAGAGGGAAGGGCAAGCCGATCCGACCAGACAGCACTTGCTGAGCCTCTTGCTTTTCCAGTCTTGCTGCTGGCATCAGCAAGGCCCAGGTTTGGCTTGCAGCTTTTTGGCCCCATCTACCACAATATGTTTCTTTTCTTTCCTTTTTTTACAAACAAAACAAACTCCCATGTCCCATAGCCAAGAGCTGTCTGCATTTCAGCAGTGCCTCTCATGCCAGGCTTGCGAGGGCTTCACAATATTTGAGAAACATTCTTAGCAGTTATAGAGAAAATCAGCCATCTCCCCCTCCTCGAAATGTGGAAACTGAGACGCACAACAGCGTAAAGATGGTATTTGTCTTAGATGATTTTAATGGTCCTTTCTCTGCATGTCTACTCTCCCAGGAATGAAAGACCCGTCCCCCCTGTCTAAAGAGTGAATTGCATGTTGAGGACTGGATCTGATCTTGTCTGCAGCTTGAGGGTGTCTGATGCTCTGGTCCGACCCATTGAAACCAGAGGCCCATCGTAGGAAGTTTGGAGCTGCATCTCTCCTTCTGGGAGGTTCAGGTGCATTCAGGTCCAGGATATGCGTTTTTAGGCCCACGTCTAACCACATTTTTTTTCACAAAGTTTAATGAAGACTAACAGGTGCTTGTGAGTCTGTCCGTCTTGCTCTGCCTCTAGGTTGTGGGTTCCCAGAATCCCAACCTTTTTATGCTGCGGACCAGCAGCGACCAGAGTACTGCAGGCAGCAGCCAACCCTTTTTTATACTCGGTATAAAATACTTACACTTTTATATTCGGTATAAAAAAAAGGCTGCTGGTCCTCAGCGTGCCAGTCACTGCTGGACTTCCAGTCCGGCAGCCAACCCTTCTCGGGGGAGAAGGGTTGGGAACCCCTGCTGTAGGTACCAGGACGCTTTGCCTCTTTCAGCAACACATTAGTCCCAATTTATTTCCCTGATCGTAATGATTTATGCCTCGTGACGAGAAGATGAAAATGAAGGCTGAATCCGGCCTTGGGCAGGCTGATCCGACAGGAGGAGAGGGGGAACTTCATCCCTTCTGCAACCTGTAGAGCATCATGAGAGGAAAACAGCTAATGTCCGAGGAAAGGACTTTGAGGTCCCTTGCAACCCACTGATCCCATTAGTCTAAGTCGCCAGCCTGTGTACCGCAGCCTCGGCAGGACGCAGCCTGTGGGCGAGGGATATTTCTGGCTGCCAGTCGCACATACCACCGTCATTAGGAAGCACCACCCAAGCACCCTGCATTGATGCTCAGGGGAGCAGCGTAGTGCTCGACCTGGCCCCACCTCACCGAGTTCTTCCATCTTAGTAGGAGTTTCTCTCACCGAGCAAATACCAGAGAAGTTCTTCTTGCCTCTTCCCTGCCTCCCCTAAGATCTAACCCAGAGACAACTATAAGGTTTCCTGATTCCCCACTGCCTTAATTTTCCATTTTAATCTAGTTTAGTGTGTCTCAGTCCCCAGGAGCGCTGGATCACTCGAGTGTTTAATTAAAGTTTGGCTGATTGACTCAGTGGGCTATTTAAATGAGGCCTGCTGTAATTGGGGTTCTGGACAGAGCCAGGCACAGTCCGCGCTCTCGGTGGTTCGTTAATTGTAGGGGATATGGAGTTTCTGGACCTTGACTGTGTTTGCGATGGAGCTGAATAGTTCAGAGCGTTCCCAAATGGCCTGAAAAGCAAAACCAGCTGTTGGAGTTATGATGAACTCGCTGGCGAGGCTCCGCAGTGACATTCTTGTTGCAGGCGATCATCCTGGCCCTTCAGGGATACCGGGGGCAGCACTTCACTTAAGGCAGAACGATTGAGAAGGCGTCAGGGCGATCGGTCTGTGCTAGCGAAGCTGGGGCGGCTTCGGTCAGATGCCAGGGGGTTGTGTGCTAGGTAAAACAAATTGTGGGGGGGCTTCAGCATCATCCTGGGAACCATTTAGTCTGGGCCACACAGTCGCTGCCCGATTTGGCACAGCCCCTGCTTTGGACAGATGCAGGCTGCAAGCGTCAGCAGAAGGATGGGGTTTCTTCCTGGGCAGGGGGAAGTGTGCGTGGCCTCTCCCCGGAGCTCATTTGTTTGTGCCTTTAGCTCCTGTTCTCACACGCACACCAGCAAGCTTGCAGAGGAAACTCTGAGCCATGTTCTGCTCTCACTCATGCTGTCTGTGCCAAGCTAGGCAGCCCACGTAGCCACCTCAAGAGGGATGGGGGCAGCAGTGAACAGAATTTGATCCCAAGCTAATGATCAAGCATGCACTGGGGAAGCAGAGGGACAGGGATCTTGCCATGCAGCGGCAGTAGCCTCCAGGTCTCCCTCTCTGCAGCTCACTGGGCACGGGGGCTTTGCTGTCTCTCCCCTGGTGGGATCTATTGTGCCCCTTACTCTTGCAAGCAGACTTGGCTCTGAGTTTTTATGTCTGTTTTCTGTTTTTGAAAGCATGGCCCCATAGCTCCAGGCTGACAGAGACCTTCCACATAACAGAGGCTTAATTTTTTTCCCCCCTTCTCTGCGTGGAGAAAGAGAAATTTGACCTGGGAAGTGCTGTGTCCAGGGACAGACTCCTGGCTTGTTCTTTAATATGTATTTTATTTCCCTTTAAAGAAAACTCATTCTTTGGCATCAGCCATTCCTTCCACTCCATAAGTTATGCCACTTGGCAGGACCGGGCTGCTCATACTCGCGCTGTCTGGAGCTAGGGCGGTGCTGTGCATGTGTCTGCAGGGAGCGGGAGGGGTAGCCGCGGCCTCACCCAGCAACACCTGGTTGTCTTGCCAGGCCCCGTGCTGGGCTCCCCTCGTGCATTCGGTCGGAGCAGCGCACCAAGCACAGGAGTCGGCAGCACGGGCTGCAGCCTGCTCCCCTGTGCAATCCCAGGAATTTTAAACACACGGGGATGTTGAGAGGGTTATTGAAATGTGGTGTGGCAGAGAGGGTCTCGCAGCGCATGTGTCGGTGTGGATTTCACAGGGTTGGGGGCCAGTTCCAGCCTCTGGCTGACCTCGTTATCTCTTGGTAACTCAGCTCCTCCCCGCCAAATGGGGAGAACGATCCTCTCATGGTGTGGTCTGGGTGTGACCTGCCCAAGGAGGTGGGAGGGATGTGTACGGCTCCTAGCAGAGTGAGGCCTGACCTCAGTCAATGCCTCCCAGCGTTGCCCGACAGGGAAGTATTAACAGAGGAGCTGACTGCTGTCCCACTGGGCTTTGAGGTCGAGTCTCAGGTTAGCTTGTCCCTTTGTACCAAGGGGGCAAGCCACCAAAATGCCAGCTCTGGAAGCAGATCTAACATGAGAAGGTGTTGAAATAGGGGCTGCCTTTGTTTGAAGGCACCCAGGAATACACGAGGATCACCTGCCCCTTCCTCCCTGAAATGCAGCCACTTCAGTGCTAGCCACTCTGCACCCCTCGGGATCTACCAGAGGGTGTGAAGAATAACTCCTCTCATTGAACACGCTCTTAGCTCCTTAAAAAATGCCCTTTGAACAGAGCGTCAGACAGGACCTGTCAGTGCTTTGCTTTGCTCCATGTGATCCTGTTGTCTTAGTCTGTCCTGCTGTCTCCCTCCAACCCTAGACCCCAACATCATCAAGAGCCATAATGTGATAAATGTCATCATCCCTGAGAGCCGGGCACACTTCATCCAGCAGCTGGGCTACATCCTGGCCACACTGTTCCTCTTCATCATCATCCTCATCATTGTGGTCTTCATCACCCGCAAGCGCCGGCGGAGAGGTGAGCATGGCACCGGCAAGGAGTGGCGCGAGCTGCAGGAGTGTTTCCATGGTCAGGGTCCCAGCAAGCAGATCCACCCCGGTGTTGAGCCTAGTGCTGGGGCAACAAGGTCTTGCGCGGCACCTGGGAGTTCTTGCAGGAGGTGGCTCTTCCTTGACATGGCTATAAAAAACCATCAGGGTCTGAGTCCACTTTTTGCTTATCCAGATGTAAATCAGCAGTAACTCCAGGGCAGCCAGCTGGCACTTGAGAGCAGGCAGTACCAGGGATGTGGTGTAGACATGTTTAGGGCTAATCAAAGTGTTAGTAGCATCCATGGCCTTGCATGGACCCTCAGCACTGCAGTAAATACCAGAGTTGGGTGAAGACGAGTCATCACTCATCCCGGGAGCCCTAGAGAGGAGGGGGAAGTTGGATGGTGCACTGGAGTGATGAGGCTGGGATGTGTTCAGGAAGGGAGTGCAATTGGGCTGGGGAAGACACGGGTCTTTTGAGAGAAGAGTACTGCATAAGGGCTAGATGTCATTGTTTTTCTTCATCCGCACCAGTCTCAGGAGTGGGTGAGAACGGGTGGATTGCATAAAATTGCTCATTGTGCGCGTCTCTTCCTCCCTCTAGGCTACGAGTACAATGTGAAGAAACACGGAGAGTAAGTTGGGATCTGCTTTAAGGGAATAAAATACCGAATGGGGCAAAGTTTGCATCTTAAAGAACGTGGTCCCAGCATCCGCTGCTGTGCAGTGGGGGTACTTCTACTCACCTTGGAAGAGCTTGGCACCACTAGAGGATGCAATTGTGATGTGCACAACCACGTAACAAGCGTATCATTTCATAGGACTGCTACTACCTTGTAGTTGACTTGCCTGCAATGTCCCATAATTGTTACTGTTACTGTGTACTTGGGGCTACATGCACAGAACATAATGTTGCATCCTGGCAAGTAGCTTTGATCTTTCCAAAGCATAAAAGGAGGTGTTGGAGCAGGCTTGACAACTGGATTTCTTCTGCCCTAATACACTAGGGACTGATCCACCAGTGAATAATGCTTCATTAGCGATGAAGTAGAGGCAAAACTGTTTACTTCTGCTGTGAACATTCCCATGGTTATCCTATAATCAGGCCTGACTCCATGCCCCAGAGCTAGTCTTGGGTTTTCTTTGTATTTTGACCCATTTCCATGGCTTATGATTATCTATTTGTTCTCTGTAAAGGAAAACAGACATTTAAATGATATGGGATGGAAAAGCTGGTGGCTTGTCCATTGGTTTCAGAGAAGGAAATGATGACTTCAGCGGGAGGGTGCGCCCTTTCATCAAGAACCCATTGTCTTGTGTCTTGTCCTCTCCTTGGAAGATGTTATAGAATTTAACAGGAATATTATTCTTAATTATTATCTGCATTAGAATAGCACTGTGAGGTCCCATGTGAGTGCCACGGCTGATCATGCTGGGTGATGTCCATACACATGGAGAGAAACTGCCTGTTGCAAAGGTCCTGCAGCCTAAATAGACAATTCAGACAAAGGAAGAGGGGAAATGGAGGCACTAAGAGGTGAAGTGACTTGCAGAAGGTCATGCAACAGTCCAGCAGCAAGGACAGGATTAGTATGGGAGCTTGCTGACCACTGGAACATGTCATCTCCCACCTGTCCAGCAGCAGCCATGACATTTTGAGATGAACTCTATAATATTATAGTATCAGCAAGCTTTAAGCAGCATTTCCATTACATTTCTTAGGACTTTTCCATTTGGGTCACATCTAAAGGTTAAGATGATGACAGAACTATTAAAATAGTCATTTTTAAAAGGTGAAATTACAAAGAATGATTGAACCACAGATCTCCCATTATCTTCAGCATGGGTGGTACAGCTAAAATCCTCTACAGTCACCAGCAGAATTGTAAATGGCTGGAAGATGGGAATCAGAGGTGATGGGAGAGGGATGATGGGAAGAGAAAAATGACCTGCAAGCATGAACAGAGCCCATGGCACCAGACATAGAAAGTATGTGACGATTTCTTTCTTCTTCACTTTATCAGGAAAGATGTGAATCTCAAAGAATTTACGGCCGACACAACGGACCTGACCCAGTATAAGGGTGAAGACATAAGGCTGGGTAAGTGTTGGGTCAGGAAGCATCTTAAGCAACACCTTTCAACCCATGGGCCAAAACTCATCACAACTGAGTTTTCCCCAAGGGTTGGGCACCAGTTTCTCATTCACTTCAGTGAGGGTTGAACTTCCAAAATCTTTTGGCAGCTTCAGGAATCGCCACCCACAAGCTTGGGTGAGGAGGGGGCTTGGGATGATGGGAATTTTAAATGTTTTATGGGTTTTGGTGGAAACCAGGTGAAGCTCTGTGGTTTCACTCTTGGATTTGCAAGTATGATGGTCCTACTTTATTGGGTCTCCCACCCAAGAATCTCAAAGCATTTTGGTGTCATGGGAACCATCATCCCCATGTCAGAGACTGGCAAAAAGCGGTATAAACCAACTGAGCAGCTTCTCCCAGGGTACACTGTGAGTCACTGAGAAGGACATCCCATCCCGGTCCAGCAGTTCCCAGCTCTGTCTACAACACCTCGGCGCCTGTCCCAGGGGAATGTGTGAGGAGCTGTTGACTGGGAGGAAGGAGAGCCATGAACTAGTTCCAGTCCCGGCCTCCGGTCTTCCACACTAGGAAATTTTACTCAGCTGCTTGTGATGAAATCTTGTGCACTGTTGTGCTGATCCTGGGGTGCTTAGTTGGCAGCGGAGGAAGAGGACACAGGGTGTATCCTATGACGAGGAGTTGGGAGGGTTGTAGAAGAGGGGAAAGATTCAGAATCTCTGCAGTGGAGCTCAAGGTCACTCAAAAGATGCTGAAATGAAGGGAAGCAAGTAAGACCCAGTGGTGGTTTACATAGGGGTGACTGCATGGTTGTAAGTGCATGCCCTGGGGCTGGCAGCGGATGCTTGAAATTGTGGCCCTGTTTTGATCCTGTGGGTGATTAATCAGGTGGCCTGCTCACCTTTTACATTCAGGGAGGGTTGGTCCTCACCTGACATGCCTAAAGACACAGAGATCGAATGCACCCCGGTGTAATTCTCTGGATGCCAGTGAACTCTCTAGCACCTTTAGAGAAGAACCATCTAGAGAGGGAGAGATGGGGCCTGTAAGATCACCAATTGCCCAGCCTTACAGCCTGAACTAGAGAGATCCTGCTACAAGATCCCAGAATAAGAGGGTGCATGAAATGCAGTAGCAAAGAACTGAGGTCTGGGATGGGAGTTCAGATCTGGGATAAGTCACCCTGGGCAGCTTCCAGTGGCTGACAGCATCTTCTTGCGGGTGCATCTTATGAGACTTCCCCTATGAACAAAACACCTTAAATATTTCTGTCAGGGAAGGCCTCCACTTGGTTTGGAGGCATCTGGGGTAATTACGAAAGGCAGGAAACCGAAGTGCTTGTACACAATTAAGCTGGGGTATCTGATTTCTCCTTGCCCAGCAGCTGAGTAACTCCCTGGTACGACAGGTCCAGAGAGGTAGGCAGAATGCTCTTCAGGGCAGAAATCCTGCTGTGGTCCCCCTGCAGAGCTTAGTTTTCTCCTGTTTCCTTGGTGGAAGACAGGATCTGACTTGCACCCCTTCCTTGTGCAGATTACAAAAACAACATACTGAAGGAGAAGGCCGAGCAAGCCAGGACCCTCCCAGCAAAGAACATCGACTTAGACAAAGGTAATAATGACCTGTAGGCAGGATGGTCTTGGTGGCAGGGAGGAGGAGGGGAGCATCGCGCCATAATGCCAGCAGACCAAGCCACAGCTGGAGGAAGAATGTCTAAACATCCTGACATATGGCAGCAGGAATGAGGAGCTGGTTCTGCTTGGTCTCTTTCATCAGGAAGCCACAAGCTAGAAGTGGTGATTAGGCTCCTTAAAAGCCCTTGGCAGCACATGAGTAGACTTTTCTCTTCTGGAGGGGAGTATGCAACGGAGCTGGAAACCCTCTCTCCCATGTCCTCCCCATGTCCTTTCCCCCAACACACAGTGTCTCGGAGATGAATGCTTCTCCGGGCACAGATGCCCCAGCAGAAATATGCCCCCGTAGCGGTGAGGAATGAATCACTCCTTGCACAAGGGGATAATTTCATTTATGGCTATCATCTGCATCATCCCAAGAAAGCAAACAACCCCCTGTGAGCATGAATCTCCTGACATGTAGGTCAATATAAATCCAGAGTGATTTTGTGGAGTTATGCAAATGAAAAACAGGCACTACGTGAATATACAACAACAAAGGCAACATTTACGATTATTAAATATACTAATATGCAGTGCGTCCTGCCATATACCCCACCCCTAAATTTTGTTTTTCTGGCATGCTGGCACTCAGGCATCTTCCAAGATAGACATTGTAGTTTTTTCGGCACTCCAGCCAAAAATCGTTGCCTTCCCCTGACCTAGGGGATCACACAGGTTGCCTTTGGTCTGGTTGGAGTCATCGGGCTAGCTTTGCCTGGATTCTGCAGGGACCAGCCAGGACCATGTCTCACTCCAGTCACACCAGCATAACAACTGGTTGTATCAGTAACACCAAGATAAGAAGTCAGTGGGGGTTCCCAAGGAAATAAAGGCTACCTTGTGTCCCATATAGCAAGATGCTCAGTACATTGTCCAGAACAATGGGCTTTCTGTCTGAGGATAGACTTTTCCTATAGGGTTGACCTGTATCCATTTCACCTGGAATTAGATCATGTTGCTGACTTGAGCTAGTAAGACTGAGAGGGAGAAGGCAGCTCGAAAGGGGCTGGATGAAAAGCTCTCCATTCACTCCTCAGTCTGGACAAGGCTCTGAGCTATTTTCGCAGAGAGCGGAAGCCTGGCTCACCGCATGTAGACATTTTATACGTCTCCATCGCTGGAGGGGTCATTACAGTGTGTTTATCCTCATCAGGTTATTGATAGGGAGAAACTGTTATTTCCTTCTGAAGATCTGATGTGCAGGGTGAGGAGACAGGCCTCCATGGTCTAGGCTTAATCCTGGGCCACCTTTTCAGCTGAGGACCCTTCTTCTAAACGCACAAATACACTCCAGCAACAGCTGGGCCCTGTAACAGATGTTTACAGAGCGGGGTGGGGGGTATGTAGCTGCTGTGTACATCTGTAGTATGTGTCACAGTGGGCTTATTTGACTGATATTAAACCCCTGTGCAGATAATAACCTCCATGCTTCTTTGTTCACAGATTTCCGGAAGGAATACTGTAAATGAAGAAACCCCAGAGCTGCTGGCTGGACCAGAAGCTGCAATCAAAAATAAAGAACTAGACAAGAGATGCATTTTCTTGTTACAACCTCCTTCCAGTTACCATTGGGCTTTTATATAGGCTTTTCCCTGTTGGGCGCAGAGTCATTTGCAGATGCTTGCAGAAAGAGGTCATGTTTTGTAGGTGATTGTAGGGTGGATTTGGGTGGCTTTTTTCTCTTTTCTTTTCCTACCTTCTTCCTGATTTTTTTTTTGCTGTTCCTTTGCATCAGTGGCTTTACAAGCTGAATCAGCAGACGTGTAGCAGTTTTCAATAAATCCATCCTGCATCACGGCCCCGAGCCATCATTGTATCAGGTACTTTTCCGTGCAATGTGTTTCACAGCAAATAACCGAGGACCTGATTGTGGCCTCCCTTACTCGCTGCTCTCCCTTACGCTGGCGTAAACCAGGAGAAACGACAAAGACACTCAACACTATACAAGTCAGGGGGAGTATGCACAGCTGAGTCGGCCTGGCATCACTAACAGGAGTTTAAATGAGTACTATCCTCATTTTGCAAACAGGGAAACTAAGGCACAAGGCTCAGCCAATTCCCAGGGTCTTCAAGGGGATAAATGGCAGTGCTGGCCTTTTCTCCTGGACGTTCCTGTGCTTAACCACTTATCCCACTGCACTCACTCTCCCACCCCTTTTTTATTGCGGACTGAATCCAGCCCTGGCATGAGCAGATATGGCTTCTTTTGAAACCAGTAGGGTTGGAGGTCCTTAAAGCCAGCGTGAGTCGGATCGAAACCGGAAAGCTTGTCATGTACTAGGCCAGTCCTCCTCTGGGATCTGCAGCGTAGTTCTCTGTTTGGCGAATGAAAGCAGTGAAGTCCTTATGGTCTGAGTTTTGGCTCAGCCTAATGTTTTGGCTGCTGTTGTGGCTGATGCTGGTTATCACGGATGTGTTTGTGCACCCGGTTTTGCTGTGTAGGCACCTGGAGTGAGCTCAGTGCAGTAGGTCTCACCTCTGCAGGATGGATCAGGGAGGAGAAATACCAGCTCCAGGCCAAGGCATGACTCCCTTTGGGTGTAAGGGGCAGCAATGGAGACTGAATTAAGCTTAATATGAACAACTGAGGCCAAGCTTGGACTATCTGGGTGGGACTTGCAAAAGCACCAATGTGACTGAGAAGCCTGGTGTCTGGTGACAGTCAATGCAACTTATGCTGGGAAGTTACCTAGACCTCTGCAACTTCAAGCTGTTGAATTGTTATCAAGCTGTTGCTGCAGTGGGGGCTTTTCTTGTTTTCCTGCATGACTGGACTGTCCTATAGGTGGGGGATCTGATTCTGAAGGGCTCCAGGGCATAGCGAGCCACTTTCCCAAGTGGGCTACAGCACATTTCTTTGTGCTGGTTACCAGGAATGGGGAGAGTTAAGGGAGCTGAAGTGGACTTTGACTGCACGTTCAGAAGCAGATGCCTGAGCCAGGAGAGGATATGGGCAGAGAAACCCTTTTCAAATAACAGCTTGTTGGGTTGGGATTTCAGGCTTCAAGCTGGGCTTTGTTGCATGGTGGAGATCGCCTGACAGCCGCTGCCCTGGGTGGGTTTCATAGAAATCACAAAGGAAGGAACCTCAGGAGATCATCCAGTCTGACATTCTGCTTTTGGCAGAGGTTTCCCAGGGAGCTCATGCCCCAGGATTGGTACAGAATGAGCTAAGTAGGTTTACACTGAGTGGGTCTGGTGCTTTGTTTGTGTTCGTGTGCTGTGGTATACCCAGGCATTGGCAACAGCAGAGCTCCCTGAGGAAGCCTTGGCTGGGATAGGCAGGAAGTGATAAATGGAGAGCTATTGATTTCAAGCAATCAGCTTAGAACCCCAGAGTGACTAAAAAGCCCGTGAGTTGGAAAATTTTAAAATGCAGACAGGTATTTGGAAGTCAAGTGCTCAGTGTTGAAACCCAAGCAAGTGAGGGCAGGGAAGTCAGCGAATATTAGAGGCGCCTGCCTCAATTCTGCCCTTGCTTCACATCCATCCGTGTGCCCATCCCTTTACGTCGCGAAGGCATTCTCACCTCGGCAGCTGAGCTTCTCGGCCCCTTAGCATTGCGTGCGCCGTGCCGCTTGTGGCATGAAACAGGCTTTCCCTGATGCAGGTGTGAGGAGGTAACCTGCCCTGACCCTACTGACTTATCGCAAGGGCAGGGGAGCTGAATAGTGTACTGGGAGCCTTGGGGCCTGTCTGCGTTTCATGCCGTGTATGTAATCACTAGCATTGGGAGCCTGAATAGGGTAGAGCTGGGATATCTACCCCAAGATATTTACCCCAGCACTCTTTCCTGCCTATGCAGGAGGTCAAGGTCAGACTTGATGATCTACTGAGGTCCCTTCTGACCCAAGCATCTATGAATCTAGCACATTGTGGAGGGGGAATTGTGCAAAGGGTTGTGTGTGGCAGTCATGCAAGAGTGATAGTGTGGCTTCTGGCCTCTGCTTCACAGCTGGGTTTGTGGTTAATAGGCAGTGTGTTGCGTTGTCCCTGGGAAGTTGCAGCGTGAGGTTCTGAGGCCTGTGGCTGATGGTTATATGGGAGCAGGGGTCAAGGGCTAGGCACTTGTCTTGCAGACAGACGATTGAAGCGTGAGTCATGATATGGTATTGCCTCACCACGATGTGGTATTGCCTCGCTGTCACAGCTCTTGTCTCTCTAGAACCAGTGTGGCTGCAGATTTGGGGTGCAGGAGCATGGCCTGCAGGGGCTGCTAGGTAGCACGCCCTTACTGTGGGTCGATCGAAAGCCGCCTGCAGATGTCTGTGGTAAGGCTCCTCAACTTTAACAGGAGTGTGATCAGGCCCAAGAGCCCCCCATTTATCCCCACTCCCAGCTGACACAATGATTTGCTTTCTATTGCTGAGCTGCTGTTTAGCAGCAACTCAAGCAGTCCCCAACCGCACACCCAGAGCATCGACCCCATGGCTGTGTGGTAGTCCCTGTTCAGTGCCAGGGGAGCATCGATATCGAAGCAAGGATTGAGAAGTTTTTCCAGGCCTAAATAAGGCTGGAAAGGAAAACGGCCATCTCAAAGTGTCTGCACCTCTCTTTGCTGGTGGCAGTCTCATTACAGCAGAATAGTTTCCCCAGGGAAATGAATGCAGCATCTTAGTTGAAGCATTACCTGAATAGCAGAGGTAGGAAGGGGATGCACCTTGATGTGATGTAGCAGGGCAATGCCTAACCTTCCAGTCAGTCATCCTGGGCCCCTGTGCAGAGCCCATCCTGGCCTCATAGAAGGACCTGTGATAACTGCCCTTATTTTCACGTGAACTCTGCTCCTGCAGCCTGCTCCATGTGTGCAGACCCCGGAGCCTGTGGGGACAGAGGCTCTGTGGTTCCCTGGGAAATCAGCCAGCTATTATCGGCTTGCCTTTGGCTGAGCTTGATTGGAAACCCAAGCCACATCCTCACAGGTGCAGGAGGAAGCACTGGTTATTCAATCACGGTGGCACAGTCTCAGGCAATCACAGCTAATGTCTTTCTCCCTCTCGTGTGTGTGTGTGTGTGTGTGTGTGTGTGTGTGTGTGTGTGTGTGTGTGTGTGTGTGTGTGTGTGTGTGTCAAAGGCTGGGACTTTTACTTACCAGTCCAAATTGCTTAATGCAGCTTGTATAGACCCACATACAAGCAGGGGTGACTTACTCTTAAACTCCAGAGGAGCTTAAATATTTCATTTGACTTCTGGGCTGCAAAACAGCTTAAGGAAAGAGAAATGAATCTGTTCCCTGAAACGGGGACTAGAAAAGACATTGTGGGCTCTCCACCTTTCCTTTGAGTGCCAGTCTGAATTGGAGCAACAAGGATGTTGTGTGTGTGTAATGCCAGGCGGGTCAGCATGGGGTGCCAGGTTCATATTATGCCCCAGGAGAAACCAAAGGAGCATGGGTTCAGAAGAGGCATCAGTGCCTGTTACCCTGATGCTCAGGAGCAGGTCTGCCAAAGCATCTGTACAGTTTGCAGGTGGAATTTTGCTTTCCGTGTCTCAGCGGCGTTTCCCCGTGTGCAGGTATCCAAAGCAAAGGGCGTTTTGACTGCCGTGTGGGGATCTGTAGGTCCTAGGAGCTTTGCCGAGATGTTGTGCTGCTCCCAACCAGTTTCTCCCTTGCCTGGTAGAGAAAGCAGCATTGGTTCTGCACGGCGCTGTGGTCGGCTGGACCTGTTCCTGTGATATTCGATCCACCAGCTTCTCAGGGCAGAAATGGTACATGGTCCTGAACATAGCACGTGGCTGAACTGAATAACGATAAAAAGGTTCCCCAGTGCTGCCAGAGCGGAAGACCTTCATAATGAGCCTCTCCTCGAGGCCGTCTCCCTAAGGTGGAGGAGACTGAAAGGGGAGCATTAAAATCTAGCATGTCCATTGACTAAAAGGTGGCTTTATTTGTATTTGATGAGAAAGCTGGGCCCATGGGGCCATGTGTTGCTGTCCCGCTACAAGAGCACACATCAAGTGTGGCTTTTATTGAGTCAAAAGGCCAGAGAGAAAGAGACCCAGGTGGGAGAGCCTGTTTAATGTCTCCAAAGTGTTATTAAAAAATAGCCATAACTACACCCTATAGGCGGTGGGGGCAGGAGTCGTTCATGTGCTGGCTTCAGCAGCAGGAGTCATGCGAGGGCATTCTCCTCTCGGGCACCAGTGAGGAACTCATTAACTGCTTGATCTCCTTTGCACGTTCACTTATGTCTGTCATTGGCCCGATGAAGTGTCTTGCACGTGAAACACCCCGCAGAAAGGTAGCTGGAAATGGAAGAGAGCAATTTAAGTCTTTGTGACTCTTCAAGGGCAGGAGAGCAGTTGTCTGACACAGGACTCATCACATCCTAAGTTCAGAGGAAGTCCAGTCTTGTGACTTGGACACTGGACTGGGTGTCAGGAGAGCTAGCTCAGTCCCTAGCTTTGCTGCAGACTCCAGGTGTGACCTCAGACCCAGGAGTTGTCCCTGCATCCAGGGATAACAATTCACTGATCCTTAAATGCGTGTTGCAGGCACGAATGAATGCACAGTGCTGCCAGGACTATACCAAGTAGATGCTCAGTTGAAGCTGTAGTGGACCTGTTACCCCCTTGATTCAGGGACCCTTGATAAGCTTTGCACTCCTACAATGCCCTTGGCATCTTGAGAAATGCGTGTCACATTGAGTTCATTATAATAATAACCCTAATATTTTTATACTGAATGCTTCCCAGTTCTCCAGTCATCTGGTGGCAGAGAAATGAAAGTCTCTGCTAGGGTAATTAGAAATTTTATGGACTGTAAGCTTTTGTTTGGAAACAAAGAAGCAGTTTACAGCAGTGACCTTAAAGAAGGGTTATGGTAAATGCCAGCTGGTCCCAGATTGACTCCATTTTTTGGAAGCAAGAATTTTCCAGAGGGCTTCATGCAAAAAACAGGACTTGTATTTTTGATTCCTGGAATCAGTGTTTTCTGCAGTTTGCAGTTTTGCATTTGGAGCAGGGAAAGCACAATCTTTCCCCCATGATTTACGATCTCCACCTGGATAAGAAAGCTGCCATAAAGGGTATTTTAGTTCACACATATTCATGCCGACTGAGTCCTTTTGCCCTTGTTACTCCCAAGTGCATTTTCTCCTATGAAATGTGTTCATAAATGACTGATTCTTATTGTTAACATAGGCTATGGGACCTATAATGACTTCTCTTTCTTTATTTCTAGCACTGCATAGTCATTTGGCACCAGAGAAAGAGAGAACAAATCCTAGGATTAGCTTAATGAAGATGACATTGTCATGATCTTAATTGGACATAAATAGCAGGGAGTCTCTTATATAGGAAGGAGAGTGAATACAGATAAAAGAATAAGGCACCTGGTGAGATCAGTGATTTGGAAAGGGGGGAAAAGAGACTAGAAAAGCTCTTGTGGGGAGGGGGGGAATTTGCTGTTGCACAAACTGGTGAGATCTTAATTGAAGAGTTGCCAAATTTAACATGAATAGGAGCTTCCAAGATGGAGTCATCTGAAGCAGCTGAGCAGTCCTTCTACGGGTACTAAAACAACAGGGATTGCATTAATTTATAACTTAGCATTTTTCACCAGGAATTACATAGTTGACTTGTTGCTGAGATGTGCCGCCTGGTGTAACTGTTAATTAGGATGTTTCTATTAACAGTGCTGCTCCAGTGAGGCGTCCTGTGTCAGAGATCTGTTCCCATCTAGACCCTCACAGGTGGGATGATAAAACTCCTCCGTAACATAGGTCTTGCCCAAGTGGCTTTCAGCAGGTAGGAGGCTACCAGTGAAATGTGGATTGTCTTCAGTGTTTGTTCCTCAGTAATTTTAGTATGTGGTAGTATTCAGATGGGTGGAGGCAACACGCTGCTAGAACATGGAGGAAACCTAAAGCTAGTTTCTCAGCTGGGATAAAGCAGCAAAGCTCCTTGTATTCAAGTGCTGCAATGCTGATCTGTGCCAGCTGAATATATGGCCCGCAGTGTTTTTGTGCATGGAAATGAGGTGCTGCATCTGCACTGTTCATTGCTTCAGGGAGAGGAAAAATGTAACGTGTGGCATATGCAGACAAGGTTTCTTGGGCAAATCCGATATCTTTTATTCGACCGGCTCAAATTTTGAGCCGGTCGAATAAAAGATATCGGATTTGCCCAAAGAACCTTGTCTGCCTATGTCCATAGACTAACACAGCTACAACCAACACTCCTGAAATGTGTGGCATATAAAAGCCTACACCAGAGCTACATTTAACTAAACCCAAAGGACTTGAGCTAACTCCCACTGAAGCCTTTCCACTTATTTCAATGCGAGTTGGGTGGCCCTAAGTTAACAACATCGCTTGTTATAGTACCAGGTGGGGAGCTGCAATCCAAAGCCAGGTGAATCGGTGCTAGAGATCTGAAACCAAAGTAATTTACAAACTGCCTTCCCTTTAAAAAGATTAATACAGTTTGTCTGATGTATTTCCCTCTAGAGAAGTGAAATGCTTGAGATATTCTGTGAGGGGAAAAAAAATATGGCCAGCATGAGAAAAGCAATGTGTTTATTTTGAATTTCTTCACGCTCTTTGATTGTTTTGAGATCTAATTTACAATGTTTAGGGGGTTTTATTTAAAAAAAAAAAAAATGAAGACGAGAAGCCTGATCATACGAGAGAAACTGAAAGTTAGGGAAGTGTCTTTTAAGATTTTAATCTAAAACACAAAAGGCGTTAGAAGTGACAAGCCCAAGGCTTGGTTTATGAGATAAGCTGGATAATTAAGCATTAGACAAATTACCTGTAAACATGGAGGAGTCTCTATCACACAAGCTCTCTACATCAAGACTGGATATTTTCCTTTAAAGCAGTGCTCTCACTCAGACAAGAGTGAGAGGCAGTGTTGTCTCGCATGGGTTGTATAGAAAAATCAACGTCCGAGGATGGTCTCTTCTGGCTTTGGAGTCTGTGACTTTTCCACTAGGCATCTCCCTCTCCTTGGGGTCATGTAGTGCGGTCTTTAGCTTCTTGTGGAGTCAGTTTTGCACTTATTTTTTTATTATGTTTTTTATTCTTGATAGGAAACCATCGTCATTTAAGTCAAACATGGTTTAATCAACCGAAAAACCTGTTACTGTAACACACCTAGAGCAATAAGCACGATAGTAAATGCCTCCAAAACTATGTATGGGGCCAAATTTTTCTCTTAGTTACTCCTGCGACTCCTTATAATGACAATACTCAACAGTGGGTGAAAACCCTTTACCCGTGACATCTCAAAGCTTTTCAAGCACACGTGTGAGTAAGATGTTCTTCCCTTTTTGATGGGGCAGGTGAGGCGTGCAGCACTGTGCTGACTTGCCCAAAGGACAGAGCAAATGTTTGTACAGCAAACAGCAGCAAATCAGTGGCATATCTGGGATGAGAATCCAGATTTTTAGCTTCTCATCAGTGTGACTGCTAAGCACACCACCCCTCCAGACTGAGAAGAGAATTTGGTCTACAAAGCTGGCTTTCCTTTTTTGTTGTAATATAATTCATTTCCACACTATCATTGTCGCTTAATTGTCCTCATTTATCAACCCACTGTGTACCTCTCCTTGCATTTAAGAAATAAAGGAGACTGTAAATGACTTGCCAGTGCAGTTTGATATTATTCCTTGCTCTTTGAGATGCCGTATCAGCAGCTGTCTAGCAGCAGCATCATGCTCCTCATACTTGAGTGGCACCTTTCATCTCAGCGTCCCAAAAGCACCCGGTAGGCTCTGGCCCTGATCCTTCAAGTTGTGGATGGGGGTGAAACTCCCATCGGCTTTGGCAAGTTTCCGTGTGGGGATGAAGTCCTTAAATTTGAACTCCTGGAGTCTTAAATCTTTGACTTGCTGGGAAGGTTTGTATAAGGATTGTAGGGTCTGGCCTCTTACCATATATCCAAATCATTTACCATGGAGGTGAAACCTAGTCTAAGAAGCAACACACAGTGCTGTGGGCCAGGAAATGAAGTTACTGTTTTCCCACTGGAACTGATGGGGAGGGATGGAGTTGGTAGCTAGGGTGACTGCATGGCTGCATTGCTAATGGTACTTCTAAGGTTTCTAGCACTGGTAGTTGTGGGGAGGTGTCAGGAGCCTGCCGCTGCCCTTTCCCACCCACCTGCTGCATGACTTTTAGTGCAGATCTCTAAAGGTTGTTCGGCACGTCTGTGTTCCCTTCCCCACCTCCCAGAATCCCTGCTGTGCTGACACAGCTGCCAAATAACATTGCCAAGGTCCCAAAGTCTGTGCTGCTCTTGGAGAGCTACCAAGAGCTGAGTGATCTCCCGGTTGGCGTGACATAGTTCTTCCAAGGACGGGCCGGAAACAGCTTGCATTCCCCTTTGGATAGCAGTCCAGGCCCTGGCAAAGAAAGAGGGAGGATCGGAGGAGGGCAGGCTGAATGAACAGGCAGTGGGGCACGGGTCGAGCCATCTGAGGAGCCCAGACAGCTCGGTGCTACGCCTGGCATCTCACTTGCACAGATTTTGGATTAGAACAGTCCCTTGCCATCCTGTGCCACCTCTCCTCCAGGACGCGCCTGTGCTGGCTCCTTCCTCTCTCCCAGGTGGCCAGAAGAAAACCAGGTTAAAAAGGGGGCCAGTGTTGAGCTGGAGCAGTGCCCCAAACTCCCTTGGTGCCAGCAGTCTGGGAGGAGGGTTGGGATGACTGCCTTGCCTTGAAGAGAGTTACCTCCTGCCCAGTTTCTCCATCAAGGGACGATGGTTAGAGTACCCCAAAGAAGGCGGCACCAGGTTGTACAAATGTCTGATACCTTCAGTTTGCTTTAATGAGAAGCATTCTTGTGCGGTGTAGCCAGGGGCCTCGTGGAAGCCGGTAGCTGCTGCTGCCTGGACTCACAGTGGGTCTGTCTTGGCCAGACCAGGTGCTTAGTAGCAGCACATGTTCTTTACTGCAGGGAAGAAAAGTGAGAAAGGCTCTGGGGAGCCGAGAAGCACTAGCCCCTCTGGGAAGGCATTGGCCTGGACAGCAGATTTGTAGATGTAACACTAGTCCCCTGGCAACCTCCCCCCACCACCTCAAGCAAAGCACAGCAAGAGAAAATGCTTTCAAATTAGACTGGTGAGGCTGGGAGCCAAAGAAACCAGCAATTTGTTGGGCTGAGATGACATGTGACAGATTGGATTTCGGTATTTCTGCCTTCTTGATGAGACATGGAGCCAAAACCTTGTTTTCCGAAGGCCTCCAAAAATGCATCGGCAGTGCTTGCAGGCGTGCCCTTTTGCAAGCAATTGAAGCTCTCCTTTGTATATGCAGGATCCACAGCTTCACCTGAAGCCCTGCCGTGGAAGTTCTCCACACACAAATGAGGGAAACTGTTATCGCAAAGTACCTGTAAGATCATGGCCCTATGTTGAGTCAGGCCCGTTCCTGCTCCCATAGCACCAGAGGTACTCAAGCACGTCGCTGGTTGGAGGTATTGGCTTCTCCTCCAGGTTTCTCTGTTTCTACAGGCAATGAGGCTGTTCATTGCTGACCCATAAAAGCAGCCAGGAACGAGGGAAAGCCAGCAGAGCAGCTGCAGGGTTTGATCCAAAGCCCAGTGAAATCAAAGAAAATATTTCTGTTGTCTTCAGCTAGGTTTCGGTTAAGCCTGGATTGGGAGGAGGGAAGGAAACGGGAAAGGTCTGGAGCGGTCGTTTTTGCCAATGAGATCGGAGCTGCCACTTATTGGGAGAAGAAATGTGTGGAGGAGAGGACCCTGTACAGAGAGAGGAGGAGGAGGGCGAACAGTGAAGAAGGAAGGGGAGAAGCTGAAGAGAGAGGTGAAAGAGGACAGCTCAGACCACGCGGTTATCTTTCCCAAACAAACAAGACCTAGTTCTTCGGGCCAGGCTCCCAAATAGGACACAGCCCACTGGAGCACAGCGGATTAAGCACATTAGAACTAGGACAAATACAGGGAAATTTTCCTAGCCTTACTTTTTTGTTTAAGCAAACACCACAGCTGCCAGAGGGGTGATGTATGATCCAGAATAGAGGAGAACCAGGAGATGCTGAATACGAGATGGACTGAGTAACAGTGAATACACGCAGAGAGGGGTCCCAGCAATCTCACAGCTCAGACAGCCATCCTTCTGCAGCAAGACCATGGGAAAGCCCTTGCCTTGGCCTAGCTGAGGGTGAGTGAGATTATTTATAACACGATTACTCCCTGGAGGAGGCCTCCTTCATACCAGCAGGCAGAGGCCTCAGGTCCTGGACCTGGAGAACCAGAGTGCCAGTCCCCAGTGTTCTGGGTACAAAACTGCGCTTTGGGTCAAAACGAGAGGACGTGTCAACACTAGTGTTTGGGATCAACACTGAGGGATCCCTCAAGTAGCCTGAGCCATGTGAGCTGCCCCTCTTCATATATATAGAGATATATACACACACGCGCGCGCATATACATATATACACACACCTTATTTCATGGAGGCTGCACGAGTTGCAGGAAGCTTCCTGTTCCTCAAGTGAGGGCCCTCTAGGAACCAGTTCAATCACATCTTGTTTCTCCTGTGGCTTGGCCCTAGTTACAGGCAGTTGAGAGAAGACGTGCAGAAGAGCCTGGGATCAGAAACGGGGAGTTACAGGATTGCTGCTGGCTGATTTCCTCTGCTTGCAACCTCCATGGAGCAGGTGGGCTCTAGGTATGCTGCAGAACAGGGTGGCATTGGGAGAGGCTATGAAGGATTGGCAGAGCTTCTAGGAGTGAGCTGGGCTATTGCCGGGCAGTGCGGGGTGAGGGTGAGCAAAGTGGTGCTCAATGTAGGCCGGTGGTAGGTGTACTGGTAGAGGACAGCTCTGAGCGACGCCACCCCAACACTGCCGGTGATACTATCAACACCCCATAGAGCCTTGCCTCTTTAGACAAACTCTCCACTCCATTGTGGAGGCAAAGGATTTCAATTTGATCCTTCTGTTTTGAGATCCCAATTATGACAAGCAAGAGGTGGTAAAAAGGCACAATGAGAATGACCGGTGCTCTCCCACAGCTCTGCCTTGAAGCGACTCAACTTCAAGAGAAGCCTCTTCTGTATGACAACTGCCAGTTGAGTCATATGCACAGCTAAGGGATTGGGGTGGGTTGGGTTTTCCTGATGCTGTCACTGTTTCCAATTCATCTGGCCTGTAAAACTCAAAATTACATCCTTTCCGAGTCGGGCTTCATCACTCAGGCGGCTATCCGGCTGGAAATGGCAATTTCAAATGGTGATGTACGCAGCAGAAATGCTCAGAAGCACCGCCTAGCCTCAGATGAAATGAAAAAGTGGGGCCCCAGGCATTTTTGTTCAACAGGTCATTAAAGAGCCTATAGTACCTTTTGGAACAGGCAGGGAATTCCACCTAGGGCTCTGGCTAAACTCCATGCTTACTTTATGCAAACCCAAATTATGTCCTGCAACTTCAGTTCAATATAGGCTGCTTCTTCATCTGCTCTAAATTGTTTGCATTGTTGCTCTGAGCTATTTGCCAGCTGCCAGGTTCTACCTTAGATGTGTCTGCATTTCAGTAATGGAAAGAGGGAGCCTGCAAAAGAATATCATTATGAGAACAGTTTGGAAGAATTGGGATTATTTGGCCTGGAGAAGAAAAGGTTCAGCAGATATATGTGTGTGTGTTGCGGGGGGGGAAAGGAGCTAGATTTGATAAGTCTTCAAATACAAAAAAGGAGACTATTTTACCGAGGATAGCATTCATCTGATTTCTGTGTCCACAGTGATAGGAGAAGAATTAATGGGCTGAAATTGCACCAGGAGAAATTTACTGGTAGGCTGGGTATGAGGAAGACCGGTCTAACCATGAGGATGGTTAAGCACTGGAGAAGATTTATTTAAAGATGTGGTGGAATATTTGTCACACAGTCTTCAAGAGCAGGTTAGACAAACACTTGTCTGCACCAGCTTAAGGCAGGGTAGACATGCACCTTATAGACTAGCTAAATAGTGTGTGTGTGTGTAACCTGAGTTATCTTCATTGTATGCTATGAAAAGCTGGACAGAGATGCTCCTGCCTCAAGCAGGGGACGAGCTGGATAACCTCCTGAGGATTCATCCAGTCCTACTTTTCCACACGTCTACAAAACTATCTGGGTTTTTTCTGGTTGGGTTTGCTGTTGTTGGGATGCAGATATGCCAGGGGGGCAGCTCAGGCTCAGGCTGTTCGTTCCCTGACCAGGAGGAAATAGCACCTACTACAGTACTGGTTTCTCTGCCTGCTGGGAACTGAGACCCACCAAACATACTGTAGATGGGAGCCACTATACAGCAGTTCTCCTACCCCCGGGCTAAACAGAGCTGGGCTAGTCTTCAACCAGAGGAATGTGATGCTGGAGATGCCATTTCACTCCCATGCTTCTTATTGACATTTGTATGAGCACGCGCTTGCACGAACAAGGTTTGATAACTTTTTCCCATTAGAAGCCTCTTGCTTCTCTTCAAAAGCTCCAGAGGATCCCAGGGTGTGGGATCAATCTTCATTTTCTTCTCCATGGAAAATACATTTTCTCTCACTCCTGCAGACCTCATAGAGAGCTCCTAACTCGGAGCTGGAAGGCCCCACAAGGTAAGTATCTCTGCACAGACCGCACGTTCCTCAGCTGGGAACTATCTCCAAAAAGCCTGGTATCATAATGCACCCCAGAGTATTTATTGTCTAATCCTGGGCCACAGAAAGCAGCAGGGATCCTTGCCGGGAGGTTGGAGAGCTGTCTTGCTGAACCGCAATGCCTTTGCCTCCCTCTAGCGGCTGATGTTGCTGTTCCCACCAGAACCGGCGGAGAGCTGAATTGGACAATGACCTGGCTTTGCGCAAGGTCAATCATAAAGAAAGGGGGTAGGAGAGCAAATATGCACTGGGCCAAATCTTCAGGAGGCGCAAACTAACATCAATGGCGTCATGCTAATTTGTACCATCTTAGGAGTTGGCCGCTGCTGCTTAATTTTAGACGAATCCAAGTTGTATCTTGTAGATTTACGGTGAATACATGGCTTGTATTTCCTTTTTAAAAATCTCTGAGGATACTTTTCATGGCTAGCTGCCATCTCCCAGTCTACATTTGTGGAAACATTTACCGGCTTTATGAACTGGCTTCTTCCTGAGATGGAAAGAGTGTCTGTGTATCAGAATACCTTCACTCTGAAACCCCAACACAAGCTGAAAATCTGTTTGCAATGCCCAATCAAATTAGACAGATTTATATGGGGTAACTTATAACCTATGGAGAGGAGGGGTGCCTTGTTTGGTTCACAGGCGTGTACAGGTGGCCAGTCCCAAGCTTCCAATAAATCATTGCAAAGGAAATGGCCGTAATCCATCTCTGCTTTTCTTTTGTGCCAGTAGTGACTCATGTGAATATTTATTTACATAAAACAGTCCATTAAATGACTGAATATTAAAGTTTAGTCATATTGGCAAGATTCAACAGCCCGGTGCATTTGGGGCTTTTGTCTCTCGGCATTAATATGACTTAAATCAGGACAGAGTCTCTGCTGGCCCACTGGTGGTCTCCTCTCAGTTATGAATGGAAAGGCAGCCATAGATGTGAAGTTTGTCATTTTTTTTACTGTCTCTCTTGTTAACGTATCTGCTGAGACTGCCAAAGAACCAAGTCAGAACAGAGTTTTGTCTGTCCGGGTCAAGGCACATAAGAGCACTGATGGGATGGATTGATTCTGGAGGTGAGGGGGCTCGCACTCTGCCCATGGACTCTGCCCATGCTGTTCCCATTCCCTTGCTAAGCAGAAGTCTTAATTTCCCATGGCTGACAAATAACACAGAAGTTCATATGGTTAGACCCCAGAGCCATCGATTTCAGCGACAGAACTGCTATTGACTGGCCCTCAGGGAAGAAAGATGATGGTTTTACCTTACAAATCACTCCTTCTGAGACCCCAGTGGGGCTCTTGCAAGGCATTTGCCTGGGGTGTCATTTGAGTGGGCGTTCTGTTCATCTTCCCTTGTGATTCTCGGACCTTAGGTGGGGACAGGATGACAGGTGTGATCTGCTGAGAGATTAAAAAGGGGTTTTCTTGGTATAGAACAAAAGGGAAATTTGCCGGATCTGGACAGATTTCTAAATGGCAGGAGTCCGATGCCAAGGGTGCAAAATTACCAAGCATTATTAATGCATCTCCCTAACAGGAAATGACCCCAGTTAAGGAGCAGAGCCCCACTGTGCACGGTTCTGTAGACCCTCAATGAAGCCTCCAACAGTTGAAGACCAAAGGTGTCCTTGCCCTTGGCTTCCCGTTCCAGCAGCGTGAGGGCAGCAGCCTTTTTTCTGTGCAAATATACCCTTGCTGAGGCTTTTTAAAAATACCCAGGTTGGCTTGGACTGGTTCTGAGCTGCAAAGTGCAAATGTTTAGCAGGGATAGAAGTGCAATAAGCGTGCAGCATTTGCTGTTCCAAAAAGTCAGATTTTTGTAAAGGGCAGCATAATTTGGTGTCTAGTTATGAAGCATGCCATTCCACAGGCTAAGGAAAGAGTAATAATCAATGCTTATGCTCTAGGACATTATCTGGTCCTCTGCAGGGGTTGGCAAGGCTTATTTTACCCCTGTGTGCAGCACTGAACTAATAGCGAGGCCTATTATGCCTTATTTTTACTTTCCTCTGAAGTATCAGGTATTGTACTCAGCAAGGAGTAGGGTATTAGCCCAGATGGCACCGTAGGTATCTAGTATGGCATGTTCTACATTCCTATTTATGCACCAAGCCCATTCTGAAATTGAATTAGTTTATGGCTTAATTGTAATGTAAAACTGGGCTACATCAAGGAGGAGACGCATTGAGGGCAGGAACAGGAATCTTTTTGTGAGTCACAAAGCCAACCTCATCATATCTGAACTGGCGTAGTCACCTGACAATTATACAACTCATTACATTTTGCGTTGTCAAAAGTGAAAGCAAAGCTGGTAGAGCAGGAACAGAGTTCACCGCAGATCTGCTTTTTGTGTGTTGGCACCACCTGAAGCTCTGCACAATCCAGCAGATCATTAAGTACCCACTGAAGAGACCAAGGCCATGAAATGTCATTATTTTGTTTGCTGCGGTTTTTTATTACAAAGATTGTATAAGACTCTCGGTATCTCTGAAAGTTATAGCTTGGGCTAGAGCCATCTCATAATCCTGCCAGAAGGAATTGCTTTTACTCCTTTTCTTTGAACGTGTGGTCAAACTGCTGCGTCTGTGGTATATCTCCTGTGCGAGCCGTATCCTCAAAAGTTGTCAGAACCAGTTTGTGTGCACGCGTGCATGTGTCTGTGTGAGGAGGAGGGAGGAGAGAAACAATTGATGCAATCTTTTGGAAATCTTCACTAGTTTATGGCTTGTTGTGTAGCAAGGCCAATATTAAGAGAGTGGAAACACCAGCCTAAACTTTGTAAAATGGCTAGCGACGGGCATAGGGGATGCTCAACAGAAGATGCCCTTAAAGAAAGCGGATTGTCAGAAGGCCCAGCCCTCCCCTGAAAATGCCACCCTTCCTGCTTCAGAGTGTGCCGAACTGGACATCTCAAAATGGAGACACTGGCTAGTGACTGATCAGGTTTGGAAAGGCAGGCCATGCTTTTCTTTTGCTACATCTGGGTGAATGATTTTAAAAAGGTTCAGGTTTGATGGTGGCAAGAGTGGTATAAATGCCAACAGAGGCATGGAAAATGAATGAATGCAATTTTGCAATGACTTTGGACCATGAGGAATGAAAGCAGAAGGCTGGGGGTGTTGTTTTGGTTCCCCAGTACACGTTATAATGATGCTAAGTGTTACTAAACTGAATCACAGAAGCACATTCATTCACCACACGTTCAAGTGACGTTCAGGATCTGTGCATTAGTGACAGAAGATACTTAGGATACTTTCTGAGAAGATACTTAGGATACTTTCTGCTGGCACGGCCTCTTTTTGAATAGGAACATGGGACGTTAGGCTGGAAAGAACCATTAACTGATCTCCAAACTTCTGAGAAACTTTAGCCTGGTTTTGACAGGTGCGCCCAGAAATGCTTCATTAAACACTGTCCCTTCTGAAAAGCTGTTGTGCAGCGTGCTATTTGGCTCCCTTCTCCTTTCCAGTGCTAGCTTCATTTCTGTGCTTCATGATACAGAGACAGCGCCCGAGCCTAGAAACATTTGCCACTGATCAAAACCGAAATCTTACATTAGGTGGCATCTGAAGAATGAGGTGCTTAGTTGGTTAAAACACAGCAACACGGAAAGCGCTGTGTCAATGTGACCTATACACTGAATTTGCAAAAACACTTAAGGGAATCAGGTGCCCCAGTTCTCAGTGAAAGTTGATGGGGGTTGGGAGCCCAAGGAAGTGCTTTTGAAAATCTCCCCCATAATGCTAACATTTTGGGAAAGTCCATCCCTTTCCTTTCAAAATAATAAATAGCAATAATATTAACAAGCCCTTTGGCCCATCGCAGCACCATTCGATGCGATTGGCTCCTCCATTTCTTCCTAATAGAAAAATCATTCTGTTGCCACAGGTAATTCAATTACTGAGCGGTGATTTACCTCTCCACAGACAGCAGCTGAATATTCTGAGAAATGAATGTCCTCTTCCTCTGAGAGGAAGAAGAATGAATGCAATTAGCTTGGGGCTTTGCTGTAGAAGGATTTTTAATGACGAACAGATTCCTCAAGAGTTAACCACGATCTTTTGAAATCTTCACTTTCTGGTCACTTTCTTTGGCCTTTCTAAGGGAGAAGACGAAGTCGCTCAAAGGCGGCCGCTATAAAATATGGACTCGGCAAGATGTCTTTTCTAGAACGAGATTGTTTCCATTCTGCTCCAAAGCACAGATCTCACACCTGGCAGAGCGCAATGGCTACAGTCGTGCTGCTGCGTGAATCTCGAGAGAATTACATTTTTGATGACAGGTAAAGAGCTTGGTGGGTGCCAAGTTCCCCGAGGTAGCTGTGCTTGATAGATTTCCATTCAGCAATTCTTAAAGGAGATTTTTTGAAGGCATCAAATGTCTCTCTCTGCTTCCTTATTAGCATAGGCTTTGGAGAAGCCTGCTGTTCCGTGACAAATTACACAAACTGCAGGGGATCGCTGAGCACATTGATTAGGCAGTCCAAAAGAAGAAAAAGCAACGCAGCTTTGTAGGGAGAGCGCAGCCCTCGCTTGTCCAGAAGCTGCTGTATTCTCTGTACCTGCCTGTTTTCAGTGATAAAGGCCCACCACACAGCTTTCTGAAGGTCTGCTGTCTCCTACTCCTTGCACGGTTGCACCCCTCAAAACGGACTCTTTTCTGGCCTCGATTCCAGCCTCCTTCGGTTTCCCTCCACCCCCAATACTAATTCAAAGGCCAAGTTAGGTGGGCCCCCTGCTCTAGCCATCCTTCAGAGTATATTCCTGCAGACAGCCAAGGCAGTCTGCAAAAGAGAAGCACACATGCAGCTGCGAATAGGTCAGGCGCTGCTGCTGGAGTTCCCAGAAAGGATGAGCAACTGCAATTGGGAATTGGCTTTCAGGAGAGCTCTGCACACTTGAGGGCATGCTGGGCACTGTTTCTTGGGGAAATCTGGCTGCTGTTTTGATGGCTAAATGGGAGCTGAACTTCACTGCGGATCTGCTCTGGGCCTGCAGTAGCTGGGCACTTGAAAAGGTGGCTTCAGGAGGTACAGATCATGGCCAATCTCCCCTCACAGCGTGTCCTGGGCTGTTCCACCTTTACAGCACCTACGTAGCCACGTCTCGGAGAGTCTGAAAGCAGCAGCCTCACTGCTCCCTCTGGCTGCAGCTTTTCTGGCCTTGGCTTAAATCAGTGCTTCTCAGCCGTGTTGGACTCAAAGCACCGCTCACTGGACTGCAGGCCGCCTGTATCATTGAATGAAGTGGCACCAATTTAAAAAATGAATGTATAAATTACAGTGCTTATCTCATTGCAGAGGGACTGGGGGTGAGGGATCATCCAGGCAGAGACAAGCCTGAGCTTGCACTTACATGCCTAGCTTATCTGCCCACACCTTGGGGCACCCTTCCAAGAATCTGGCTGAGATTCACCCTTGGTGAGAATCACTGGCCTAAGTGCACCCTATCAGCCACTATTTAATACTTTACCTTGAGAATATCAAAGTCTGGGGCTGCAGAAACTTGTCTATGATCGGGTTAGTGTTGACTGCCAAAAAGCAGGTACCTATTCAAGAAGTGTGGCAAGCACACAATCTTTTACTATGATTTTATTTTTATTTTAATGTCTCACCCGTGGCCCTCCCAATCCCTACTCCCACAAAATACTTCTATATTTTTTATTTTCTTCCCAGACACCAAAGCCTTTGTGTAATTTTATCTGCTCGTCGGCAGTACTGTGAACCCCTGCAGAGTGAGTTTTATGGGGACAGATTGCTTTATTTCAGACAACTCCAGCGCCTTGCCCTGCAAGCACATAAAAGTGTAGATGTTAGTAGATTCTCAAACCCTGTGATCTATTGTATAAAGAAGCCAGAAAGAAATGCACTGCTTCATGTAAGCACTAGTTGGTAGAATACAGAAGCTTTTGTTAACTAAAAATGCTTGCCCTTTTCCTTCAAATCGTACTTCTTCTTTGTGTACTACTTGTTTCCCTGCTGATCAATGAGAATCATGATGCCGACACAGTTTTGTGCAGTGTGAAAGGGGCTATACCTGGAAAGCACTATTAATGTCCCAAGTAATTCCTTGAAAGCAAAAAAATATTCAGCTCAAGGGCCACACACTGAATTATATTTACACCACATCTTGAGGACAGCAAGTATCGTGCCAAGGATTTTTATGAGGCCAAATCCTGCTGATTTTTACCCATGTAAAACAACTGTGTGTCAGTAAGCCTGTCGGAGTAAAATAAGCAAGCCATGGCCAATATTGTCAACCCCAGATGCCAAAAAAATATTGTTCCATAATCCATATTCATGCTCCTGCAGAGCAGTGGCTTGCTTTTTCACAACTGATTTGTCATTTCAAGGGGAACTGCAGGTGACCAGCCTCTTTTGCTCTCCTTAGTGGCTCTGCTGGAGTCCCTGAACTTCCTGAAGTCCCTGAACTTCTGAGCATAAGGCATGGTAGACCAGGCCCAACAGCGCTATCTAATGACAGCCAGGCTCTCCGACAGCAAATGACAGGCTCTGAAGAAGTGCTATGATTATTTCCCGTTAGCTCACTAATCATGGGGTTGCAAACATGACAGCCATAAAGCCTGGAGTGCATTTACTCTGGCATTTCACAGCGATGGGAGGTGGGGTGTGCGAGTGTGTAGGAGGGGGGCAGCTGTGCATGTGTTTGGGCAGAAAAAGGTGCTTGTGTTTCCATCTGCCCAGCAGGAGCTGGAGCGATTTCCAAGCCCCCCGCAAAAGGGAGCAATGCAAAACTCTAAAACGCTTGGTTCAGAGGTGATACCTTTTATTAGGCCCACTAAGAAATTGCAAAAAAAATTATCTTTCTTTCCTTTTTTGGCGATTTCTTAGTGGGTCTAATAAAAGGTATCACCTCTGAACCAAGCGTTTTAGAGTTTTGCAATATTTTTTTGTCTCGGACCAACACGGCTACCACATACACCCCCCACGAGGGGAGCTGTATCCCGGTCCATTGCATTCAAGGACCTTGATTTATTACCAGGTCCCTCAACAGCGGGGCACAGCGGGCTCCAACCCCGCCATTGCCTCCAGGACCGTGATCTCTTCCTAGGTCCCTCACAAGGGGGGCTCCCATCCTGCCCACTGCACCCAGGACCTTGATCTCTCCCCCGGGGAGGGCAAGTCCCATCCTATCCCTTGCATTCAAGGATGCCGATCTCTTCCCTGATCCTTCAAGAAGGCGTCTTTGTGATCCTTCTGCGTGATCCCTTCCCAGCCCCCAAGAGGGCAATTCCCACCCTGTCCCTTGCATGCAAGGAGCTTGATCAATTACCAACTCCCATCCTGTCCATTGCCTCCCGGAGCTTTATGTCTTCCCAGCCCCTCAGGAGGTGCAAATCCCATCCTGTCCCTTGCACTGAAGGATGCTGATCTCTTCCCAGGGCCCTCACGAGGCAAACTCCAGCCTTGCCCATCGCCTCCAGGACGGTGATCCCTTCTGCAGCCCCCCCAGAGGACAATTCCCACCCTGTCCCTTGCATGCAAGGAGCTCGAGCAATTCCCAAGTCTTGATCAATTGCCCTGCCCGTTGCCTCCAGGTCCCCCGCCCCGCGCCGGCGGGCGGCAGGGGGCGGAGCCTCCCCGGCCGTAGGGGGCGGGGCTGTGCGGTAGGGGGCGGTGCGGGCCGGGCGCTGAGGCGGGGGCGCACCGCGGCATGGCTCCCCGGCGCCGGCGCCCGCAGCCTCCCCGTGCGCGGCAGCCGGCGCCCCGCGGCCCCCGCGCGTAGCCGAGGACGATGCCGCCGCCGCCGCGGGCCGCTGCATTTGCGCACGCGGGCAGCTAGAGCGCGGTGCGGTGCGGTGAGGCGAGCGGGGCGGCGCAGCGCGGCCCGGCCCGGCCCGGCCCGGCCCCATGGCGGAGACCAAGATCATCTACCACATCGACGAGGAGGAGACGCCCTACCTGGTGAAGCTGCCCGTCTGCCCCGACCGGGTCACGCTGGCCGACTTCAAGAATGTGCTCAGCAACCGGCCCGTGCACAGCTACAAGTTCTTCTTCAAGTCCATGGACCAGGACTTCGGGTGAGCCGCGGCCGCTGCACCTGCGCCGGGGCCGGGGCCGGGGCCGGGGGAGGGCCCGCAGCGCGGAGCGGCGGCAACATGGCGGCCCGCGCCCCGGGGGCAGGGCCGGCGCCTCCGCGGGAGCGGGAGCCCCCTGCCCGGGGCTGGCACTGCCTGCCTCAGGTGCCCCGCAGAGAAGCCGCCAGGGGCTGGGCTGGCAGGTGTCCTGAGCGCGCGTCGGGGTGCGCCACGCTGAGACCAAGACCCCTGCGCGTGTGGGCGAGGGGTCTGGGCGCTGGGGACCCCCGCGCCCGCTGCCTGTACCCTTCAGGGGCGAGTCCCTGCGAGGACGGCGTCCCACACGCGCTTGCCAGAAAAGGGCGTTCGCAGCCACCCCCTTGCCAGGGGAAAGGGGAGCGGGGTCTTGCTGCCGGCGGCGGGGTGTCCTCCCGGCACCTTTCCTCGTCACATTGTCGAAAGGCAATGGGCGCGCGGTGAATAAGCGCCCCTCCAAAAAACCGAATGCTTTTGTACGTGGTTTTCGCCCCTCACAGACTCGAGGCAGCCCTGGGTCGACTGGCGGCACCCCTCAGAAAACACCAGCTCTTAGATTTCCTCCTCATTCTTGGCTACAGGAAAATAACCGAGCAGTTTTCCTGTTGCCAAGACTGCAGCTATGCGTTCCTGTTTGAAATCTCAGCGTTTGTCTTGTGAATCGTGCTTGTAGACGTAACGTGGTGTGGCACCCTCGGCAGGCTCCCGGGGCACCCCAGGGTCCCGTGGCACCCTGGCTGAGAATCGCCGGGCTACCGTGTGTTTATTCGGCGCCGATGCAAAGTTCAGCTCTGTTTGCACGCAGATGAAAACGAAGGGCCAGAGTCTCAAAAGCCCTGTGCAGCAATAAGGCAGGGCAGGTTTCCAGTGAGAGCTGCTCGGGGATGATATTCTCGTTCTTTCATGCTAATTTTTGCTTGCAAATGTGGCATTTGCATTCTTGGACTTGTCTGCATTCATTTTAAACACGGGTCCGGTACCCTTAGACAGTCTGCCATAAATCAGCTTTCAAAATGTAATAATGTCCCCATAATAAATCCGCTTTTATCTATTACTGGCAAGGCATCCTTGCATTTCTGTGTCTGCTGTGAAAGAGGAG
This sequence comes from Caiman crocodilus, assembly GCA_030014935.1. NCBI lineage: Eukaryota > Metazoa > Chordata > Crocodylia > Alligatoridae > Caiman > Caiman crocodilus. The sequence goes on from JAGPOW010002149.1 coordinate 14,522,727, forward strand.
AGATAAAATGCGTAGAAAAGTAATAATACCCTGACCCTGTAGTGATTCTGTCATAAGCATATGAATGTTTAGGACACTGAGGGTAATATTCGTAGCATGTAAAATTATATTCCTTGTTTTTTATTCTTGTGCCCTTTAATTATCACATTGTTTCTCCAGCCGTGCCAAAATAGGCTGCTTTGTTGCTGGATATTCTGAATTGGTGGGTGGTTTTTTATTAGCTTGTTATGCTCGGGCAAAGCAAACAATTACTTTAATTTAAAAATAAACACATGGGAAGAAAAACTGGTTGGTTTTCAGGCCAGGCAGTTTGGTCCCTTTTTAATAACACAGTTGAATGTGGCTTTAAAATATATATGCCAGGTTGAACAAGCATCAAACCTCCTGTCCCTCCAACTTGCATTATTCATGCTGCACCTTTAAATGAAAGGTGCATGACGCTGACTACACAATGCGGTACGGTCGTCTTCAAAATCCCAGTTCTAGGGTCTTGTGATCCCGCTTAATAAAACCAGGACTATATGCTGGGTGTGTTGAGACTGCTGTTAAATTCTCTCGTTACCCTAGGGGCCTTTGACAGGATACTGAGAGAGAGAGCATTATGAGTATGAATCCAGTGTGTGGTTTTCTTGTGTGTTTCTGTTCTCTTTTGTCACTGTCCCATCCTCACCTGTGCACGGAGTTGGCAAAGGAAGGGAGAATTGCACGCTTGCAATCAGATTTTGGACCCATCAAATCTGAGCCCCTTCAATATCATATATTCTCCAGTATGACTGTACATTACAGGGGCTACTTAGGAAAGGTGACTTGAGAGTATAACAGCAACCATTCTCCCTACTAGCAACGCAGTTGGTGAACCTGGACTTTCTGCTTTGCAAGATCAGTGAAATCTTGTGTCTAAGAGTGGGAGCTGTTGGAGGGGGATGTTAGTTTGGAGCAATTGTCTAAAAGGGTGTTAACTCTGGAGTTTTGATGATGTTATAATGTGTAAGTAGAAAGATAGTGCATGTCTAGTTGCAAGGCTACAGGCTCTGGAACAGGCTTCACAGACAGTAATACCACCAGATTACGGTAGATACAGCAATGACATGAACTGAGATTTTTGGTACCGGTCCCATCACTCTTGAAGCGCCTGCCTGCAAACATCCAAAACCTGATAGTTCCAATACATATGCTAGGCTGCTTGTTCTGCTACAAGAACCAGCAGGAAGAGGAAAGTTAGCTTCCATGTGCGACTGTGAAGCATCTTAAAAGTGTCTGGGCTACCCACCAAACTAAGGAAAAGCTGAGTGATTTAAAAACTTAATCTGCTGCATTTTTTCCTCTGAAGTCAAATGAGACTTTCTGAGAACCCCAAAATGAAAGGCCCCTGTTCTCCCTTCCTACCTTGACTTAGCAGCAGCAATCAGCTGGCAGAGTGCTTGACCATAAAATACAGAGCACCCACAGTTCCTACTGATTTGGGGAGTTGTAGGTGTTCAGTGTCCGTTGGCAATGCTGTTTCCTTCCTTGACTGAAGCTAGTGATGATGAGTGAATGTTCTATTGGGATCTAGGGTTTTTATAACGTTTCTTCAAAGATACGTTTCTAAGTTTCCTGTGCTCCAGCCTCAGTTGAAGCTCCCAAATATGTAACGCAATATGACCTTGATGTTTAGGCCTTTGCCTGTGAAAGCATCCATCTGTGCGGATCGGATTGCAAGATTGGAGCTTATGTCAAAACTTAAATGGCAGATACACTTATATTTCAAACTAGGTTCCGGCTCACAGTGAATTTTTATGGCTGAGTTATAAACCACCATGAAATTGGATTTATAATGGAAGAGCTGATGCAACGTTTAACAAGGCTAACAACATCACAATCGTATTTCTTTTCCTTCCATGACCATTGGGTATAATCACTGCTGGGCTACCAAGGATCCATGAGTGATGCCCATTCCCTTTCTTTTCTTCCCCCCCTCCCCACTTTCCAAATTGTTGTTGTCTCATGGTGAGGCTCTTTTCTTCAGTCCTCCTGACAAAACACTGATGGCTTTTTTGCACTTATGTTCCTTTTGCAGTTAGTGACCATGGCAATCAAAATGGTGTCTTCATAATCATTTTAAGGCATTGTAAATTATATTTCTGGATCTAGGCTGTGTGTGGTGTTTTTTTTTTTTTTTTTTTTAACTGTATGGACTTTCTTGGTCGTATCTCAGAGACCTTTTTCTATACTAAATACACAGCTGATGTGTAAGTTAACTCCTTTGCCCTTGGACCCAATGAGCACTGTTCAAGTGTGATGGATGTGTATCGATGGGGCTGTTTTTAATCCCGATCCTGCCAAAATTTACGCAAGTGCTTAACTGTATGTGTGTGAGTAGTCCCCTCCTGCACTACGCTGGCAGTGCTTCTCTGCAGGGTTCAGCCCAAGGTAAGTACATCCCCTTGCATATCTCACCCAAAATGCCCCCAATTTTTTCTCTTTCCTGGTAATCTCTCAATTTCTGCCGCCACCTGTTGTGACTGACTTTACCCTGTAATTGTGGTGATTAGTTTTCATTCTGGATTCAGTATGGGTAAAAGTCTCTGTGTGGAATAAAGCTGTGTTTTATTCTACGTATTATTGAGTGGGAAGCTATGGGCCCAGTAGGGCAAGAGTCTACTTGTCTATGAGAGAGTGTCTATCAAGCCAGAAAGCTGTCAGTCAGCTTTGCGTACTATTCCTACTAAACTTTTATTGTTTCCTTATAACCGCAAAACAAGGAATTAGAAAAAAGCCAATTTGCAGCTTGGCTATTGTGACAAAGCATTAGTAGTAAATATGGGCTTGTGTTTTCATAATCTTGTTTCCTAAAGGATACATGACTTTTTTTGTAGTGAGGAGAGAATTACATCTGTACTTTCTGCTAACAGCAACAAAAACTGTGCATCTAATTGCCTCTGAACATCTCTGAAAACATCCCCCACGGAATTTTTTTCTGTTCTGTAAGTGGTACTTAGAGTAAATGACAGTAACATTTTGGTTTTAAATGTAGCTTTCTGTTGCTCTAGACCTCTCTTCTTGGCGCTACAGCTCGGTGTCTATGCAGAGCTATAATTTGGCAAGTTGACTGCTGCTTGGCAGGGCAGTTTATAAATCCCTATGTGGAGTGAAAAGTAATTCTTGTGTTAGGAAGGCAAATGTTTTACTGCAGAAGTAGAGCCTTCTTGAGAAGCCAGGGATGAGGAACTGACTTTGCAACACTGCACATGTTGTTGTAATTATGACACAGCTTTTCCTGGATACTAAATAATGTACCAAATCCTGTGTGTTCAGATTTAATATATGTATTGAACTGTTCCCAAACAAGAATCATCATGTTCTTTTAGGACAGAGGAGTGGAGTTAGAACTGGGAAGAGCCATACCTGATTGCAGTGTACATATTAAGCAGTATCTGTCCTATGCCTAATGCTTGGTGGGAAGTCTGATAGAGAAGAGTTGTGCTGGGATGTATTTCTTTTGGATGTAGTTTTTCACTATTGTGCTATGCACAACAGACTTATTGTCCCAGCTATGGGAGGATAACCTCAGTTATAGACAGTACAGCACTGGTTTGTATTGCTGGGTGTATTTCTCTTAGGCTGGCAAGAGATTCTCCCATGCCATCTCCTGTACATGGTGACCTCTGCACCAACTGTTGAGGGAATGGCTGTGCCTTTATTCTAAATTTAGAGTGCTTACTTACTGACTTCATACTTATGCATCTTCAACAAATGAATGCAAACGTTGCCTTCTAGGTGCAGGATATTTTATAGCTCGTAGCATGCTCCTCGAAGTCAGTGGGAGAAGAAGTGAGTTGTGGCAGGATGTACTATGTCTAGGTGCCTACCAAGACTGAATTTCTTCCTCTTTTCTTTATTTAAAGGCTGCTACTTGCAGCATACGCATGTTATAGCTGAAAAGCAGGGTCAGTTGATAGTTGGAACATTTCACAGTAACAGATTCCTTCCTCTTGTGATAATGGACAATAGGTCACTTGCAACCTAGTGGAATAAAAGTTCAGTCTGAGGTGATACCCATATATCCTTGCAAACGTTTGGATAATACAAATTCCACTGTTTCCTCTTCCAATTAAAAAAAACAACAATCCAAACAAAACCCAATAACCAACATAGTTGCAAATGGCACCAAAGTTGTTTGTGATGCCCAGACTGATCATGGGGACTCTGCCAGCTACTCGCACTGTATAGCTTGGGATCCAGACAGTTCACGCTAGCTGTAACATGCGTGCTGCCATAAGACTTCCTGCTGGTCTTCTTTTGGGGGGGGAAAAAAAAAATAAAGCTTTGGAAGAACAGCTGGTGATTTATTACTTTGTAAAACACTGTCCAACAATGGATGTTTCAGAGCTGGAAAATATGAAAGCAATAAACTTGCGAGATAAAGCAATTACTTACTGGAATGCCTGTAACTTGATCATAAGATAAATGTACAGTATTGTATTTTGGGATTTCCTTATATCTATTGCATCATTAGCTAGCACAGGACACAGCAAGACAAAATTGTTCATGGCAAAAGAGACGGGGGAGGAACTATTCAGTCTCAAACATTAACTATAGCCAGTTCCTTGGCTTACGTTGATGAATGTGCTCTGTGCTGCACACTTGTTTCCTGCCTAGCTATTTAATTGGAATATGTCACTGGGGTTGGAACAGCTGAATGTCCCTTAAGGACAATCCTGGCAGACAGGTTGAGAAGCCTTCTCTGTCAAGGGCCCTTTCCCACAGTATACCAGAGCATCGTTTTTCTGCTGTCCTTCTGGGAGCATGTCAAGACCTCGTTCTTCTCATTGTTTGTGATGTGATGTGAGTTGTATCACTCCTCTTTGGGGAGAGCTTTGAGGAGGCCATTTATTTCTGTGTCCACTTTGCTATTTATTTAGAGAATGTGGTAGCACTGATTTTAGTTGAGAGATCAGCCTCGTCTGAGTACCAGGGAGGAGTTAGTGATTTTTCTGAGTCCTGTGTTTTTAGAGGGAAGGAGTCTGTATGCAGGGGCTATGCCAGGCAACTCCTGGTGATACAGTTGCAACAAGAAGTGTGCCTCCCTTCCCATGATGGCTGTATTTTGCTTTCCTACCTCCAAAATAAGTCACCTAGTTTATGAGAAGCATGTCTATGCAGATGTATAAAAATGTCATTAGGTGCCCAAAAGGCTTTTGAACACGCAGAATCTTATGGTGAAGAAATTCCCTTCCCCCTTCTTTCTGTCTTGCTTGCTCTCTTCTGCTTGCTGTCTTTCAATAGGGGATGGAGCTTTGGAAAGTAGATTCCTTTCTTCTGGAAGCAGGAATAAGGAAGTTGTATCGTGAGCGCCACGTAGGTACTTGACTCTTGCCATCTGCTTTGTTCAGGATGGGAAATAATCATGACAAAGCAGTCTGCATATACCATGACAAAGGTGCCTACGAAAACTGGCTGGGAGGCCTCAAGAAACAAAGTGTTGGCCCGTGAGGAAAAGAAGAAATTGTTTGTTTTTTGTTCTTCAGCTAGTTTAGTTCATATTTGAAGGAAAAAATGTCTTCTAATGGCATTTGCTGTTTGTGCTGCAAAGGTTGCATATACGTTCATCTCTGGGCAACTAGATGGCAGGTTGACTTTAACCACTGATTGTAACTTTCATAGTATTTTAGTTGTAGAAAATTTTGCTTCTGTGACAGTTGTGGGATTTCAGTTGAATGTTATGGCTGTCTGGCCTCCATGGAACAGCTGCTTTTGTTCGGCTCCTGGGATAAATCTAATTGATTTAAATGGAGTTTAGTTGATCCAGTTGATTTTGCTCATGCGATAAATCTAGTTGATTTAAATGGAGCTGAAGCAAAACAAGCATTCTCCAAAGTGAATTAAGGATTCATTTGGTTGAATGTTTATTGTTAGTCTATACAGCCTGTAGCTCCTAGGAAAGTCGGTCTGCATTGTGGTAGGTCTTGTCCAAACACAGGACTAGAAGATGGTTCCATGTTAGAGAGCTTACAAGTAAAGTATAAGACCAGAGATGGCAGAGGGATACAGAGAAGCTCTGGGAAACGATGAGAAAACATTGGCTAGTCTGCCAGGCAGTTGTCATCGCACATAAGCAGCTTTGCTATAGTCAAGATATTTTGATGACATCACAGCAAAGAGTTTGAATGATGAGTTCTCCCCAGGAGTACAGAGGGAGAAAAAAAGGATGAAAATGCTATTTGGAAAACCTAAAAGGTAGGTGATAGAGAATATCTTGAGCTGATGGGATATTTTAATCCATGTTTTGATACTGAATGAAAGGTAGGTCACAAAGAGCCTAGGAACCGAAGACTGGCATCTTATGTTTAATGCTGTAGAGAAGATGGAGCCACTTGTGGGATGTGTAGAGAGTGGTGATGGTGGTCAAAGCAACATGCTAAAGAAATGCATTTTGCAATGGCATCAGGAATGGATGGATATCAGTAGGGCAAGATTGTGTTCATCAAGGCCAGAAAAAAGGCTGCTGTGGTAATTGAGACACCAGTGATCCCCCTGTGGCTGGATAGATAGCAAAGGGTTTATTTTGGAAATGTCATGAAAAAAGAGTCTGTCCAACTGGCAGAACTTGGATGTGAGGACCTTGAGAACTGTCCAAATCAAAGATAGTGCCCAGATTAAGGGTACGAGAGAAGGCAGGATGGTGGTATATAAGGCCACATCTGGAGTACTGCATCCAGTTTTTGGCACCACGCTACAGAAAGGATTTGGACAAATTGGAGAGAGTCCAGTGGATGGTATTGAAAATGGTGAGGAGGTTGGGGAGAACTGGGCTTATTTAGTCTGCAGAAGAGAAGACTGAAGGGGGATTGAATAGCAGCTTTCAACTACCTGAAGGGGTGTTCGAAAGAGGATGGAGCTGGATTGTTCTAGGGGTGGCAGGTGGCAGAGCAAGGAGCAATGGTCTCAGGCTGCAGCAAGGGAAGTTAGGTTAGATATTAGGAAATGCTTTCTCACTCAGGCTAGGTACAGACATTACACTTTTACAGGTATACGTGATTGGAAACTGGTCTATACCTGTAACAGAAGATAAGTTTGGCATACACAGACTGGTTTTAAAAGGCAGAACCTAGTCTAAGATTTCTCTCCCCCTCGCTAAAGGGTGAACGTGTATTCTGTTCGTAGGAGGGTAGCAAAGCACTGGAACAAGTTCCCCAGAGAGGTGGTGAAATCTCCATCGTTGGAGGTTTTTAAGACCTGGCTTAGACAAAGCCCTGGCTGGGATGATGTAATTGGGGATAGTCCTGTTCTGAGCAAGAGGTGGGACTAGATCAGTGTTCCTCAACCCCTGGGTCACGACCCAAAAGTGGGTTACAAGACTATATGAAAGGGTCACCAACAACCTTTAAAAAATGGATCAACAAACTTAAAAAATGGATTCCCCTTTAAAAGAGAAAAATGTGAGAAACAATAGCTTTTCCCTTGCAAGCTGGTGGAGTTCCAGCCTGCAAAGGGCTGCTTGCCTCACTTCCCCCTTGCTCCGCACACCTACACTATGCCCCACACACTGGGAGACTGGGGCCTGGGGGCAGCAGGTCAGGAGTGAGGAGCAGTGGTTTGGGACTGGCCATCAACGTTTACAAATGGGTCCTGGTACAAAAAAGGTTGAGAACCACTGGACTAAATGACTTCCTGAGGTCTCCTCCAACCTTAACTTTCTATGATTTTAAGTGTTTTGCCAAAAAGGTTACATGGAATCAGGGTGATATGAGGTCTGCCAACTTGTTTCCATTCTAGTCTATTTTCTTGTTTTGTTGCATGCGTTATGTAGAGGGTTGAGCATCCTTTGAATAAAAGTATCTGAGTTCTAATCTTGTCTCTGTCAGTGACTCAAGCTATTCCCTGATGATCTCCTGAAGGCCCTAGTTCAGCAAGTTGTTTATGCATGGCTTGTTAACATCTGGGCTTGGATTTAAAAGGGATGAAGAGGCAGTCGTGTGTCCCATCCTGTCCCCCCCAGTACAAGGTGCACATCTTCACTTGGGTACATAGTCGTGCCCAAAAACTTCAATGCATCTTTGGTACGTGCTGAACGGCTTTGCTAGAAGTTTGGACGTGCAGCTTCAGTTGAAGGAAACATAGTGTCTGCTGTTTTCACTAACTTTAGTAGGTTTGAGAATAGTTGGCACTTCTTAAAATCAAGGCTTTACCTTGTTTTCCTAAGTTTCCATAAGATATTTGCCTAATTTGGGGTGGTCTTGAAGATTAACTCCTTATGACCTTATTGTATTCTGAAGTCAATTAAGTTGCATTGATTTACAGCAGCCTAGAAGTTGTCCTGTTGTTTTGTTTTGAAGATGTCAACTGGCTGCTTTTTTACATCAAAGCTAACCTCCTCTAGCTGAGATAGCTAGTGCAACATCTGTATCAACAAAGAAATACTAAAAAGGAAAGAGAGGCAGAAGCGCTTAAAAAAAATCGAAGCTCCCAGTTGCAGCTGCTCTTGAAATGTAATGTGCAGACTACAGCATGCATCAAGGGCTAGAGATGCAGTTGAGGCACTTGCATCTAAAAGCATGTCTGCATTGAAACAGTTGGTCAGCATTGCTCCTTCACCCATAGTCCTGTAAATGTTTTCTTGAGGTAAAGCTAAAAGTAAGCAATAAAATCTTCAGTGGTAAGATTAGGCCCTGATCTCGCAGCTCATTATCAGGTAGCAGACTGTTATACCTGTACACAGCCGAACTGGTTCCATTTGAACTCCCCAAGGGTGTTGCAGTTCATTCATGAGCAAGAAGATAGGGATTGGGGCCTGCCTTCATAATAGTGTCACGTTACTTCCCACATCTACCTTTCGCAAGTGCCTAAAACATGTCTTTGAAGTGGCACGTGCTCTTGAACAGCTGCTGCAACAAATTGGTTCCTTTTAAAACCTTTTCTTTCTTTCTGGACAAATTTTGGCCTTGTTTGCCGATTTTGGATTATTATGTAACCACTCCTTTTAGCCTCCAGACGTCAAAGTTTTCTTAAGGTCATGCTCAGGCAGCTGTTCCATGTGATGTAAACAAGCATGGCTGATCAAGGAAATGAATGCAAGGCATGTTAGGGACCTGTGGCCAAGTTTTATATCCCTTCTGTTTTTTCTAACTTCATTAAGGTTATGGAGACAGCCTGGAGTCTGTTGCAGCAGCTTAGCTCCTTTAGAGCCTGATGCAAAGCCTGTTGAAATCCACTTCCATATTTGAACTGAGAAAGTTGCTGTAAGAACTGTAGGTGCAGAAATTTTGAGTACAAAGTACTTAAGTAAGGTCCTCACACAAAAATCTATATAAAATAGGTGGCTGGATTGTGTCAGGAAAAGGGATAAATTAGGGAAATTCCCAAAAGTTTTGCATCAGGTAGGTGTTGGGATTTTAACTAGTATATCCCTCCATGGTAGTTAATTAGATTTTCATGATTTAATCCAGATTTTTACATGAGTCTTTTAAATCGCTGAATAAATCTGCTAGACAGGAGCCAGGTTTCTTCCATTTTGCTGTGTGTGCTCTACTCTAAAACGGAGTTTGTTCTGTTCCATATCCTACTCATGCAAAGCTAAGCTGAGAGATGCTGTTCATCAGGGAGTGCAGAACAGGGGACTCGATTCTGCTTTGAGTCAGGCCAGTGGAAATCCTGAATAATTCAAAAAAGGAGCAAGAGTTGTGCATGAGTATTGGGGGTCAGCCAACAGCAGCACATGAGGGCCTAGTGGGATGGTTAATCGGTAAAGTAGGGGAGAGAGCATAGGGGAATGCTCATACGAGCCTGAAGTCCTGGAACCGGGTAGGAAAGAACGAGCTGTCACATTGTTAAGACACAGCACTAAGACTCTGGCTCTGGTTCCCGTTCTGGCAAAGGTTTGCTCTGTGACTTGAACAGTGCAATTCTGCAAGGTATTTAAACGTACTTAAAGACTTGCCTGACAGGGTGTGCAGTTAGGGCCTGTATCTGACATGCAGGGATCTGGGTTTTTCATTTTAATGGAGAAACGCACAGATTTTCCACTTTTGCAAAGAGCTCTCTGCATGCTGGCAGAGCTCCAGCCTCCAGGAGGCTGGGGAGAACGGGAGGAGGGTGGTCAGGCAGAGGCGCCATGTGCATGTGCATGCACGTGGGTGCCAGGTAGCCTGGAGAGCAGCTCCTGCAGGTAAGTCTGGTGGTGGGTGGGGGGAAAGCTGAGGCCCGCAGAGGGAGGGATTTGGGCAGGGCCGGGGCTGTTTCCCAGCTAGGGTGGTGCATGGATCTTAGGGCCCAGGCTCATGTGCAGCCTCAGAACCCAAACAGAGAGTGGGACAGGGTTGTAAGCGACTCATCTGGGGGTCACGGGGGCTGGGACTGTCTGTTTGCCACTGTGCATGCTCCTGGGGGAGAGGGGTTAGAGGGCACATGGCCTCAGATTAGTGGGGGTGAAGGGGGTGAAGGAGGATATGTGCTGCCTGCTGTGGGCTCATGCTACCTGCCCTGCTGCGTTTCCCTCCTAACCCAGGGCCTCCGCAGCCCAGTGAGGTGGGATCTGGTGCAGCAGGGTCAGGTGGGGGAAGCTCCTTGCTGCTGCAAGCCCTATGCCACCCTGGTGAAGCACCCTCTGCCTGCCCAGCAGCAGTGGAAGTAGCGGCATGGAGTTACCAGGGGTGGGGGGAACGGGAGTGAGTGGCCTGGACCTGCGTTCTGGTGAACTAAGGGGACAAGGGGAGCTCTGATTTCCCATGATTAAAAAACAAACAAACCCCAAATCAAATGCCAAAATGTATAGGTACTTAGAATTTATTTTATTATAGTGATTGAGGCACTTGTAGGCTTCCAAATTGCTTTAGAATAGTAAATGTAGCAATAAACCTTTGGGTTCACTTGATGCCTGTATATATAGTGGCGTTTCATTTTAATTCTGAATTTGGGGGTTTTTAATCAGAGAACTTGTGATTTGTCAACAAAGAAAACCATGATCCCTGCTGATACGTATAAAGAAGGAATAGTCACACTTCCCTTCCCTAATTTTTCTTTTTCATTTGGGGGGAGAGGGAGGGTTTGTCTTTCTATTTAGGTTTTGAGTTTGTAAGTGCTTGGAGGTCTCTTGCTACTTGTATTTGTACAGTGCTTAGCAAAATGAAGTGTCAGTTTTGGTTGGAGTTGGTAATTGCTTTTGTAATATAAATAATGAAGGGATATACAGGGTTCTCTAGCTCGTAGGGCCCAAAGCCCATGCCCTTGGTACCTGCACTAGCTTAGCTTACCTATGTTTTGCCAAGTTGACTTTGATAGCTGTCTACAGTACAAGTCTATTCTAGTACTTATTCTAAAGTCCCAGTTGTAACATAATCTAAATACTTAAAACAATGACTTTTTCTGCGCATGGATCCCAAAGACTGCCCTTTTGGAGGGTGGGGTGTTATATTTATTAAAGGCTAATGCTATGAAAACATGCTGAAGGGATACAGTAGGTTTGGCCTGCTTCCTGTAGCTGGCAAACTTCAGCGAGAGGAGCTAGAAAAACAACAGCTATTCTTAGAAAATTCACCCCCCGCCCTCCGTTGTATGTGCCATGTGCTGTCCAGCCTGCAGGTAGCCTTACTGCAGCTCAGAGCCCTGGTTTTAGACACCGGTGTCAGTTTATACAGCTGTTAAACAGTAAGTGTCTCTGCAGAAGTGAGGTTCGGAAGCACATCTGTAATTTACTGCACCCTAATGAACAAACCTGGCTGTGAAGTAGGCTGAATTAAACAAGATTTATTGAATTATAGTTTGTTGAGAGAGATATTGCTCTTCTGGTCTGCCAGGGGAAAGCAAGAAAGAGTAAAAGCAGATTCACCAGGAGGGGATCCACGTCTAACTCTTCGAAATCAACCATAAATAGCAAGGGAATGGATTAAAGTTGGATTAAGGAATTCATTTACATGCAGTATTAAAACCTGTAAAGATTGCCATGGTATATTTGAGGCTGATTTTACTTGGGTTCTGTTTGCCTTCAGGCACGTGACTGGAGTTTTTTAAAATGGCCTTGATCATGCTTTTTTTGGGGATTCTACTTTAAATGCAGCCCATCAACGGTTACTATGGCTGTGTGCATCCTTGTTGGTTATCATTCTGGTTTGTACCTCCATAGTCCTAGAGCTGGGAGATGCTGGCTGACCAAGAGTATTGCATCTTTCTTTTTTTTTGGAGAGTGAGTTGCATGTGTTTGGGCTGATGTGACTTACCAAGTAGAACACGCTTCCCAGGGAATCTTTCAACAAGATGAAAGAAGCAAGGATTTTTTAGGCGATACCTTTTATTGGACCAGTGGTATAGTTGGGATTAAGTTAGACAAGCTTCTTGATACAAAGCTACAACTAGACTCTAACTCTACCAAAGAGATTAAAGTGCCTCCTGCAACTGTTTGTGCCACTACCTCGTATGGAACAGTTGATGATGGGATACAACTATCACATATGTGAAACTTATCCCTTGGCCTGTTCTAGATGCTGTTAACTGCCAGGATTCTTTGCTTGTCCTTCCAGGGTGCATCCTCCTTTTGAATCTTTTCATCTTCAGTTCAGCTGGCTTGCTAGTTAAATTTTTTCTCCTTCCTCCCTCCCTTGCCTTTCCTCCCAGAATTGAGATTTCTGAGCGCTTATCCCATGGTGCTGATTGTGCAAGCTGGGACCACTGGTTCTAAATGGCAGGAGTGTGGCTTGCAGTAATGGATGTCCACACCTCTGGCCAGTCCAGGCCCTTCCTCTTCAGCTGTTTGCCTGATTGCACACGTGACAAAGGAATGGACAGTTTTTGTAGAAATGTACTTATTGCCAAGGCCAGTTGGTTTTATCACATTTCCTTCAAAACAGTGTAATGAAGGATCACAGTATATCCATTACATTTGGAGGAGCTCTTTATAGAATATTTCAGCATTGTCCCACGTGCCCTTTTAGGTGCTTCGGAAAAGTGGTATTGAAATCTTGTGCAGTTATTCATGTAACGCAAGAACTTGGGCAACAAGTCCATGTGTCCTGAAGAGTAACCCAACTCTTCTTATTCCCTGTTTCCCATATTCTGGTTGACTGCCTGTAGCCTCTTGCAGAATGGCACAACGTTGGTGCCTAGCTGTTTCAGACTGTTTCTGGGTGACAGCTACTTGCTGAGCCATAGAGGGTCTGGCGTGTACCTGCCAATGCCAGTGGGTGGGGCATGCTGAACCCCATTTTCACCCGGCTGTGTCCCTGCAGTGGTCGAGACGAGCCCTGGGAGCTTAGTATTGTGTGGAGTTTTCTTTCCAAATCGCATTAGTCTCTGGGATTGTCATGGTGAGGGTATTGGGTACTCTTGTGAGAGTGTACTACCTCTGCACAATTTTTAAGGTTTCCCCCAATTATATTTGCCTGTGAGCTTCATTCTCCTTCCTTTTGTCTCCATGTGAATTTTGCTTTAAGTGATGATTCTTTTAAACTCCTAATTTGGCTATTCTCATCTCTAAAATAACCATGATGAGGAAATTAAGGTATTCTTGCCCAAAAAGAGAAAATACATCCATGGGAACCTTTATGAAACCAATTTTTGCCTTGGAGATGTAATAGACCTTGAATAACTTATCCTGTACCATGGTCCCCTCTTGCTGCTGTCTTGAATACCTTGTAATGATTTGTATGGATTCCTGATTAGCAATTAGAATTTCTCCCCAAGGGCCCAGTTTGTTAATTTGCATATATTAAATAGCTAGCCTGTCATCTTTATTGCTACCTTTTCCAGCTTCACCATGGGCAGAGTAAATGTGCAGAACGATTACTTGTAATTACAGCTATGGACTTGTCTGCAGTGGTGCTCCAGCATGGTCAGCTCTCTCCGAACTGAAAGAGGTTGAGCTCTCTCTTCCAGCCCTTTCTGCTTTAAAATTGGCTTGCATCGTAAATCCATGCTTTCAAAGCATTGAAAGTTGTTGGACCTGTTCCCGTAAGATGTTTGCACAACACCGAGGCAAACTTCTTCCGAGTAATGTTTCACTTGCTTTATTCCAGTTTGCTGATGTTCATAGATTCATAGATGCTAGGGTCAGAAGGGACCTCAATAGATCATCGAGTCCAACCTCCTGCATAGGTAGGAAAGAGTGCTGGGTTCAGATGACCCCAGGTGGATGCCTATCTCGCCTCTTGAAGACCCCCAGGGTAGGGGAGAGCACCAGCTCCCTTGGGAGCCCGTTCCAGACCTTGGCCACTAACTGTGAAGAAGATCTTCCTAATGTCCAGTCTAAATCTGCTCTCTGCTAGCTTGTGGCCATTATTTCTTGTAACCCCTGGGAGCGCCTTGGTGAGTAAAACCTCACCAATTCCCTTCTGTGCCCGCTTGATGAACTTACAGGCAGCCACAAGATCGCCTCTCAGCCTTCTCTTGCGGAGGCTGAAGAAGTCCAGGTGCCCCAGTCTCTCCTCATAGGGCTTGGCCTGCAAGCCCTTAACCATACGAGTGGCCCTTCTCTGGAC
>JAGPOW010002149.1:14537273-14579401 GCA_030014935.1 Caiman crocodilus
GAAGTCCAGGTGCCCCAGTCTCTCCTCATAGGGCTTGGCCTGCAAGCCCTTAACCATACGAGTGGCCCTTCTCTGGACCCTCTCCAGGTTATCCACATCGCTCTTGAAGTGCAGTGCCCAAAACTGCATGCAATACTCCAACTGCGGTCTGTCCAGCACCCAATAGAGGGTAAGTATCACTTCTTTGGATCTGTTCATCATAAAGTGCCATTAGCTTTTCTGATGGCTTCGTCACACTGCTGACTCATGTTCATCTTGGAGTCCGCTAGGACTCCAGGATCCCTTTCTGCTTCCATGCCACCCAGCAGGTCATTTCCTAGGCAGTAGGCATACAGGACATTTTTCCTCCCTAGGTGCAGCACTTTGCATTTCTCCTTGTTGAATTGCATTCTGTTGTTTTCTGCCCACATGCCCAACCTGTCCAGGTCTGCTTGTAGTTGTTTCCTGCTTCCCGGTGTGTCCACTTCTCCCCACAGTTTTGTGTCATCCGCAAACTTGGAGGAGAGAGTGAAGTATACTCTGTCCAAGTCACTGATGAAGACGTTGAAGAGTATCGGTCCAAGGACTGAGCCCTGTGGGACCCCACTGCCCACACCCTTCCAGGTTGATACTGACCCATCCACCACGACTTTTTCTGGGTGTGACCCTCTAGCCAATTCGCCACCCACCGGGCTGTGTAGTCATCCAAGTCACAGCCTCTTAACTTGTTTACCAGTATGGTGTGGAATACCGTATTGAAGGCCTTCCTGGAGTCTAAGTAGATGACATCTGATGTTGTTCTAGTCCTTGTTGTGTGAGGGCAGGGCTGGGATCTTCTAGCTTCATGGGGTACCCAGCCTATGCACTAAACTGTACAGCCTAAAAACATGACCTAAATCTGTCTGTCAACATGGTACGCTCAGCCAGTAACTTTGGAAATGGTTCTCATTGGGAAAATTGGTTGGTCTCATTACAGCTCTTAAGATCCAGTTGGCAGATCTCAGCTCATACTGTTTTCTTCTGATGTGCCAATACCCTTCACCTTACCTGGCATGTTGGCTTACATGGAAAAAGCAAGCAGCTGTTGAAAATGAGCTTCACTTTACTTCCACTCTGCTTTATTAAGCTGTAGTCACCTCCTGGTAGTGGTATTTTCCTAAGAACTGACAGGGAGTGAGATGGGGGAGAGGCTGGAGAATATTACAGCATCTCAATGCATTTTATGAATGTTTAAAATGGCTTATGCAGCCTTTCACAAAAATTGTCTGGTAGACTTTACCTGTAGGGGGGGTCTCGGGCATACTGGATGCCAAAGAACTCTACGGAGAACAATCCTGAGATGGTAAAGGATGAAGTAGAGATTTTGCATATTAAGAAAACCTCTGTTTATAGTTTGTTCTACAATACATAAGTTAATGGAACTGCTTGTGAGAGTAAAGCAAGTCTGTTTTTGGGCCCCAGAGCACTGATGTTGATTTTCTTTGTTTTACCCAGTACTGTGAGGTCTTGGGCATTTTTTTTTTTCAGGAGGAAAACTTCATGTGGATAGCCCACAAATCCCCATGCACATTCAAATGATAAGGAAAGCAATTAAGGGGTTGACTTTATTTATAGTAAATTCTGGTTAATTCATCACTCTGAGGGGAATGAAAATAACAGTGAATTATCCAATAGGTGACCAACTGAGGTGGTCATTTTAGGGAGGGAGCAGGAGAGTGTTCCTGGGGAATCATATCAATGGCAAATGAACCCCTACCAGTGAATTAGTCCACAGGTGAATTAACCCAGGGTCTCCTGTATTCAGGTATGATTTAACATACTGGTCTTATAATGACATACTTGGAAACTATTTCATATAGATAGTGACACAACAGAACTTAAGCTCCTTGGAACATATCTGAGATGTGAAAAGCACAAACCAATGTGGGTTTTCTTAAATATGCTGTTAACACTGTAATAGTTCTGTGTTCCAGGAGATGGTTGAGGACTCTTCTCTCTGGCTTATTGACTCTGTAACCATCACAGTTTCAATGCTGATACTAGCTAGTTTGCTGACCTATGTCATGCAAGCCATGTTTTCCACGTGCATCTGCAAGTTGGACTCCTGTTAAATTCAACACTAGCTACATGTTTCTGAGGATGGACTCAGATCCTTCAGTGCTGATGTTTTAGGAGTCAGTGCAGTTATTTTATGCGCCATGGACTGACTGTTCAGACTGCTGTTTCTGGAAGTCATTGTCCTGATCACAGTGGACTGATTCTTTGACTGTGTTTACCTGGAGTGCCTCCTTTGACACTGGTGGATTGACACTGTTTGAGGTCAACATAATGACTTTACTTTTTAAAAGTAAGTAACTTGCTTTTTTTCTAATGTCACTATTCAACGGCCTCAGCCCATGTAACACATTGGTGGGCTAAAAATGAATTAAAAAAATTCTTCATAAGTTATAAAAATCAAAACCCGTGTCTCTGCGTAGATCCCCAATAGACTCTCATTGATCCCAGTGGGAGTTGTTTCTGCTGACTCAGTGAGCGTTGGATTGAATTCCTGTCTGTCATAATAAATTCAGTTCCAGGATGAACACATCTAACTCTTTCATTTATAACCATCCGTTTAGTTTCCAGTTCTGGCCCACGCTGATCCTAGTACAACATGCTAATGTCTTTACACGTCATGGCTCTGGGTAACCGTGTAGAAAGTGCCTACATCCCATTTACTTGCACTGAGACTTTCACCGTTGTTGAGTGTTGAAAATGGGACTTTTGAAACTGGGATTTTTTTGAGGTGATATATTTTATTGGCCCATCTTAATGGTTGGGATAAAGTTCAATGAACTTTTGAAAGCTGGGCATTCTTCATCATGTCGCTTTATCAGGTTTGCTTTGAAAACACGACCTTTGGTCTTGCTGATCTACGTTAAATTGCTTGGGGATCTATGTATTTAAATGTGATCAGAGTTAAGCTGACTTTCATCTATGTTTGAAGTAGGGATAAAAACACTGATGGGGCAAGCGAGCACCAGCCTTTGTCACGTGGGCATGTACCAGATAGTCCTGAAATTGTACTGAATGTTTTTAAGCCGTTCATAATGCTTTTCACTTTGCTTGGGAAGCTGCGCTGCCTGTTGAAAATGTAGGACATGCATGTAGGATTGGAGGGTGAGCAGCATAGTACTGCTTTTACCGTTTTGTCAAGGTTCATGGCAACCCTATATTTTCCCCCTTGCTTATTTCCTTTATTGCTCTTCTTTTTTTCTACCTTTTAAAATGGCATGTTTAATGCTAAACAGATCTGCAGCACTGTTGGCATCTGACTGAAGATAAAACTCCTCACTGTATTTTGTTCTGAGCTTGCCAAACATTGCCATTTTTGTAACCTTCTTTGTGAAAAGGGTCTTTATTTTTACAAGAACCACATCCTGTTTTTTTGCCCTGTTCCAACTTTGTATTGGTTTTTCTTTTGAGGACAGAGGTTTTGTAAGTTGGTTTGTAATGGACTCATCTTTGTTTCAAATGTTACAAGTAACAGATAGATATAAAAATGATTTTAAAAAATAGAAAGATGGGAGAATGAATCAGGTCCTGGCTTTGCCATTTGCTCACTTTATGATCATTCATTCTTTCATAGGAGCCCCCCCCCCTTTTTTTTTAAATCATTTCTATGTGAATGCTTGGCTTTAGAGCACCTAGGGCCTGACTTTATTTTGGAGATGAGAAGCACCCTAGCTTCCATCCATCTCGCATTAAATTGTAGCTGCTTGGCACACATGGAAAAATGGGCTGGGTATCTCAGGTTCGGCACCTGAAACTAGCAGCTGCTTTTGAGGAACACAGGCTGTGCGCTGCTCTGTCTTTTAAAAAGGCTGATGCTCTATTTGCTTTTGCTCCTCAAATATTGAGATGCTTGTATTAGAGAGAGCAGAGCACCCTTCTCAACACCGACAAAAGTGGCTGGCTTCCTTGCATGGAAGGACACACCTGATTCCTGAAAGTCTGAAACAATATAAAGATTTGTATAGTTTTATTTCGATGTGCATTTTAATGCCACAGTGTATAAGAAAGGTCCAGATTTGAGAAAAACCTAAGTAAAATCCCACTGCTTTACATCTTAAAACTGAGGAACAGTGTTGTAACTGGTATCACTGGGCTAAATTCTGTTTCTCTTTGTGCACCTAAATGGCAATTTTCTATCTTCAGAAGAAGCTTTTTTGGCACTTTTGCTTAGGTTTGTGAGTCTTGTTTTGTGCACAGTGGCATCCAAAGGGGAGCAGAGTTGTGCCCACTGTTCTCTGTCCCCTTCACTGATCTATTCCCATTCATATAAGCAGAGTTATTCTTGTTACAGCTTTGTAGTAGGGTAACAAGCATCATAATCCAGTTTTACAGAAAAAAACCAAGTGCCTCTAAATCTAGACCCTTGTCATCTTGCTTTCTTTTAGGGCTGATCTCTGTTGTATTTTCTCCCATGATTTGGAAAAGAGAATTGTTAAGATATCCAAACTGTCAGGGTTCCAGCACATCCTTTGGGAAACAAATGTCAGTGAAAGAATATGAGGTGAGAGCTGTAATAGTGTATTTGTCTTGCTGAAGAGATAATTGCCGGATTAATGAGAGAGACATGCATGTTTTACATTTATTTGTGTTTTTGGGTGCCCTGACTGTCTATAGCTGTTAGTGCCGGGAGGTGTGGGCAGTGTTTGTGCATGTACCAGATGGTCCTGAAGATAGTGGGTACCTTTTATTTTTCTTTTCTTCAGGCTTTCTAATGCCTGCACTAACCTACGCAGCATTTGCCATTAGTTGTAGATGTGTGAAACACATGAAGGCAACTTGAGCGGCAGCACAAAGGTGTTGCTTTGTTGATCACTAGACTGCTGTCAGAAGGAGGGTTTAATCTGCTTTCTGTCACTTGAAATCTTCTAACCCTACACTGTCACATCTCTTTGTGTACAGTACAAGCTATCCTGCTTCCTGCATACAACACACAACAGCTGAATATCTTGGGTAGTTTGACTCAGTTATGATAACAGCCACCAGACCATAACACTTGATCATTTAATAAAATTCCTAATCCTTTGTATACATGTGGAGGTCAGTTGGTTAAGGATTATTGGTAGTTAATTCATATCTGCTGTTAGTCTGACAAGTGAGTATTCAGATTCTTCCAGGCGTTGGGAATATTTGAATGGCTTTATTTTGACTTGAGAGAGACTGGTTAAAATACTGGTGGTTAAAGACTTGTGTATGAGCCTGGCGTTCTGGCTTAGGTTTCTGCATCAGCCACTGTATCCTGTGTGTTAGTTTGGACTGTCAGTATAATCTCGGCATCTTGGTGAAATGAGAATAGCGCTGCCTTCCCCAACCCACGTTCTTACTGTACTTGTACAGTGCCTGACACAGTGGGACCTTTTGGTACTATGATTGCACTAGCATCCATTGTCGGTGGAATGCAAGTATTTGTGCCGCAGTAAAGCCTACGTGTAGCATAGTCCTACCAGATTAGAAGAACAAGTATTTCACTTGATTTTGTTACAGCAGGTAAAGCAGAAATGTGTTATTGAACTAGTTAGTTTGCAGTGTGAGTGAGGGATGGTTTGCACCCAAATGCCAGGCTTGGCATGTTATACTTAGCTAGATGGATGGAGAGCTCCATTTTGTCTGTGGGAAACAATTGTGGTCTGTGGTTGAAGGCTGTTGACCCAGCCAGCTGTCCACTTGAACTTTTGTTTCTTGGATACAGTGAGGCTCTCTTCTTTAGAAATGGGAGATGAAGGCGTGAATCACTTTTTAGAAACTGTCATCCATGAGTAGAGAGAGGGGATTAGCCGTGTTAGTTTGAAGTCTGTTCTACATCTGTTGTTCAGATTACTAGACCCTTTTAGGGCAGGAAATCCGATCCTAATAGCTCACCTAAGTTTTCCTCTCCTTAACACCGTCTCTCCTGTTCGACTGATCAAACTGGTGCATTACTCAGAAACCTGGATGAATAACAGTGGTGGCAGCTAGGTGGAATTTTTATCAAAACAGACAGCAAAATGTGTTTGAATATGTTAATATTGTTTAACAAGCTTTACAGTGGCTTTCTAAAAGCTTAGCTGTGTATCTGGTTCGAGCCCTGTTTACCTCCATTTATACAAGGATTTCCTTGCAATTTACCAATGCTGAAGTGTAACAGGAAATGCGAACTGCTACTTTGTGCTCAGAACAAAGGGCCTTTCCTCAGGTGGGTTAATGATAAGGAATTAGTCATACCCAGGATTGTCTGCATCCAAGGAAAAGGTACAATGCCAGCTGTAATCCAAAAAGGCCTACTAGATTCATGCATGAATTATGCTCATGCACTGCACCGTGGGGTTGACACACAAGTTAGTCCTCCTGCAGGAGGGGAATCTTGGCTTCTGATCTGTTCTGAGTGTGTGTACTCTTTTTTGGTGGTCCGTGGTAAATACCAGAGTGTCTTTCTCTAAGCCCTCAGCCTTCCTCCCGTGTAATGGGAAATGAAAAACATTCTTATGGTTGGTGCTTGGCAAATAACCTTTGCCGACCTCTCCAAGGTGCACGATGCACAGTCCTGGCTCCAGAGACCTTAACTTTTGAACATAGAGTCTGCATAGGCAAGGGGGGAACCCCAGGATAGGGGACTAACGTATTACTGGAGAAAATTTAAATGTCCACCTGTAGTCTTCACTGTTAGCTTTTGGTCATTCAGGTGACTTGGATTGTAAATCTGGACTGATGGTTTTATTTGCTGGAGCAGGGAGAAAATGCTTCAGAGTGGATTTGGTTTTGCAAAAGGATTTGTAAATGGGTTGACCTTTAGTCCTTGTGAAGATCATAGTAAAAGTCTCACCTTTAGTAGTTAGGAATTTACTACTGTGTGTGAATATGGAAACTTTAGAGCATGTTTTCAGTGAGACTTTAAATATGAATTTAAGCAGTTTGTTCCCATTTTTTTTTCTTGGCAAAATAAATCTTGGCCTAAATTACTTGATTACTGTCTGGATTTTCAAAGGACTTTCAGAATTATTGGTTTTCTTTTGTGGAGTTGAAGTAAGGCCCTTCCAAATAATTTGTAATGAGAATCTCTCTCTGGGTCTCTGGCTCTCTCTTGTATGCATGTCCGTTCCCACCAGTGTGGGACTCCTCTGCTTGGCAGGTGGCTCAATGTCTTCCATCTCCTGGACCCGGCTTTCAGATCAAGCTGCTCTCCAGCACAGGTAAAATGTGCATCTGCTAGGCGACTCTTTTGTATATTCAAACGTCCCACCTCTTCCTCATCGTAACCTTCTCATTACAACTCATCACTATCTCATGTCAGTGTAGTTTTCCTTTCAGGCTTATAAACGCTCTATCTGCACCTGAGCATCTCATCAGGAAATTAGCTCTTGGCTTAGTTGGTTTCTCTTGCTAGACAAATGGAATATTGTCCTTATTTATCTACGAGTTCTGAGGCAATTGATTTTTGCTTGGGTCAAAAATCAATGCCTCGTCTTCTTGTAAAGGTTTAACACGGAGTACAGGCAATATTACATTTAGATTGCTCCAAGTCCTGTTTTGTCACGTTAATTGTTGAAGCAGGTATTGTAGGTTCAAATGAGTTCTAATGGGAACTAAATCAAAATTGCTGCCCAGAAGCATGCTGCTGGGTTTTAAATAGAGCTGTATAAATAATCTGCTGGGTACTGAAAAGGGCTCCATATGAAGCCTATAAGGCCCTTAACCATGGGTAGGGCTTGGCTAGGCTATCCTGGAGGCTGTCAAACTGTCCAAGCTTACAGGACAAACTTCCTGCAAAGAGTTCAGCAGTTGGGCTAAGATTCAGTCTCTTGGGGACAAGTATCCAACTAGTCACAGCCGCAAAGTCCCACTTAGGGACTCCTTTATCAGAAGAGATGATTGAGAACAAGTTGGAGGCAAGTGGAGGCAGGCCCTGCTTCTCTGATCGGGCTCTTTCTTCACCATATAGCATCCTTCTTCTGCCTCCCATATCCACACAACCCGTGGGTTGATAGAAATTGAAGCAAATGCATCTGTACAGCCTTCAGCGAGGACTTCAGGAGTGGATGGGAAACCAAGGGAAAAAGAACCTTCATAAGAGAGGGAAAAAAGGATTTTGGGAACTGAGGAAGGAGAATAAATACCTAACACTACAGTCAGCACTATTTTCATGCTTCTCCTATGCTTCTGTTGCAAGGACAGACAAGTTAGAAACGTCGAAAACAGAAAATTGTTCTCAAGGAGGGGACGTCTGAACACATGGCAAGTTCTCTCCAAGTTGATGGCAGCCCCCACTGTTCTGGTCTTCTCCCTTTTCCCACAGTACGGAGGAAGGAACATTCCTCTCCGTACACACCCTGCAAAAATTGGCAGGACTTAGTTGATCCATTCCTGAGAAGTGGTGAAGAGGTCAGGTTCTGCCTTGTAGATGATTTTCTAACACAGAAGCTGCACCCAGAAGCCTCTAGAGGAGGCCTTGCAACTTCAGTATCTACTCTCTTTTTTTTTAATCTAGACCTGGTATTTCTGCCTTGAGATTCGTTACCCAGCTAGAGGCCGAGAAGTTGAGAGGAATCACTTTTTTTTTTCCTTTGTGATAGACATACGGTCCTCTGACAACTTTGTGAGTCAGTGATTGTGGTGTTGTGCCAGGTTGATTGCCATTTATTGCTTCAAGTGCAAGGGGGCAGCTTCTGTTTTTACAGCTCTTAGGTCAGATTGCATTTGGGAAAAGCCTGTTCCTAGATGGAGAAATGCCCTTGTGAAGTGAAATGAGTGGAATTTCTTCCTTGGAGGCACCTAGGCTGATGTCTGTTTGAAATCACCGTGGTTCATGTCCTGGTTTCTGCCCACCAAGGAGTGGCTGATATATGCTGTTAGCTGCCCACAAGTGTCTCATTCCTCAGCTTTCGCACTTCTGGATCATCCATCTCCCTCTCTTTCTCTCAATGGGTTTGATAAACTTCATTTCTCTCTCTTGTCAGAACAGTTTCTAGCAGGATCTGTCATGACACACAGATGATCAAGAAGCTAGCCCTTCTTTCCATAGTGGTTCTGGATGAAAGATCCCAGCAGATGTACTTTTATATAATCCTCCTTCTTTAAATATAGAAAACTGCTAAAACCCCCCCCCACCTGCCCCTGCAAAAACCCTTTGGCTCTGAAGCATATTAAAAGCTGTAGAGGAAAGCACCAGCTTTGTTTAATACCAGCGCGTATGTATGGGGAAATTTCCAGCGTGTAGGGGTTTTTTTTTCTCCCCCTTTTTATTGCAATATACTGTATGGGGACACTGAATGATGATGTAAGAGGAAGTTGTGGGATGTGCATCTTAATTGAAAGAACTGTTGTTCAGAATATGGAGACTTGGGCTTGAACTTTCAGTCTGGCTCTTAGGTGTGCAAACATTGTTACATGTTGTTGTGCTTTGTGGGGCGATAAGAGGCTGGGAACTCACTGATGTGAGCTACCAGATTGGTGCTTTCTTGGATGGGAGGATGTAGGAAAGACTGTGGAGATGGGCTGGCTGGCATCAATTGCTTTGTGGCTTCCTTTCTCGGGTATTGCTGCGGTTCATTTCTGTTCACTTTGCAGGTGTTGGCTCACGTCAGTCCAGTGTTGACCAATCACTGGAATTCTTTAGAATATTTCTTTTTCCATGATGAGACAGCGCTGCTTCGGTATGGTCTTGAGTAAATGGAAATATCTGCTACAGGTCTCTATGGCAGAGCAAGAAGAGTTTCAAAAGCAGTGTATTTTTAGGGCACGCTTCATTGTAGTGTCCAAGTGACTCATAGCACACAGGAAAGTAGAAACCTGCATACAGCCGACAATCTGAGTATGTGTTTACTTAAAGCACATGAATAAGTGCATCTCTGTGCAGCAGAGTGCTTACACACAGGTACCTGTTACGCAGGGATTGGCATGTACAACATTCCTGTTGGTTTTAAGGGCATGAAGGCCTTTACAACGAATGGATGTATTGCCATTGACTTCAGTGAATTAGTCGGTCTGTGCTGCTAATAGTTATGGACAAGTTTTACTGGATGTTGGAAGCTGCTAGGGAGGAAATGTCTCCAGAGAGCCTCCCTTTAAGGGATTGTGAGTGTACCAGAAAGCTGTCTGAGCTTCTTCAAACTCTGAAGGCATGAAAGCTTTTCAGCTTTATGTTTGTAACCTTCTGAGTGCAGAAAAGAGGCACTAAGTGATGGAGGAAGGATTCTGGAGACATATGTGCTTCAGGGCTGAAGTAAAGAGGGAGAGAAGTTCATGCAAAACTGCTTTGATCTCTGGCAGCTGAGTCGCAAAATCCAATTAGGACCTATAACCTGGGTCCTGGGAAAGGTCAGAGCTATTCTGGAGCTC
Source organism: Caiman crocodilus (assembly GCA_030014935.1). NCBI lineage: Eukaryota > Metazoa > Chordata > Crocodylia > Alligatoridae > Caiman > Caiman crocodilus. The sequence continues at coordinate 14,547,615 of JAGPOW010002149.1, forward strand.
CAGCCTTCCTGTTGCACATACTTCAGATTGCTTGCATCTTGCAAGCTGCGCCACCTATGCTGGTGTTTCAGATAAACCTCTCCTGCTTCATCAGCACCCCTGTTATGACTTGGGAATGAATTCTTCTGTGATGAAAGTCATTTTTGGAGGTAGGAGAGTAGCACAACTGTGGTTACCTAACTCCTTCCATTCCTGTCTCTAGCCAGATTTTGGGCTTGGGGATAGATTTTTCCTTTGCATCAGATTGGCATGGACTGTGGGGGTGGGGGTGCCTTTCTCTGTACAGTGGAATGGCTCTTTTTTTCCTCCGAGGACCTTCCAAGTGCACATTACCCAGTGTTTCCCTGCAGTTGCAGTGGCAGGGCATTGGCAACCTCCTCACTGCCCATGCTTTCACTTGGAGCTTGCTGTAGGAAGTCTTGGTGTTTTGCCTTGTGTTCCTGGTTACTATGGTTGAGGGTTGGAAGCGGCCGTCATTGGGACTCCTTTGGTCAGTGACAACACACAGGACTGGATTCAGTAGACCACGAGGCCTCTTCTGCTCCTGTGTTCCTTTTTTAGCTCGCCCTGAGCCTTACTGAACTTATTGTTTGTGGGACCTCATGGCACCTGCAATTCAGAATTTGCAGTCATTAGCAGCAAAAACCTTTTCATTATTCGTAGCTTCTTTGAGGTCGTGATTTTTTTTTTTTTTTTTTTACCCTCCATTACGACAAGCACGCGCTTTAATTTGGGCATCTGAATCTTAGTGAATGCTGGCACAGAGGGGGACCCAATTATCCACCAGGATGTCCTACTGCGGACCACAGAATCCATTCGCTTTCCTTCAGTCCTCTGCTTCTACATAGGTGAAAACAAGAACGTCCATCTCTGCTTTTGACTGAAGTGTTGGCTTTCTGCCATGAGGGCAGTAATGTTAATGACTAACTTCCCATTTCCTGGAGCCAGAAGCCATCCACTCCCTGCTTGAACTCTGCCTGGTTGGGGATTGGGGCCCAGCTGCAGTGTTTTGAGCTAGGATACTGTACAATCCAGGTGGCTGTTTATCCACCAGACAAGTTGCTGAATAAATGAGGGTAGAAGATTGTCCTGCCTTGGGACTGAGCTTTTAGGTGGGATTTTGTCAGAGCTGCCTAATGGGATGGAGGGACCCAAATCCCTTAATTTTGAGTGGGAACTGGGAGCCTAACTCTATTACAAGTTCTGTTTTTTAAGCTGCTTAGTTTTCAGCGCCATGGTTGTCTTGTTTCTCTCTGCCGACTGTGCCTTGTCGGTCCTGGTTTATAGGATTTTTGTGTATTGCTGGAATAATCTGTTGTTAAAACTGTGTTTAAAAACCATTGTGTAAACTGAATGAGAGGCTGTTCTGCATTACTGTTGTGTTGTGTTAGTATTGACAGCCTGGATGGCATCCTCTTGGAGGAAGAGTAATTGAATGAGACTGTTGGTGCCATTAACTTACATGGCTTTGCGTTCACAGGCTTTCATTTGTGAGTGCTCACTTTGCCTTCAGTACAGCAAACACCAGTCACACTAGTTAGATGCTGCACTGCAGATGGAAATGACAGAAATTGCTTGCTTGTGTTTCCAGGGAAACGTGGTAATCGGACTTCTTCATTTGAGAACTGGGTCTTCTGTGCAGTTCTTTGTGCAAAAATTGTTTGCCTAATGTTGAGAATACAGTCGTCTTAGAAAAACAAATCTTACTGCACTGTTACACCCATGTATTTGTATGTTAATTGAGAATTTCCTGGAACTTTAAGGTTCAGGTTTGGTCCTACCTTTTGCCTGTGTAGATGCTTCTATTTGGTTTCCACTGATGTGGAGTCTGGTGAGAAAAAGGCACCATCACACGGGTTCTGCCTGGGAGTAATTATCACATATTTGATGAAGAGGGGCAAAAACCAGACTTTTTAGATTGGCAAACCTTTTTGATTCAGAGACTGTATTGACACTAAGGCCAGAGTTAGTGGTACCTATGTTACATTTAAAAAAAAAACCAAACCAAACCTTCCACCATTCAGAATGAAAGCCAGTAAGAGGTGTTTGCATGTTGACCATGTCAAACCGTCTTGAATTAGGAAGCCTAGGGAATATTCTAGGACTAAGATTTAGACGGAGATTTTTTCCAAAACAAGTTAGGGAATTTGGAGTTACAATTTACTCCTTCATTTAACTGGATTAAATTAGCCTCTCTTAATCTCCTGGGAGACTTTGAAATTTTGGTTTTAAAATTCCACACAGGGGTGTTTGCCCTAAACATGAAGCCCTTAACTAAAGTGTCTCTTCTATCTGGTTCCTTGTTAGCTTGTTCTCTGTAGTCACCGGATCATGGGTCTATTCTGGGGAATGTTCCTTCACAAAGAGAGTAAATTCAGACTGGACATCAGGAAAAAAAAATTTTACAGTAAGGTTTGCCAAAATATGGAATATGTTTCCAAGGGAGGTGGTGCTGTCCCCTTCCCTTGAGTTATTTAAAAGGAGATTGAACAAATACCAGGCGGGGGTCATCTTACCCCAGCGCTCTTTCCTGCCCAGGGCAGGGGGTCCGACTCAATGATCTAATACGTCCCTTCTGACCCTAACATCTATGAAACTATGACACACGTGCCTGTTGGCCTTGGCTGTCAAGACATGCATGGAGCAAGTCCACCGCATAAACCAGAGGTTCTTCTTGGGTTTTGTAGGCTCCTGTCTTGTATTATGCTTTTAAAATGTATAGGAGCTAATGAAGAGTAGTGAATGCCTGATCTTCCTTATACATATTTAACTTTACAGTGGAACTGCTCAGTGTTTAAGACCCAGTGCGTGAGTACACAACTGATTCCACTTCCACACATACATTTTGGATAGCCTCTGTCTGGTCTCTGCTTTGGATATGAAAATTTTGCATGTGGATGTTGTGCACGCTAAAAATGTGGCCCTTTGAGTCAGGGTCTGAGCCTGTAGACTCTTGTGCTGGCTGTTCAGTAAGTAGGAGTAGGTTGGTCTTTCAGAAATCATAACAAGGAACCCAGTCAAAACTGGGAGGGACAGGTACAAGCAGTGTTTGGAGAATTAAAGTCACAGCAAGACTGAAAATTGCCATTGATATTAGGATGGTATGGGAAGTGTTATAAAATATTATATTCTAAACATTGATACACTAATACATATTTTGTTGTTTACTTAATGCATTGTGATGATTAGTTTATTAAGTTTTTTTTATTTATTGAATTAAATTTTTTTTTTTGCTTTGACTTCCTGCATGCTACAAAATGTTTTGCTTGGGTGACATTTAACAAAGAATGCATAAGAAGTAATTAAGGATCTCAGAGTGATGAATCCATTAGCTGTTTAAGATAACCCCTTGTGGATGTTTAATACATGGGCAGATCCAGGATTTTGTAAAGGGGGGTGTGGGAGTACCCAAACTTGGAGCTCCCCCGCAACCCCAAGGTGAGCTGACGACAACAGAAGGGGATGTTTTTAAGTCCCCAAAGCAGGTAAGAATCTCCCTCTTGGCCCCCCTTCCTTCCCTTCCATGCTCAATAGCACCTCCCCTCCCCTTTCCTCCCATTCATCCATTCTCCCGCTGTCCTTACTCTCTGGCTGTCCCAGCAGCTAGGGTAGTCCAGAGTCACTCCTGCCCCACTCCAGCTGGGTTGCATGGGGAGTTGGGCTCGGCCAAAGACGACCCATGGTATCAACAGTGGTGGGTGGGTTCCCACCCCCCTGAGCCTGCTTGTGGGCTGGTGGGAACACCTGGAGGGACTGGACAGGGGGCAGCCTGCCCACTCTCACCACTGCTGCTGTCCTGGGCTGTGCTCAGCTCCCCATGCAGCCTAGCTGGAGCAAGGCAGGAGCAGCTCTGCCTCTTGTTTAATACGTGGCTGGCATCCTTTTGTGTGGTTGGATGGTTTTAGGGAAGCTCATGCTCCAGAGCTCTTTCCTTGGCTCTGCCACCACTTCTGTTTGACCAAGTAACTTAATCGTTTGATGCCTCAGTTTCTCCAACTGTCTCAAGTTACTGTCCTATTGCCAATGCATTATGAAGCTAAATGAAAAGTAAACAATTTGGGATTTTCAAATGAAAAACAAATGCTCTTACATGTTGTATTACATGGCAGGAATTTTGGAATTGCAGATTTGCAAGATGATCTAGCATTTACTGCAAAAATCTCATGGTAACTCCATTTCTCTAAATGAAACTAAAGCACTCATGCCTTTTTGCTCAGTGGTTTCTAACAGAACAACTATTGTGCCGACATGAATTCAGTGGCAGTGCCAGGAGGAATAGGCTCTCCGCTCTAACTGCGGGACTCCATGGGTTGTTTCCCTCTGAGCAAAAGAAGGGAGAAGATCTTGGAAAAAGTGCAATTAGTGTTTAAACTTCTGATCACATGGATGCTTTCCCTTTGGTCTACCTAACCTGCTACGGATGTGAGACAAAAGTCCTCCCTACTCTAGGCTGAGATGTCAGAATTAAAATATTCCAGTCGAGGTAAAGAGAAATGCTTGCCATGGGTGGCTTTGTGTGTATTTGACTGACTCTTTTGCTTTTTTTCACTGTTCTAAGCATTTTAGACTTGCCCATCTAGGAGTAGCTCTGTCATTAGCACACTTCCCTTTGCTGTGAGCAAGGGACCGCACAATTGACTTTTCTTTTCCGAATTGCTGTTAGCCCCTTTAAGAATATCCTAATACTTACAGAGGTTTAGCAGAAGGAATAAATTTGTTTTAATTCATGTGCCAGGGAGGAGAATACATTGATCCCAAAGAGTGTAACCTTGAGGGTGTTCACCATCTACTCTGGATCCAGGGCAGCAGCGTATAGTTTCCTCCTCAGCTTTTTGCATAATTGAGAGCTTTTGGGGGAGATTTTTACAAATAGGACTATAATGTTTGTTATTAAATGCAAATTGTCTATGCAGGCTCATTGCTTTGCAGGGTAACTTTTCCATATGCAGATTGTCTCTGTACGTTGCATCCTGTTTACCAAGGATAAGAACATTTGGCCGCAGCTAATCTTGCACTGAAAGGCAATTTGCAATTATTCCGTCACATTTTTTGGTGGCGGCGGGGGAGGATTGAGGAATAAATAGGTTTTCTTTTATAGTTCCTGGCCCAGATTCACAAGCTGTTTATGTTTTCCTGAATGTGATGTAGTGTTTGAACCTAAGGGAATATGTTGTTCATAATGAAAACAGAGGCTGTTATTAGATATCTTGCTGAAATTGTAGCATTCCCCAGTGACAGCAAAATGAATGATCTTTTCCCCCATCCTAACAAGTATCCTGTGGCAAGCCTTGCCCACAGTGCTGTAAAGTTTCAGCTATGTGATCATAGCTTGAGGTTTTGGATGCTAAATTGATTACTGGAATGTCTACAAGGGGAAAAAGTATCTGTTTGTCTTCATTAATCAGCAGAGCTCAGTTGGCATGACGTTCTCTGGTAGAAACAAAGGTGGTTGTTGCTAAGGTCCTGCTTTTCGAGTACAGAAGGGCATTTCCTTGCTGGTGGCCCTGCAATAAGTTGGAACATGAGTTTTTTTAGAGAGTTGACATTGGTTTAGGCCTAACAGTTAAGTCCTGTGCTTGTGTTTAAGGACTCCTAGGTTGAAGAGGACTGCTCTTGTCTCTTTTGTTGTTTCCGTAGAATTTTTATTGGTAATGACAGGAGAAATTTTGAGAGAGGGAAAAAGGAGAGAAAGCAGGCTGTCGCTGAGCAAAGCAAGCAATGATAGAGAAGAAACACAGAATATTGTATTTGAGATAGTTGAATGAAGTGTGCTGGAAGCTTCCTGGGTTTTATTACGATAGCTACTCTTTCACATGTGTCTATTCAATTGATTTTATGTATTATTTTATTAAGCACACACAGTAAATGGTGTGCTAAAAAGAGAAAGAATGGTCTTGTATATCTTGAACCCCTAACAAGGGCTTTAATTACAAGTTCAGCACCTGTTGCTTGACTAACTGTGATCTTGGACACGTCTCTCAACTTCTGTCTTCATTCTCCTTCTGTAAAATAATAATACCTGCAACTTTTCATCCGAAAATCTTTGAGCCCTTTACCAAAGAGGTCTTTTTTATCTGTTTTTGTCCTAATTCTGCCAATGTGCGCTCATTTTTCAACACAAGCACTCCCACTGGGCTAATTATGTGTATATCCTGCCTTTTAACCCACAGATCTTTCCTTATGGAGGTCCTCACATTGTAAATGCTATGGAAAGGACTTTTTCTCTCAGAAGGACCTTACCATATGGGGCTTGAAATTTTGTTGGCACTTCTAGGTGCAACTATAATACTACTTTGGTCTTTCCAATATACATAGCTGGTAGGTGGGTAGGGTATGGTAGGGTGGGAAGGGACCTGAACAGATCATCAAGTCCAACTCCCAGAGGGGGTCGGATGGTCAATACCTTGACTCTCTTCTACAGATGGCTACCAGTTTTCTTAAATCTTTTTAAATACACTGATTTCCAGTGACTTTTTGTACCTTACAATTTACTGTAGTGGCTATAGTTGCGATACTAAAGATCTTCTTTTTTTCTTTTAGGATCAGTATTACTATAGAGCAGGTTGTATGGTTTAGGAGGACTGATGTAACATCTGGTAATTTGCTTCCCAGAACCACAGGCTTAATTTATGAAGTGGATTCAAATAGTTAAACTTGCATGAAGCTAGAATAACAGAGGGTGCAGCAAACCCATGAATTTCAATGCATTCATCAAATGTGTGTGAATAAGGAAAGCAGGCTCTTGGAGGGTACAGTACCAGAATACTCTGCCAGGTTTAAACTATTGTGGGTTGTATGTGTGCACATTCATGCACCCCTGCCTCTAGTCTGAACAGAATTTCCTCCAAATAGGCATTTTGTAGCCCTTTAAGAGCTGAAGACCCATGTAGTCTGTTAACACTCCTACTTAAAGGAAGTTGTCCTTGCTTTTGAGGCTTGTGGTTTCAACCGCAGGAGGGTGTCAAGTTCTGCAAGACCTGATGCCAACACAGTTGCAATGGTCTCTGGGGGTTTGCGTGTTGAGGGGCTGCATAGATAGACCCTCCAGTTGCAGGGCAGTATATAGAGCAGTGTAAGTGTAGTATTGGAAGATCTTTAATCTTTTTATTCTTCTAAATTAGAGTCCCATCTCTCTTCACATCAGTTCTGCGATCCAGAGATACTGGCATCTTTGAGCTCTACGTTCCAGCGTGGATATCACCATTGCATGTCTAGGAGCTGCCATCTGCTCTGTATAAATAGAGAATCCATCCGTGTTGCAGTACGTGAAATTTTACTCTGCACCCGCTAGGTTATCAGCGAAGCGCAGATGTTCATTGCGTTGCCCCTTTGTGTGTGATGGAGCAATGGGAAGTCTCCTCAATGAGAGAACTGCATGTCGGGTACCTTGGTTTTCACATTACTTAGCAGAAAACCAGATGGCATTTAGTGACTGGCGACTTGCAGTCGTCTCTAGTAAACAGGCTTTGTTCTTTTCCATATGAATGCACTGTATATCAGACTCTTCTTGGGTGGGATTTTCTTTTTCCTAAGAGGCGTAAAAAATGGGGAGCAGCCCGCCAAAGGAGGAAAATGGAATGTTTCTCAAATAATGAAATGTGGAAAAGTACTTAGTGTAAGAAACACAGTGCACCTCTACTTCTCAGGGGGGTTGGAGGGCAAGATACTTTTCGTGGGTGGAAATTTAAATTTCCTTGTTAGGATCAATTTATTGTTAAGTGTTTTCTTGCTAAAGGAAAATGTTCATTTCAAACCTCCATTGTCTTGCACATGTCCAGTTAAATTTTCTTGTAGCTCCTGTTTCATTAGAGACAAATTGAGAATGGGTTTGGATACGCATTTGCAGCTCAAGTTGGCTGAAATAGGGGAGACTGAGGAGCAGAGAGGTTTAGCTTTGGGCTAGTGTTTCTGACTTGCAGTGTTGTGTTATCTTAGTAGCAGCAGCAAGGGTACAGGTGGGACAGCAAAGAGCTTTAGAATGGGAAAGGGTTTCTCCCTCTTTCAACAGCATAGATGTCCCTGTTTAAGAGGGTGTTGGTTGTAGCCACGTTGGCCTAGGGACATAGGCAGACCAGGTTCTTTGGGTAGACGTGGTCTCTCTTATTATGCCAGATAAATAGTTGGAAAAAAATGTTCTTTGCAAGCTTTTGGATATAAACACGCCTTCAGGGTGTGTTTTCCAACTATGGAGTTGGAAAATTTTTCCAACTATTTAGTTGGTCTAATAAAAGAGATCACGCTTACCCAAAAAACCTTGTCTGCCTGGTTTAAGAGGAGGATTTTATATTGTCCTACAGCTGCCCTGCATCAGTGCAAAAGGCAGTTATAAGGGGACAAATGTCTGTGTGCATGTGAAGTTGAGACTGTGCTCTCAAACCCAGGAAGCGTTTCATGCTTGGTTCCTTGTGTGGTGACATGGGCATTCCTAACCAAAGCAGGCAAATTGCACATTTATTTTTAGGCCTCTGTTCGGATCAGGAAGAGGATGGCTCTGAATGTTGCATATCAAGCTTGTCATGTCATGGTAATCCCAGTTCTCAAATCAATTCAATATAAGCTAACATATGGACACAGTGGGCAGTGGGTCTTGTGCTTCTGTTGTTTTTTTTTTGTTTGAGCAGTTTTAACAAGCTGTCAGTCTGCTCAAAGTCGGGAATCTCCCTTTCAAGAATAGCCTCAAGACTCTGCAGTGCAGCTCCGCATTTTTTTCAAGTGGAATATTTTCTTTACGGGTTTGCATGCCGCTGTTTTTATTGTTTAAGGCAGCCATCTATACCGTGTCTGGGGTAATCTTAACTTTCTTGCCATTCCCTTGTGCTCCCTCCTCCTGCTGTTTGACTCTGCTTAGATTATAAGCTTTTTGGGGCAGGGATGGTCTTTCAATATAGATGTTTGTGTTCCTGTCCCAAAGGGTACCTGTGGGTGCTGTGATGATAGAAATTATCTTCTGTTTCCCCAGTCGCATGCACACCAGTCAGAGTACTGTGCACAGTGCCCAACTCTGAGCTCTCAGAGGGTCCTTGGAGGGTGACTTTGCTACAGCCAGCTGTTGACCCAGGACTCATCTTTTGCAGACTTATTCCTAAGGGTTGAACTGGAGCCAACCCATTTGTGGGGAAGGCTTGGCACCCAGGTGCAATAGAAACCTCCGATACAGGAAATCAATGCCTTACCTATCCAAGCAAAGGTTATTTGGATACTATGGTGGTAGATGCCTTGGGACTATAAATGAAAGGCATCTGTTTCCATGGTAGCTATTGGAGATTTCTGGAAAAGGGATCATTCCCAATTTAATTTTCATCCAGCTCTGCTCTTTCAGGCCATGGTATATGGGAAATAGGTGTAGTTTGAACTGGGCTATTAGAAATCTCTTTGCCAGTGAACCAGCATAAAGCTGTCCATTAGCAGCTGGCGATCCAGCCATTGAGAATGGAGGAGGGTAGCTCCTACTCTTGTATTCATTAGGTCATTTAAAAAGAAAACTAAAGAAACTTTTCAGCATCTTCACAAAATAGGAACAAGTGCAGCCCTCCAACAGAAAATGACTGTGTCAAAATAGAAGTTGCTGTCTTTTAAAATGTGAGTAACAAGTAACACCGTCAGTGAAACTCAAAAGCAGTTTGTTTTCCGGTGTGGGGGTGCGTGGGAAGGATGTGCTAAGATGCTGTCTTTGAATTTAGATGTGTGTTCAATTTTTGCCTCTTATCAGAGCTTCCCTGTGTGATCTTGAGTTAAGTGATTTGGTCCTGGGGATGTAGCCGAGTACATGCTTAGTTTAGCTAGCTTGCATGAGCTTGCAGGATTAGGGTTTTAGGGCAGAATCCTAGTCTACTTTATGTGCCAAAATAGCAGGTTTTTTAGCTGTGTTACTGCTGCACAGCCTGCTGTCCTTTTCTTCTTGCTACACAAGTCTGCTGCTCCCCGTATGGGGGTCCCCTCATGCTTTAGCCCTAGTAGTTGAGTGATTAGCGCCCCGACTCTGGTTTTAGGCCCTTTTCCACCCAAAGGAGGTTTGAACCTGCATCTCTCTGACTTTACAGCACGGTGCTATAATTGCCAGGTTACAGGCCAGGCATTATCCAGTGTCCTCTCCAGCCCTCCTTTTGACGCTGAGCCACTGTACCTTGTATTTAATATTCATTGGATAAAATGGATGAAGAGCAGCGTGGGGAGTTTCTGCTCCGCTAAGGGCAAGGGTCCGGTCAAGAACCGACTACCTGCTTCTTTCCAGGGGAGCAGCCATTTCACAAGCCGTATCCTCTTGAGCTTGCTCTCTTTCTCCTTGCCCTGCAATACTGCAAGGGTTAGTGATACACATGTGCAGTGCATCAGCATTGGGTGTTTGCTTCTGTGCAAAGACTGGCATAGCACAACAGCAGAAAGCCCTTGGTGCTGGGTAGCAAAGTCCTGCAAGTGATTTATGTCATTTATCTGCAAAGGAGTCATGGTACCTTACTAGATTGTTCTTCCTTTTCTTTGGCTTTGCAAAACAACATCTATCTCTGTCTTTTTCCCTGGTTTTTGGCAGTCATTGCAACAATCTCTCTGCAGTGATTGTCTGCAGAGATCATGACACTTGTACCTGCAGCAGCTTCATCACAAACTAAGTGCTGTGGTTTGAGTTTGAAAATGAAAATCAAAACCATCCAGGCTGGTGGGCCAAAGCAGCACACCTGTTTCAAAATAAGTGCCCCAAGATGTTTAAATATGTCTTTTTCCAATCAGACAAGGTTCCTTGGGTGAATCTGATATCTTTTATTAGACCAATCCAAATAGCATTCTATTTCCAATCAGTTGTTATCTCCTACAAGTTACTTTAGCTTTGGGCAGCAATTGAAAATGGGTGCATTGGATGAATTTTTGCTCTGAAACTTAATCCCTATGCAGCGTGGCCTGCTCCACCTGTACCTTTCATTAGAGGGGTAAGTGGTTCTTCTAGAGAACAGTGATGCTTGTACCACCTTGGTGCACTGTGACAAATTCCTCCTGTCCTGTGCCACATCCCTTCAGTCTTTCTGAGAAAATTAAAATGTTACTGGACCACGTGTGTGCTGGAAGAACAGCTAAGCAGTGGTAGCAAGTGACTTGGTTATTTACCAAAATTCTTCAGTACTTCAGACGCTCCAGGCCATTTGCAGAGGTAAGGTGGCTTTATTTTATAATTAGGGAGTGTGCCCTGATAGCCAGTCTCTGACTTTGCATTTCTCACTATTTTCCTGTCTCCCTTGCTTGCAGAGTTCAAACGTGAGCCTAAATGACACAAGTCCCCAGAAGATATCAAAAGATGGATCTGCTTGGTCTCTTCCTGGTCTTTACATTATTTTTTTTTTTCTTTTTTGCAACAAGCTATGGGGTGAATGGGACTTCCCATTCCTAATGGGCTAGGAGATAGCCTCGCTCTGAAGCAGAGTGATTAAATAGTTAATTTTTAAATGCTTTTGTCCTCTGTCTTTCAAATTGTCCCAGCAGGGGTTGCATTTCATGGTTGACATTAGCCAGGCTGTTCTAGCTGCTGCTTCTTTCACATGCTGCTTTTTATTCACCCCCCTTTTTTTAAGTCTTTTATTCAGTCTAGTTAATAAGCAAATTTGTCATGTGCTTATTTTTTTTGTCTTTGCTAACATCCCCCCTTTCCCCCGAACAAATTAGCAGCAAACCAGTGAATTGGAGCTAATGCTGGTGTGTGAATTATCCTTTGCTGTGGGGTGGGTTTGCATGGTTACTGCCAAGCTGCTTCTAGTTTGAGAGAGAAACCAGCAAGTGCAAAGAGAACTGGATTCTTGTCCTTGAGCAGCGGGTTCACAGCCCTGCCGAGAACAGGGACAGAGCTTGAGGAGTTGCTGCCTGTTTTAAGAGCTGCCGCAGCTGGACAGGCTTGGTCTTCCACTATGACTGCTGTAAATACCAGGTGCACGTCCTACATTTGAACAAGGGCAGCACAGTTAAAATCAGCATGGGTGGCGATTGCTGTGTTATGATAATGGAATAGAAACCCTTGCAGAGATTGAGGCCCTGCTCTGCTGGACCCTGTATTCACACGCTGCGAGAATCAGCCCGTCTCAGAGACCTTACACTTTAAATAAGCAATTTGGGTAATGGGTGTGCAGACAAGGAGGAGATAGGAAAAAGTGAATGACTTGCTTGCATCTCAGTGGCAAATTGGGACTAGAAACCTGGTCTCCAAACTCCAGTCCAGTGTTGTATCCCCTGGATGTATGTGCCTCTCCAGATGGTCTGATCTCCAACTCCCACTGGGCTCGGAGACATCCAGGTCCAGTGCTCTGTCATCCCTTTGTTTCCTGTGATACAGGACTTAAGACTGGCACACAACGTGCTATATGGGGAAACGCACCAAAAAGTGAGGTTTTCCCCTCTTCAGATCTGTGCAGATATGTAAATGATACTCTCTCAGCATAGAGCGAGGCATTAACTTAAACATTTCTCTTAGAAGTGCTGGTGTGAGCTTTCTGAAAGTGATCCTTTTGAGGGGTAGAAAAAGTGCCTAAATGAGAGCCAAGCATATTAGGGTAGCTGTCTACTCTGGTCGCTTCACCCCTGTCCCTGCAGCAGGCTACTTGAGAGATGCAGGAGATGGGGAGTATTTACCAAGTGGCCTCTTAATTTGAGACCGTAGCGTTGTTTTATAATCCTTTTTTCCCTGTCCCACCCCCGAGAGAAGGGAGGCCTGACCGTCTGTTATCTCTGGCCCCTTTGGTGCTGCAGAGAGCATAAACAGTGTTAGGAGCTGTACGGGTGCAGCTCTTCTGTCATCTCACCTTGTCTGTGCCCGTTCCTTGCAGCCGTCGGGAAGACAAAGAAGTCTCTGGACCCTGTTCCCTGCAATTAATTGGTTCCTGCACACTGAAAACTTTTTCACTCTGCTGTAATTACCAGGATGACACAGATGTCGTAAGAAATGAGCATGTAATGAAGCTCTTGGAATAAACACTCCAGCATGCCGGGTCTCCCAACCAGTGGGTAAAGATATCCTATTGTGCCATTGTTTCCATTATGCCCATCAATCACCAGAAAAGCTGGTTGCTGGCGTGGGAGGAGTCTGAACAAGTGGACAGCCTGTAAGATTTTAGAGTAACAGCATGAATGATGATATGATGTTAGGTCTGGGTAGTGTCCAGCTCTGTCTTTGCATTTTGAAAGGTTCCTTTTCATTTAGTTAAATCTTGACATGTTAAACTAAAATGCTATTTTTTTTTTTTTTTTTTTTTTTTTTGGAAGACTACAGAGATGTCAAGATGTCAAAAAATAATCCTTAAGGTAGCAAGGAAACTTTGGTTCCCTCTTCAAGTAAAATAAAAGGGAAAGCAATAGAAGATTTGCGAATGGGAATTGTAATCACAGAAAGGACCATTGTGCCCAAGTCTGGGACTGTCGGGTGGATGGTATCGGACACAAGAACAAGTTCATGACATAATTGATCTAGCCAAGCCTGACAGACTGACTAAAGCCGTCTACCAGTGATTGCTTCTGGATGCAATTGGTTTTGACAACCTTGAGTCAATCACTGTCATTCCAATAAAATGTGTTGCTTCAAATTAAGCAAAATGAGACCTTTTTCTTTTTCTTTTGCCTTGGAAACTCTGGGGTCTTATTATTTCTTCCCCCCTTTTCCCTGATGGCTGGAATGGATGGTGTGAGCAGTAGCACCAGTGGTTTTTTTTTTTTTTTGTTTTGTTTTTTTGCATCTGGATGCTAAGCTGATGGCATGAGGCTTTACAGCCTGTCAGTCAGTAATTGGGGCATTGTGAACTCTCAGCAGTGGATTGAATATCATAATTAGAAGCTTGGTCTATTTGATTTTTTTTTGGTGTAATGTAGTGTAAACTAATATATGGCTTCATAATTCTGCACACAATTAATCCAGATGACCCCAGGGTCAGGGGGTGAAGTTCTTTGTGCGTCTGTGAAGGTCTTTACCTTGGGTTTTCAAAGCTGTTGCCTAATTTTGTAGTTAGTTTGCACTGGACTGTTTTGGAAGTTACGAGTAGGCTTAATTTTGCGTAGATGGGGGGGCATCACAAAGGCCGTCATTGCCCTGGATCCCTTGGCTACAGATTGAACAAGTCTCTGAAAACCAGTTCCTCTGCAGTGGGGGATCCCTGTCAGGTCAGGGCTCAGGCACATCAGCAGAGAAGTTTCTGCTGCTGTTTCTTGTCCTCTATTTGTTTGTCAGATGAATATAAAGGACTTTCATCCCTAGGTGTCAGTTCATGTAAACAGGTGAGAAAAACCAGTTTTGGGGCTGGCAACTTCAGGTAAGTGTAAGATGATAATTTTTCAGCCTGCTCTTGAAAACCCTGGTCCCTTCAGTCAGTCCCTCCCTGGTGGTTTGGCATGTTAGGTTCATTGACGTCTCACTGGCTTCTGCTTTGCAGATGAAGGGGCACGGATGAATGGGTAGCAATGTTCTACCTATTGCTACCCATTCTGCTTAATAAATGTGGGGCTGTCTGTGGCATTACACTTATGCCAAGGTTTGCCCCCTTTTCCTATGCCGTATCATTTTACATTATGAAATCTACCTGTGGGGGTAGGGGGCAAAGAGTTACAGCTGGCAGATACCATGCTAACAGCATCATCCATCCCTCTCTGGGTGCAGTTGGACTTCAGCTGTTGTAAATGTGGCCCTGTCTGAGCACTGTGCTTTGAAGGAGCACTCAATTTAAGCCAAATCATCTTTAGCAATGATCTTAAAGTAGTTTTAGCTACAGCTTCCTCCAAGTTCTCCTGTGAAAGCTTTTAGATGTCCTTGTTCACATTTCCTACCAACCCATTGAGGACAACTGCCTTTACTGGGGAAGGAACAAAACTGATTGTATGCAAAGGGTTACCAAAATGTACAACAAAATAAATGGAAGTGATAGGACAAACGCATGTCACGTCCTGGGAAAATCTCAAGTGTTGCTTTAGGTAAGGATAGGAGGAGTAAAAGTTTTCCACTTGAACTTGTCAAGTTGATGATTTCCTCCTTAATGCCTAAAAGAGAGAGCATGATCCAGTACTGCAGGTTCTGACCTTTGGAAGGGCTTCTTGTGCCCCACTGACAGGATCCAAAGATAGAGGGCCCTGCAAAGAAAACAGAAAATACGGGCCTACCTCTGGCTTTATGCTTTGCTAGTAGAAATAGCAGATCTCCTTACAAGCAAAGGCATACTTCTACCTTTGGGACCTTGTCTGTCAAGAACAGCTAGTAGAAGAAAGCTCTGTTGGCGTAACTAGTGGGCAGTGTCCTTTTTCTAGCTCAGTTCTCTAGGGAGATGTGATCTGTCGAGAACAATTGGATAGGACATAATACGGACGGAAAGAAAAATGTATCGCACAGATATCCTAATTGAGACGCTATCAAAACAGTTTAACAGCTTCTTCTTTATAGCTGTTAAGTGAAGCAGGCCAACTTTCTTGTCCTAGAGAGCATGGTTAGAGCAGCAGATACACCTGTTGTCATTGACTTGTTCACACAGGGCTCAGGAGACTACTTTGTTTTTCTTGTGTATCCCAAACTTGAGTCAACTTTTAGCCTTTTTCCCCAGAAGAGCAGTACCTAGTTTCTCTTTGGACAAGTTAGTGAATCAATGTGTGCCTCATTTTTTCCTCTTATTAAAGGGGAATAATAATACTGCAACATAGAAGTAATACATTGAAACCAATATCTGATCCTTTACTTCTGTTGAGTAGCAAGTAATGACATTAAAATCTGGCCTGTAACATATTTGCATGGTCCTTTAAACAGGTGTGGAAAGGCACTAGGGTTATAAAAACCATGTAGGATGCTTACTGCTTCTACAGCAGTAAGGGCAAGCTCTGTGATCTGTTCTGTCTACATTCTTGGTTTTCTGGCTTGATCTTTAACAGTGCTAAACATCTACCATCTGCTCTGTGGGTAGAAGGAATATTTGAGGGTACGTATTTGGGCCTGTGGATACTGGGTTTCAGTTTCTAGCTCTTCCATAGGCCTCCTGTATGACTTTTTGGGTGGTGGCAGGGCCATGAGGAAAAATAAAATTCATTAATGAAAGTGCAGAACTGAAGCTTGTGGTGATAAAGGCTGCCTAACTACCTGGGTAGAATTAAGATTATATTCCTTTAAAATGGTGTCACTTGTGTCTGATTCAAGTCTCTAGGAGAGCAGTGGGCCAAAACCTTTGAGTGGCCTGAGGACAGCACTGGGAATTGGTAACCTGAATTTTCAAGATCAGTTAACTTACCTTTGTTTTCAGGTCTGATTCTCTAAATCTTGATCTGACTAGCTCTAACAAAGTGTTAATTGGGCCTGCTTATGTAAGTACAGATTTCAGGATCAGGCCCTTCTTAACCAGCTAATAGATTAATCTTGCATCTTTCTCTCTAGGTAAGTACTACCAAATGAGACGACTGTCAGGCACATGCATTTTAAGGCTTAATAACTTCCTGCTATCCTTTTTCTATTGATTTTTTTTTTTTTTTTTTTTTTGTTTTAATGGATAGATGGCAATAAATCCAAGTAGGGTTAATATCAACTCCTTTTTAATGTGCCACTGGAGCATGTCTGTCAAATGTCACTTGGAGGAGGTTCCTGATATTGTATGTAAGGTACAACAATGGTGGGTGCCCAGAGCTTAGAGATTTATTGGTAATAAAAGGAAGTACGCTATTTAAAAAGGAGAGATATATTAAAAAGGTTTGACTGTATTGGCTTATGTAAAGCTCTGCACAATTGAATTTTATTATGGGATCTTTATACAGAATTGCCAGCCTAAAGATATTTATAGCCACAATAACATAGTTTGACAAATTATGTGAATGACTCTTTCTAGTTATTCTGACTGGCTCCCAGAACTAATTAAATTTGTATGCAAAATAAAGCAGGCAATTTAAATGATGTCCCAGCAAAGACACTGGCTGAGTGATGGCTGCTGCACATTGAACCGGAGCTGGAAATTGGAACAGAAAGCCACAGTGCCCCCAAGCGTTTAAGAGTCCAGGGGGTACATCCAATTACTAATGACAGCTTTAACAGGTACAGCCTGTTTAGTCCTCCACCAACCAAGTAATTGGCAAGTGGAACGGTGCTCATGGAAGGGGCTATTGGAGCAAGAGGTTGAACTTTATGCTGGCTGTTCCACGCAGAAGGATCTCAAAGCTCTTGACAAACATTGCACACGAGCTCTTATTGAACGAACTCTTATTTGGGTAGGACGCCATAGTGGACACCCTTACTTGAGCAAATAGGTCTGAGGTCTTCAGTGGTGACAAGTAGTACGATTTTGATTTTGCATCTCCTCTGAAAGATTGTTTCCTTAGTGCTACAGCTCCCTCTGACATCCTAATGGCCTAACCTAAGAGGGTATCTGAAGGACAACTCCCCCCTGAATCCTGACACCCTCTCCTAGGTGCTGAATTTGAAGCACTGACCTAGCCCATCCTTGCTCAGTTTCTGAGATCTGCCTGGTGGCACGGCTGCAGGCCATTTGGAGTATTGTGCAAATGGGGATAGAAGTGAAAAACTGGTTTGATTGATGTATTTTTTTTTTTTTCCTTGGGAAGCTTTTGTGAAAGACCTCTGGTGTTTTTTTTGCACACGTGTAGCAGGGGAAGACAGGTCTAATTGTTGCAAACTCCTGGAAGACCATTTTAGGCTGGACATAGATGGTAAAGAAGGTTTTTTTTGAGTCTCCAGAGCCTGGCATAGGCTCCCCCAGTAGTGGTGCAAGCTCCTACTCTGGACCCTTAAGAATCACTTGGATGCCTATCTTGCTGGGATCATTTGACCGCAGCAGACTTCCTGCCCCTGAGGCCAGGGGGCTGGACTCGATGATTTTGCGAGGTCCCTTCCAGGACTAAAGTCTATGAAATCTATGAAAGTCCCAGCCAGAGGGACAACAGATGAAGGGACAATTCAGCTAAAAGTTTCCCCTCTTTGTCCCTCTATTCTCTCTCCTTTTTAATGGATGCTTTTTTTTTTTGTTTGTTTCCTTTTGCTTCTGACTCCAGAGATCACTAATTAGGAAATCAACCTCTGGTTGGTTGGATAACCATTGGCAACTGCTGTAGCTACGGAGCTGCCGGTCTTTCCTGGAGTCTCTGACAGAAAATGAATGAAGTTAGAGGAATTCAGCTGCAATGGAAGAATAGACAGATTACAAAGCCATGGGGACCGGGTCTCCTCTTATCTGGCTTTGCTGAACAATAAGATGTATGTCTCAATCACATTGCGACTAGGAAGTGGTAAAATGGAGCTATATTCTCAGGAGGCAATACCCTGCCGCAGACCGAGTTGGGAAGCTGAAGAAGCTTTGATGTTTGCTGGCATAGCCTGTCTGTGTTTAGATGTCTCAAAGAAGGATCCATTTCAAGCTGGGTCCAGTCTTTTCTCGGCCACCAAGGAGGCTAGAGTTCTCAGACATGCAAGCTGTGCGAAGGGCTAGTCCTTTATTAAAAGAGGCTCAATGGCCTGTGCAGTCCATTCAGTGGAAAATTTAGCTTTGGACTAAAGCTGGTCTGGCTTTGGTCAAGCTAGCTAATGGGAAGTAATTTAAACCTTCTCCCAAGCCTCAAACCATGCTGCCACATTTTTGGATTGCTGCGTGGATTCAGCAAACTTTTCTTTGCAGTTTTTGCCTTTTTATGTCACGGTTGGCAATTCTGTTTCTAAGAAAATGACTCAGAACTTGTCTATGAGAGGTGAAGCTGTGGTTTGTGTGTAGAGTCTATTTCTTTGATCCTGATTTAGATAACCTTCCCAGTGAATTCAGGAACTCGGAGCTTGCCAGTTTAGGCCTGGAATTAGTACAAGGAGAAGTGAATTACACAATGCCCTATGGAGCAGGTAGTTGGTGCAGCTGTCTAGAACGGGCCTAAGCTTCTGCCAAGCAGGCAGGAGAAACTGATGGTCTTACATGACAGAGCAAAGTGCTTCCATTAACCCTGTGGGCTAGCCAGTGTCTTGCATTCTGATCTAAAGCCTGAGGGTTTTGGATTCTCTCATGGCGTATTTCACAAGAAGGGGGAATAATATCTCCCAAGACTCATTAGATCCTTCATGCTAGATCTAGCAGGAAAAAATGGTTAGTTGCCCTCAGTTAGGTGGGTAATCAGGGCAAGAAGGTATATATGTAGCTTGCAGTTTGGACAGATGACAGAAGGTGAGTCTGTGATGTCAGCTATCCTCCAAGAAATGGCCTTTAAAGTCAGCAGAGTACGTGCCGCACTAATTGGTGTAATTTAATGCAGACTAGGAGAGGTCTGAATCTGGAAGAAACAAAAAAGGTTGGCAGTGTGCTCCTGAAGAACACCGTGCCAACCTCCTTGTTGCGGAGGAAATGGGACCATCGTAATGCAAGAGGCAGACTAATTGTACGGACTGAGAGTCAGCAGTGTGTAAACAGGAAAATCTCTCTTGGTCCGATGGATTTTAGCTTAGTTCTTCAATCGCACCAACATCAGTAAAGTAATATCAGCATGAACGTGGTAGGGTATCTGAGGAGGGCTGCCTTAGCTCTTAAGAGATCTGGGGTGAATCACCAGCTCTGCCATACACTTCCTGAGCTATTGTGGGCATTTGTGGTCTCCGTGGCTCAGTTTCCTATCTTTTAAAAAATGGGAATAATGCTTCTGTTGTCTTAGCTGGTTAGGTTCTAAGCTTTTTGGGGAAAGGGTTGTCGCTAGCCACGTGTCTGCATTGTCAAGCATGATGGGGTCTTGGTCTCAGTGGCGAGCTTGCTAGAAGATAACCAGGCCCTATATTTTGTCCTTGCAACGCATGAAGCAGCAGTGACAGGTACGAAGCCATAGAGGGTCCATTTGTGTTCAGCTCTTAAGCATTCAGGTGTATATTCAATAGAGCAAAACCTCCTGGATTTGGGCAAGGATGGAGCAAAGGTTTCATGTTGTTGTGCTTATTTTCTTTCTCCTTCTTTCTTCTTTTTACGTGCAGGACCCAGTCCCTGCCTTGTGTTGAGTAGAATCTAAATCTCTTCTATTCTGCGATTCTAATCTGAACTGGTTTCTCTAAGCAGCCATTTAGGCACCTGAAATGACTCTTCAGGCGTGGGGGGTGGGAAACCAAGCCGTGGAGCAGAGCCAGGCAAGCCCAAAGCTTGTCACTAGTATGCTAATGGATACCCCTCCCAGAACATTCAGCCTTTGTGCTCCGCCAGCTGCTAGGTAATAGTTACATAAGCGTAATGTTTGGAGCACAGCTTCCTAATGCGTGCTAGTTCTTGGCAGGCGCGCCGTCTGCCACTTGAAGGGCATGTTGGCTGAAAGGTTCACAGTATGTTAGGCTTTCTTTTGTTTTCCTTGAATGGGCACTGCCAAGAGGCACTGGACCAGTGCTGTGCCTGCAGTTTCACCAGCAGGGGCTTAGTGGCAGAGGAGGGACAGAGATTATGTTGCGCATACAGAAGGACTGGAAGAGAGCATTGTTGGGGCTTCTCCGTGTAGCCTGATCAGTCCTGTGACTCGGCGGTTTCCCTGGGGTGAACAAGTGCAAAGCAAAACGCCTGATGCGAATGCCCCTGTGCTCCGTAGAAGCTCGGATCCGGATCAGGCGTGCCCGTCTAGTTCTTTGCAAAATGCTAAACCAAAGCTCCAGCCCGAGCATCCCAAACTCCATAGGACATGCACAGGCATGGTTGGGTATGTTTGGCATTTATTGGATTGGGGGATTTGTCATTTAGGGGAAGGTAGATATAGACTCTGACTAGTATGCCATGAAAGCTGGCACATTTTAGCTTTGGACCTAGGTGAAAACTTTGCAGCTCTTATCTTTTGCTGGCCGGGACTATAAGTGCTGTGGGTTGCTACTTAGCAGTGTCTAGCACGTATCTTGTTGCACTCAGACTTGGTAGCCTAGTGCAGCAGCTCTCAACAGCTTTGGTTTCATGGACTAGCTGACACTGGAACTGGGGCTGCTTGCTGTCCATAAGACTGGGTTTTGGAACAGTCTAACCCTCGATTTATATTCTAATCCTAGAAGATTAGGATATAAATAGCACGGGAAAGGCCTTATAATAGTAAAATGCGGCAGTTGCCTATTAAGTTTGGGGGCTGGTGAATTAGTAATTGCTTTCTGATAGTATTGAGTTTGATTTCTGGTTTCTTGTTGCCCAGAACAATGCACCCTTGATAGTCTGGTGGTGGTAGTAGACTTGTCCTCTAGGAAGGAACTGGGAAACTTTTCAAATTGCTTGGCAATAACCATTCCAGTCAATAAATGGTCATTCCCACCATCAGTGAGAAGGAATGGAGAGTGTTTGCAAAGCTGAGGCTTGGGGGAAGTAGACCTTTGAGTTTGGGTCTGGATAGAGAGGACGTACTGCACAGAAGGTACAGGAGAAGGCCTCTATTAAAAATGTTTCTTAATAAGGAGGAGCTTTCCAACTTCATTCCCAGTAGATAGCTAATGTTACCTGATGCTGGCTGTGGGATTAAGTGCTCAGAGGTACCTTTGGATCTGGCTAATTTCCAGTAACGATTCATTCACTTGGGTTCTAACTTCACAACAAGATCTACAGGAGGTAAAACTGGAGAAGAAAGTGAAGTGGAATAAGAGTACCTGTGAGGGGTGATATGTATCTGTTATTTGACTTCTTTAAACGCAGCATAAATTTTACTTAGAAAGAAGCCCTAATCTTTCCGGACTGTAATTTTGGCATTTAAAGGCCCTTGGCTGGGGGATTATTCGTGAGACAGTGATTGAGCGCTGTCTCTTGCATGTTTTCTATGGTTGGTATTGAAGCCTGACTGCTCGAGAGAGATTCTGTAATGAAATGGATGTGATGGATGGGGGTGGTTAAAAAAAAAAAGCTTGTGTGCGCAGCATCTCTCACTTCATCAGCATCGCCCCATCCGTCACTCCCTTCAGGTATGTGTGCCATCCCACTCTGATCACAGGCTCTTGCATTTTGGGGGATGCTTAATTTAGGTGGCATGTGTAGCCTTTGGGGCCGTCGCATGCAGTTTTCGTTCCCTGCTGTGTTCAACCAAGGGTTTTCCTCCCCTGCCTCTCCCCGCTGCTTCTGATAGCTGAGATTCACTGCAACTTTTTTCTTCCCTCTCTAACTGCCTATGTAAAGGTGCCGGAGTTCTTGCCCTGAATTGCTTACCATCTTCCTAGAGAAGGCAAATAAGAAATAGAAGGGGAACAGTGTCAGAGAGGCCCAGTGACTCACTTAAGGTCAGCAGAAGAGCCAGAAATCAAAAGCAGACCTTCTGGGGTTAATTGGATGTCCTGTTTGGTAGGCCGCATGGCCTTTTTTGATAGTCCATGCAGTGCCCAAGCAATGTGCTTAGACTGCTAAAAAGGCACTTGCATATTCAGGGTGAAGGCTGGCTTCATAACTAGCGTTTTAGCGTCCATATCCATGTTGCCTGCTTGTTGTGGCTGACTTCATTACTTAGCAATCTCTCTCTAACCTGGCTTTGCACTGTTGCTCGTTGTGTGAGCCCGAAAGACTTTTTACGTGAAATGTGTCGGCATTCCTTACCAATCAGTTTTCCTGATTGAAATGATCCCATCTTCCGTGAGATTTTGGTATGCTAGTGTAGCATGGACCTGCCAACGTAATTATGCTGGGATCTTTGTTTAGCACATGCTAGGTATGAGTGGAGGAACCAGGAAAAGTGCTTGTTATGCAGCCAGTGAGGAGCTGGGCTCTGGAAAGGACTTTATCCTTTGGTCTGATGGAGCCCAGCTCTGGTGTTCAGGGTCTTTGGGAAGCATGTGATTGGTACTAATGGTGAACATTTTTGGTGCATCTTTGTACCAGCCTTTTCTCCATGACAAGGATCAAACATGGATCTGATTCCATCTGCCTCTTTGAATCGGGCTCTGAATTGTTATGGCTAGCTCTGTATCGCCTTCAGGACCAGAGCTGAGCCCTACCCCGCCTACCTTGGGTAAGTTACCCTTTAAATCTGTTTTAGGGGAGGAGCTGGGATCTACATCCAAATGTAGAGGCTTAGGCTCAATTCTTCAGTTAGGTCATCATCATCATCTACCCTGCATGTTCAGACTATCTGCAGGGAATGTTAGATGAATGTAGTTGGTGGGTATCTGTGCCAATGAGGACTGCTGTACCCCATAGGGATTTCTACCTTGGAGGAGCTTAGGCTTTAACCTTTTTCAGCCAGTCTGTATAGGAGACCTGTCAGTACTGGAGTCCCAGGCCTCAGCTTTGTGTGCGTCACTGCCTTTGCCTGCCAAACATGAATTCATTAGCGTGTACTCCTAAATGGCAAAAATCTGTGCCCCGAGTTACTCTGGTGGAAGCTGAAATAACACAGGCCAGCAGACCTGCCGAATAGAAGTTAAGCTGTTTTCACCACATCAGTGACCAGTTTGATTAAAATATCTCTGAATACCTGCGAGGGAGGGTTGGGGGGGAGAGATGGTTTATAATAAAAATTGAAGGTTGCTGCATAGCCACTGTTAAATAAATGCTCTTTCAGTAACTCTGGGGTGGCTCCTTTTCTGTCCCAAGTATTTTGAGCTTTGAGTATCGCGGCTAGAAGTTTTTTGGCAGTGCATAAATATTTCACGGGGCTGGATTGGCATTCAGATCTATCTGCTAGCGTTCATAAGTAGACAGTTGACAGCGTTTTCCCTTAAGGTACTGAGTGCCATTGTGGCATGTTTTGCCATTTATTTTTGGACTAAAAGTGGAATTTTTAAGAGATCTTTCAGCAGTGCAGGAAGAAACCATTAAAAAAAAATCAAAAGTCAACGCCTATCTCTGCTGCTTCTGTGTGATGTTTTGCATTCAGCAAATTTTATAGAATTGGGATGTTTGGCAGCTGTCGCAGTGAAAGTCATGTTTGTGTGGCATTTTGTACTGATGATGGATTAAATACTTGCTCTGTTTTGAAGCTGAGGTAGAGATGGAGCCGTATCTTGAGGTCGCAGGGAACAAATGAAACTTAACACATGCATTTCATTAGGCAAAGCATTTCCTCCGCGGAGGTAACAATGTGGTTGTAGAGGTAACTAGTCTGTCCACTTATTTGTCTTCTGTCCTCCTTGTGGAGGGATTTAGTTGCTTTTGTTTGAGAGGAAAAAGACATTTAAATTTTTTTAGGCTTTTTTTCTTTTTCTTCAAGGGAGCCCAATCCTCATGCTGAACCATTTCACAGACAGGCTTTTATCTCTTGCAGCTCTCCTCATTTTTGTAGATTGCAAAAGGGAAACTAGTATATTCTGGGCTATTTTCCACCAACCTTGCTGAGATTGCCAGTACTAGTAGCTAATGGTGTTGACCCCTACTTGACAGGTTAGTGGGTTGTTCAGCTCCCAGGTGATCCTTTTCGTCTGGGCATAGCCAGCGCTAGATGTGGCTTTCTGTTTCCCTGCCATGCTGGTAGTCTGCCAATGAGGCTTATGCTTAACTTGGGAGCTTTCAGAAATGGAGTTTACACCTTCCAGACGGAAATCCCACTTGGACCATCATTACATGAGCTTTACAGTGCATTTGGAAACTTACTTGCCTTCCTAACCTCAGATAAATGACAGCGCTAGCTCTTCACCAACAGAATAGATACCTGCCTCCTTGACCTGGCACATGCTCGACATTACCATGTAATCTTCCCTTGTAAAATACGCATGCATTGACTTTGCATGTGAAGTGGAGGCTGGTGCACATACAGGGTCTCTATGTATGTGTGCATTCATATTTTGAAGGCACGATTGCAACTAAGTGACTGAAAATCTCTTTCTCAAGAGCACTGGAGATCAGATTTGTGACTATAAAAATGGCATCTTCTAAACGAGCTGGTTTGGGGCATATTCTTTACTAAATGTCACGAAATTGTACTGATGTAATTTTATACCGAAATAGTTATACTGGAGAAGAATGTTAAAATTAGTATTCTGGTGTAGGTGTGTTCATGCTATGGTTACCAGAGACAGTGAAGGGAGTGTAATGAGACCGAAGGAATGTGGCTTTATAGATTTTTCCTTTAGAGCAGAAAAGGGATTCTTAAGGTTTCAGTACGCGACTAGTATTATTACCTTTGAAAATAGATTGCGTGACAACCAGTAAGTCAAATAAAGTGATGCCAGGGACAGTCATTGGCTGCAACAGCTAGCTATCGAATGCTAAAGGCGAGACACAAGAGCATGTGACTCCAGATTATTTTAGCACAAAACCTGAATATGCTGTCTAAAGTCAGTGGCTTGTTCCCACTGGTCGACGTGAGGGGGAGGCGGGGGGGAGTTGCGCGCGCGCGCGCACACACACACACACACACACGTGTGTGTGCTAGATGCTTACAGGGCTGGTGGGCTGTCTGCTTGGTCGTTCAGCTGGCCAGATCCTACAGTAGCTGCCCTCCTATCTGTGCCCTTTGTAGCTGGGGTTTGTATGTTAAAGTTAACCTTCCCATCCAAAATATTCAGTCCCTAAAGAGCTTCAAGCTTGCATATTTACTACTTGTTCATCCTGCTATGTAAGGTTGTAACTCAGGCAGAAAATAACAGCTCTAGCCCTTCATAAATTACTTTGGCCACTTAAAAAAGGGTGTAGACATGCAAAGATAAGGCACGTCTTCTGGGCGCCATAGTTTGGTTGGGTTGTTTTTTTGTTCTTTTTACTGACATCCAGTATTTTCAATAAAACGGGCCATTGCTCATTAACATAACTGGAGGTCTGAGTAAAGACCTACAGGATGGCAGACTAATGCTTTACATTTCTGTAGAATTTCTCTTGGAGCACTTCCAAACGTTCACCAAAAATTACAGCATTTGCTGTTAGAAGACTTGTAGCTACAAATAGGTCCTTTTTCTGCTCACAGTTTGTAGAGTGTTACGACTGGGACCCCAAAGTGCTACTTCAGTATAAATAATATATGGGGTTAAGTTCATCCCTATGCAAAAGGCCAGCATGAAGCTTATATATCACTTAAGTCTGACTCCGGCAGAGCATTGAGCTTGTGCTGCTGCTTAGCAAACAGCTGAATTTCACTTTGTGGGTGAAATAGGAAAGATGACTAATGCACTGAGTAAATGACTCTCAAGATTGCACAGTGAGCTTCAGAGCCATGAACAGAGGAAGGAAGCCTGCTTCCTAGTCCCCTGTTCCAACCATTTGACTGTTCCCAAAGTGGAAGCTGCTGTGAGCCCAGATGTTTTGCCCCACAGCTTCTGGATTTGCTGCTCTCTTCCTGATGGATAACATTTGCAAGTGAGCTGCATATGAGCAAGCCCTGCTAGCCCCTTACTCTGGTGGGCCACGGTGCTCAGGTTTCTGTTGTGGACTACACATCCAGCCCTCAGTTCTGCCCCGACACAGATTCATAGATGTTAAGGTCGGAAGGGACCTCAGCAGATCATCGAGTCTGACCCCCTGCATAGGCAGGAAAGAGTGCTGGGTCTAGATGACCCCAGCTAGATGCCTATCTAACCTCTTCTTGAAGACCCCCAGGGTAGGGTAGAGCACTACCTCCCTTGGGAGCCCCTTCCAGATTTTGGCCACTTTAACTGTGAAGAAGCTTCTCCTAATGTCCAGTCTAATTCTGCTCGTGCTGGTTTATGATAATTATTTCTTGTGACCCCCAGGGATGCCTTGGTGAGTAGAGCCTCACCAATTCTCATGATGAATTTATAGGCAGCCACAAGGTCGCCTCTCAGCCTTCTCTTGCAGAGGCTGAAGAGGTTCACGTGCCCTAGTGTCTCTCCTCGTAGGGCTTGGCTTGCAACCCCTTAACCATATGAGTGACCCTTTTCTGGACCCTCTTCAGGTTATCCACATCCCTCTTGAAGTGTGGTGCCCAAAACTGCATGCAGTACTCCAACTGCGGTCTGACCAGCGCCCGCTAGAGGGGCAGTATCACCTCCTTGGCTCTATTTGTCATGCATCTGTTGATGCACGATAAAGTGCAGTTAGCTCTTCTGATGACTTTATCACACTGACAACTCCTGTTCATCTTGGAGTCTCGCATATATGAGCCTTAATAATCTTTTCAAAGACTAGGACATGTGCGTACAGTGATGACGGCTGCAGGATGCTCCTATGCTTCTGCTCTTGCTGCGTCCGGTTGGACTGTTGTAACCCACCCTTCACCATTTCACAAAGCAAGAATATGCTGATTCACAAAGCATATGAATCTGCTACAGCTACAGAAGGCATGAGCTACAATGCATCTGGGATGCATGGTTGCAGCACACTGGAGGCATATCTGTGCTACCTTTCATCCAGTGTGGCAGGAGGCAGGGCGGAGTAACAGAGACTAACTGATTTGTAGAGACATAAGCTTTCCTGGGTGAAAACCTACATCCTCAGATGCTGTGAATGGATTTGCAGAAAATAGGGATTCTAAATGGAAGGGAGTTTAAAGGAAGTGCATAGGAGGGCATGGGGGCCCAGCTGAGAGGGAAAGTGGGTTGCATAGGCCAATAGGTATAAAAACAAGACAAGACGGTATACCCATTGAAGAACGTATGGGTAACCATTGCAGTGAAGACGTGGGGACATGAGCTGCAGTGTAGGCCAGCTCCCAGTTAATACCCTGATTTCTTAGTGCAACCCATGCCAAGCATGTCTTTACAAGCTGCTGGCCTTTTGCATTTTTGCTACTGTTTTAAGTTGGCTAGCTTAGGTAGCTAGTAGTTTGGGCATACTTCCACATGCTGCAGTACACCTGAGGACACTTCAGCTCTACCTGTACTGTTATCCTTAGCTGGAGAGGCACCTGTTTTTTGGATCTGGAGTCTCTGGGTTTGATCCCCAGCACTGACTCAAGTGATAGTGATGAAGCAGTGCTTTAGGATATATAGGACTGCACTGGAGGGTCTGCTTCATTTATAGTTCTGGAGGGACTGAACTCTGGGGTACCTGGGGTGAAGCTCTTGCACTTGCCTCTCAGGAGGCTATAATAAAATGGCAACAGGTCATTTAAACAAGCAGTTCTACAAACTGAATGCAGTCTTCATCAGATGGTGCCTTGGCAGCTGGTGTGACCCAAGGCCTCTGCAAGTCAAGCAGGCTCCTTGCCACTCCCCAATGGGTTTTGGAGCTATTTATGATTAGTTAAAAGCACCACGAACCCTGCCCTTTATTCTCAACTGGAGGATTGGCTTGGAAAATAAAACTTCAAGCGTGTACTAAAAGCTGCAGCACCTTGGTGAATTAACGCATAGTTCTGTGTATGCAAAGGTCATGACATGAGCTCGGTCTACAGAGGCTTAGATTTTTAACGGGCTGCTTCTCTGCCTTGGCTTTGTGTGGATGTCGCCTGTAAGTGCTATTTTGAGAATTTGCTGCTCTGGTATTTTGAAGATAATTGCACCCTGGGGAAAGCAGAATCGGAGCCAGCCGTTTCAAATGGGCATTCAGCAACCAACTTGCTGTTGGCTGTAGTCCCCCATCGCCATGTTCCTTATAGGACAATAGAAGAACTATTCCATTTTTATAAGGATTTGTTAATGCAGAAAGTCCTGTGATTTAAGGTCCTGGAATGGGATTTGAACGCTGGACTCGATTCTTAAGTTTACTGCTTTGGACAAGGCACCGTGCTCCTCCTGCAATACGACTTTGCCCATCATGCCTGCGATCTGTTCTCTGTTTTGCCACAGATGATAGGTGACCTTGATCAAGTCACCATTTCTCTTTGTGTCTCCTCCCACTCTTCTTTGTGTGTAGTCAGCATAAGCACCAACTCTTCAGAGCAGGGGCTGTCTTTCACTCTGTATTTCTGTTGCCTAATTAGGTGGGTCCCTGATTTCAGTTGGGGTTTCTAGGTACTACTATGACATAGTGTTAGAATAGGAGCTTTCTTGACTTTTTTCCCCCCAAAACATGGATGTGCTGTTGTTGTTACATGATACTTAAGGCCTATCCTACAATGGTTTCCATGCAAGCAGGTTTCAGTTGACTTCACTGGGGCTCTGTTCAAGGATTTTTGGGGTTTTTTTTTTGTTTTTTTGTTGTTGTTGGGTTTTTTTGTTTTTTTGGTTTTTTTTAAATTAAGGACTCCTAACTAGGGGAATATTGGCTGGTACAATCTTGGCTAGGATACAGCTGAGCCTATATTCCAGCGGGAGCTATGCATGGTCTAAGTGATGCAGGACACAACTCTAGAAAATTATCTCCAACAATGTGATTTAAGCAGGAAATTAGTAGAACTGTTTTTTTTTTGTTTTTGTTTTTTGTTTGTTTTTTACTGTTGGGACTGGACTGTTTTCAAATAACCACTCTTGGCTACACTTGCTAAGAAAGGCAACCATTCTACCCTCTTTGTATGAATGAGAGCTTCAATAGCTATCAAGGCAGTGGTTGTTGACACATTTTGTACCACTTCTCATTTTATCGGGTGCCTTCAGATCAGTCCTTTTGGTGTGGAATGAGTAGCGAAAGATAAATTATACAGTCATGTTTGATGAGGCTTAAAAGATGCTGCACTAAATCTTCTTTTATTTATGATCTGCCAAAATAGTTGATTCAAGGAGACGGGGCCTCTTTCT
Source organism: Caiman crocodilus (assembly GCA_030014935.1). Classification (NCBI taxonomy): domain Eukaryota; kingdom Metazoa; phylum Chordata; order Crocodylia; family Alligatoridae; genus Caiman; species Caiman crocodilus. Next base: position 14,577,067 of record JAGPOW010002149.1, read on the forward strand.
CTTTTAATTACAACCATTTTGTGAAAATTGATAAGTGTCTTTAAAAAAAAATATTCAGCTGTGAATTGTTATGTTGTACATTTTGCATAGGTGTCAATACAAGTTTTATTTTTCTTGGAATTTATATTATTTATCTTTAGTTGGCATATTTTGGAGGGAGTTTTTGCCCTAAAGTATCATATTTCACAGAACTCCTTTAAGTGACAGTTTGCTTAAATTATTAAAACAGTCTACATACTTCCCTACTGTATTAGCAGCAGATCCCAGCAGCAGTATGTTTCCAAGAGAGATTGCCCTCAATTTTGAGATCTTTTGCTTTAGAGCAGTTTTCTTTGTTTTGGCTGTTTATTAAGCCAGGGCCCTGTAGAGCAGGGCTGCATTGTACTTTCTGCCGATCTGACCCAATAAGATTGCCAGAGCTTGCAATCGGTAGAAAAAAGGCAGAAAAAAGATAGGAGGAAGGAAGGGTGATATGGAGGTCCAAGCGAGGTGGTCATGGATGCACAGAATCCAGAACGTCTGGGAACCAAATCTAGATCTTCTGACACTAGTGCAGTATCTTGACCACAGGGCCACCCTTCTTCTCTACTGTGTAGAGAGGCCAGATTGATTTTTTTTCTTGCCACATATAGGATTTAGTGGTAATTCTAAAGAGCCTAAACTACCTTTCCAAGCCTGGCTCTTCCTAGAGCTCCCTGGAGAACCTTCCTGCCTCTGCCCCTACTTTTCCTGCGACTAGAAGGCCAACACGCTCTTCCTATTCCAGGCTGCAGAAAGTCAGCAAGAGTCAGGCTGGTGCAGCCCAAACGTCCTCTTGTAGTAGGTAATCCAGGGGAATCCTGTACCTCCACCTAGGCTTTTGGATTTCACCATGTGATTATTATGCTTCTTCTCTTGCCCTGCCATATACATTTCCTTGTTGAGGCTTCTTTGTGTTATACCCTGCCCACGTGATCTTGTGGCTGCCTATAAATTCATCAGGGGAGGGCAGCAAGGGATAGGAGATGCTCTATTTACTAGGGCACCCTTGGAGTAACTAGGAGCAATGGCCACAGATTGACAGAGAATGGATTTAGGTTAGACATTACAAAGAACTTCTTTATGGCAAGGGTTGCCAGAATCTGGAATGGGCTCCAAGGGAGGAGGTGCTCTCCCCTACCCTGGGGGTCTTCAAGAGGAGATTGAACAAGTGCCTAGCTGGAGTCGTCTGACTCCAGCGCTCTTTCCTGCCCAGGCAGGGGGTTGGACTTCATCTACTGAGGTCTCTTCCGACCCTGACGTCTATGAATCTATATGACTAAGAGCGGAGGAAAGGAGCATGGCATAAAAACAGGAGGTTGTTGCAGGAAGATGGAGGTGGCATGCAGGGTGCTATGGAGACTGGAGCAGGTAAAGGAGAGAACAAAGCAGTTGGCAGGAAAATGGGTAGAGCAAAGGGAGCAGTCCAAATAACATAACCTGTCTGGCTTCTACCAGGTCCCTGTGAAGCCTTTTCTCTCCTTGTGCAGATTAAACTCGGGTCCTTGCAATATGTCATTATATTTTCTTGCCCTCTGCTGAGCATTCTCTAAGCATCATTGTCCCTCCTGTGATTATCTCCCTGTCTGGCACAGCACAGTGTTGCAGATGAGGGCTGACAAGGGCTGCATTTGGTAATAATCTCTCTTTTGTTCAGTATTCTGTCACTCTGTTAATACATCCTTGATGCTTCCCGCTCCCGGGCCTGGGCAGTTCACATGACTGGCTTGTATAAAACCAGTAGGAACACTGTACCCATTTGGCTTGTACGCTTTTTCATGTGAAGTGACATTGTCAAAATCCCCGTGTGCCGGCCCCTTTCTTGTGTCACGCAAACCTGATTAGATCATTAGAACTGGTAAAGGGTTTTGAAATCTAATTTGCTTTCCTCTGTTTGTGCCCCTTGTTTACCTTATTTTCTTCTTGGTTCAGTGCGATTAAAATGATCATTGCATTTGTAGTCCGTGTTGCCACAGGATGCTCATCTGCTCATAAGATGGTTGCATTTTGGGTTCTGGTGCTGCAGGGGGGTTGTTTGAACAACAAAAGAACTCGCACAGAACCGTTTCTGTTACTCTGAAGTATTGTAAAACACCCTTGTAGTGTGTGGGAATTAAAACCGAAAACAGGTGAGATGGCCTTTGGCAGGTGGCCTGATCCAGAGGATCAGGGTCCTGGCTGTGGGGGCAGGACAGAAGGATTTTGTTCCTAGTTGTGCTATTGACTGCATGAACTTGAGTTGCACTCTGCAAAATGAAGATAATGGCAGGTAGAGTGTTTTTATACCTGCCGATTAAAAGCCTTTTGTGTTGGAGGT
>JAGPOW010002149.1:14579501-14699739 GCA_030014935.1 Caiman crocodilus
CCCCCCCCGATAGACATATCCTCTACTTTATGCCTTTATTAATTTAGCCCTTCTAGTTTTTATGCTTATTGTCAAGAAAACACTTGACTTGCAATGCTGAGAAAGTTGCCCTGTTCATTTGGGAATAATTGCGCAGGAGCTAAAAGGACAAACTAGATGTTTTAATGGGTATGTTCCACTTCCAGCATCCTATGTAACAACAACTTAAGTATTATTGGTTTGGGAATAGAAGAACCACTTGCTGTGGTAGCTGGTGGGAATGGTTCCCAATTAACTATTTTAAAATATGTATGAGTAGATTGCTCTCGTGCTGTGCTGTTCTTCTTAATACCGAAGTGGCAGTGTATATTGGAACCTACTGGTGTTCTGGTATAGTGAGATGCCTCTTCCCAGAGGGGTTATGCTGGGCTGGACTGGGCTGGGAGTGCACCCAAGTTTCTTGGGAACGTGTGGGACCATTTAGTCAGAGTCCCTGTGTCACAGCAGTGCTCTCGGTTAAAGCCAGCAGGCTTTTTAACACGACGTGCGGGTTGCCAGACATGAGGGTGAAGCGTTCTGTTTGTTCACATCCTGGGCAGTAGCAGGACAAGCTCTTGCAACTCCTCTGAGCACCCTCACAAAACTTATGTGGACGGGACCATGTTAAGCAGACCTGTTGTCTGCCCTTTCCCCCTTGTGAAAAATGCTTAGCCCTGTGATGGCATTTCTCATCTATGGAGCTTTCCCAAGCAAGGTCTGCTGTTCTCCTTATCTTGAAGATGAGGAAGTGAGTACCAAAAGGGAAAGTGAGCTGATCCAGGTCATGCAGCAGATCGGTGGCAGAGCTAGAACTGAAACTGGTCCTCCTACCTCCCAGTCCAGGACCCTCGTGACAGGAGCTCTTCTCTTTGGACATCTCAGGCAGGGTTGGCATATTGTTGGGGTGTGATCTCCTAAGTCAAGGGTAGGCAGCCTGTGGCACGAGTCATACAAGTGGCACAGATAGCCTCTGTCAGCTTGCAACAGGTCAGGAAGAGGCCAAGGAGCAGAAGTAGAGCAGCAGATTGGGGAAAGGGATTGTAATGGCACTGTGGGAGGATGCAGGGCTTTTTTCACATCACTGCCAAAAAGTTTGGCCTCCATGGTCTTAAGGGACCTTTATGCTTTTAGCCCCAGCTGCGAGCAACGGTACCTCCCCTTTCCCCAAGGTACCTTGCAGAGCAAGACCCAAGACCAGGTCTGAAATGGTCTGAATATACAGGCAAAAATACTAGGCTACAGTTAACTGTTAAGGCTTGTTCTGTTTGGAATCTCCTGCTTTTAATGATCCATAAAATAATTACAATAATACGGTGGGATCTTTTTTCCTTCATGTGAGCCATATGAAGGGATTCAGCAGTCTGACACTGGAACATGCACCAGGCTGCAGCATGCCTAAGCATTCATGCAGAAGCCTGAGAGTTGAGATTCCTGGGGTGTACTCCCTGACCTTGAATTAAGTTACCATTCTTCAGAAGGAGGCTGGATAAAACCTGAGACAGACCCAGGTTCTCCAGGCTGGGAGCATAGTTGCTCCCTTGTTAGGGGTGCAGATGGCATTTGGTGGCAGAACTACTCAAAGCTGTAGGGACAGAAAAATAAGCAGAAAGAGTAGGGAATACTGCAGATCCTTGCCCTGTGTGAGCAATGTCATGCTTAGAGTCCCAGCCATGAGGACTGAAGTCACAATGCATTTCATGCAAGAAGCAAGGATTTTTGCGACTGATGCGTCTTACTGGACTGATTGCATCGTTGAGGTAGCCTTAGACAAGCTTTCAAATGCCATGAAGAATGTGGTGCATTTGGAAGTCTACCCCGACCGTACAGTTGGTCCAACAAATGGATACCCTCCACTAAAATCCTTGTCTTTTTGCATATTTCTTGGACTATCACAGCTGCAATATCTCTCCAACACCATAAGTAGCTTTTTAATAGGTGTGTTGGCCAGTTGCACCAGATGAACGTACCCCTTTTAGTTTTTTGTGGATTTTGTGGAGAAAAAACACTTGCCTTGAAGTGCAGAGGTTACCTGGGGATTAGGGAATAACTGTGCAGTGTGGTCATTGGGGATGGTCCCTCTTATGTTGTGCTGTGGCAACCTGGCCAGTCCCTGAAATGGTGCTCTTCCTGCATCAGCACCTGCGTGTTTCCTTGTGCGTTTCCTCCCCTAATGCTGATAGTTCACCCGATCCTGCCCCTCTGCCTGTGACTTTGAATGTTGTTTTTTCCTGGTTTTCAGTCATTTCTGCTATTCTGGAACAGTGCCCAGATGACGCAGGCCCACAGTGAGCAAACCTCTTCTGTAGCTTCACCTTACTCACCGTGTGCATGATGCTCACTTCTCATGTGCCTGACATTTCACAAGGAACCCAAACTCATACCTCGTGAAGCTGCTTTAGGTCAGAATCCTGACTCTGGGTGGAAGAGCTCTACAAAAGTGCTGCCTGCAATAAGTTTTAGGTTTGCACTTTGTGTAGGACCAGCAAAACTGAGTCTAATCAGGTGTGGGCTCAAGGAGGGCTCTTTCATAACCTCAATCAGGGCAGCCTAACGAAGAGGCTAGTTTGTAACATGCTTTATGCATGAGCGATTGGCCTCTAGTGGCTTAACCCCCAGGAGGGATAAGAGACCTACTGCCATCCGCTAAAGGATTTTGCCTTTAGCCCCAGAGCCGCAGACCTTGGAGCTACGGGAAGACTTCTCGTACCAGCTTCCAAGCCACAGCTGTTTCTGACATTGCAATGCATTATTTATATGGCAAGTGTGTGTGGCCTGCAAATGTTTGCGTGTTCAGATGAGAGTTGGTGTATTCCGGCACGTATATGGAAATGCAAAGCATTACCGGCCTCGTTATGATTAACAGCTTTAAAAAATAGCGTGTCGGTTCCGTTCCAGCTCTGCGGCATTCGGCGGAAACGTCCCTAGGCCAGGGAGTGATTTGCATGAGCCTGCCACAGAGAGACACCTGCGGATCTGCTTCTGAAAGCTTCCTCCATCCAACCTAGTTTCCTGCGCAGGGGCTCAGCAGGGTGCCGCTGAGATGTGAGGCCTCCTGGCAGCACAGAAAACGCCGGCTCTTTTTTGTCGAGCAGAGCCCTTCTGATGCTGTGCTGCAGCATGGTGTTTATCCTCCCCAGCAAAAAGCTTCCTCCCTTCCTCCTTTACTATTTCCAGAGTAAACGCACTATCCTGGCTGTGGTGCAGTAGCTACTTTAGTCAGTAGCTTCATATTTATTAAATATTTCGAGGTGCAGGGGGAAGGACTAAGAGCTTTTGCCATTGAGGCTCTGGCTAAAGATGCAATGAGGGGGTTTTTTCGTGGGTTTTTTTTTTTTAAATTCTGCATCAAGTATTCCAACAGAAGTGTTAATCAGCTTTGAAAAGGACCTATTTTTAGAGCAGCGGCGCTGAATTCCTTTCCGAGTACTCCCAAGGTGTCATGTGATCAACCGGTCGGGGGTTAGTTATTTATTTTTTTTAAAGAGACGTGGAAAGTGGCTGCGTTAGCTCTTTGCTGTTGGTTTGCTGCATGTGCCCTGCAAGGCATTGTGTCCTTACAGGAACTGCAGCTCTGCTTTGACTCTCGGCAATGGCCATCTCCCATCCATTGTTGCTGTGAGCAATCTCACAGCAGCTGTCATGGCCTACAGTTTATACCAGGAGAGGTGGGGGAAAGGGAGGAGGGTAAATCTTTGCACATTGTGTGGCAACATGAGTCTTGCCTGATAAATCTGGGTCTTCCACAGAAACATTTCTGGAAAGGTTTAAAGTTGGAGCGTCAGATTCTCAGCTAAGTATGTCAGTAGATCTCCAGTGACTGCAATGAATGCCTGACTTCGGGGAAACCACGCGTTTCCGCTCCAGAGGATAGGGCTCCACATTTTGTGTTCATCTATGTAAGCAGATCGCAGTTCGTTTAGGAGGCTCCAAAGTAAAATCAACTTGGGGCGTGGTGTGTAATCCAGAGCTGCCAAAACATTTAGTAGGTTCTTATAAATAGCTTTCCGTGTTGTTTACACATTGTAGTTGCAGAGTTATGGTGACTTGGCCGCTAATTTAAACAGCTGCTTTGGAAAAAATGCTGCTTCACATGTAAAGTCAGAGTTGACACTCATGAGACACAATTCAGTGTTTACTTCTGTTTGTCAAAGCCATGCTCTAATGCAGGGATATGCCTAAACTCCCGGCACGGGTGCCAGAGTGTGGCACGTGAAGGCATTCTGCTTGGCACGCATGCCTCTGGGCAGACAGTGGGGAAGAGGCCAGGTCTGTGCTGCCACAACAAGGATCAGACTCCTCGCGGGCTCCCATGCCATCAGCCCCTGGCGCACCAACATCCTGTGAGCCGAGGGTGCACTGTTTTGAGCACTGTACCCAAAAATGTTGCCTACCCCTGCTCTAATGGATTTGTCTTTTGTCCTTTCCTATGGACCGAAGCACTTTATTAGCTGCTGAATTTCAGGGCAAACAATCCTACTGCTTTTTATCCTTCTCTCTAAGGATCTCCAAGTACTTGACTAGTGTTAATGCATGGAGCTTTGTGAACCCCACTGTTCAGTGACATGAGAAAACTGAGGCTGAGAAGGGATTGGCTCAAGCTCATACTGAAAGGGTGGGATTCACCCCAAGTGAAGGTGTGTTAGTTGCTCCCCTTTCTGGTAGTGGAAACCTGAACTGCTGGGTGAAGTCTGACAGTGTTTCTATCATTACCCCACCCAGCAGCTCTTTCCAGGGAAGGTAAAACAGAATTGGTGCATCACAGCAGCTGCTGTCCACTGGCCTGGGACCCACGTCAGTCAGCTTCCCTCCCCTCCAGATCAGAGGTAACCGATATCTTGTGCTGCTCCAAGGCCCTTTCTGTGCTCAGGTTCCTGTGAGTGAGTTTGCACTGCTGGATTCGTCCCTGAAATGAGAAGATGCATTGGGGAGCCTCTCAATGGCTGATGACTGATTCTCACAGGTTTCGCCCTGACTGCGTGTTCAGCTGTTTCGGTCCAGATAGTAATGGCGCAAGCAGCACTAGGGGCTCGTGTTCGGAAGGTAATGACATTTGGGCATTGTACCATTTCATGCTGAGTGGTAGTCTTTGCCCTGAATTGCTTATAGAAACAGGTGGTGGCTCTGCTGGACATCAGGAGGGCTAATAGAGGCTGGTGTGAAACTGCCTTGTACTTCTCCCATCCCTAGTTTGGGCTACAAGAGCATAGCCAGGTTGGGCCTGAATTTGCACAGCATCTCATTCTGGATTCAGGGCCTGCTTTTTTCCTAGCATGCTTTCAGGGACCACTCCCTTTGACTACTTCACCCCCATCCTCAGATGCAGCCTCTGCTGACCAACAACTAAAATTCCCCCTGTTTTTGTCCAGCTGATGACACCCTTTGGCCTCCCTCTGTAATGACAGATGTCTTATCTATAGGTGGCTATAACTGCCTTACATTGTTTTAATATAAAATCTCCCTCCTTCTTATAGATAGTCTATGTGAGCTACAGCCATCCGTCAGAACGGGAGAGGACATAGGCTGGTTGCATGTAGAAGTACAAGTGTTGTAGATGGGAGCAGTCTCCAAAGGGCAGCCCTAGAGCTGAACTTCTTCAACCTTGGATGTGTGCATTCATGGCTTTGGTTGGTCTCTAATACAGCTGCAGCCAGGAAAAGGCATTTGCACTCCTGAACACTGCTGTGACCCTCCACAGCAACCAAGGCTGTGCATCTACTGTACTAGCCAGCCTTCTTCAAAGCATGGATGCCTTGCCAATAAGTGCAGTCCTTACGGAAACGTGTGCAGCTTGTGACTCGAGCAGAGGAGATGCTGATTCTTCCATGCAGGCATTAAAGAAAATCCTCCCGCTGGTTTTGGAGCTGAAATTACTCTCAGGAATGCGTGATGCAATCAAAACGTGAGCATAGCCCTTAATAACCAACTGCCCAAATGGCTCTGAATAAAAGGCAACATTTAAGCTGTGTGCCATTCCCTTATTGCTCCTATTACATACACAACCTAAATATTGAGGCAGCAGATGGCTCATGAGGTGAGTGAGGGGCTGTTCAAGTAAAATGCTGTATTGGAAGGAGAAGCAAGTGAGGCAGCAGGTAATGCAAGTACCATCGAAGTTGAGGGGGAGGAGATATAGTGGGCATAGGGATTGTGTGGGAGTCCATACGGGATGGGTGGCAGTGGAGGGGACCCAGGCACAACTGCAGAAGGTGAAAGGGAGAAAAGGATTGACACCATCATAGATTGTTTCACTTGGTATGGCAGTTAGATCTGAAATCTCCTCCAAGTCCAAGCAAAGAACATGAACTTTGAAGCCCTCCTCTCTAATGCCTTTGTAATGCTTTTGAGACGCTTGAAGAGTGGGGAACAGGGGAATGTAGGTACCTGGGCCTGGGGGTTCCTGGGCTCTGTTCCAGGCTCTGCCAGTGACCTGCTGCATAACCTTGGGCAAGTCATTTCCCCTCTGCTTCCTTCCCCCTATTTCCCAACCCAAAGTTAAGCAAAGGACTACTTTGTCAAGTGCACTGAGATCAATCCTCTGCTGGCAGGACAAGGCAGTGTTATCACAAATCTCTGAAGGATGGGCGCAGACTCCTCCCTTGCGCACTGCTTCCGAGTCTCATCATGCCCTTGGCACTGGGAGGGTCAAGTCTGCTTCTGAGGTATGCTGCGACCCCTTCTGGACCTGCTACCCCAGGGATTTGCAGCCGCTGTTTGGTGACCAAGGTGTTTTAAAACTCTTGGTTCTGTGGTGACTTCGCGCTCAGTGCTTTGCAATCTGCTTCTGCATGCTAGTGCTGTCTCCACCCTCCAGCCTCAGGTAGCGTGACAGCTGTAGGCTATAAAAAATAGATGCGTTGGGATAAACAGGGATTTCATGTGACCGAGTCCTGCAAACACTTGTAAGAAAAGTATTGCGTCCTGCCAGAACTTGACCTCATCCAGGCTGCAAGATGGGACTGAGAGACGTATTCATTTGACTTGGTGGGAGTTTCAAGGAAGCGGAAGACTGAGAACTTGACTTTCCAGGTGCCAGATGATCTGAACTCCCTTTGCCATGGAGAAACCCTTCCAGAAGAGACTTGCCCCCCCTCTGCTCCCACACTAATTTAGGGGCCTGCCCCTCATGCATGGGAGGAAGCATTTGGCCAAGGAGAAGCTGGTCAGCATCCCAATACCTGTTTGCTGTGCCAGCCTGGCCAGGATTTGGGTTGTGAGCCCTATACGTAAGCCCCAGGATGCTGAGCTGCTTTTCCACGTTGGTGAAGACGGACAGACTTGGTGTTTCCCAGGGGCAGGCATTGGCACGTCTCAGACATGTGTCCATGCACATGGCTTTTTTCTCACTTGATCCATGTTTTCAAAGATATCCTTGAATGGGAGCATATGGGTTTGTTCATTCATGTTCCATCCCCCAGCGCCACCCCCCAGCCTCTGTGAAGCCAGTGTGGATTGAACAGGGCTGCCTCTTTAGCAGAAATAATGATTTATAAAATGGTGACATTTGAAATTAGTGGCTGCTGCTGCACTTGATGTTCTTGGCACTGTTCACTGCTACCCAAAGCATACTGGGAATTACAGGCTGTTATTTCCTTGCCTCGTAGCCTGGGGCTGTTTTCAATAGTTCAAGTTGCAACAGAGCTGGAAGGCCCTCCCCACCAGCAACAGAGAGCCGATCCCACGTTGAGATGCACAGTTTTGGAAGCTATGGCTTTGGCGTGTTGGTTGTCCATCAAGAACACTGCCAAACTGTTCTGCGCAGGGAGATTCTGCCTGGCGCAGAATATCTTGGCTTGAAAAAGACCACTAAATCCTTTTGTTCTTTAGAAGACATAGCAAATGCATGGTCGTTTAATAATGCAACTCAGTGCAAAACTGTTATTTGGAGCTTAGGGTATGGCCCCAAAATGGACCCTGGGGCTTCAGACGGGGTCAAACATAACTTCAGTCACATAGGTGACCTCATGGATTTTTTGGTGGCCCTGGCCATGGGGGTAGAGCATCAGGTTTTGTAATACCTAGTAAGGGACATTTCCTTGCACAAAAATGGCTTCTCTGACTAAACCTGTAGCAGCCAATATATTACCATGTGTTAGGTATCCAGGTTGTAGCCGTATTGGTCTAGAGAAATGAGGAATGATAACTCATGGAAGAGGCAACATCTTTTATTAGGCCAACTAGATATTTGCCAACAAATTATTTTATTTACTTGCAAGTTTTCGGGCACACTTGCCCTTCATCAGGCATAGGAGAGAGGAGAGACTGTTAAAGTTCTCCTAGGCAGAAATGAAAATTCATATTCACAGGAGAGCTGAAGGTGTGGTCAAGTCTCCTTTGTGGAATAGCTCATTTTGTCCAGGTTAGGCACAGAGGAAGCTTGAAAAAGTATTTTTTTTTTTTACCTCTAAGTTGTCTACATCCTGCTTGCCACCAGACAACTTCAAGGTAAAAAGACTTTTTCAACCATTCTCTGTGCCTAATCTGGACAAAATGAACTATTCCAAACAGAAGCCTTTACCATACCTTCAGCTCTCCTGTGAAATATGAATTTTCAATTCTACTTAAGAGAACTTCAACAATCTCTGCTCTCTCCTATGTCTGATGAAGGGCGGGTGTGCCCCAAAGTTTGCAAATAAATAAAATACTTTTATTAGACCAACTAGATATTTGCAAAACAAAGATGTCACCTCTTCCATGAGTTTTGACTATATTACCATAGCATTTTTGGGCTCTGACCTGGGATTGGATGTATGAGGAGCACAGTAAAGGTCCATTTTCAGCAAAAAGCTGAAGCAAGTGGCTAAATTGCAGCATATGCTAAGTGCTCGTGCAGGTCCAGAATCCCCCGATAGCAAAGGACCTGTACCTGCAGATGTGATTGCAGGTGTTCCTGGATGTATCCTGCAGAACAGGACACTGTCAGATTGAGATGGGGCCCAAAATGGAGCGTTTTGAACAAGGCTGATTCCTGATATGATGTTTCTATGACTCGCCTTAAAACTTCCAGTGAGCGTGCTTTACTATCTGGTATCCCCTGCTGCAGATGTTTGCAGCCTCAAAATTGCAGCTTTCTGGCAGTTTGCAGGATGCCAGCAGTGAATGACTAAAAGCAAAAGTGAAATTGCATAGCGAGTTGTCACTGTCCAGAGCTGCAGGAAGCAGAGATTTGTGAGCAGTTTAAATAAATCAGAATTTTAAAATGCTTTCAGTTCTGATGATGTGAAGGGACATAATCTGCTTAAAATTGCACTCCTGGCAATACATATATTGCCTGCCAGGATTACTAGTAACAATGTAAAAAGGAGAAAATGATTCTTGTCTCTCTTACAAAGGGATGAGGAATATGAAAAGGAAGGTAGCATTATTATTGCCAATTTATTTATTTCTAGAATCTCTTCAGCAGAGGTTAAAGAAAAACAGTTTTCTCTATTTTGTTCCTCATTGGGTTTAGGCTGATCGTTGGACAGCACTTTGCGGAGAGGCAGTTTCCTTGTGGCTTATGTGGGTTTGTCACACGGCAACAAGAGGGAGAAACACACAAATAAAGGAAGAAGTGGCCATTCAACCACGCGTGGTCTGGGAATTGATTAGATTTCAAGCTGACAATTTTTTGTTTGTTAAAAGAAGTGGGGAGACTTTAAAAATGTCTATTGGATGCAGGAGTGAAAAACCCATTGATTTGGGTGCCTAAGTCCATTTGACACTTTTTGACATCCTGCAAATATTTTTTTTTTTCTTTAATGTGCATCCTTTTAAAATCACCAAAGTTACATTTTAATTTGGTGGAACCAAGCTAGTGTTTCACATGAGTTGCAATCAATTTAGCAAACTAATGCAAACCACAGAAAAACACAAATAAGCAAGAATTCTCTGGCTGGGAAGTTAGGAGCCAGCGTGTTCAGAGAAGACCACTTGGCTGGGACTTGGGAGATCAGTCCTATCCCGACTCTGTCACTGCTCTGTTCTGTGACCGTGGGCAAGTTGCTTTCCCTCTCTCTGCCCCCACTTTTGCTCTTTGCCTTGTCTATGTGGACCGTGGGTGGCCAATTATTTTGGGCGGAGGGCTGCTTACTGAGCAAGCCATCGAGGGCAGCATGATAGGCAGCCTAGGGCAGGTTAATATTAGTTTTCTAAATTTTTTAGGAGCACCCGTGGGCCAGATAGAATGGCCTGGCAGGCCGCATCCGGCCTCTGGGCTGCATTTTGTCCAACCCTGATGTAGACAGTCCCTGTCCTGAGAGCTTGCAGCCCTTCAGTCATGTTTGGAGCTTGCAGGTGTTGTACAAAGAATGGTGGCATCTGAAAATATCCAGGCTAAGAGACTGCGTGCCTCATTGCTTTGGGGATTGATGAAGTCAGTGGGAGAGAGGACTGCTCATCTGGAGGTTTGAACGCTCAGCAGTTTTCATAATTGAGTTGTCTTTGTCCCAACTTGAGCTTTCCATAAATGGACTCCCACAGAGCCAGCAGCCACCTTTGGAAATGTTGGTCTGACGGTTTAGAGCCAGGAAAGTCTTTTTCAGGAGCTGGAAGGAGGAAGGGCCTCTCTGGCTTTCTTCTCTTACAAATCACTAGAAGGGCCTACTGGAAATGCTCCTGCTGTCCCTGCTTTCATTCAGCCTTTGTTTCTTTTTTGGACCAGAGCAGAAATGCAAGTGGAGGTCTCCACATCCTGGAGGAAGTCACATACAGCACAAGCTACAGTGTTCCTGTAACACTGATTAAAAGCAAGCTGTGGATTAAGTGAATCCAGATGAACTTCAGCACTGCTTATTGTTTCACCTGTCTTGAGATAAGGGATTGCAAAGCAAGTATAGCTAAGCAGATTGAAACGACAGTGAGGGCACTTGGCAAATGCCTCAGTCTAGGACCCACGTTGGAGTGTTTCCTCAAAAATCAGCAGCATGTTTCTGTGCGAGTCCTGGAGAGCAGCAAGGCTTGAGGGGCTGTGCAGTGCACAGCAGCCAGCAGGGACGGCGAGAGGGGATCCACTCCTGAGCAGCTACTTCCACTCCTGTCTCCAGGGAGGCAGCATGGGCTGCTTTCCATCTGCCCTGCCCTGGGCTCTGCTCCTGCTGCCAGATGCTGGGTTTAGCAGTGGTTCCAACCTGCAGATTCAAAGAGGGCTTGTCCGCAAGGTCTGTTTTCAAGCACAAGTAATTTTTTCAGGGTGATCCAATCCATCCCTCCAGCAGAGAAACCAAGCTGGGATGTATCATATAACTCTTCATTCCCATTCCCCCACTCCAGAAGCAGGACCTGAGCATGCAGTGCTACTTCATCTCTCTCCCCTGCCCCAGCTTGTACTTGGGTCCCTGGAAAGCCACAAGGCCCAATGACTTCTGCTCTGACTTCTCCGATAAGACGGTGTCCTTGGTTGTCCCATATGCACAGAAGGGATGGAATCGGCTTCCTGAGTGTATTTAGGATCCTGGTTGCTGATCAGAGCGGTTGAGCCCGAGTGCAGAGTCAGGGCGGTTGTGGGAGGGGGAACTGGAGGCCGTTCTGGTTTGTACATTGCCCCCAGACCTGCCGACTAGTTCTGCTCTAGGCCCGTATCAATGATACTGATAACAGCAGATTGTAACCAAAGGGAGAGCTTGGCTGCAAAATCTTTATGCTTGTCCATTGTCACCAGTAATAAAAAACCCAGCCTGGCTTTGATCTGGGATTGAATGAACAGAAAGAGCTGGCTCCTATTTACCAATTTTTGGGGGTGGGGTTTTGTTTTTGTTTTTGGGTTTTTTTGTCGCTTTCCTAGAATGTGAGCAAATCTGAAATGAAGCCCTTGGGCCAAAGTAACTAAGAAGCATTGCAGTAATGTTTTAGACTCGCTTTTTGGCCTGAATGGCAGTCTGGCTCCAGTTCAGCAAAGTGGTTAGGACTATGTCAAGCCCCTCGGTTTAGTTGGGAGTCTCATTTTAAACAATTGAATCTTTTTTACAATACCTCCCCCACCTGCTTCTGCAGATGCCTCCACAGCAGCCTGGTTTGCCTTGACATTAGAAAAGTGGTTTAGGATGGATTGCTGCCTTTGCAGAAAGCGATGGGGTGGGGGGGTCAGGAGGGGGGAAGGTGATGGGATTGCACAGCTCACTTTTCCTTAATCTTAATCTTTGCTGCTTCAAATGGAGACTTTCCAGCCTACAGCAACAGTCATAAAAAACATAGTTTAAAGTGCCCTGCTGAAAGATGACATCTGTAACTGTTTTGTAGAGCTAGAGGCTGGCTCGCTGGGGACTTGTTGCGAACACACAGCTTCAAGGCAATCGCTAATTACTCCCAGTAGTATGGAACCACTAGTTGATTTAGATCCTGTCGTATTCATTTGGTTGACTCCAAAGGTATCGACTGTAATGTAGTCAGTGCTCTCCTCCAGCCTGGCTGAATCCAGGCCGGGATTTTGGGAGGCCTCATGCAACGATACCCAGCAGGGCAGGCTAATTTAGTTAGTCTGGGAGTGAGCGAGAACCACAGGCTTGGTCTGTGTCCAGCAGCCTCGATAAAGACCTGGTTGACCTAGATCCTGTCCAGCCTCTCTCCTCTCTTCCTCCCAAGGGGAGCATTGGATTGATCACAGCCTCTGACCTTTTCCTTCCTGCCATTTTGCTTGGGGATGCAGAGCACCTTTTTTTTTTTTACAGTAAATTGGTGGGGCTAATTTTAGCTGATGCTGCCAAGAGTTTCTTACCACAGTTATCTGGAGCAGCGAAACTTCTGAATTCAATCCCCCCGAACATTGTTCCTTGGTGTTTCACATTTAAAACCATGTCAGACTAACCCAGGAACACATGTACTGTGGAACATGGGCTCAGGACCCAGTCTTGTGTGCGCTGAGGTAGTACCTGTGGGCTGTGCTCCATGTCTAGGTGCCTAGTGACTTGGGCCCTGGCTTAAAAAGCTTAATCTAAGTAGATAAAAGGAAAGCTTAGGCCCCCAGTGTGAGCCTGAGGCAGAGATTGTGCTTTAGGCATGGAGCCATTCAGGGAATCTTTGGCAGAACTGGGACTTGGGCTTTGGTCTTCAAAGGGTGCTTCCATGATTTTAACCACGAGTCGATTCTTACTTTGGGAGGGATGGGTGCGCATTGGAGTTAGCCTGGGAAGATTGCTGGCTTGGGCAGAAGTCATGAAGAATGTGGTGACTCTGTCCCCAGACTGTGTTGGATGGGTTTTTGTCTTCATTCTTTCTATTTGAATTTGAGGGTTTGTTTGAACTTGGGACATTCAAGGGGTGAGACGCTTTGGTATAACAATCCACAGGATAAAAATGTGGAGCAAAGTCTTTGAAGTGAAAGAGGCCTACCAGAGCATGTGCGTTTTGCTTCAACAATAATTGCGTCATTTGACTATCTGATGGTTTTAGAAATTTGATTGGAATAAAACATTTGGGTTGCTCCTACCATTATGTTTGGTCTTTCTGTTCTTATCCTGGACCAAACTCTGAGCTATTACATAAGTCAGTGTCATCAACTATCTGCAATCTGTGTACCAGCAGATTCAAGTGTATAGCTGTACCTTTTTAGAGAGCCGACTTGAAAACCATTGGGCCCAAGTTTGCTCCATTTACATTGGAGTAAATCAGGAATTTAGTGGAAATGAATTCAGACTTGGGTATTTGCCACGAGGCTTATGACACGGCTCCCTGACTTAGTATCTGGTTTGACGATTTCCTTTGACTGCAGATGTTGACAACACCTTCCATCTGCACACGCAGCTCACGTTAACATCCGTGGGAGCTGCATGCATGGATGGAGGCCATGATACAGCTGTGCATGTTTCTACATCCACTTGGCCTGCAGCCATACTGTTTGGAGCTCTGATTTGCTCAGATCTTGCAAAGCTAAAAAGGGCAGAGCCTGGTCAGTACACGGCTTGGGTGACCTCTGTTGAGCACCCTGGCGTGAGCAGAAAGTCAGAACGGGGCTGGTATTCCTGTTCCTGCCAGAGTCAGCATACATAGCAGTGGCTCCGTGTGCTAATGACATTGCTCTCTTGAGAGGTTGCTCAGGCAGTTTTTGCAGGGGCAGGGGGATTAACCTATGTTTCTTGCTTAAATATTAATGCAGAGTATTTATGCCTTGTCTCTGTAATGGCCTGATCCACAGCCTGTTAGAAATCACAGGAAGACTTTCTGTAAGCGTAATTGCTTTGGGATCAGGCCGTAAATTGCTCCTTTTGTTGCAGCTGGGATAGAGAATTCTTTTTCCTTTTGGCCCTAAAATAATGTGGCATTCCTGCATCCTCCTAAAGCGCTGCTATGTCCCAGAGGTGGCTGGCGTTACTCCCGTTGATAAAGCCGTTTGGCATGACAGTTGCTACATAAATGCTTCGTGTTGTTCCGCACCCGTGCTCTTGTAAAGTGGTGCATTGTGCCTGGACCTCGTACGGCCAAAGGCAGCTCCGCAGGCTGCAAAAACTTTGCCTTGTGGGAGAGCATGGCCCCTTGTTATTGTATGACATTACAGTGGAGCAAGATGAATCCGAATCGGTGCAGCAATGGATGCTTTAGGCCTCCGCCCTCGCAGGACCCCTCTTCCCACTGGCCCATGGAGCCCACATGGTTTCGAATGCCAGAGATCTACAGTGCGTGGGGACGTAGCAGCATTTTAGGACGATACATGGACACATTATTTTAGGTCAAAAAGGGAGAAGAATTCTCTATCCCATTTGAAACAAAAGGAGCAATTTAGGGCCTGATCCAACCCCGTTCTGTTCATTCAGACGTTTTAGCTGACCGCAGAGATAGAAACAGAGTTGAAAGCAAGCCAGAGAGGGTGAGGACAACTCGGAGGGGGACTTTGGCACAGTAGAGGGAGTTGTACATGGGGCGGGGGGGACAATGAAGGGAACGTGGAGACTTGGCTGGGCAAAACCAAAAATGCAGTGAAGGGGATACTAACTCCGACTGACCTGGGCCACAGGAGTATAGACAAGCTAAAGGAGGACTGAAGGCTGAGGGAGAGATTGTGATGGTCAAGACATTTGGTCCCTAGATCAGAGGGCTAGGTCCAAGTGGGCACGAGCTGCTTGGACGTATTCTTTAGCCCTGAGGACTTGGGGTGGGCCAGGAGATGGCTGGCTGAGGCTCTAACAAGGCGAACAACCAGAGGAATGGTATCCCTCTTCTGCTTGACAGATGTTGGAGGGTCGCTGCTGGTTTTCCACTCGGCTATAAAGCAACAATAAAGCCACATTTTAAATAATTTTTTTTTCTTTGTGAAATCTATTTGGAATATTCCACTCCTGGGAAACTTTCAGGGGGGTGAGGAGGAAGAAGAGGCAGCAGGCTTACTGCAGAGGCTGCCGGGCAGCAGATGAATTGGACATGCTTGCTGTCTAGGTAGCCAGAGTGTGCACCTGGCCAGGTGGTGGACTGCTGCAGTGCTAATTCGCCTCGGGCAGTTAAGATGCTTGGATTGGGACTTGGATAGTAGATGAAATATGGACCCCTTCACATCCGTCATGCCTGGTATCTTGTCTTTGTTCTCCTGCCAGGCTGTGCTGCACGCTGAGTCAGGAACTGAATAATACCATCTCTTGCATCTCACAGTCCGCTGCTCTCAAGCAACTGCCCAAGATGCAGGGAAAATGCTGCTGTTCTGCTCCCCTGCACTCTTGGTTTGGCCTTTCTGGAGCTTTGCTGAGCTGATTAACACCTAATTTGTGTTCTCCCTGTGATCACAAAGCTTTGGCATGGCACTTGTTAAAGGGGGAGAGAACTCCAAACCACAGCTGCACCTTGGCAGGCATCCATATCCCCCTGGGGACAAGCCTCAGCTTTGCACACACTTTTGTAATGGGCAGGGGAAGAAAAAGAGGGAGGGGTGGGGAGCCAGGGAGCTTGATTAGCAGCAGGAGAAAAATGATGATACAAGAATGGAGTGAATTATGCTTGAATTAATGAGAAAGGGATGCAATTAAGGCACTTTACTAGGCTGTGGGAGCCCTGGTTCAGTATCCAGTGCTGCCACAGACTGCTTCTTTGACCTTGGGCAAGTCACTAGGCTCTGTATAGAAACCTAGTCTGTAAAATGCAGGAATAGCCCTTCCTTTGGCCTGTTGGTTTCCACTTGAATTGTTTGGTGTAGAGGGCTGTCTCTTATTTGGTGTACATACAGGGCCTCTGCTGTTGGTGAGGACCTTTAAGCACTGCTTTAATATTATTATTAACAGTGACAAGGTAGAATTAAGACTCCAGAGTTGAGGAAATGAGTGATATTCCCTTTTGCAGGGGAGCAGTCACTGCTGATCGCTTTCTGCCTGCTTTGGAATGATTTGTACGATCAGGCTGCAAATGAGAGAGAAATATGACCCAGGCCAGGGAACATGGTATTTCTGTATTGTTAGATGGGACAGCTGTACCCCACCTTGCCCCCTACCATCTCCTGGATCTTCCTCCCCTGCAGAAGGTTGGTTGGAAGATTTAGAGTTGCCAGTGGAAGATTTTATTTTATTTTACCACTCATGGGACTGATTCTCATTCAAAGTACCCCTTCAGAGCTAGGATCTGTCTGGTTTTATGGAGAATTTCTTTCTTGTGTTTGTGTTTAACTGGAAAAGATCATCCTAGACAGTCCCTTCTTTCCTCCTGAATTTTCAGTGCTCAAAACTGCAGGCCTCCAGCTGATTCATTCGCAGGCATTTTCTTACTTCAAGAGGAGTTGCAGGCTGCAATATAGGGGGCACGAGGGTGGGACAATGACCAGAGGGTTTGATCCTGCAGTCGCTGTCAGTTCTAGCATCAGTAGTGATGGAGCATTGATAGTAGTGTGCATTGAGTCTAGCAGTCCTGCTGTGCACCTGATCTAAAGCCCATAAAAATCAATGAATTTGGCTCTAGATGCTGGGGAAATTCACAGACACAGAAACCAACTAAGGAATTTAATGAGTGTCTAAATCTTTGCAAATATACTGGAAAGTGATATAATTGGAGGAAACTGACAGCTTGCCCATCAGACTCGCACATGGAGCTACCTTGTACCTTTTGTCCAACAGATGACTAGTTCTTTTCGATGACTATGCAACAAATTTAATTCTGAATAGGAAATGCAACTTGGAAGCAGAGGCTTTTTCATGAGGCTAATAGTAGAGGACATGAATAGTACACAATACAGGAGAATGCTGTTAGATCTTAATGGAAAAGTGTTTACTGTACAAGGCCTCAGGGCTGCATTGGGACCGATCAATGTAAAGATGTCTCGGGTTGGGACTGGGTTTTGTCATCTGTTAAATGGTATCTGCCTCGATCTGTTGTTCATGCAACCTCTTTGCTTTTATTTTTCAGGGTGGTGAAGGAAGAAATCTCGGATGACAATGCAAAGCTACCATGCTTCAATGGGAGAGTGGTGTCCTGGGTACGTTGGACTGTGTGTGTTTTGTGTAATGTTCTATATGGCGGGTAGAGGTTTAGCTTAGCTGTTATGTGGGTGCTGATAGAAAGGCCTGAAGCCTTGGCAACATCTAAAAAGTATTGGCCTGTTGCCTATAAGCAAGATCAGATGATGTAAAGGATGCGGACTCGGAGCTGGAGTATGTATTCATTCATTGATTTTGGTCCGTTAGGATATTCCCGTTGTTTGTGCGACTCTCAAACTCTGAATTTCTGTGTTGCACGAGAGTACAGCCATATATGAACACTCATGGCTCGCTGTATTTGAGTGAACCCCTTGACATGAATGACACTACTTGCTTGAGTACAGTTACCCCTGCGTCTTAGTGTTTGCAGGACTGGGCCCCAAATCAGTAGGTAAAATTGAACGGGTTTTTATAGGTGAGGCCATCCAGAATGGGGCATAGGAGCTGGGCACTTAAATGGGTGCCCTTTATTTATGTATTTATTTAGAGCAGAACAGTTCTTACCCTGGCAACAGATGCTCTGTGCTTTTGGAAATCACATATTTACTCCTGGGTATTACTTCTAGAAGCACCAAACTGAATTAAGCTTTTCCCACAACAATGTCTGAGGTTTGGCGGAGAAGGCAGGCTGCACAAACAGATGCTGATGATTTTTTCAGTTCCTTAGAATTGATGTTTCCGCAGTTGGGATGCATGTGTCCAGCCTGCAAGGATTTAAGACCTGCAAAGCCTGCTTTTCCATCCTTTAATCTGGAAGTGAGTCTGAATTTTTTTGATGGCCCCAAAGTCCATGAAGAAATGGATACTAAATTAGAATACTTGAACTTTACCAAATAAAGGAGTGTTGTTTCACTCCCAAATAAAGGAGTATGGCTGAATTTGCAGGGTGAGAGTTTTGGAATGAATATGATGCAATGTCCTGGAAGAAGGCCATATTTATAGAGGTACCGTAGGTGTTCAGCTCGGGTTGGGATCAGTGGGAGGGAGTGCTAAATGTTCTTGAAAATCTGCCCCATAGCATTTTAGAGAGGCAAATGCTAAGCATGGTGGCAAAGCAGAGATGTAACAGAAGAATGCTATGCATCCTTTTTTTTTTTTTTCATGGTATGTTGTACCAGAAGGCAGAGTTCCTCTTGATTCTGGGGGGTAGTTTTAAGTCTGTCTTTATTCATTGATATAGGACTTGTATTCAATTTTTATTTTTATTGTGGGGGTGCCTGGAGGCCTCAAATGATGCCTGACTCCTTCCCTCCCATGTATTAAGCCCAGTGCATACGCACAGCAAGAGACCTCAAAGAAGTTGGTTCTAAATAGGTGAGCAAGCAAAGATGAAGCAGGGAAATGGAGGCTAGAGGGGTGATATTAATCTGTCCCAAATCATAGAGCAAACAGAGAGCCCAGGTCCCCCCAGTCCCAGTTCAGTGTCCTTGCCAGGCTGTGTATCTCTCATTCGTTCTTTGAGGTATTAACATTCATTTCTCCATTAACATGCCACAATTGTTAGCCAGAAGTGGGGTAATTATGATTACTAGTTGCAACCAGGTGTGCTTTGTATCTACCTACAACCCTTCCTGGTGCTTTCCATTTCATGCACATGTGACCTCTTCTCTAAGCTGAGCTGAGCAGTGATCAGCAGTGCTGAAGGGCACCTTTATTTCCTAGCTGGTTTGTTCTGCTTCACACTTGGTCCTAATTGTCTTGTGCTGGCCAGAGAGCTGTGAAAAACACTGGCCCACCGTATGTTAGACTGTAGAAGGGGTGGCTTGAGTGATCTCCTCTTGATCTGAACACCTTTCTGAGCATCAAAACACAGGGCATGGATGTCTTGTTAAAACCTTGGTCTTGATGATGGAGTCTGGGAATTGCCAAACAGCACTTGCTGTCTGTGAAGTGTCCTACTGAAGTCCTTGACTACAGACACTGGGCTACCTGCCAGCGGTAGGTAAAAAGGGTTTGCAGGATTACCTACCGTGAGTACATGATAAACCAAGTTCAGGGTGGGAAAAGGAAGCGGATGGGCTTATTTGGATGCAGCAATAATTTATAAAAGTGCATGTGCTCCTGCATGTGGGCTAACGTGAGGTGTTTGGTATATTAGCGCTGTTGGACTGACACTAGAATATGGGACTAGGCCCTGAGCTGGTGTAAATTGGCATTGTGTGCTGATTCCTGCAGAAGTGGACTGATTTCCGCTAGCGAGGATTTGGCCCATGGCTTTGTCTCTCGCTCCAAAGAGAACATTGAACCTGAAGTATTCCAGCCTACCGGTTGTGTCATCAGTCCTGCTGGTACGGAGCCGTCTCTGCACTGAACAAAAACACACTGGGCTGCTCCAAGTCAGCGGGCCTGTCTGTTTGGAGACGAGAGTATGCGTGCTTTGCCTGTAAAAGCCAAATAAAACACGGATGACATGTTGTAACCTGCAGTGGGATTCACGTGTGAACTCTGCTGTTGGGGAAGGCTCTTGCAACGCTTTTTTCAGACATCTGTTCTTCATGTCTCAGATTCATCAAATGCCGAATTCTTCGCTTGGTTGCAAGAAACCACCTGTGCATGTTCATAATCGGCTTGACACTGCTCCCAAGGAAGCTGAACGGAGTTTAGCAATCCCATTGCTGCAGGACTGTACTGTGTTATCTCTTTCTTTCAAGTGTGTTAACACAGCCACATTACAAAAGCGGCAAACATTGCAGTTGTCTCAAGAATTTGTGTGTGCCGGTTTATATGCTTAAAGTTACATTCATCCTTATTTAAAAAAGCAAAACAAAATACATAAGCGTGTGCTTTAAGCATTGCTCAAATGCTGGCCGAATCGAGGTCTTTTACATTGCAATGTTTGTTGCTCAAATAGGGAAAGTTCTTCAGATTTTAAAAATCAGATCAAATCCAGCACATGGTTACTAAAAGTGTCAGGCAGACAAAGCTGTTATTTATGTAGGACCTACGCAACTTGCTTTGTGCTCCTGTGCTTCACTGCTCTGGCTCTGCAACAGCAGATGACTAATAGGCACTGTGATTTTTCAAAGCTGTCTAGAGGCCTTCGCTGTAGAATTCCCTTCTATGTTATGAGGCTTCAGCGGCTAACTTCCTTAGTTGGCTTTTAAAAACTGAGCTGCCCTTTTCAGAGCTGTGCCAATATACATCCCTGGTGCTAAGTGGTAATCAAGGGCAGAGACCAATAAAAGGGGGCTGCTTGGAATAATTGCCTGTGTAGCAAGGTGTGGGGAATCTGTGCATTCTCTGCAGTGGATTAAATCAGTAGGGGAGAGAGATGCTCAAGCTTTCAAGAGCAGTTCTTATATTGCAGAATAAAGCAAACGTTACAAATATACATGCTCCATTTGCACCATTCAAGGCCAGCAGAGCTGGGTGGAAGACTTCTGGGCACCACAGACAGCTGCATACTACTCAAGTTCTTGGACTGTGTCCATCATTGGCGTGCAGGATGGGGGTCCTCCTGCATCAGCGCTGAACAGTCACTTTAACAAGCAATGACCCACCTATGGTCCCTGGCTTTGACTGAAATCTTGGGCTGCCAAGCTCCTCTGTTTGAGGTCCCACAGACATCTTCCAGAGAGTCAGCAGCATCAGCCACTACGCCAGGTTAAATTCCAGCTCACTGCATTACATGCTACTTGCCTCTTGTCGCTTCAGTTGTGCCGTTTTGGTCTTCAGTCCTGTTGTCTGTATGTTACTCCATTACTTCCAGATGCTAGGGGAGCAGATCCTGAATGCCTGGCAAACAAAGGGTGGTCAATGCCATTAGCAGTGTGGAAGGCACCTTGAAAGCCTCGGATGAAAGGGGCTGCAGAAATGCCCATCATGGTAGCGATTAGTCTGGCAGGGAAGCAGCATCCATTTTAGGTGCAGAGGGAGGGAACAGCAACTCTTTGGAGAAAAACCAGCTTAACCCTGAGGGCCCCTTCTTTCCATCTCACAAGCAGGCACTGTGAAGCGACCCCTTCTTCAATGCTAGCCCTGCCAGTCTCTGAGCTGAAAATCATTAATGCAAACAGGCTGATCTCCAGATTGCACCGCTGAGCTGGTTGTCTGTCTTTCCCAGTGCATTCAGCATCTCAGTGGGGCTTATTTTTCTCTAGCCAAAGTTCACTCGTCTTTTTTGGGAGTAGTAACTAACACTTGCAATTTACCGTGCGGTGGGTGAGAGGCTCCCTACCTTTCCTCTGGTGATTGTAAGAGCAGTTGATTCAATCTGAACCAGCTAGTTTGTGCGATCACACTGTATTAGGCCTCCTGCATGGAAAAGTGCCACTGAGATTATTGCAAGAAGGGCCACTGCGTTTAGCGCTGTCAAGAGAATCTGCTTCACCAGACTGAGTTGCTTCCTTTCTTTGTATCTCCTGTTACTTCACCTGTAAAGTAGAAAGAGGTAGTTTGCCATGTTAGTTTGTAGTCGGGCAGAAGGCAGGGCAGGGTGGCACCTTACAGACTGACTGGTTCAAACAGGTATAACTTTACATGGGCAGTAGCTGACCTTGTCAGATACAATGATGATTTCATAGCAGCTAACAAAGTAGGCTGTTGCCTACAAAAGCTCATGTCTTTCTAAACCAGTTAATCTCTAAGGTGCCACTTTACCCTGCCTTCCATCTGTAAAATAGGATGGACCCTTCCCTCTCCTTGTCTAGCACTTCATGATCTACATGTGATGAATTGTGTAGAGTATTTAAATTCTGAATCTTTTTTTTTTTTTTAAATCCCAGTGAAATTCCAAGGCTTCTAAAATGCCTTTCTAAACCATTTGCTTTATCATGTTCTTAGCTTCACTATAATTGCTGGCCACTGTCTAAAACTAGAATAATGGGTAACCCCTGTTCCAAAACCTCTATGCATCCCTACGCGAAAGAAAAGTGCGTTATGATTTGCATTTTGCTTGTGCTTAAGGTTGCAACCCCGATCAGTGCCACTGTCCCAATTCCATGTTTGGCACTGTACAAACACATAGTAGGAGACAGCTCGAAAGAGCTTGTAGTCTGAGTGCATCGGATGGAGGATGGGAAACTGAGGCACAGAAATGAAAACATTTGACCAAGGTCACAGAGGAAGTCGTGGGGAGCTAAACCCTGATGTTCTGCTTCCCAGTACAGTTCCCTGCTGAAAAGGCCAGACTACAAAGACTGCTGGGAAGACTTCCAGAGAGGGGCATGGGTATTTTTTTTAAGCACAAGGTTTTGTTTTCTTGAACCCTCAATGGGATTGCTATTAGCAGCCTGTGAACTTAAATGGAGGAAGCTGAGACTCCATGAAAGTATCTGAAACTACAGATTTGAAACGAAACAAAATGAAAAAGTCATCACGCAAATCTTCAATGAGTTAAGCATTGAGACGAACTTGAATTCATGGAAACAGATTTTGAAAGCTTTACATTTGAATTGTCCTTGTGAAAAGATTCCAGTGAAGGTTACATTTTACTGCGTCTCCTACAACGGGCAAATATTCATTAATTTTGTTACGATGGGGCATTTAGAGTTCGCTGTTAAATAAGAGCGCTCGATTCTGAGACATGCTGATTGTCCTTGACACCCACTGAAGTTGCTGTGAGAATTCCCATTGATTTAAATGGTGCAAGATTGGGCCCAGTGCCTCCTACAAGGCCATTCTGTGCCAGTGATTTTGGTGGGAGCCAAGAGTGGACCTGGTGGGAGTGGAAGATCATCTACACTGTTTGGGATTAGAGCCTGATTTTTATCTCATTCCAGGAGGGTCATGAATAAGGAAAGGCTGAAATACTGGCAGAGCCCCTTGGTCATATTTGCCAGTAGCAGACTCTCCAGAGATCCCCTAACCTCCTTCACCAACAAGGTCAAGAACATCCTTATAACTGAAATTTCATGTAGCTGTCTTTTGAGAGCAGCTCTGTGCTCCACGTTTGGAGGGGGTAGGGAGGCTTCCCCCCACCCTTCATAAGGTTGCTTGTCTTTGCTATTGCTCTTGGCCTGGGAGCAAAAAGCAGCAGGACCTGTGAAGAGTAGGATGTGGGGCTTTTCACTGAATGGAGAAACTGAGGCATCACGTCATGTGTAATGGGTATAGAAGTTTTGATTTTCTGCAAGCTTGAGAACCCCTTCTGCGAGTTCCCTGAGTGCAGAAACCTGTCAGCGAGTATGAACCTTACTGCACGATCAGGGTCCTTCTCCTTCTTCCATGCAGGTGTCAGGACATCATGAAAAGTGCTTGCAAGGGAGCTTGAAAGCTGCATGCTCCGGTAAGAAATGCTGAATTTGAAGACTGCCCATGTGAACGTAACCATTCCCTCTCCCTTGTGTTTCACAATGCGCTTGCACATTATAATTACTTGCTGGCGTAATATTTCTCAACATGGAGAATGATTAGTATTAATTAGTACACATTTGTTTATACGGTTCTTTGAACATGCAAATGGCTGAAAGAGCGTCTGGACGATCAGGTAGAGATGCAGCTTTAAAGGAGTCGCAAAACTGGTTCTTGAAGGTCGAACTCCTCTTAAGTTCAGTGTTTGAAGTTAATACTGCAAAGCCTCTTAATTGCTTAGAGACCATAAACTTCCCTGCAAGTTACAATCTTCCTAAGGGATCCACAATCCCATGAGAGATTCTTATTTCTCTCTGGGCTTGCAAGGGTCTAACTAGATGCACCATGTCTCTGGCATGCTGAAAGTAGGAAATGGTGAAAATCTTGTCACAGGGTCTGACCTAGAAAGAGACCCTATCTTATTTTGCAGACATGAGGTTTGAATAGAGAAGCATCGGTGATATGTCCAGTCTCTTTCTGGCTCAACTTGACCTGCTTTCCAAACCTTTGGCGGTTATCACTATGGGGTTGTCTGCCCTTGGAAATGTAATGCAGAAATGATTTTGGAATAATTTATTCCTGAAGCCAGGAGATGAAGTAATTTCAATTAAATTAGAACAAATGCATTTTGATTCTGGAGAAGAGCGTACACATGGAGCTTCTACTAAATAACTATCCCCATAAAATGATTTCAAATTGACCAGGGTAGATGATCCCTGATTATTGTTTTCTTGCGCCTTGTGTAGTTAAGGTTGCTATCCCAGTAGAGTCATGCTCGTGAGTTGCTGGCCGTGCTTCCAGTTGTTGTATAGCCACCTACATTGGGTTCATTTTGTTTTTTGAGTTGTTTTAATGTTATATGGTTTCAGGTTTAAATCGTCATGTTACCAAATCTCGCTAAGAAGCCTGGACCATTATAAGATGAGTATTGTTCCGCATTCTCAATTTTTATTTAAAAAAAAAAAAAAAAAAATCTGGGGGTTTATTTTCAAAACAAAAACCAGGATTGAAATTGGGATGAAAGAAAGAAAAGGAAAAAAAAAATGGTTTAAAGGGAATCGGCGGGGAGGGAGGGAAGGAGGGAGTAAGGCTGGGACTAGGGGATAGGGGTGCGGCACAGCCCGTTGGCTGCTCCTGGCGCTGCACCCCGGACTGGATGCGGGGCAAGAGGCACAGCTCTTGCTGCTTAGCACTCCCTGGAAGGGCTGCGGGCTGGAGGGCCGGTGCCATACTCTCCCCAGGGTGCACGTGTCCCCAGATCTGCGTGTGGGACGAGAGCATGCTGCTACCTGCCCCGAGCACCAGGAAGAGCACAGTGCTGCTGCCGGCCCCAGCCTGCAGGGATTGGGGCTAGGCTCTCCCACCTGCCCCATCCCCCTGTGGGGCTTGCAGCTCCCAGCACCTGAGGCAGGGCTGAAGCTGGAGCCGGTGTGGTGCAGCTCACACCCACCCGCCCTGGCAGCGATTCCCGTGACCCAGCCGGCCCACCCCACCCGGAGTTGGAAGCCCCATGCCCTCGGGCAGCAGCTCCAGCCACACTCCCCTGCCCCCACGTGGCCACCGCCATCCCATCACCCCCTGCTCCGCATGCAGCCCATTCCCCACTTGTGCTGGCTATCGGGGATCTGAACTGAAAAACGGGTGTAAATCAGTAAAAACCAAGTACTTATAAATTCTCTGGTTTTGTTTTTTGTTTTTTTCAGTGAAAAATCAGTAAAAACTGAGAATGCGGAAGGCTAAAGATGGTGTATATACCACCACAACCCTGGTACGGGTTGATGAAATCAGGGAAGGGGGTAACTGCATCCTGGTTCTGTGTCCTCCTGGCTTAGCTCCCCAACTCGGAGCGTGATCCCTTGTTTAATTCTTCCAGAAAGAAAGAACATTTAGTTTAGTTTGTCCCTAGAGGATTCGGTGGGTGATGGAATGGGGGGAAGTCTTCATTGTCCCAAATGCTGAACCCAAGTATCTTACTACCAAAGGGTCACACGTGGTGGCAGCCAATTTGTGAACTAGGTCAACTTCATTGGACGCACTCCTTGCTGGGGTTATTTGACCGCGTCAAGCAGGTGTATGTGTGTATACTCCAGAGTGGCTTAACTTAAATTAACTTAGTTAAGTTGACTTAGTATGTGAGCTTATTCCTGCTTGAGTTCGACTTCCAAGTGCAAACGACCCCTGAGGTGGATAGTAGGCCCCAGCAGCGGTGAGGTCTCTTGAGGAAGCCAGGAGGTCCATGACCAATTGGGGCTGCCTGGAGAGGAGTTCCCGCTCCTCCTTGGACGCCAGAACCTCTTCCTCGCCTTGTAAAGACCAGACGGTGCCTCGGGGCTTATGCTTCACTCCAGAGCATGGTGGGTCGGTCAGCTGGCTTAAAGAGAAGGACTTGGACGCGATGATCTCACAAGATACCTTCCAGCTCTGCACTTCTACAAAAGTCTACAAGCAAAAGCAAATGGATGCCTTGCATCTCTTGTGTCGAGCCACGAGGGTGATAAAGGGTTTTGTGACCAGTTCACTAGTTGGTTTTAGTTTGACCTTCACTGCTGCCTACGTGCCATTTAGGTGGCCATGTTATAATACATTGTAAGTCCTTCTCTTCAGGGGTAAGGGCAAGCAACTGAATGAGAACCATTGGCCTCAATTTGAAATGAACGTCTATGAATAGACATTAAGGCTGAAAGGGATCTCGGAAGATAATGCAGACGAGCGCAGTTGCCTCAGGAGGCTTAGAGCTCCTCCTCGTCCTCAATCTGTCTCCAGGTTTACCCACACAGCCCACCGTTAAGGATCCAGTTTATAGCTCTCCTCCTCCAGACTGTTTACAACCCCCATTTGCAGATGATGTTGACAAGAGCTGCCATTTACTGTGCCGAACTATCAGCTGAAACATCTGTGCCTGACCTGCATTGCCAATTGCAAATTACTTTTTCCGCACTAACACCCATAAAATTGCAATGCTTATCTGCCTCTTCTTGACGCTAATTATTGGTGGAGGTTTATGTAAATCTTACTGTAAATTAATTGTTCACAGTTTGGAACCTTTTAATATCCTAGTCGCTGGAACAGAATAGATAATTGCATCCATACATTTCAGGGCTAGCGGAGTTGCAGCCTTACCTTATGGAATAAGCGTAGTGTTGCCCAGGCTACTCCACTGCCTGGCTTCTCACACAATGGGTTTCACTCTCTTTGTCTCCTTTTGCTGTTTAAAACGCACTTCTGCCTGTAGCAAACAGCTTGACTAGCTAAGGTTTTTCTCACCAAGTCATCTGTGATAACTAGGCTTCTCCATTGTAATTTCCTGGGGTGTGTATGCACATATTCCCTATTGAAGCAGCATGTTTAAAAACTGGAACATTAAGTATATGTGATGTGGCTTAGCTGCCCCCTCCTATCTCTTTCTCTGCAGAGGCTGGTGCAGCAAATACTGATACTTTGAAGTTTTGAAGATGACTGACATTTTGAAAGTTTGGAGTTTCATCTTTTTTTAATAACATTTGAATCATTATATTTGTCATAGGCAGGAACTTTTGATCTTAGTGTCACATGCTGGATTGGTTTCCATGGGAGATGTCATTAAAGGAAAGCTCTACAATTTAGCTGTTGTCTGTCTCTACTGCCCGTGGACTCGTGTACATATTTATACAGCTAGTCTGATGGCAAGTTGTGATCATGGCTCCTGATTAGCTAAGAGTTGCGTGCACGCCTCTTGTTATATATGTTATCCCACCTTCCCCTCTCCTGCCTTGATGGGCCTGCTTGCCTCTTTCATGTTTCATTTGGTCTTTAAACTGGAATCAATTTGGGGCAGAGACTGTCGTTTCCTAGGTTTATACAGTTGGCTCATTGAAGCCAGCCTGCTCTGCCTTGAGGCACTACAGCAATATTTAATTGCATGCCAGAGTCTTTTGTTTAGTAGTTATTCTTCTTCTTGCAGTGTTAGGCCTGCTGGCCCAAGCTGAGAGTAAGGTGCTGCACAGATGTGTATGAACAGATGGCCATTACTTTGAAGATCTTGCAGTCCAAATGAATGAGGGACATAGGGAATAATTTCCTCGTTTTGCAGCTGGGAACTGGAATCATAGGATGATGGGAAAGTAGGGCTGGAAGGGACCTTATGTGAGGTCACTTAGTCCAGCTGCGTCACCAAGTGATATTAAGGGTCTTGGAGCCTGTGACTTGGCTGGGACTTGGGGACAGTCTCCCTCAAGTCGAGACCCTCCCTCAAGCTAACATGAGAATTACCAGTATGATAAAAATGTCTTGTCACTGAATGAAATGGCTCCTTAAAAGAGGAAGAAGTGGCTTCTCAGAATGTGTCATGAGAGACTTCCTGCTATGGATTTCATTCCTGAGCATCCAGGCAAACCCAGGGTAGAAAGACCTTTCCTGCTGGCTTCCTTGTCATTCTTGTAGGAAAGGGAATGGATTTCTCCTCCCCAGCTGTAATGGAGGCCTAATGGCACCAAGCAAGTGAGCTCGGTGTTGGAGAGAGCGGAGCATTTGTAATCCTCTGTGCGTATAGCCAACAAACTGTAATACCTGCCCGCTGGGACTGGGGTACTGCAGCAGCGCTACATGGCATATCTGACGCGTACCAGTAAGGCTCTTCAGACCTGCTGCTGTTGTCTCCAGCTTCACGTTGACGTCAGCAACTCCAGACCTGTGCTGACAATAAGAGGAAAATAAGGCCCTTAGAATGGGTGGGAAGGTTTGTGTTGAGGCCAGGAGCAGAAGTGGGGCAGGCACAGCTACCCTCTCACTGACAGCATCAGGCTGGTTTCTTGACATCCATTGTAAGATGGAACCATACTATTTCCCTTGAAAATTGTGGGGAAATTAGGCTAAGGGACAATCCAGCGGCCTCTTTTTGCTTCTTGAGCATGATTATCTGTCCTGGTAGCAAGGGGTTGTGCCTTCATTTGGTTTCTTTTTTGTCACTGCCATGCTGCCCTCCTGGTCTTTGTTCTAAGAGCTTGCTCTGTAGAACTGGTTTTGGATTGAGCAGGCTGCAGGAATCACTGTGCCAAAGTCCTGCGCTGGTCTGGGGTTGCAGTACATCCTTGATTATGATGGAGCTGCCTCAATTTCATACTGATGAGGTTGGACCTATTGTTTAGACAGACCATCCCTTTCATTAGCCCTGCATTATAATTCTGCATTAGGCATCCCGAGGCACGGGGCACCAACTTCCCCCTTCTTCCTTTAGCTGTGGCCAAACGCATGAAATCACAGAGCTGCCATCCAAATGCTCTGGTTCAGGATATTGAGCCTCAGCGTGGGCCCTCATCAGCTTTTTCCACTGCCTTTTTGCTGTTGCTGTTACGCCCTTCCTCCCTTTTCCTCCGCGTTAGCCGACACAATCACAGAACCTGCCGCACTCCAGGGGAGCTGATGAGCAGTTTCTCTTTGAAGTCTCTTCCAGCGCTCTTCTGCAATTTAACCAGCAGGTGAGCATGCTCTCTGGATGGCATGGTTACGCTTCCCTCTGCTAGCCCCCGCCTTTCGGAAGTTGGATGAAATCGCTATTGCTAACAAAATACATTTTACCAGAGTCCGTTTGCAGGCTGGTGGGTGACTCCATTGCATCCCGCCCAGGAAAGAATAGTGATTTCTCCATCAGTGGCATTGTAAATTCAAGGACAGTCTGCACAGAATTTCAGACTCTGCAGGTTAGGCACCTGTCACCGAAGGACTGTCGCCCTACTGTCCTTAACCACAGGAGTATTTCCTTCCTGACAGTAATCTAGGGGATCCCAACTTTTGACTGTTGTAACCGGTACCTGGAATTCCCTTACTCTGCCATAGGCCAGGCTCTGGCAAACTGTTGCAGTTGGGCAGACTCCTGACTTAAATGCAACCCATAAGGGTGCCAGGTTCTTGTAGGCACATCCAGCTGCTGCCTTGGAGTTGTAACGATGACTTTTCATACCACGGTTCCTTGGCTCCCGTTCATGCTTTGATCTGTAATGGTATTTGAG
Organism: Caiman crocodilus; assembly: GCA_030014935.1. Lineage (NCBI taxonomy): Eukaryota > Metazoa > Chordata > Crocodylia > Alligatoridae > Caiman > Caiman crocodilus. The sequence continues at coordinate 14,609,149 of JAGPOW010002149.1, forward strand.
TGCCAACCAGCTCCAGCCTTGTGGCATCGGAGAGCATGCAAGTGAATGAACAGGAAGCAGCAGGCATTGCTTGGTCTATTTGTTCATCTGTTGTGCATGTTAGTAGCTCATAGAGCAGCAACAGGAGGATGAAAGGTATTTGGAGGCCTAATTTAAAGTCCATTGGTGAAGTTTTTCTTCTGGCTTCATTGGCCTCTGGATCAAAACCTTTGAGGATATTTGTTTTAATCTACAGGATGTCTTGCTTTATCAAAAAAGGGCATGTTAGTTATGGACTATGCTGCTAAGAGAATGAATCCTCTTATCTATTACTGCTTTCATTAACCTGTTTTCTGGAGCCCCCAGTAAGCCCATTTTGGTGCCTGTTGCCTTTCTTCAGCACTCTCATAAGAACTATGACACAACTCCTCCAACACACCAGAGGGAAGAGTGCGACCTTCTCCTTTTGTGAGCTAAATCGCAAATTAACTTCCTATTTTTCTCGCAACATGACTCCAAATTACATTCCCACTCTCGCTTTGGCTAGGCTGCTGCTTAATCAGTTTAACATGCACAGTACACTCTTTGAAAATTAAAACAGACCCAGGCAAACTCCCAAACCTCAATTCCTAATCTCAGACGGCTTGCAAACAACTTTGTTTTCTGCTCAGTGTATCTGATCAGGTGTTTGAAAGAGGTTGTAAAGACCATTTGAAGCGTGCAAGCTAGTTGGAGGAAGGTATTTGTGAAATAAAGCTTTATCTATAACCCAGAGTGTTCTGTAGTACAATTATTTGAATTCTCTGTTGTTTCTGTTGTTAGACTCCACTGCTTTCCAAACACACATGCACCCCCCTCCCACATACTTCATTCCTCCTGATCATTTAAGCGCTGCAGATCTTACAGTATTCCACCAGCACTTCTTACGATGGAGATCCAAGGCTTTCTCAAGTGACTGCTGATACCTTTTTCTTTGGGAGCCCAATTTACAACCCTTCAGAGAGAGTGTGGTTTTCACAAAGTACTGAGGGCCAGCCTTCTGAGAATCGGGCCCCTTTTGGGCACTTCAGATGGCTTTGCTGGGCCAGAGGTAGGCATTAGGCAACCCCTGGCACACATGAGAGCATAGCACATGAAGGCATTTTGCTTGGCATTTGCACCTCGGGAAGGGGTTGGGGGTGGGGCTGCACTATCACAAGAAGGATCAGGCCCTTGCAGCTCTCCAGTTGCCCACCCTGGCACACCAGCATCTCGCAGATTAAGGTTGCAGGTGTTTTTGGCACTCTGTCCAAAAACATTGTTGACCCCTGCACTAGGCTCTTGTGAGGCTCTAGAGCCATGTGTCTGGGTTTAATTTAAAATAAACCAATACAATAAATCCCTTTTAAGCTTCTCTGCTGTATGAGATAACTTACTTGGGCTCCGGACCCGCAAACACAGAAGCACACCTATCATTTTACTGCCATGTGTAGCTGCCCTTGGGTTTATTGGAACAACTCATGTTGGTAAAGTTATTCATGTACTAGCATGCATTCAGGCTTAAGGCTTTGCTGAGCTTTTGGGCTGAGGAAAACCCACCCACGGGGATGAGAATGCATGTGACCTCCAGATTTTGCAACAGCTACAGCAGCAGCCCCTGAAATACTTCCTCAGTCCAGGCATGGCCTCCCCGTGGGTATTGAGAATCTGGAAAGAATTGGCTAGAGGTAGCTGCCAATTGAGAACGAGCTGAGTGGCCTCTGCCAGCAGTTTGCACACTGTTGGTGGGTTATTAGGAAGGCTTTGCAATTTTTTTTTTTTTTTAGTAAGACTGTGCAACATCTGGGAGCAATGGCTTGATTGGATCTGTGTGACAGGCACCATTTCTGATGGGCTCTCAGTGATGTCATGGGAGGGGGGTGTGTGTGTGTCTTTGCCTATGTTATTTAGGAGCCAATAGATAATGTCTTCTAAATGGGCCTAACTGCTTGTTCTACTTGTATGTCTACTTTGTAGACAGTGCATTTCAGGACAATTACTGCTACATTTGTCAGGTATACGCACTCAGCCTTCTGCCACCTACGTGAACACCAGAGAGCTGGGGTTGTTCAGCAGTCTGTTGCTAAATGCCCGGTTGCCTCTTGACACACAATTGAGGCAGTGGATGCAGAAACTAATCCAAAGTAACAGCTTCCAGTTGATTCTAATTTACAAAATGAAATTGTGGCAGGGCCTTTCTGTTTCCCCAGCACATCGGTGTCTCTCTCTCTCGCTTGTCTATTAGGGGAAGCACAGGTTGAAGATCGCAAAGATTTTGTCAGGGAAAATGTTGCGGGTTAGCAGCTGTGATGTGCAGATTTTATTCTACTGTGGATCTTCCACACCCTGAGCTAGATTTCACAGCAAGGCCTGTACACTGGGTACATGTTGGTTCCAGAAAATCCTGGCCCTGGGTGTCAGACTGGGAAGTGCTGGGTGCTTGAATTGGCAAGTCTGTGCTTCCCAGCAGGTGGTGAAACTCTGAAGATCTAGCCCTCGTGCGTCTAAAGTTAGGGCAGTTGCCAGGCCTTTTCTCACTTGGCCCCACACTTCTGTACATCTCTGGTCTCATCTCTCTTCTAACTCCCCTTCTCTCCATGCCAACTTCTGTCTTCCCTGTCCAGTTGCACAGCTCTTTCATGCTGTTTGCCGAACCATTTCCTCCCTTCCCATTCCCACGCCTGCTAAAGCTCTCACTTCTGACCTTGTTCTTATCAGAAACATATTAAAATATGTAAAAGCAAAACAAAACAAAACAAAAACAACCAAAAACAAAAGAAAATGCTGCAAGACCAGCCACTCATGGAAGGGAGCTATGAAGTTGTACCCTTGCCTTCAGCATGAGCTGAAGTATGCTGTAGTATGCTATTTCCACCCGTGTATAAAGGATGAAAATAGCCCCGTAGGGTTTTTTTGCCCGTGAGAAGAGCTGATGGGTGCCCCTATGCTTGCAAGCCCCACGCAACCCAGGGTGTGAACATAGGAGCTCAGCTCCCTCCCTTTGCTGTCGAGGTGCTAATTATAACCAGTTTCACTTTCCCATGTGTCAGAAGATATGCAGGGGTGGGGGCTGCAAAATCGTGGGCTGATACTTCATCTGATTAGATGCTGTCAGCGACGTGTGAACTCAGACCCTCCAGATGCTCCTGCTATGAACCTTTCTCCTGCTTTGTGCTATGGATAGGAGGAGGTAGGGCTGAGAGAGATTTTTTTTCTTGAGGCAGAATGTTTTTAAAAGCAGCTCTGTCTTTTTTGCAAAATACCTGGTGTTCATCTAGGGAAACTGTGAACTCGGGGTAATTGATTGAAAAAGAAAGAGCAGCACTGAGCCCTGCAAATGCTTTTGGCAACACGTAAAAGGTAGATGCTGTCTTAGAAAGTGAGGGTTGAAGGGACCTCAGCAGGTTGTATCTAGTCCAACCCCTGCTCAAAGCAGCACCAGCCTCAACTACATCATCCCAGCCAGGGCTTTGTTGAGCTAGGCCTTAAAAACCTCCAAGGATGGAGATTCTACCACCTGTCTAGGTAACCAGTGTTTCACCACACTCCTAGTGAGAGAGGTTTTTTTTTATCTTCCCTTGCTGTAGCTTGAGACCACTGCTCCTTGTACTGTTATCTGTCACCGCTGAGAGCTGATGTCTTGCTACGAGGGTCTTTTGAACAGACCACTTGGCAGATTTAGGGTATGATCCAAATCCCACTGAAGTCTATGGGAGTCTTCTCATTGCTATTTTTTTTTTCCATCGGGTTTTGGATGAGGCCTTTAAAATGAAAAGTGTCTGGATCATTAGGAGCACCCTCGGCAGGCAGGGAGATGCACAAAGCCCAGAAGTAGCATGGAGTGCAAGGTCTGACTTCCGTGTAGTGCAGAGCATTGGTTGTCCTCTGCTTGGGACATAATGGAGCGACTCTATTCCCTCAAGCAGGAAGGACTCTGCTGGGCAAGAGCACTGGATTGAAGCTGAAGAGATTTGGGTTCAGTTCCTGTCTCATCTTGAGTAAGCCCCTCGATCTGCCCTGAGCCTCGGTTTCCTATCTGTGCAATGGGGTTAACACGTCCCATCCTTGCAGGGCTGCTTGGAGGGAAAAAGCCATGTGATGATGAGATAAGTCTTGTATGTTATAGATGCATCTGAGAAAGTACGAGCATGTGTCTTTTCATTCGCCCCTCAGTGCTGCCAGCCCCAGAGGAATGTAGTGCGGGGGATCTGACCTCAGATTCAGCTATACAGGTGCCCAAGCTGAGAAATTCCCTTACGGGTTTGAGTACTCAAAAGGCCAGGGACTTCACTATTAGCAAGCGTGAAGAAGGAGCCATTGGCTGAAGCTCACATCTGCACACAAGCTAGGGCTGCAAATGCCTCCCATAGGATGGAGCTCATCACATACAAAGTTTAGATTCTGGCTCCTCCCTACCTCTGAAAAAGAGCCAGTGTGAACAGCTGCTTTATGCTTCCCTACCATCTGCCCTCATACCTTGTAGCAGTCTAGTGTGATGGCGCTAATGCAGGCACTTATGGGTCTAATCCACATCACTTTTGGTGCATTTATCTCTTAAAAAGGTGGGGGGTGGCCAGACAGGAATTTCACTCCAGAAAGAGGATTTAATTCCTTTTCTGTATATTAGAAATGCATGGGTTTTCATACCAGAGCCACAGCATCCCTAAGGGTTTGATTCCTAAGACAGACCAGTGATTTACAGTGACATCTGATGCTACAAGGCTGCCTGTGCTATAGCTGTGGTGGCACAGCTTTGGTGGCAACATTCCCTGACATAGATGCATCTTTGTTGGCAGGGAGAGGTTTTCTGCCTCCAGAGTTGAAGCCAGCTTCTGCGCATCCCAGCAGTTTTGCTTTCGAAGCCACCTTCAGCTAGCCAAGCTGCTTCTGTTTTGGATGTTTTGCTGGCAGATCTGTCAGCTGAGCAGGGTGATCTTTCTGCTAACCACTGTCCAGGATCTGCAGCATGGCCAGATTGTGAGCCCCTTATGTCAACTCACCATTGCTCTTGAGTAGTCCCATAAACTGCCCCCTCATGGGAGCAGGAGCTTTTCAGTTTGGCTCTTGCAAATTGATCTTTTTTCTTTCTTCCTTTTTTTTGTTTAATATTTGTTACCCTTTGAATAACCATAATCATCCAAAGCTGAAATAACAACCACCGGCCAACTCCTCACCCTACAAGTTTGACTCTCCTCCCAGTAAGATGCGATTTTTAAAAGGTTGACTCTCTTCCCAGCGAGATGAATTTTTTAAAGGAAGAGATCTGGGAACTGTGACACTTCTTATGCTCTCTTCCTGTAGATGTGTCTTCAGTGTCTTAAGGTAATTACCAAGCACTTTTTAACCCAAGATCCCAAAGCACTTTGTACAGCTAGAGGCAAGCAAGAGACACTTTCCTACCATCACCCTCATTGCTACGCTTCAGCCGCCTGTGGTATATATAAGGCAGGAGCTATGCAACAGCAAATTCACAGTGCATAATAATTCGATACAGGAAGCAAGAAATACTGTGAACAGCTGAAGAAGAAAATTAAAGAGGAAGGAGCTAGCAATTCAAGCTGCTGCTTGGCCGTGTTACCTGGGTAAACAATCCTATAATGCAGGAGCTAAATGAACCACAAGTGACTGGAGCCTGTTTTATATGGAAGATAGCACCTTCAGTAATCCAGGACCCCTGTTAGCAGAATAAATTTGACAGTAGGTCTTTGGGTACTGAAGGGCACATGTACACATCAAACTGAGTGCCACACTGTAGCCAGGGTAATGACTACTAAGGATGAGCCAGCACTGACCTGAGCACATGGGAGCAACCAAAATGCATATCCTAAAGCCCCCAGTGGGCTTTCACTCTGCTAGCCTGTGCTGCTTTAACTTCACTGCTGGTGCAGTACACTGCATTAACTCCTTTCGTTTGTGCTGAATCAGGTGCAACTTCATGGCGCTCGATGGAGTTACGCCAGTGAAAAAAATCGGAGAGGAGAATTGGGCCCTTTCTGTAGCGTACACCATAGCAAGTGGGTCTCAGAAAAAGTCTTAATGCTTTGAAATCCTCATCTTGCTCTTTTACTGAAATACATTTTAAGTGGAATAAGCATAAAGCAAGGCCACAGTTATAAATGCCTCCATGTTTATTTCCCAGAGCTCACTCTGAAAATTAGTCCTTCCTCTGCCTTAGAAATGCAGCCCTGTCTGGGGTGGGCTGCAGCTGCAAACACAAATGTTCCCCTAACAAGGCACGGCACGGCACGGCACGGCACGGCACGGCAGCAAGACAGGGAATGACTGAATGCTGCAGGCAGTCAAAACTGCCGCGGGAATTTGATGGGTGAAATGTAATGATTCAGGTTGGAATTTGGCCAGGATGGCAGGGATAAAACCCCTAGTCCTCTGAAAATGTGTGATGTCCATAATGTAGTGGTCTGTTGGTGCATTGTCTTTGTCTTTGTCTTTCAAAGTGACATAGTACTGGAGCATTTCACGCTACACTCTCGCTTTCTGGGAGAAAAGGATGCGATTTATCTTTAAGTGAAGCCGATTAGATACTTAACTATCCGTCTGGTGTCAATTGTTGTTGGAAGAAATGATGACTTCTTAACAAGCTTTGCCAAGCACAGAGAACAGCTTTCCCTGCACCCACCCGTGCAACTTGAACCTTCGGTTGTTCACAAAGCACAGAGCAGTGATTCACTGCGAGTCCCCACCGCTTCGCTCCAGAATTCCTTCCTCTTCCGTGGTCGCAGCAAGGAGCTTTCCAAACAGAGCTGATTCAGCGAGCGTCCTGCAAAGGGGCTTAGCTGACAGTTTACTGCTCTTTGTTTTATGGTAGTATATGAAGGCTTCAACCTGTGCTAGGACCCTGTTGTGCCAGGTGCTGTACATATATGTGAATCTTGTTCCGAGCAAAGTGACTGCTGCAGAAAAGTAACTCCATCATATTAAACCTGTTGCCTCTTCATTTGTGAAGCTTTCCTTCCTTACAGTAGCATAGCAGGTATTCTTGAAGCTGCTTTTCCCTCTTCCCATTAATATGGTCTGCAGTGATCCAGATCTTCAGTGGTGCTTTTTATTCTAGTGCTGCTGCTGCAAGTCAAGGATGAAAGTGTCGGTGAAGGGCAGAGAATGCCCCGCTCACTGTCACCAGGCACACATCCAGGCAGCAGATGATTTTGTTTTAATGATTTAATTGCTCCGAGGCCAGCTTGCTAAAGTCTCTGAAGTCAGGTCATCCTGCAGGACCCTCCAGGCCCCAGCTCCATGGAAAAAAGCAAGGACAGGCTTTGCAGCCCATTTAAACTGTCACACTCTAGCCTCATTTAGAGGTACAAGACGTGAGGGATTTCCTGACACTTCCAATATCCTCAAAGAATTTCATAGCCTCCATCTCTGAGGCTGGGGCACCTTTCCTCATCCTGGAAACCCACAAACAGCCACATTTTGGCCTAATGTTTTGCAGAACCACTTCATTTGTATATACGTGTTTTAGGTCACCTAGTCCAACCCCTTACTCAAAGCAGGATCATTCCCGCTAGGTCTTTTCCAGGCAGGGCTTTGTCAAACTTGGCCTTAAAAATCTCCACGGATTGTCACTGCAGCTCATGCGTACCTGTCCGAGCTGGTTTAAAACTGGTTAGGTCAGGCACAGCTTGGACTGAACTGCCCAGTTTCTCCAGGCTGGTTCTGTAGCTTGCACCGAGCATTTTGCTGTGCTGCTAGCACTACCAGAGCTAACCTATGCCAAGCAAATCCTCTGCACACAGCCTTTAAGAAAGGGCTTCAGAGCACTTTGCAGCTTTTATCAGGTTTCACAGATCTCAGGGAGTTAGTGTTATCTTCACTTGACAGATGGAGAGACTGTATCGGAGACAGGTTAGGTCACTTGTTCAGTCCCGCGCAACAAGTCAGTGTCAGAGCCCGGAGTTCGGGTTCCCAAGGCCGTGCTCGAACTTCAAGATGAAGTGTCCTCTACTAGATAAAACTGCACAACTCGATGGATGAAGAGACCCAAGAGAAACTTCAGGACACCCCCCTGCCCATGGAACTCAAAATGTAAGCAGCGTGTTGACTAGTTCAATAAGCATCCATCTCACTTCATACAGGTGTGTTGTTTGATTCCTGACAAGGCTCAAATCTAACCTTGTGGTCCCAGCTCCAGGAGGGTCGACGCTCTGACCTTTCCCTCTTCAGTACATCCTTTAAGGGTTGTCATTCAGATTTGTCAGGAGCCCTGTATGTTGCCTTCCTCACATGGGTGGAAGACCAGAGTAGGCAGCTTCATCACATGTCCATCGCTGGGGCTATAGGTGGAGGATTGTAGCCAGAGTCCAGACGTGGGACCCTGAACTTTCAGCGCCCTGCTCCCACCTGGCCCCTGGCTTCCTTTGTGACCAAGTATGAGTCTCTCATTGTTAATGTGCTTCAACTTGTCCATCTGTGAAATGAGACTAATGAATTGGTTAATGAGAAAAGGAGGCTCTGCCATATCAGAAATGGTTGTTTGCATGATTCCTCCATAGCAATAGCTATTTGCAAGGGCTGGTCCTTTCAAAGGGGCCATAGGGGGTAGGTCACTATTGAATGCCAATAAGAAATGGGCACCTGCCTCCCTTTGGGAAGATCTCAGCTGCATAGAGTTTGTCCCTGAGGCATGGCTGTGTTGACAGCAGCTTTTGAAGCTCTTGGACGTGTGCTGAAGGCATCTTGCCATCTTGCTGGCACAATTACCTTGTCAAGGTGCAACACGACTGCCAGAGGTGGCTGTCAGCCTTGCCAGCGGGACAGGTGAGATGCCATACTTCTTTCTGTTTTGCTTTTCCCCTAGGAAGAGAGTGACCTTGGGTTGGCCTCTCTGTCTCTTGGCTCAATCTGCAGATAATTGGGACCGGCGTTCCTGTCAGCAGAAAGCCTTGAGAATTTACTGCGTTTTCTTGCTTTAAAGCAAATGCAGCTCGACTTGTTTGAAGACCTCGTTGGGATTGGGGAGTGGGAGGAGGCGCGAGGAGCGTTCGCATCTTGTCTACATCCCATCTCTGCCTCTCTTATATATATTCCTTGGTTTATTGTGCAAATGCTGTCCCCAGTATCGGAATTCCTTAGGGGAGACCCCTCGCTCTGGAAGACGCTCGTTTTCCCGTAATGCTGACATGCCTTCTAAATATTTTCCCATTAACTTTCCCCATGCAGAATAAATAAATACAGAAAGTTCAGCTGCCACGTTATTAGGCCACTTGCATCATCTGTCCCTTCAGTATTGGCATCGTCGCTTTTTGGGTGATGCGTGGGTGATGAATAATGTCACTGGCTCTGTGCGGTTCCAGAGAGCCGTTTCATCTGCAAGTTGTTCCTTGTCGCCCGCCTCTCTCTTACCCGCTCCTTTCTGTGATATGCTCCCTGTCTGAGTCCAGGCTGCCTTGCAGGACTTCCATTTTCCCTCCCACTCTCCTTGTCCTGTCGGCAAGTATTTACCCAAGAATTATATTAGGATTAGCCTTGATGAATTAACCAATTACAGTCAGGATCATTCACATTGTGTTAGCGCTTGTGCACACTTCTTTCTATAAATAGAGAAGCTAAGACCTTGTTGCCTTTTAGTGAGGGGTGATAATCTGCATTGGTATTAGTGCATCTACTTAATTAAAAGACTTCTTAAGCGTGTTGTTTAAACAGACTCATGCAACTGGATTAGCTGGCTCAGGGGATAGGTAATAAGATCTGGGCCCCTTCTCTGCTAGGTCAGTAGTTCAAATATAGCTTGTTTTGGCAGTGGTCAGGGATTGTTAATATTTTGCACGTGCCTAGTAGCCTGTGTATTGGCTGGCTATCATGCCATTTCTGGTTAATCAAGTTCTCCAAAATGCTGGGCAAAATATCTAACAAATATCCAGCGGGAGGAAGGGCAGTCTTTTATGATCAGAATAGTGCAAGGGGGCTTTGGGAGGTCTGGGTTTATTCAAGCCCTGCCATGACCTTGGGAAAGTCACCTCATCTCTCTGTGCCTCAGTCTCCCCCCTGGACAGTGCTGCTGATACCATTGCCTTCCTCCCTCTCGTTCTCTAGTGTACTTGGAACTTAAGCTCTTCAGAGAGAGAACTGGGTGTCTGTGGCACGACTGATGCCTAATATCTGTTCAGGCCACCAGGCGCCACTGTAATATATAAATAATAATCAGCTCTTAAAACTGGGAGGGTTTGCAGTTCACTTGAGGCAAAGAACAGAGCAAATTGTCAAACCTGTTTGCTTCCTATAATCTCCGGCTGAATGCCAGGGTTTGCCTATCTTAGAAGCAGGGCCTGTTGCCACGTTATTTTGGGGTGGGAAACTGCTCCTCTTGTTTGCCAGTCCCCATTGGAAATGAAGTTGGATGACCCTGTGAACCAGTGTCTTGAAATCTCCGACCCCGGGTTTGAGGCGCTGGTTTAAACAGGAGGTGTAGCCAAAGCACTTCTGGTTTTATTATATCAGTGCATGACACAGCAGATGGCTCCTTCCACCCCAGGATCACTAATCGTGCGACAGACACTAAATCGATCGCACAATGTAACTGTGCAAAAGGAAGTAAATGCAGACTTCCTCTCGCTGTTGTGGAAACTGAGGCACGGAGAGGAATCGAGTCACTTGAGCTTGCACAGGCTCACTGGAAGAATTGGGAACAGAGCTCAGATCCTATGTGTTTCCGAATGATGCTCAGCCCTAGGCCTGATTCAGTGCATGCTGAAGCTAATGGACATTTTATCCCCTGAGTTTAATGGAGGCAGGATTAAGTGCAATCAGGCTCTTGTGTGACCCTAGCGTCCCATTTACCCATCTCCAGGAAGTTTCTTTAGTGATTGATCATGTTGATAAGAAGTTGAAGTAATAAAGCTGCGGTGTTTGGTCCATTATCTGAAAAATTTACACTCTATTGTAATGAGACTAGAATGCACAATAAGCCCCGAGCACATGGGGCTGTATCTGGATGCCTGGTATTAGTGGTGAGAAGATTGATTGCTGTAGCTTTTCTCCAATTACCCATTTCCATGCGAGCGTTGTGTTGAGTTCTTCGCATCCTTTCTTACTACCTGCCTGGCTGCCTGCCAGCAGCCCCTAGCTTCTGTCAATGCAGATGTCTGTGGCGGAGGAGTTTTGGAGGCAGTGGTTATAGCAACATTGTTTTATAGGTGGCTTCAGGCCATTACAGGCCAGTGAGAGCACACACCCTGTAAAGCAAGAACAAGTCTCCAAAATCATTAGGGATACTCTGCTTGCTGAAGTTGTCCAGACATTTTGCCTGTTGGATGGTGGTTACAGAGCTATTGGGAAGTGACCCTCCCTCTCTGGCAGCCATATACTGAGGGAATATATATTGAGTCATTGTAACCTTAACGGGCTGACATCAGGAGAATTGGGCTGAGATCAGAATTTCAGCCCTTCCCTTAATTTAGCAGGTATTTGGATTGGTACTTTTCATCCAGGCCCTTTTATGGAAGTATGGAGAGCCACAGAAATGTGGATCCTGGTCCAGTCCAGATTTCAAAGTTGCCCAAAGTCCAGGATGATGCATCTAAGAAATCGTCGTAGACTATATCTTTAGCACCTGGAGTGCAGGCTCCTGCCCTGTGAATTTACAGAGGAAATCCTCGGGCTTGGAGGATTTTGATTTTGCACGTGGGGTTTGTGTTGGTTTGAGATCATCGTACCACTGATCACACTGGTGGCAGGGAGAAGGATGAGTTCCCCAGTGCATTTCATGCATGCACATTTCTCAAGGGTTCCTCACAGCCTGCCGGGGTCCAGAGGCTTGGTTCCACCCAGGTGATCTGTGAAAGGGCCCAGGTTTCCTTAGGAAACTCAAAGGATGTCATAAAGCAAAACTGGTTCACTGCAATGTGTGCCCTACCCAGAACCTTCTGCCTCGTTTGCACTAGGCAAGGGCTCCTGGGTGCTTTGGGCAAACCTTGACTGTTATTTTCTGTCATATTTAAACCTAAAATGATCTGGACTAAGTGAAAGGCTGGCAGAGATCCATACATATTTCAGTTCCAAGCCTCTCTCTCCCTCAGATTTTATTTAGACAATCCTGGATTGCACATTGGGTGGTAGCTGGCCGCTTTACATCACAGCGTGGAGACCTGATACAAGTGGATCTAACTCTCCCCTCTCTTTTTACAGCTGGTCCTGGCTGAAAGCTCTCACTCTGACACAGGCTCCCAGTGCACCGAGAGCCACACAGACATCCCACCTCCCATCGAGAGAACAGGCGGCATTGGAGACTCGCGCCCTCCATCGTTCCAGTAAGACCAAGTTATTTTTAATCATGGGGTACTAAACTCTCACCTGGCTCCTTCCCCACATCTCTCTTCAGGCTCACAGCATGTCATGTTACATGCCTCTCGGCAATACATCCCATGTGTTTGTTATTTCTATTAAAATCTGGTCATTAGATTTGGGGAATAAAAATAAAGGATGGCTGAGCACATTCAGGTGAAATTAGCTTCCTATCACTTGTCGTTTCAAAACCCACTTTGGGAGAGGTGAGAAGGGGGCGAAATGCTAATGCTGTTTGGAGCCATGGGTGAGAGCCATTTATTATTATTATGTTATATATAATTATGCAGTGCATAGAGGCAGCAGAATATTGTTATGGAGCGGCAATTTACTTCCACCTGACATGCACATACACATATGCGCACACACACTAACACCTCTGACTGTACCTCCCCTGGCTCGGGTGTGTCTGCATGAAATAGCAGCCTAATTATGTCAGCTATACATGCAGGGTGAGAGTAATTCCATCGGTTCCTATAGAGTTATGCTGGGGTGGAGACCGAGAGTGGGATTCTGGTCTCAGTATTTTATATGCTCTTTACAGATCTCTAGTACTGTTTCCAAACTAATCCATGAGCCCTCGAGCACTTCCCCAAAGGCTTGATAGTCTGCCCCATGTACTTAAATCTGGGCCTGGACTGAAGTCGAGAGCTGATGAGTTTGGCATCTGAATTTTGCAGCTTGCCCTTTGTCTATAACAGTGACTGACTCCCCATAAGGTAGGACTTTGAGGTGGCTGGAATCCTTTCTTAGTTATCAAGAAAGAGTTAATTTCTCTCGCCTATTGATCAGCATGTAATAGCTTGAGATTTTAAACAGATGGGGAAACTGAGGCAAGGAGATGCTACGTGACTTGCTGCAAGGTCACACAATTCCTGAACACCAGCTCCAGGCTTTAAGCACCAGACTGTATTGCCTGTCTTCCAGCAAACAGGAGCTCCTGGTCTCCAAGGCTATTAGTCCTGCAGTCTTTATCAGCTCCACATTTGGTGCTGATGCAGAGATGCCTTGCTTCTCTTACTGGATTGAACAATCCTGCCCAGCATTTAGTAAGACTTATTAAGCAAACAGTTTCTTGAGTGAACAGTTAGCCCATTTTTTTTTCTCTTGGAAGCTGGCAGAGCATTCAGTGCTGCCGGCTTTTTCTCGTGCCTGGCAGATGGAGTTCCCCTGCTCAGTACTTCCGTGGATGCTGATGCTGCGACATCTTCCTTCCTTCCTGCCTTCATCAGGCTTTGTGCTGCGAGAGCCGGAATGGCCGGCAGCCCTGGCACGGAAGGGTTAACATCTGTTCCATTTTCTCCTCTTCTGGCCCTGCCCCTCATATTTGGCTCTGCATTGCTGATGTTCCCAGATCACCAGCAAGGATGGGAGCAGACCTGTGGCTCACATGGCAGCAAACGCAGTCTGAGTTCCTGCCGTGCTTGCTTATTTCCCCCATCCTGTGGCCTGGGATGCCCATGGCCTGGGACAGCCTCTTTGTTTTGCAAGTTTCTTGTGACTAAGTGCCCTCCTGCCTTCTGGAGGGGGCGAGAAATACTGGGGAGCAGTAACCCTGGCCTGACGCTGCAGTGCTTTCAAGGGTTGCACTGCCCTCTCGTGTTCAAGGTTTGCTTTCCGCTGGCAAGGAGCAGCCTGTGATTGCAGTCACATGATCCAAGTATAACTAATTCTTTGTCTTCCTGACCTGTACGTAACTGTTAAAATTTAAGGAGGCTTTACTAAACCGTGGCTCATAATTGCACATGCTTCAGAGGCAGCATCCAGTTGCTCTCCCTGGGTTTTAAAGTTGTTACTGAGTAAACTCCTGCTCTGCTGTTATACCTGACACCTTCCCAGGTCCTTGCAGCTGTGTCCTATTCAACAGCAGCTCCTCTGAATCGTGTGTGCCAGGTGTCCCTGTTTCATAAAAAGGGAAGCAAAGACCCAGAGGTCAATACTTATGCTAACCCAAGGTCACCCAGAGAGTCAGGGTAGCATCCAGAAGATCTAGGATTATTAGACTTAGGCCCATCTAGACCCTCCTACTGTAGAGAGAGGGAGTTGCCAGCTGGATGAATAAACAGCAGAGAGAAGAAAACTAGGACAGGAGAAAAACATGGCTTTCAGGGGCCAGTGGGACACTGGCCTAATGAGGCTGTGAGGATGTGCGCGGCAGTGGGAGAAGAGAGAAACCATTGGGCACGTGGCCTGCTCCTGCACAAACCTACTTCTGCTGCCAAGTGCATTTGTCATGGTGTTGGCACTGGGCAGTGGGGACAGTGCTGTAATGCTCACCATCTGTTGAGGAGAGGACCTCAGCAACGCTGTGGGTTGACTTAAGGTTGGCAGAAACCCTGTTTGGAAAAATTGGCCTATGTTTGAGTCCTTTCCTTGAAAGGCATGGTCACTGCTGAAGTCCGGGAGGAGGTTTGCTGTGGAGTTCAATAGGAACAGCAGTCTCCTTATGCCGGTCACTGATGGGTATCTGCACTTGCAGGCCAATTGCCTCTTAGGCTTCCCAAGTACGTAGTGTAAGTGCCTCTGTGGAGAAGAGAGAGCCCCTGGCGTAGAATTGTGTCCTCCTTGCTGCCTCTTTCTCCATGTGAACATGTTTCTGTTTCTTAGTTTTTCTATTTCTTAAGCCATTTCTATTTCTTAAGCTATTTCTTAAGAAGGGATCGTTGTGACGGTGTGCCCTGGTCTCCAGCACAGCCCAGGCTAGACTAGCTCTGCATTGAGCTTGTAATTTCTGCTATCCAGTCTCACTTTAGAGACCGAGGATCCACCACATCCCAACGTAAGCTGTTCTGGTAGTTAATGACCCTCGGTATTAGAAACGTGCGCCTTATTTCTCATCCAAATTTATTTAGCTTCAGTTTTCTGTCATTTTCTGGTAGATTAAGAAGCCATCTCCTATCAGAAATAGCTGTTTTTAGGTGGTGATAGTCATCTCTTCACGTTCCCTTCCATAAAGGAAATAGATGGAGCAGCTCTGTAAGGCATATTTTACATGCCCTTCCGTCATTCTTGTAGCTCTTTTCCCTAACCTTTTCCAACTTTTCACCGTTGGTTTTGAAGTATGGCTGGAAGACTTGGACAAGTTGCTGTGGTCCCTGGGGCTGAAGGCAGAGGTGATGCCCCTTCCTTGCTTTCAGTTGCTATCCCCCTGCTTACACATCCAAGGTTTGTGTTCATCTTGCACCTTGTTAAGCTGATGATCCATTACAGAACTACGTCCTTTTCAGTGTTATATCCAGTGTATGCTGGGATATCAGCTCCCACCTCATAAATACCACTTCCAATTTTTATTTCTAGATGTACATATTTCAAATGGGTGTTTTTTCAGTGTACCCACTGATGGCCCATATCTATGGGCCCCCACATCCTTTCTCTTTTGCTGTAGCACCTTGGAGATCCAGTCATAGCTAAGGGCCTCTCTGTATCAGTTGCTCTAGATGCTCATTAAAAAAAAACCCACAAAAGACATGTATGTGCTCAGATATCCAAACATAAGACATCTACACATTCTCATCTCCTTCTACAAGCAGGTCTCTCGCCACCTGGACAAGGGAGACAAGATAGACATTATACACCTAGACTTCCAGAAGGCTTTTTGATCTAGTATCCCACAATATCCGTGTGGGAAAACTGGAAGATTGTGGGCTCAGCTGCTCAACGGTTCAGTGGGTGGGAAACTGGCTCCAGGGTAGGACCCAGAGAGGTCTCATGAATGGATCCTTGTCATCCTGGTGCAAAGTGGTTAGTGGTGCCCCTCAGAGGTCTGTGCTTGGACTGGTGCTCTTCAACATCTTTATCAATGATTTGGATGGGGAGGGTGACCCTCCAGAGATGGCGCAGTCACCTACCCTGGAGGTTTTCAGACCAGACGGTTACCTTGCTGGGGTCACTTGACCCCAGTTGTATTCCTGCCTAGAGTGGGTGGGGGGCTGGACCTGATGATCTGCAGGGTCCCTTCCAGCCCCTGATGATCTATGAAAGACAGGAGAAAAGGTGGATGCGCTAGGCTGGTTGGCAGAGGATCAAGGCAACAGTGCAGTGATACCAGCCAGAGGAATAAACGATGATCTCAACCAGCCGCCTACTCAACATTGAGTTTTTGACCCGTCTTGACTCTTTGATTGTTTTTGGTTGAATTTGAAAGAGGGTGTTTTGTTTTCTCCTGCCTTTCACTGCATTTCAATCAGGCTGTCAATGCTGAGCACCATGAGCACCTTAGTTCAGTCAGCACATCAGAAATAATATACTGCTTTGGACAGTCTTACTTGGTTTCAACTGCAAGAAGAACAACCCTGCAACTAGAATTGCACCCTATATCTCTGAGGATGTAGGTTTAGCTCTATGCTCTGCCTTTCTGTGTGAGTTTAGGCAGTGCACGTGGGGCCAGACTTTTCCTTAGGTGCCCAACACCTGTTAAAGCCAAGGGGAGTTAGGAGCCTAAAGACCTTTTACAGATTTGGCTCCAAGCCTTTCTGGATCTCAGTTCCGCACCTGCCAAATGGGACTGCTAGCACCGCACTGCTTTGCGAGTGCTATGAAGTCAGATACATTCAAGAATGAGAACTTCTGATTCTTTATAACCCTAGTAACTCGGTTGCACTTTGCACCCACGTGTGGGCTTTGCTCAGAGCCTGGCACAGTGAACTGGAGTCATTCAGATGAGACGGCTGCTCTAAATCAGTGTAGCTCCAGTTGCTTCAAGGAGCTGTGCTGATTTACACTGATTAAAGATGTGGCACACTCCACCTACCCTTGTGTGCCCCACAACATGCTTGTGTTCACATACATCTCCAGGGAGTATTTACTGGAAAACAAACCTAATTGAATTGCCAAGCAATGGGAGATAAGAGGAGCAGCATTTCGCTTCCAAGGCAATGATTTTTCTTGCAGCCTTTGTGTGCGCTGGATCACTCTGTGATCCATGGTAACAGCCTGTAGTCACTAGATGGTGCTGCTGAGGTTAACTGATGAAAGCCAGCTAGGCCCTGCAAGCATAGCTCCTGATGCCCAGCATTGTGTAGGGACAAAGGAAGGGAGTGTGTTACTCTGTTAGTAATGCCCGGGTCTCTCACGTTCTTTTTTTTCCTCCATCCTTTCTGTGTTAAGTCACCCAAACAAATGCAGGCCTTTTTGGGCCACTAGTAAAACACAGGCGTGAAGTCCCCTTTGGATCGATCAAAATTCAAGCATGTGCTTTTTTGAATCGGGGCCTGCATTCCATAATGGGTGCAGTAGATATTTTCATGTTATTCAGTTCATGAATGGCAAGTGCCAGGGCGTGCAGGTAGTGCAGTTCAGCAAGTGCAGTGTAGCTTGTTGCCTGCAAACATGCTCAGCACACACCTGCCTAGGCCACAAAAAAAGTGAGTTTATTAGTCTCAGGCGCACAGCCGTCAGGTTAGACTACATAATGAATCTCCTCAGCAAGTCAGGAAAGGCTGCTGGTCAGGACTGAGGTCCACGGGCAGGGTTGTGGGGGCGCAGAACAGGAGCAGTTACTCAGGACTAAAGCATCTGAGAGCTGCAATGTGGATGCTCTTGTATTGAACTGTAGGGTTCAGAAGCGGTGCCCCCAGCCTGTAACCCAAAGCTCAACACTGAGGAAAGTCAGCGGTCGTTTCTGTCATCCCCCATTTGGGTTGGAGGAAAGACTCGCTCTTAATTAGCGGTGTGAGTTTTTACGAGAAACAAACAGCAAGGCTTTTTCTCGTGAAAGCAATGCATGTTTTTTTGATGCTCTTAAAAGAATTGGCCGTGGTGGCAGGGAGCGTGGTAGGGTCTCTTGGATGTCTGTGTCTGCGCTGTCCAGTGGAAGTGCTTGGCTTGCTCTAGTGATTCACGCTCATGATTGTGTAACAGTGTGATGATGGGGCATCTCCAGCGGCTCCTCAGCCTGTATGAGGAGGTGGGGGGATGCCTTCAGCAGCAGTACCCTGCCAGAGTAATGTATGACTTGTCATGGCTCATCTTTAAGTTATGCCCACTCTTGAGCAGAGCTCAGTGGTTTTGGTTGCCTTGGCACTGGTTCATCACATCCATGGGATGGACTCTCACAATCCCTAAAAGGCATCTCTATAGGTTACTACCAGTACTTACCCCCTTAAAGCTGGGGGCATAACATTGTCCCCAATTCACAGAGGGAGACACTGAGGCACGGGGCAGTTAAGTAACTCCTCTAGGGTTATGGGGAGGGTTGGGAATAGAACCCAGCTCTCCTGAGCCCCTTGTCCAGGGCTTTATGCACCATATGTTAACAGAGAAACCAAAAGGTACAGGATTCCCAGTTCAGTCAGTATCCAATATTACAGACTCTCTGAGCCTCTTTGGTGAATGTGGAGGCTGAGCTGGTGGCCACATTTAATTTGGGAAACTGCATCTCTTACCTCCAGAGCAAACTTTCAGGATCTAAAAGGAATTTTTGCCTCCTACCTGGGGGCTGAGCAGGGCTCATTGATGACTGGCTGGTGTATCCTGTGGGGTCAGAAGGATGTTGTAATTACAGTGTGGACAGGGAGTCCCAACGCCTTGATATTGTTCCTGAGTCTGTGATGGATACATCACTTAACTGCTCCTGACATCAGCTTTCTCATATATAAAATGGAGATAATGCGTTCCTCTACCATACAGAGGCAAGGAGGCTTAATTAGTGCTTGTAATGGTCTTAGGTGGAAGGTACAGTTGAGTACTTAAGTACATTGACTTGTACACATTTGATGGTGTTACTTGAGTTCACCATTGTATAGCACATCAAACAGAAATGCAAAAGAAAAGAAGAAACACAATGGGGATGTTAAATAGATGTCCTTATAATGGTCTTTTAAGTCCTCTGGAAACCTGTTACATGTATGCTCTTCAGGGTGTTGTCAGGGTATACAATAGTTTTCCTTTTTCAGTCAACATAATCAATACAGAACTCCCATAATATCATTAACTCCATTTATTGTGGCCTCTCTGAAATTTATCATCCCATTATCTGTCCTTGGAACAGAGATGTCCATTCAGCTGCTGGCAGGGAGGAAGAAGGGTCAGAGTTGGAGCACTGTGTTGAAGATCTTGTGATGAAAGTCCTTTAAATACCTAGTTAGTGGTGTTTTTTGCAGCAGCAAGACTCCAGTGCAAACATCTTGGGGATGTGCGAGTGAAAGACAGTGCCATTCAGCCACTGCGCTCCTCGTAGAGTGCCACCCCAATCGCTGCTTCTCTAGAGAAGTGCAGTCTCAGCTCATCAGCGTTATCAGCATAGCTTGGACAAACTTGTGATGCAGATAATGCAAACTGGAGCTGCATGGCACAACCATGAACTGGGGCTGCTTTGGTGAGTAGGTGCTTGAAGAGAGCAGGAGCAGTGTCCACTGCTCCCCCACTTCCCCACTGTAAGGGAAATCCTCGTTGAGAGGCATGTTAGATCATATTCTGTCTGCATTTCGGGAGTGCTGTGGGTCACTTTCTACAGACCAGTCCATTAAAATGAGCTTATAGCCCACTGTGAGCCCTCTGGGAGGCTTTTCTTATTGCCTTCCCCATGAATGCTTCAGTGCCATTTATGAAACACGAGACTGATAGAGAGCTATAAAACACATGGAGCCCGAAGGGAGATGTGTATAGCGTGGGCTAATGCTGTTCAGGAGGGTAAAAAAGAGCATTCTCCTCTGCTTTGGCCAACCCCACTTTGTCATGGTTCATTCTTTTTCCTCAGCGGTTGTCTCAACAGATGGGTTGCAGATAAATGGGGTTATAGACACAGTGCTACGTATTACAGCCATGGTGACTGGCTATCAAACTAACTGTCATTTGATTCAGTCCAGATATTTAAATTGTGTGTGACGGGCATCCTGGTTTGGAAGGACTGAGCAGCAGCCCCCTGAAGTCCAGGAATAGGGAGCCAATATTGCTCATGTTATTGGACTTGTTATTTGTCCCACAAAGATTCACCCCACAATGTCCCCCTCACCCTCCCTCTTGCCTGAATGACATCCCAGCAGCTCAGTTGAAAAGCATCTGTTTCCTGCAGCGCAACTCCAGTGTAAAATACCCAACGGAGAGCTGAGCAGAAGAGTCTAACTCATGGTCACTGTCCTCTTTTCAGAGCACCTGCCCTAACTACTGCTTCTGCCCCAAATACTGCTTCTTCACTACTAGCCTCAGCTTGTCACTATTAGACAAACTTATGACCAGCTCTTGATTCGTACGTGATTGCAATTGGGAGGTTTTGCAAGCTGTGTGGGGATGCTGGGATGCCAAAATCAGTGCAAGGGCAAACGGTCTCTTTTAAGGGGACCCTTTTTTTTCCAGCAGGTTGCCTTTGTTACCTGCGTTATGTATTTGTTCCTGGGGGCTAGAGAGTCAGCACCCTTCCAGGGTGCTAAATGCAGTGTCAGGGTTGTCTCAAATGACTCCGGTTTGTTTTCTTCCATCTTTTCTGTCACAGCCCAAATGCTGCCAGCAGCCGAGATGGACTGGACAATGAAACAGGAACGGAGTCGGTTGTTAGCCACCGACGAGACAGACATCGGCGGAGGAACAGAGAGGGGCATGAAGATGGTAAGTCCTTCTACTTTCATCCAAATATGGCATCTTTCTGTGAATGTCAGTCACCTTTGTGCACGTGTGTGCATATACACACACACACACACACGCTTAGGGGTATTTGTGGTGTCATTGGTTCTGAGAAAGATGGAGCAGTGCTGTGAAGTGCAGGAAAAGTAGGTTTTCCTGCTTGCTTGAACAACTTGCAGTGATGTGACCAGGGAGATTGTACTGAGGCATACACAGAAATCACTGGGGTAATTAAAAGACCAGCCTCAGCTTTCTCGGTGCTTATTGCTGCACATATTGATGAGGAGCTACAGGGCATTTTGTTACTGGTCAAAAATTCCCAAATGTGTTTTCTTTCTTTCTTTATTTTTTGCCAGTGTTACCAAAGGGAAAGGATGGGATCTTCCTGCACTGCCCTTTTCAGCTGAATCTGATGCATTTTGTACATGTTGGAAAAAGCTGTCATTGCTAACTACTCTTGATCACAGCTTTCCATCGGAGTTTAACAGAGCTCACTGGGATGCAGACAGTCACTAATACCATTTGGGCAGCTAGTGGTAGCTCTACCCTCTGATGTATCATGGAAAAGTCCATTGCAATGCATTCTTACTTCCTCAGTCCCTTTCTTCTTTCTGCCATCTGGGACATGGATTTGAATTGTATTCACTGCCTCACACCGCTGCTTCAGGACCCAGTGCAACAGGTGTAAAGCAGTGTATACAAAGGAGTCTCTTCCCTGAGGCTGCAAAGATCTGAGAGACCGCAGTGGAGAGGCTAAGGGTTATGTGTACACTGCAGACTACATTGCCTGGTAGAGGTAATCCAAACTAGGTCATTTAAACTAGCTCAGGTCCCATAAACAATCTGGCCACCATGCCACGGAGCCACTAGAGTGGGCTTGGTTATCCTACTTGGCTGGATAATTAAACATATATGTATTTCATGCTGCTGTGTTTATTGCTGCTAGAACCCAAGCTAGTGGATTTAAAGCTGGCTCAGGTGTCTTTGCCCTGCCCTGCAGTCCATCATGTAGACGTATAAGTAACACCTACAAAATTGCAGCTGCCTACAGGTTTTGGCAATATAATGACTTGACAAAATGCCTGTTGAGGACGGTCGGAGTTTCTGTGTTGACTTCAGTTTGTTTTGGACCAACTGTGGTTCGTCCGTTGGCCTGTCAATAATATATGCCCCAAATTAAGGCTTTTAAACATCACATGTCCAAGGTGCATGCATAAGATACAAAACTCCATCCTTATTCCTTTCCACTTCTCTTCTGTGCTGCTAAATAAACTTGTATTTTCCTTCCTTGCCAAAGCCATGTTTGGAATATCTGAGCTTAGTTTAGGATGAAGAGATGCCGCCTGTCACGGGTAAAATTGCCCAGATTGCAGAATGCTCTGCATTGGAGCCCACGGAGGTTTAACACGTGGGCCAACCTACCAAAGTCTCTGCGACTGCCTCCCAACAGAAAACCAAAGAGGCATAAATACTGTGTCAGCTGCAGGTGTCTTTCTGTTTATTTAACCATCTAACTTGTCAGTGGCTCAAAGAATGAATGCAAGCTCCTCAAACAGCGGGTGGAGCGGAGAGCTGTCTTCACATGGTACTGGCAGCAGATTCCTTTGGGAAACCACTGAGAAGGGGGGAATTTTCTAACAACCTTGGGTCAAAAGGTTGTTGCTTGAAGAATGTTAAAAGGTGACTTGTGTTTAAAGTTAGTTTATTGCCTCCCTCCCTTCCAGTCTCCTTAGGAGCGACTGCATTAGAGGTGCCAGTCTGAACTTGATAAGAGGGAAGCAATAAGACAGGCCTCTGGGTTTCCTTTACCCCGCTCGTCTGGCTCTGTTTCTCTTCTTGACGCTCCGCCCCAGAGAGAAACAGAAGGTGCTTTGTCAGGGGCAGCGGACTTGCTGGGATCTCTGCTCACCTCCATTTCTCTTTCCTAACATGGCAAATCTTTCATTTGAGGTCTGAAGGTACCCATGTCTGACCAGCCTTTGCCTGAGTCGGGGCTGCTGTCCAAAGGTTTCAACCAGCTGCGTGTTTCCGTGTGGGGCAGTTGCCGGTCGCTCCTGTGGACTCTGTGTCTTGGGCGTTGCTTTCAGTTTGGGGATCAGACCTGAAATCTCAGAGCTCCATGGCGTCACCAGCTCCCACCCCAGAATTAGCCGATTTCTACCATTTGAACAAGAAGCCATCATGTGGCCTCTTTCCCACTGACCCACTTGAAATGCCAGTCCACTCTCCATGCGTCCGTGCTTCCCTGGCTCATTGCAGGTTGTCTGAGCGCCCGTGAACTCTATTTGGTTTAAGCAGAGATATTTGCTGCCATGTCCTTCCCATGAAGGGCTTAATCCTGCTAAGTGCCAAGTGCCCTGATTGCTTATTGGGGAAGCTTCAAGGATTACTCAGGACCTGGCAGGATTAAACCCTAAGGGCTGCTTCCCAGGGAGCTAAAAATGCCCTTCTGAGTTCACTTCTGCCTGAATGCCTGTTTTAAAGGTATTTTGAACTTTCCATTCATCTGTGTCCTTCACTTGCTAACCTAGTGTAGGTGGGGTATGTGTTTTAGACTGCCCTTGGCTCCTGTGGATGGATCTGTATTATTACAGCTGAGGCTGGCTTCAGCTGCAGGAGAGGGAGCTGAGAAATTGTATGTTTTCTCTGCATGGCTTGGAAGATGCTTCTCCTTCCCACTGCTCTGCGTACGCTCAGTGTCTCCTCTGTGCTGTATGTTCCCAGGCAGCGGTGGGCTGGAGGGGGTCCAGCTGCTGACCTGCGGTATGTTCACTAGACTAGTCACCAGCTGTTTAAATCTCTGGGTCACAGAGTGGAGAGGAGCTGCAAGGACCCTGGTGGTTTGGGTCTGTGAGGCTTCAGTCCAACTGTCTGTGTTTGCCCCCATCTACGTGAGGGTTTGAAGCCAGGTTCAGCCGAGACCCTCCTAAAACTCAGTGCCAGCTCAGCTGAACAGCCTGCATTTTAACCTAGTTTCCAGACTAAAATTGCTGAATTTTACAGTTTCCATCCAGATGCACAGCTCACCAAAAATGTAGCAGAGGTTTCCACATCCGTGACTTGCCCGCAGAGATGCAGTTTGGGTTCCCGTATGAAAAGTTAAAAAACTTACAGTTTTGTGGGTGAGCTAAATCACCCTAACTTTGATCCTATACAAACCAAGGTTAAAGCTAGAGCGGTTTTGCTACACTTACATTGCCTGAGCCTGTAATGATGTAAGAGTTAGAGCATTACGGGAGCAAGAGATGCCTCTCCCCTTTCAAAACGATGTTTGTCTTTGCCCCGTGCCTCCACTGTAATTGGATGCTTGTGAGAGTAGAGACTCTTTGTATGGTGCTAAGAATGCCATTAGGGTGCTTGGTTGTAACCACGTTGGTCTAAGGACACCGGCAGACAAAGTTTGTTGGGTAGATGTGATATCTTGTATTAGACCAACTAAATCATTGGAAAACTTGTTCTTGCAAGCTGTTGGGCACAAGCACCCTTCTTCAGGCATAGGGAGAGTTCACTAGTGTTTTGTGTGCTCTCCTGGGTAGAATAGAAGCCAAAACGCGAAATGCAAGTCTGTGAAAATGCAAATGCACGACAGCGAGGATCAGAGGGGATGAGAGACAATATTGGCATTTAACAAAGGGAAGTTAAGTTCAGTGGAAAAATTATTCATGAACTCCTCTTCTACTGAACTGGTCATGCTGCATTGCTGTACCCACAGAGCCGAGCCTCAACGGACTTTGCATTTCCAATACACATTTGCTGTATTTTGAACTGCTTCAGATTGTCTTGGATCCAAGGTGCTATGTATGGGGTTTTATTGTTTTTGTTAGGCTTGGCATCAGGCTTTCAAGGCATCAGTCCATCTGTCAACAGAAGAAGTATTCGTGAAGGAAAGGGAAACATGCAAAAGTCTTTCTGCCAAGCAAACTCTGTAGTATTCTGCGTATGTCCTCCTTGGCGCGCTCAGTGCAGAGTGTTGCATTTTCTTGGCTGTTGCAAAGCTCTGGCCCTCAGATTGCCTGAGCCCATTGTGTTTGAGGTACCATTCTCCTCGGTATCATTAATTTGCTTTCTTGTCGATCACTTGCGTTGTAGCTTGAGAATTACAGTTTGCAAGGGGGAAAGTGTCCTCTGGAGTTAGGTGACGTGCTAACTGCTGCTTCCTGGCACTTGCCGAGAGATCCATAGGTCCTGACCTGGCTAATAGAAGCTGGGATGCATCTTGTCAGGCCTTATTATATAGTGAGCTCTTTTGCCTGTAATTTGTGTCATTTGAAACAAAGTCCCCTGGGGGCTTGTTGTGGGATTTGTCACTGTTGCTTAATGTAAAGACACAGGTGGGAGATTTCTTTCTTCCTTGGGGTCTAGCCAAGCGGTGCTGGTGATCCCTTCCCTTTGTGGTGACTGTCTCATGATTGGAGAACTCAGGTTTTTGAGGGGGGCAAACTGAATTGGTAGGTGCATGGAGAAATAGAAGCCTTGGTTGCTATTTTCTTTGCCAAATAAGGAAGAATATGCACAGCTTCTCAAATGGGGGAGATTGAAGTGGAGCATCTTTGCTAGAATGCTGCTTTAGGAACAAAAGAATAAGCAGTTTCCCTTCTCGGCACCAGCTGCTTCAGAGGGAGGTTTTGGGAGACCTCATCCGCTGCTGAAGTCCCAGTCAAAACCCACTAGTAGTAGTCAGGGGTTGCCTTATGTCTCCAAGCAGAATGGTTTATATCCCTTCTAATGTGTTAATCCTATCTAACATCATTGCAGCTGTTCTCATTATCTGAATAAAGCTCTGAGCCTTCCCCGGTAATCTAGAGATGGGCTAAATGCCAGAGACCCTGTCTCTGAACACTCCCTGTCTTTGATGCGACTGCAGCTGGGACCCACCGCTACACTTACTGGAGTTACAGCCCACGTGGAGAATCTCCAGTAATAATGCTTGGTGCTTGAACAGGGATTTCATCTTCAAAAGGCCTTGTCATCCTTAACGAATTACTAATTAATCCTCCCCCCAGCCCCGGTGAAGCAGGTGAATTGGAGTGATTGCCCCTCTTTTAAAGAGGCCGTGGAGGTGAGGCGCTAGAGGATTTGATACTGAAGCTGATGCAGGTTTTGTCGTGGGTATCAGTAGGAGAAGAATCAGACCTGGGTGGCTGCCTAGGGCCATAGGCGGTGGCTCCCGCACTCAAGTTTCTGGAACATAACAGTTTCTGACTCCCCATCCTGTTTTCTGACAATTAGTCCTGGTTTCCTTCCAGGTGACAATTCAGGGTAATACGACAAGAGCCTTTCATTCCTGTACCTGTCTTAGCTCTGTACCCGCTGTTTGTTCTATGCGGCGGTCTACCCCTTACTACCTGAAGCTTGCTGGACACATGGCCAAGAACATAACATGGGAGTGGTACCTCATTTCCAACTGAAAGCATCTCTCCAACCTGTCCAGTTCCTCACCGATTCCTCTCTAACATTAAAAGACTGGTGTCATCTACAGCGGTTGATTTTTTTTTTTCCCCTTTCTTCTTTTCTTTTTTCTTTTCTTTCACCAAGACTAAACACCCCTCTGTTCTCTGAGAGAGATTTTTGAGGCCCCTTTACAACAAAGCTCAGCTGTCAACAGTCTTCCTTTCCTCCAGCCTTCTGGCCACCTGTGCCTGCAGCATGGCTGGAATGAAAGCACACAGGCACACAGCAGCAGTGTAGACAATAAGAAAAGGAGGTTGCTACACCTGGTTCCCAGCCAAAGCCAAGGACAGAGTTGTTCTGTGTTACCCATTGCTGTGAAAGAATAGCAAAGCCTTTTCTTTGCTGCAGTGGAAACAAGAAGATGCAATGCGGGGTGTGTTTGATCTGGTCTTATAGAGACTTGTTTAAATTATACCAAAATTACAGTTCTGGTAATTTGCAAGGGGGTAGGTTGAATGATCCTCTTTGGAGATCTGCAGGTCTCTGCTTTGTTCGGTGGGCGTTTTAATTAAGCTGTGTTGCAAAGCCCATTGCTCATCAAGCTACAATCACAAATGCCCTGCTATGTCCCCAGCCATCATAGTCAGTCATCATCAATTTAAAATGAGTGATGAGGAGCGTGGCCTGCCCCTGACCAAGGGGATGTCCCTAGGTGCTGGAGGGGGAGAGGATACCTTTTCTGGGACAAAGATTGAACTGCTTGTTACATCTTTCATTTCAATCAAGCATGAAGCTAGGGAAGATGAGGTACCTGGGAATTGCACAGACCCAAACACGTCTAGTAGATGCCCAGGTGGGCCTGGCAAACTTGTTTCACCTGACATTTGATCATTCTGGGGTTGAAAGGAAGGACAGACATTAATTTTGGCTCAATTTTGGAGAGACAGTAAAATGAGGAATAGGGGAGAAGCAAGAGAAAATCAACTGCGAATAAAGGGTGAAAATGGAACAAAGGATAACCGAGGAGCAAATCCCTCAGGAGAACGTACGTAAAACAGCAGAGGTGTTGGGGAAGCAATTTTAACTGATCCTAGTATGTGATCGTAGCATGTGGTCCATAGTCCTTGCTACAAAGGGAAGCAAAATATCCCCTTGGTTCCTGAAACTAAACTTCTTCCTGATGTTGATCACTTTGGCAATTACCTTGACCTTGAGCATGTGAGCAAAGTACACCAGCCAACTGTTGAAGAAAGAAGATTTTCTGTACCATGTTGAAGCACTGGCTTACCTTCCAGCCGTGGACTGTCTCTAGCTTACAGACAATCCTGTTCTCTGTGGCCCAGGAAGAAAGGGGGATGAATAGGGAAATTGCATTGCAAGGCCAGAGTGGGGCCCCATGACCATCCAGCCTAAACCCACAGGCTGCCTGCAGGTTGTCTAAAGCCCAATTACAGGGATGTTGGTTGTAGCCGTGTTGGTCTAAGGACATAGGCAGGCAAGGTTCTTTGGGTAAACCTGATATCTTTCATTATTATTTTATTATTTTTGAGTTGGTTTTATAAAAGATACCAGATTTACCCAAAGAACCTTGTCTGCCTAAAGCCCAGTCAAACTCTTTTAGAAAGACAGACTTGGTCTTTACCAAAAATCCAAGCACTGGCAAAACCGCGATGTTCCCTAATACGCTCTTCCCAGGGTTAATTGTATTCACTGCTGGAAATCCGGCTCTTATTTCTAACAGAAATTGTCCAAGTTCCAGCCACTGCATCTTGCTATGTCTTTGCCAACAAAACTGAAGAGCCCCACACCATGAGATACCTTTTCCTTGGGTAAGTACGTAGCGATCGAGTCAATTCTCAGTCTTCCTTTTAGTAAGCTGAATGATTTGCACTCCTTAAGCCTGACATGATCAGGCTTGCTTTTTTATCTCCAGGGTCATTTTTGTTTCTCTCCCTCAAAGTTTTCTGGTAGTCCACCACTTTCAGAGTGTGGGTATCAGCCCGGATTCTAGGTCTTGTTCTAGTTATACTTGCAGAGGCAAGTTCATTTATCTACTTGATATTTCCCTTTTTTATACATGCGAGGATGACAGTAGTCCTTTTTGCTCCAGTATTTCACCAGAAGCTCTTGTTGAGGCAATTATCTAGGATGCCTTATCCTTTGCACCTGCAAAATCAAAAGTGAGAGGGGCCTGACCTCATGGGTAGCTTTCCACCATGTGCATTTCTCTAGGGACAAAACTTGAATGTTCCCTTGTCGCTCGCAAACAGCTACTATTACTATCAGTTCCGAAATAATGTAACACCTGGAACACCTGTACAACTCCTAGAAATAATAATGAGTCTACATCCTTGATTGGTATCAGTAGAGTCTACCGTAGTCTAAATGTTTTTGTGATGGCCCATTTGTGCTGTTATAGGGCCATTTGTATGTGGATTTGTGCGTGAGTGGGGGTGATACAAGCTTATTTCTGTGTTTCCAGGCTGGCTTATGATGATGATTGCAACAGCCAGCCACATCAGCAGGGTAAACTACGCTACCTTTCATTTCTTCCTGTCCTTAAGGGTTAGCATCGCAAGCCTATCTCAGCTGACTTGTCACTCCACACAGCAATGGAATCATTACAGAATAATCTCCCCTGTCTTTCTTGAGCCATAGGCTTTGATAATGGAAAGCCCTGTTTAATGTTCAAATAAATTAAGATCTTGTACAGACCAATCATTCAGGAGCAAGGATATGAAAGGGACGGGGAAGGAGCTGATTGGAAGTGAAAGGATTTAGCAGAAGACATGCATCTCTGCATGGGGAGGTGGAGTGTGAATTTTCAAGTCTCTATTTTATTGCTGTTAATTTTTATCTTTTGTTTCACAGTAGGCCCTGTGGCCCCAACCAAGATTCCCATTGTGCTGGGTGCATACATATAGAGATTGTGTGTGTTTGCGTGTGCATGCACACGCACACATACATACAGAGATCTTGTGTGTGTGTGTGCATGCATACATACAGAGTTTGTGCGTGCGCGTGTGTGTATGCATGCATGCGCAAGTGAAAGAGAGAGAGTACTTGTCCCAGCTTGAGAACTACTGCTATAGGCTCTCTCATTAGGCTGCAGATACCCTTCAGAAAATGCCAGTTCTTAGTTCTTATTCTTTTTTGACTACAGAAAACAAACAGAGTAGTTCTTCAGCTGGGAAAAACTCAGGCTACATCAGGTCAAAATCTTTTTTAATGCTGTGGATTCCTATTTTAAAACTCTGTGTTTATATTGTGAATCATGTATGAATGCCTAATAGCACTATCATTATGCAGCATCCCACAGCACCCTTAAAAGGATATTAAGGCACCCCAGAAAGCCATGTAAGCAAAGAATCATTTGCTTACAGTCTCAATAGATCCGACAAGGCATGGCAGAGTAAACAGAGAAGGGAAGTGTGTGGCCCATGATCAGTGTAGCTCAGTGGTAGAGGTGGGAGTACATGCACTGAGTACTGGTCCAGTGGCCTGTGCTGCTGATTTCCGTGTTATTCATATGATATTGATCCCCCCTACTTGTTATAACTCCTTGGAGGCTGCAGTCAATTTCTTTGGCAATTTTTCCCCTCCATAATTTGTGTAAATTGGCTCATTGTGGAAGGAGTTGCTCTTCAAAACAATTAGCTAATAGACTTTAAGGTCAGACAGCATCATTACCATTAGCATTATCGATATAATACAAACTGGAGAACTTCATCCAACAATTCTTCCAGAGAACCTAACGGCCTGTGGCTGAACTAGAGCCTGTCTTACTGAGACACAAAGTCCTAATATAAAGATTTCCAGTGATAGGGAAATAACAATATTCCCAGTGCTCATTAGTAGTGTATCATTGTGATAGGATTGCTTGTAAATGTTGGGCTACACGTGATCACTCATTCTTGCAAGATTACTCATGATGGTAGTGGTGGAGGTAATAAAAAAAGAAAAAGAAAGTGCTTCTGAGTTGCTCGTATGCCTTCATGGGCACAAGTAAATAGGTGCTGTGCCCTTAGCTGAGGAGGCCCTGATATATCCCCTGTAACGTGATACTGTTTGTGTGGCTCCTTGCCTTATTTTCAAGGGAAGAACAGACATGGATGGGGGTGATCTGGAAAACGGACTCCTACTGAATTCCTGTACAGACTTTCTAAGTGAGTTGTTTCTGAAGAAGACCTTCACAGACCACACGTTTCAGTAGTGAGAGAATCTCCTTTATAAATTTGTCACAGAGGTGGACACTGAATGCCTGGATTTCTGGTCCAGAAGGGCTGCTTATCAAACACCTTTTAGTTCCAGTATTGTTCAGGCTTCCTTCTGTGCCTTTCCACCTATTCCTGTGATCCCCAAAATAGTGTCTTAAGATCAGGTGAGGATTGGACCATCTCGATAGCGTTTCATTGATCGTGCCAGTTTTGGCTGTTTGGCCTGCTGCAGATGTCCAGGTGACCTCTTCAGCCTGCTCTAGAGTCAGCATCAGATCTGGTTGCCCCATCTGCAGTTGGTGCATCTGATAGCTTGGATGCCAGCAGTGCTGGAAGCTGCTTGCTTGAAATTAAAAAAAAAAATAATCCTCAGGTAAGGCAGGAAATCCTCCCTCTGAAAGATTCTCACTCTTCAAAGTGGAATAAATTCTTTCTTTGGGCAGCCCCTAACAAGTTTGACCTGCTGACGGCCTAAATACTGAAGGTAGTAGACTATATGCAACTCCTGAAGGGCCAGCATTCAGTTTTCCTGAGGTCTCTTTATCAGCCGTGTCAGTCAGTTGGAGCTGTACTCTATCTTTTCATGCCTTTGGGAGGTTTTCACGAATAGACTTAACTCAGCCCTCTTGCACAAAGCAGCGAGAGCAGAGCAGAGAATCCCACATCCTTGTCTGCAGCTGCTTCAAATACTGGTTGGGTTTGCTGGTCCTCTGAAGTTTTAGTAAAAATAGGTATGAGTTCCTGTTTCTTCGATATCACCGTTCCGACAGAGAGCTACTCTGCCTTTTTGTCAGGGGTTTTAGAGCCACATACTACCCCCTTGTATTCACATGAAATCTAAATGAAAATGTTGAGAAATGCACTGGCAAAATAAGGGTAATATACTTTAATGGAGAAGCTTAATTGGGCCTCTGCTGCCAGAATGATTGTCTCTGAAGTGCATGATTAGCTTTGCGTGGCGTTTCAGGAAAAAATGTTAAGCCATGCTTTTCATTAAAATAGGAATTAGAGGGGAATTTGGTTAATGCTTGATCTGGTCATTGTGCAGGCGACGACCAGGGCTGGTTAAGGGGTTTGCAGTAGCAAAGTTTCTGTGATGCGCTGCATTGAGGTGACTCTGGTCCATGTGAGGATGGTTCACCTGTCACCTACTTTTCCAAAAATGTGTTACTGCTTTAAAATATAGAAATAAATTGCTCCAGGCTTCACAATGTCTGTATCTGTTCTGCTTTTTTTTAAGCCTTTGTAGATGATCAGAAACCTTCATAGGGTAATTTCTCCCGGGAAGTAGCTCAAGTTGCAAAGTATATGGTTTTAAATTGTTTGAAGTGGCAGCATGCATTGAAAGAGGTGTAGTGGTGTTTAGATTTAAAGCCTTAGACAAAAATCAAGGGAAACTGTATGGAAAGTTGAGCCCGTGTATGCTTACCTTCAAGCAAGTGCTTAAATCCAAACCTCATCATTCATAAGCACCTGGTTAAGCAGCGTGCTGAATCGGGCTCTCTGGGAACGCTCATGCTGCTCAAGTTTTGCTGTAGGGCCCATTTGACGCTCCTCCACGTCATTAGGGCAGGGGAACCCCCTTTAATTATTCATGTGCTACTCCTGCCTTGGAACAAGAGCTTCAATTTATGCAGGCTCCAACCTTCCAACTTTCCTTGCTCCCAGCAGACTGTCTTTAAATGATATTAAAATAGAATAATCCCCGTAAGTAAGTGCCGGAGTGACATAACATCCTCAGATGTCAAACAATGTGATGTAGACTTTAATCTTCATCTACAGATCCCCAGCGTACCTAATAAAACAGCTAGAAAACAAAGAGGACAAGGAAGCGGCAGCATATTTCTCCTTAGAGGGATGGTATGATTTCTAGGCTTCGGTGTTCCCCAACCAGAAAGTTACACAGCAGGCACAAAAGAAAACAATGTTTGCACTGATGTTAGTGTTATCTCTCTCTGCATTGAGCGTGCTACAACCAGCCGACAAAGATGAGCTTTGTCAAGCAGACCTGGACAAAGTTATCTTATTAAATGTGATTTTAAGGGGAAAAAAGTGCGGGGGGGGTGGGGAACGCTAAAGTAATCAGACAAATAATTGGGGTGGGAAGGGGGACACTCACAAGACTCTTTGTACCGGCTGGAGGCTTTTGTATGAGTTAGGAAATATGTCTTTCTTTCAATCACCTTTCACACTAATTAGCAACAAATCTATATTGGGGTTTAGCTGCAAATAAACTTGGAGGCTGAATGGGCCAAGCTGTCACTATGGGAGAGCTCTGCTTTTCTCTCTCCCTCTAAGCAACAAAAAGACTTGGTGCTTGGAAAAGTTGACCAAGTCCTATTAAGCGAGAGTGGAGCCAGGGCTCTTAATTAGAAATGTGGGAGGTCTGCTTGGCACATGTTTGCGGGACCCCTTGCTGACTAGGACAAAGGTCCCATGTCCGTTTCCTGAGGAGGAGTGAGAATGGGGACTGTGGAAAGTCTAATTAGGGAGGTAATTAAGAGACAAGTTTCTGTTGGAGTTCAGAATGTTTTATAGTTGCTGCCCGCTTTGGACAAGTCTCCGGGTATCAAGTGTTGGTGCCATTGTTTCAAGGCAGAGTTTGCACTGCGGCAGAATTAACCATTGTATGTACAGTTGAAAAATGCTCGGTTAATGACCTGTGCTTTGGGAAATGCTTAGCACTTGCACTCAAGGGCCTGCGACTATTTGGAAGAGTGGTGGTTCCCCATTTCCAGTACTTGTGGTAGTGTCTTTATTTTTGGGCCTTGGAGAGGGCTGTAGGTCCGTATTCCCAAAACCCTTTGTTCAGAAACGGTCGGAACAGCAGCGTGCACAACAGAGCTTCAGAAAAGCAGCAGCTTTGCCCAACAGTCTTTGGCCTCGTTTTATTAGTCCATAAGACTAATAACATCCAAACGTGGGCGCTGTCATTTCAGTAGGTGCATGGAGGGGAGATTGCCAGGCAGGTGTTTTGGGTGGTGTTTGGGGAGCAGCGAGGCATTTTGAATACTCTAATATACTAAGCACTGTGCTGAAATCAAGGCACACAAGGAAGAGGTGCATTGGAAAACATTAACTTGTGAATGTCAGTGTTACATGTTCAGATAAGTGTAATAGCCTATAATGGTCTGGTGTTCATTGGTGTTGGGAACCTGCAGATCCTTTTGATTTTAATTGCAGGTACAGGTGCTCAGATATGTATTTTGGGATGTAATGGCATTCTGGTGAGAAATGTTGCCTAGTGTTTATATAAGAAGAGCTAAGATCCTGGACTTTTAACATCTGCTTTCAACTCCTCTGCTGGCTTTTCAAGTGACTGTGGGTCAGCCCCTTCGTGTCTCTGCCTCAGTTTCACCACCTGTGAAATGTGGATACTGAGACCTACTGTACGTACTACGGGAGTAGCTTATGAGGCATAATCGATGCTCTGTGAGTTGTAGCTGGAAGTGTGAAACTGGTGGGGAAATCTGTTGAAAGTTGTATAGAAAAGGAATAAAAATGTAATGTACTGTATGAGAAGGGTATTATCGAAAACCATCTGCTAATCCGAACTGAGACGGATCCAGTGCTGGAAAGCAATTGTTTGTGACTGATTGTGTTTGTTGTTCCTTTTCCTTTAACAAATAACTGTAGCAGTTACTGCTGTTTGAAGGAAAAGCCATTAGGGATAAGTGATTACCTCCTCTTGCCAAGCCAAACAGTTGCTGCATTGACACTGGAGGCCGTAACTCTCAGGGATCACTCACCCAGATGTCCAAGGACGTAGTGTTGCTGAGCTACCACCGGCTCGTTTCCAGTTTGGCCTCGTGTTTAACTTGAAGGCAGATTGCCTTCCAAAGGGTATCTCCAGTGCACTTATGTACTCAGGTATTAAGGAGAAATAAAGAATGGCATGGGTTGCTAACATCACTGAGCAGCAGGCTTGTGATTGTCTTAGTACATTTGGTGATGCATGAGAGGGAGAAGTTTGTTACTACTAATAATATATTGATCTGAATGGAGGCAGCATTTAAAAGCGCTAGGTCCTATACGAAAAGGTAACGAAGAAGAAGCTATACCTGCTCCAAAAAACTTACCACATGAACACAAGACAGTAGTTGGATGTGGATGAAGAGGATTACAAGGCAATGACGAGATGCCCAGCCCCATGCTTCTCCCTGACTCCACAGCAGTGATAACAGCCTGCATTCACATACCTGGTGCCACAGCTGTAGGTGAGGCTGTACATGCCCGTTAACAAGGTTATATAATGGGTTCAGCATATAGTCATTGAAGCCTCCCTCCCTCCAGAGAGAGAGCGAGCTGTGAAGCTCCCTTATTCTGGAGCAGATTTAGGCTTGGCTGTGACATCTGTCTGTGCTAATGGAGCCCCCTTTATAAATTCCTTAAGCAGATGCTTTTTCCCTGCTTCCCCCTTTCAGGGCTCATTTGATTTTGCACTTTGAAGTGCTTTTCTCCTCTGGGCGAGTCCTTCTCCATCATTGATAAAAGTCAAGGAGGACACACATTAGCCTCCTGAGCTATGCCTTATCCTAATGTCATCATGACAGATTGAAAGGCTTTTGTTAGTCTCAAGGGACTCTGCTGTCCTATAATAAAGAAATAGGAGCCAGGGGTCAACAAGGGCAGAAAGTCCCTGGTCCTTAATAGAATAGGCCTTGAATTCCCAGATGGGTATTGGATACAAAGGCAAAGGAGGCAGAGTGCAGAATCTGTGTCAGGGAAATGCTGAGGCAAGGGGAAGGATTCTCATTTATGCTGCCGTGTTACAGACTAAGGAAAACGTTACCAGTTCAAATTACACGGGTGTACGCTGGCTCATGTGAACACTTTTATTCAACCGTCCAGCCTACGGGGCTCCCCATGCATCTGGAAATTTGGCAGCAGAGTAGCAGCAATTAACACTGCCACTGCTCCCTGCCCCTCAAATTTCCAGCCCCGTTGGGAGACCCACAGGGTGCATAATACGCCCTTGCAGGCTGAATCCGGCCTGCGGGCCCCAAGTCGAGCATTGGCGAGTTAAACAGTTCCCCCAGGTGAGGCAGTTTAGCTAGGAACAAAAGGCTAAAGACTGGAGAAGAGAACACTTGCCATTCGCATCTGAGGATGGTGAAGGTAAAATGGCCTTTAAGCATGCTCAGATGCTGTAGTTGGGAGATTTATGGCAGCTCTTCTCTTTTTAGGTCCTACAGCTCTTCTTGGACAAAGCCTCTAAATTGCTAGGAGGGGTGGACTAAATGCAGTGTGGGACTGGCAATGGTAGCGAGGCCTCTTGTTCTGTGTCTCCAGAACAAAGCCAAGGTAGTGATTTCAATTTTTACCACCTGCCGGAGCTGAACTGAGTTTGCCGCACTCAGTCGCTGAGGTCTAGAATATAACAGGGTCAGAAAAGTGGTGGGCCATCTGTAGACATTGCATGAATAGCCACATGCCGTATAATGCTAATGTTAGAAGGTGTAAGGAATCGGATGTGTCAGGAGTTAAGCTCTCTCCATGGCCGCCTCTCCTCTCAGTTTTCCTTCTCATCTTTCTTGTACTCTTCTCTTGGCTATATCTGACTAGCTGGACTTGGTGTACAGTAAAAGTTTTAGTCTTCTTCATGTTTGTAGGCTGGTACTGAGTCCCACCCCCTCAGTCCACACTCAGTTATGGGGTATGGATCTAGCTCCTTTCAATTACTTTCCTTTGTCATTTGTTCCAGCGCCCTGATCATTTGCTGTGGGTACCTTTGAACTGGCTACATCGCATCAGTGAATTTCTGGTGATGTGGTGCCTAGATCTGAATGCAGCATCCCAGCTGTGGTTCCACCAGAACCATCATCCTATGATGGATAAAATCATATATTGGATGGACTATATAGCGTTTAAGCATCTCTCTCTAATGAATCCATGCACCCAATCTTATGGATGACATTTGTCATTTTGCTGCATGAAAGTCTGAATACAGACGTACGCTGTACATGATGCATGAAGCTATTGTACGGCTTCTGTATGTGATGCATCTGTATGTGTGAGAAGCCCTCTCCACTAGGAGACAGGGATATACGGATATAACCAAGCCTTTCTGGACCAAACAGCACTTGCATTGTTTATATAGGGCAACCCATGCCAGGGAAAAGAGATCATGTGTCCTGGGGGGGGGTGTCTCTCTTTAGGAGGAGTCCCGATGCTGCTCGGTTCATCTGTCCTGTCGAATATGTTAGGAATGGCTGGAGACCGGAGCATTTTTTTCACCAGCTACAAACTCTTTTGGAGCAGATGGTAATTTCCATGTCATATTTGTCTGAGCTCAGCTGAGTTAACGCAAGACATCACAATCTGAATCCCAGTGGCCTCTTCGTTGAGCTGATGTCATTTACTGCCACCTTTATTCCGGCACAGCAAGCCTGAGGGATAATGGAATGAATTATCCTTAGCTTCCTTAGCAGGCACCGTGGTGGTGGCTGGGGTACTCAGATGGGAGCAGGGCGGGAGCGTGTTCGCAGGCGTATTAAGCTGTTCTGCTTTGTGTGGAGCATACGCCGCTGAAAGCAAAACACGGCGTTTCTTTCCTCTGTTGTCGAAGCAGCTCATGACCTCCTGTTTCGAGTGGCGATGGAGAGAATGTGCCTTCTCACTAGAGACCCTTTTGTTGCCCTGCATGTGTCAGCTGCCTGCTGGAAGGGAGCATACCTGTCCTCCCAGCACTGCCCTATGAGGACTCGCTACTGAAGGAGCTATTCATCACCACAACAATGCATGCGCCAGAGGCAAGGCAGGAGGCCAGAGGAGTAGAGCACATCCCTGAAACATTTGCATAGCTTTCCCCTCATTGGCTTTGCTTTGAGTGATGCAGCTGCGCCTAAGATGAAGGCAGAGTGACGGCTGTCTCAATAACCAGTGTCTCAGGTATCCTTAGGCACGGTGAGGTTGAGTGCTGGGGTTTTTATTTTTATTTTTTTGAAGGATTTCATAGGAAATCCAGGCTGAAGTTTGTTCTGCCCAATCTGGCCAGCAGAAGTTGTGCTTTAAAGTAAGTAACTATAGCAGCTTATTGACTCTATGGTTGGAGGGAGTCTGTTGCAGTCTGAAAAGCTCAGGAGGGTATGAATGCTGGGGTGCAGGTGGGTTTGGAGGGGAGCATGTGTACGCGAGAGATTGAGATCCATTTTCTTGCTTGGACACTTTGAATACACAAATGTAACACTCATTTAAAGTTAAAAAGCCCCATTGTTTTGGCATTGCTACAGAAAAATACCCTTATCTTTCTCTAGTTAGCAATTATCAACTCAGAGTCTAGTAAAATCAAGGGAGAAATTGTTCAAATATCTGATCACAGGCCATGGGTATGTCAGTACTGGAGGTGCACTCCGCAGCTCGCTGATGACAGACAGTGTTGAAATCAGCAGCCGTTTTAAATATGTGCATTCCCCAGGCAAAAAGTCGGGTACATTTTATAGCATTGATAGTTCAAATTAAAGGAAATATTTTCTAACCTGAATCGAAACAAAAGGTAGAGCTAATTGGGTGTGCAAAGTGGAAGGCATTTTTTAAAATCTATTAGGTTATTAAAATAAGTGAGTGGCAGAAATAGAAGATAGGGAACAAGTTGCCTGGCCTGGGGGAGTCATGGAAGTAGATAACGAAACAGACCTGCACAAATGTGAACTGAAGAAAAACAGTTATGGAAGCTATATGTCACAGAAAGTTCTCCAAAAGATAGGATGGATTTGTTTAAATTTAGCATATGCGGTAATGTATGCAATGCCATCTGGACTATAGGAGTCTTTGGAGCACTATCATAACAAAATTTGAATCTTAATAATAATAATAGAAAAATATGCATGGATTTAGTCTGTTGCAGTATCACCCCTGCACTCCCAGCCCGATTGCCTAGATATACGGAGAACAAATAAAGGAAAGGAGGGGGGAGAGGGAGCAAATATAAAAAGCTTTTTAAAAATAAAATAAAAAAAAAAGCAGTTGTAAAAGCTTTCAACAAAGCTGAGAAATCTCTCCAAGCGCTCGTCTGGTTAAATGTCCTATAGTAAAAGAGCGAGCGCTGTAATTTGTCTCTGTTGCATGTGTTCTAACGGCCCAGGCATGCACTGTGAAAATCTCTTTGCAACGGGGAATAAATAATCAACTGAATCTTGAGAGGCATCAGGCCACTGTAAATCTTATTGAAATCAGTGGGTGCTGAGGATATGCAGCACCTCTGAACATTTGTTTTAGTTACATAACTAAAAACCATTCCTCACGAAACTGTTCCCGTGTATCTGTACTAGGGCGTATAACAAGAAAGCTGGGGCAGGGTTTGAGCATAAAGAGGAGTTTAAATACGAAGATAGTTTCCTTTGCTATTGGAAATTTAGCAAGCAGAAAAATGTATACAACCAATTCCACAATTACTTTAGAGGGTGAGGAGCTAAATAACAGGCTTCCTATTCAAGCATAACTCCCATCAAAGCAGGTAGAAACTTTGACTGAGGCAGGTCCTGGATCTCAGGGTGCCGTGATTCAGGAAAAGACATATGCTTAAATCCCTTGAAGTCAAAGGGATCTAAGCACATACTTAACATTTAAACATGGATGGACAATTGGACATGCTACGTCATTTCCTGAATTAGGGACATAGTATTTAAGATCCCGAAGTTCTAAGAATATATTTTGGGGTCTCTTACACGTACCAAACTCTCATTGACTTCATGAACAGTAATCTGGTTTATCTTCTTGTGAATGAGACAGAATTTAGGCAGCCCACTGT
Source organism: Caiman crocodilus (assembly GCA_030014935.1). Lineage (NCBI taxonomy): Eukaryota > Metazoa > Chordata > Crocodylia > Alligatoridae > Caiman > Caiman crocodilus. The sequence goes on from JAGPOW010002149.1 coordinate 14,648,359, forward strand.
ACGTGATTAAAAATGCCTCTGCCATAACCCTGACAGAACAATTGGTCTGTTTTATCCTTTATTAAGCAGAAGTTCCTGGATTTCTTTTGGATCTGTACCAAGATAATTAAAGGAGTTTTGCCTGAGAAACCTGCCAGCACTCATATTAAGGTTAACAGTATATGTGAATGAAGGCTGAGCAAATATATACAAGGGGAACTCCTGCAAACATAGTATAAGGATATTATTTCTACAGTAATTTATTACGTATGTTTTATCCTTTTAGGCCCCCAAATCATAATAAACTAAAATATTTTTTAAAATCCCAATGAAACAAGAAAAATCAGGCAGTATTATTTTGCTCTGAGATGAATTCCTGCAATATATTACATTTTTTTTAAAATCCCCAAATCGCCATAATCTCCAGTAGTCCAAGCGTATAGCAAAAAGTAATCATGCAAATTCCAAAGCTGTGCTTATGCATGGCCTGTTTGGATAAAAGAGGGCTGTAGCATATATTCCCGGATCCCATTAAAAATGTGTCTGTAAAAGGATTTGGATCTTTGGAGATGATCCATAAAAAAGAGAGTGACTCGTATCCTGCAGCTGCGAGTGCAAAGTGCAGTCTGGAGACGGCAGAGTGAAAGGGCCAGTGCAAATGATTTTTGTTCTGTCTCCCCAGTCCCTTGAAGATTCAGTGCTCACCAGATGAGCTGCCTCTCGGGCACGAGCTTCTTTGGGATTATGTCACGGAGGAAGACTGATGCAGACGTGCACTTTCTCCCCCCCTCCCCAATAATCTTTGAAGTGGAATTTGCTTAATGCCCCAGCTGGAGCTGTGATCAGGCTTACTTTCTTTCAGAAACAATCATTGCTCAGGCACAGAGCGAGAGAACCTTGTGCGGCTGGATTTGTTTGCTCGACGTGCGCAGAGTAGCTGTCACATTGCATACGGCGGACACCTTCGCTGGGCACTGGGTGGGCAGGGCAATGGTTACACCCACGTTTTTGGAATGCTTTGGTAGAAGCCGATCCCGGCAGGAGAGGCAGCAGGAGCACCGGCAGCAGCCACGACCCTCTCAAAGACCCCAGCACAATAGGAGGCATTGCCACAAGTGGTGTCACCACCTGATGAGGCCTTTGGAGCCAGTCCGATGCTATCCAGAAGCTCAGCCCCGTGTGCATCACTGTAGGTATCAAACTCCATCCTAAATGAGATTCCTGTGCCTGCTGGTGGGTCGCAGCGCCAGCAAATGCACATTGTGACCACGTTGTCTTTAGGCTTGGAAACCACGGCACTCTGTATAAGTGACTGAGAACGCACCCCTGCCTCTCAGTGGTTTAAGGATTTATTTCATCCCTTAGGAAACAAAGCCTCCATGTGAATGTGTAACACAGCCCTGGGGAAGCTCCCAAGCTGCACAGCCACGAAGCTGCTGTATTTGGTCCCCATCTTACTGGGCTCATGCTTTCTTCAGTTTCCTCTCTACTGAATATTTTGCAGCATTTGCTGTTTCCTTGGCCTTTCTGGCACATCCCTCATCACCCCTTTACAGAAATGGGACATCATAACCCAGTTGTTCTAGACTTTCAGGGCCCATTATGGCTCTTATTAGCTGAAGCACACCTTTTGCCTATAGTCCAGCTGCATGGGGATTTGTAGTTTCTCTCTCCAGGGACATGTGATAGTTGAGAAAACAGATGCTTGGTCCTGATCCTCTGAATCATGCTGTTTCTGACTCCCTTACAGTTAGTGTCCTTCCTCAGCCTGTCCTGAACTTCAAGTGAACTTAATCCCATTGCATATACCAAGGAGTTTGAAATCTGTGCGCCTAGCATTGAGCAAGAAGTCAATAGACCCCAGGCGTCCAAGCTCCCACTTTACTCGGTAGATTGGGCCCTCGCCAGCTTTCTAAAACTTCCTTTCTTGCTTCCAGCTCTGACATGATGGCAGGACAGACTCAAAAGAGTCTATTACGTTACATAAGAGAGGCTCTGATCTCTCCTTGCTTTTTTGTTACTCTAGTTGAAGACCAAACTGGAGACACATGGAACTGTCTCACTGCTAAATGCAGGGGCAGGAGCCACGTAGTGCTTGCCTTCTTTCTTAAAGGCTTGGCATATCACTGGAAGATCAGAGCTTTAGTGGAAACGTGCCCAATAGGCAGCGCAGCTCTGTTTCGGCCTGTGTGTAAGAAGTGGCATTCAGCAGGTTAAAACTGTCTGCTCTCACAGCTGTCCTCTGTGGGAAAGTTCCCCCTGGAGGACTAGAGCGTAGAACATTGATGTGGGCCATTAATTCTTCATAATGGCTGTGAACTGATCACGCTTATGTCTGGGATAAATTATTTACCTGATAATGAATGGGGAAACTGTGTTTGAGTCTAAATATTACACACGGGATTAAGAGTCCCATTCCATCTGATCAGAGCGCAAGTCAGAGCCTCATGTTTATAGCTCCTGAAACAGCAGCTCGTGTGCGCTGTAGGGAAATTTAAATCTTGGGGTATGCTGAGATGCCAAAAGGTATCAGTTCCTCTCGATATTAATGCAGGGTAACCGCAGCAAAGAACGTGTTCGGGCAGTGGTGTAATTCTTAATAAATCGTTGGCCAGACAAAGCGCAGACAGCAGGAAAAGGGGAGTGCTGCTTATGGAGAAATGCTGATTAACACACTGAGGGGAAGAGTCCTGTGGCCGAGAGCCAGGCTCAGGGGTGATCTGGTGGCCACCTATAAGTTTGTCAGAGATGCTCATCAGGATCTGGGGGCACATCTGTTCACCAGAGCACCCCAAAGGATGACAAGGTCGACCGGTCACAAACTCCACTGTGACCGATTCAGGCTGGACATAAGAAAGAACTTCTTTACTGTCCGAGCCCCCAAGGTTTGGAATAGACTGCCGCCGGAGGTGGTTCTAGCACCTACTTTGAGCACCTTCCAGACGCATTTGGATGCTTATCTTGCTGGGATCCTATGATCCCTGCTGAATTCCTGCCCCTGGGGCAGGGGGCTGGACTCAGTGATCCTCCAGGGTCCCTTCCAACCCAAATATCTATGAAATCTGTGAGCCCAAAAGAGCTTGCCCCTAAGCCAGATCCTGGCTGATCCAAGCTAGGTGACAGCTGCAAAACAGTGCATAAATATGAATTTGAACCATTAAGCAGATCTGTTCTGAGCTTTTGCTTTTTGTTTCCCATGACTCCTTTGGTGGGGGAAGTTGAAGGCATTGGCATTTGTGGGATCAGTGACTTCTGAGAGAGCACCTGCGGATGTTAGCAGGAGTCACAGTTCAGATTTGAATTTGCCAGGACTCTCACCTGAAGCCTGGTTCTGAGAGCTATACCCTTCCAGCCAGAGAAAAAAACCCAGAACATGTGTGGCTTCTTGGGCCCAATGATCAGGCTCTGGTATAGTTCATCTCCTACGCAGAGCAGTGAATGCCATGCCCAGAATTAGCCTTCAAAAAGATTCGGCAAAGAATCCTCAATGGCAGATAGGTTCAGTAAAATAGCCACCCGCTCAGGGACAATTTCAGAACAGAAAAATTCAGTGGGAAAATGACCTCATTTTGGATGAGGCGCTGTGTCCTGAAGGGCATCCTGTTTTGAAAGCCACCTCCCTTCCCAGCTGTATAAGGGCCAGGAGAGGGCTCAGAGGTCTTGGTCAATAAATATCGCTCTTAAACACTCTGTCCATTAAACGCTCTGGAGTTCTTGGTGCTGGAGTGAATGCGAGATGGAATTATACAGAGGAAAAGGTGACCCAGAAAAGCTCTTAGACCACCCAGTCTGAATGGAGTAAAGAATCTGCGCTGTCTAGTGACTGCCTGGGGCAATTTGGGGCTTCTGCAGAGAACATGGGAGCGACCCAACCTTTGATGCTTCGGTGCCCTCAGCTGCAAAAATAGAGAAGAGTTATGAGACCAGGAGAGCTATGGAACGTGCAAGGGCAGAATGGGACCAAATGCGGGTTCCCTCCTGGGCAGCACGCTTAAAACCCTTCCAAACCAAATGTAAGTGAGACTTCTCTCCTTGGTGAGGGACTTGGCCAGAGCCAGCCCCTTTTCACCAGTGAAACAGAGATGAAATCCTGGCTCTTGAGTTTTACGTGATCCTTGCTGCCCTGCCAGTCAGAGTTTGGGAAAGCTGTCCCCAACTGGAACTTGGTTTTTAAAATCCAGGCTCTGTTCAATGCCAGCTCCACCAAATGGAATCAAAATGATCAGCTAATGACAATGCGATTAGTGTTATGAGCTGCAAGCAATGAATAGCAGAGAGAAGGCAGGGAGGGCAAGAACAGTCGTAAAGCGGGGGGTATCCAGTGGGGAAGTATTAAGTAGAGTCTTCTGGGGATTGGTGTTTGGACCCGTGCTGCTTCTAATTTATATATTGCTCTTCTACGAAAAAGAGACGTTTAAAACTCATAAAGGGCCAAGTTGTTAAACCTGTCTGCTGTAAATTGTGAGCCAGTTAGTAAATCTGTAAGGACCTGCTTCAGCTACCACTGAAGTGTCAGCAGGGTTGCACGCTAGATTAGCTGATACCAAAAGGATATGCAGCTCTTGGAGGCAGCTATGCTGCTTGTTGGGACTGCACTGGGGACAGAGTTTGGGAAGGTCTGTACCTTTGTCGCATGTGACACTTGTCTTTTTTGCTAACCCTGGGTCTCTTCTTTCTTGCCAGCTCTCATGCTGTGCTTGACTTTTTGCATCCTTCTTCCGCAGCTCAGTCTCACATGCCAGGCTGTCCAGCTTGTCCTTTTCCTTCTATCCCTATTGCAAGAGCTATCCCAGCTCTAAATTGTTCATTGATTTTATGACCCCCTGAGGCCCCATCCAACCCTACTGCTCTCTGAATCTATGCATTTGATTAGAATTGGCTTCTATTGCAGTCCACCCTGAATGCCCTAGTTAAAGAGCATGGCCCCATTGTGCTCGGTGCTGTCCACTCATGTAATAAAAAGTTAGTTCCCTTGCCTAGAGCTATCTGCTGTTTGGACTCAGTGTTCATTCAGTGCTGTCAGTGAGCTTGCCAGTGGTTCCATTATCAGGTAGCCAGCCCTTAGACACACAGCAATGCATTTTTCCATCAAGACCAGTTTAAAGTAGAAGTGGTTTTAGATCGGTGCAAGAGTGCCCTTGCTGCCAGATGGGAGTGACTCTTGCAGCTTCAGGTGCTACCATGTCACAGCTGCTGCTTGCCAGCCCTATAGAAAAATGAGCTGATGGGGTCAGCACTGCTTTCTGAATCTATTCAAACCTCATCTTTAGTGCCCAGAAGGATAATGGGCACTAATTAACCCCCATCATCTCTTGCTACTCTCTACAAAGAATCCACCATGCCCAGGTGTAGCCTCCCCATGCCTTGCAAGCCCACATTGGAGTGAGTTTTTGGGAGTGGGGGGCTCAGGGGAAGCCTGCACTGCTGCCGCTTGCATTATATCTGCTCTGTGGATCAACAGAGGAAGTTAGTCTCCAGACCTACTCACCTGGCACCTTTCATGGGGAGCTAACATGACTTAAATTTAAAAAGAAAATGCTCCTGGAGCAGCGAGTGTGGAGACAAACACAGGGGCTATTATGCAGTGATCAGGAGCTCCCTTCCCTGCCTCTGAGTTGAGAGCCTGGGGTTTTTCATTTAATGGAGAAGGAGAAATGTTGGCCAGGATTCAGGGTTAACCCTGTCTCCATTCAACCGTGCCATTGGGCCTTTTAAAATGCACCAGGAACAGGCAAAAGAAATCTCAATGTAATGTAATGTAAATCAGAGACTTGGTGTAGGACTGTTGGCCCCTGCTGAGTCTGCTTTGAAGTACACCTTTGAAAGGGTGCATGGAGATACAGGCTGGAGAACCAGAGCTGTGTGCAGCATTTACTGCCTGGATGACATTGAAGCTCTCTTACTTGATGCCAGGATCCTTGGTACGGTGAGAGGGATCCCTACAATTGAGTTTGCACCCTCTGCCATGTACGGCTATAGGTAGGACTGAGGTCAAGAGAAGCTGCCTGTGCTAGATGGGAAGTGGGAATTGTGTCCCTGGAAATCTTTTCATTGCCTTCACAGTCTCCTAACAGTGCATTTTTGTGAGGTCTTTGGCTGCTTTTTTCCCTCATCCATTTTTCTCCTTTTCTTTTCTCCATCCCTTAATGCTCAGAACACAGTTTTTGTCTTGGATTTCAACACGTGTTTGTATCTGGGGGTTGCAGGAACCTCAGTCCTTTTCCACCCCTCACTTCTCTGAGTAGCTTTTTCCGTACAACTGTTCCCAGCGACCCGCACAGTGGGGAGAAGAAAGGGTGGCTTCATATTTAGGATGCATGACCAGGAGGCAAGGAATCTGGGTTCTTTTACTGGCTCTGCTATGGCCTCCCTGTTTGACCTTGGTCAAGTCCCTTGCAAGTCATGCTCTGTGCCCCTGCTACCTAGATGAGAAGTGCAGTGAAGTGAAGATGAGAACCTGGCTTTTCTCTCACCCTTTTTCTTGTCTATCTAATGTAAGTTCTGTGGGGCAGGAATGGTCTTTCACCCTGGCACAATGCTGTGCTTGGTGCTTTTAAGTGGGCTATTATTGCAGTAATAATAATGGGAGAAACTGCTCTAACACACTTTCCCTATGATTATATGAGGCGATCCAAGCTTTCTGCGGCCTGTGGGTCTGCCTTCCTTGCAATCTGTAGTTAGTTTCCATTAACTTGACTTTCTAGGGGATCGCAGCGGTGGGCAGCTGCGGGGGAAACTTCTTTTGCTTCTTATGCTGCCATGTGTTCCTATATTTTGGCTTGTGTAATGAGAGTGCCCCATCCCGCACACCTGATAAAATAAACTGGAAACCCAGTGTTTATTTTATAAGTCCAGGAGCCCTTTTTGGAATGGGAAGGGAGGAATCCTTTGCAACCAGTTCAGAAAGAAACACAGCATGGAGTTTGAGCTGACCCAGAATGATGGATTATGGTAGATAGATCTCCTTAATCCTAGTGTTTATCTGCAGTGTTTGCTGAAGACCCAGTTACAGATTGATTTCCAAATACCTGCTGGCAAGCTGACCACCTCTGCTCTCTCATTTCCTCTCTGGCTGCTGGATGAGTTCAGATTCTATTACTGCTATTTTTATTGCTATTCAGTTGCATGGTATTTTTTCTTCCATTCATCCCCAGGAGCCTTCACAAGAGTGAGGAAAATAGAGGTGAGTACAAGAACATCTTGGTGAGCTTCTTAGCCTAACTCCTTGCACAGGGGATGAATAGAGGATGCTGTCCATTGCTGTGATTCAGGGATGCAGTAGTTGCCCTACTGTTACCCAGCTTAGAGCAAGGGAAGAATCTGGATTCCCCATCCTTCCCAATGCCAGCAAAAATCCTCGCAGAAAACCCCTTTCCTGTAGCCAGCAAGGCGGGTGCAAATTTGCCTTTAGCACCTCTTAGATATTAAGCAATGGCTCTCAAAGGCCTGGAGTCTGGGGATTTGGGTTCTGTTCCCAGCTCTGCTGTAGGCTCCCCTCTGGCCTTATCTCTCAATGCTTCCATTTCGCCATTTGCACATGTAATTGTTAGTATTTCTCCTGGAGGGCGATGTGAGGGACAGTCAGTTTGACTGAGGTTGTTAGTGCTGCCCAGGGGGTTTGAACACGTGATTCTTATTCATTGAACTAGAGATTGGGGCTTCTAAATGTGGGTTAGGTAGAGAGTGTGTCATGGGTACAGCCGTTCATTCTGATCATTATTGTTTCCTTGTGGCTCCCCTTTACACCTCCCTCAGGGTGTTCTGCATTTGTGCAGTGCTTAGCATAATGGGGCCAGGCTGGGGGTCATCAGTGCTCCTACCTGACAAATAACCGTAATGAATTGTGAAAATTTTAACTTTTTAGATCCTTGAGCACAGCAAAGCCCCAAAACAAGAGGTGCTGTGGGAGCAAACGAGCAAGGAATGAAGTTCATCTGACCCTCTCATGTGGTTCGCGCCCTGTGTTTACTGTCAGGGACAGTATTTTGTAATAGACTTTTAAAAAAAGAACTTATAAAGACAACCCTATCTTTTTCTCCGGCGAATTCAAAAGTAGAATCAAAGTAAAAGTATAGCTAATAACCATCTAAGGCAGCAGTAATCAGCACAGTAAAAGCAAGTCCAGCAATGCCTTCCTAACCCCTGCCTCCCCTTTCCCTAAAACCCTTGTAAGTAATGCACCTTGCCCAGGTGAGACTGCACCGTGACGTGCCTGCTTGGAAACGCAGCGTTAAAAGTGACAGAGTTGTGATGGGAATCAGTTTGCCACCTAAATCCAGCTGCACGGCACCTTCACTGTACTGCACAGCCAGGCTCAGCTTTTATTAACCAGATGCGCAGTGAATTTGATAATCATGGCCAGCACTGAAGAAGTACAAAGAGAGGTGGCTTGCCCCTGGATAAGCAGCTAGGGCTATTCAACCTAGTACTGACTGCAGGCTCAAATTGTGTAGGAGCCCTCTGAACTGCAGTCATGATGAGGACTACAAAGCACGTCTTCAGGTTGTTGTTGAATTGGGACCTTACCTTTTCCTGTGTTCTGCCTCTGTAGCAGGGGCATTGTGCTCTTATTTTATTGAGTTACCAGGAGGAAGGAGCTCTGAAGGGGGAATCTAATTGCCTGGTGTTTGCTTTAAATTGCTGTCAGCAGAAAAGGCTTTCTTCAGCAGCTGGTCATTTCTTGGTGCCCTTCTCTCTCCCCACTTTCATCCCTGCTTTGCTGCCCCCCACACCAGTACGGGAACATTCATTCCTGTGTCTGGAGAGGCACGGCAGGGCTCTTCTGCCTCTTGCTTTGGCATGTGAGAATTAACAAAGCTTTTCTGCCTAGGTAGACCCAAATGTTGTGTGTGATTTAAGATGGGAATTTTCAAAGGAGCTTAGGATCATTAACACTTACCTGTTTCGTGGGATCTGGGTGTTGCATTCCCCTAAGTCCCTCCAAATATCCTGTTGTTAGTCCAGTACCATTGCTTCCTATTTCTGTAGCACCTTCCATCTAAAGCACTTACCAGATATTAGGGCTCTCCCTCCTGGGAGCTAATGGTTTATCATTCCCAAGTACATAGATGACGGACTGAGACGCAGAGGTGATGGGACAGGTCCATAGCCACATCGCTAATCGTGAACCCCAGTCTCCAGACCTTCTACTCATGTCATTGCATCAAGAGTTAAAGCTCTTAGTACATACCACACGAGGGACCCTTGTTATGAGTCCAAGCTAATGGCATTCTCCTTAGCTTTAGCAGACACTGCTGTAACTGTCTGAAGCCTATTAATTTGACGAACAGAGCACTGTTTTCTCAGCTTTCGAGTCTGGAAGCCTTTCCCTTCTCCTTCCTTTTTTTTCCTGTTTTTGTCATGGATGAAAGCACCTTTGAAAGAAAAATTGTTTTTTAAAGCCTGGCTGAGTAGCTGGAGTTGAACATTCAGGGAGTCTGTAGAACAGATTACTTGACCTTGACTTTCAAAGGTCAAAGTTGGCCTATTCCCCATGAGAAGGAATAACACAGTTCAGTCTTTACTTCCTCAGTGGCCGTTCCGTAAATAGACTTATGTGTTTTGAGACCACCTGCTTGATCGTCAAAATAGCTTTTGCCTCCACCACATTAAACTCCAGGTTATGAAGGACAAAATTCATCCCATCTTTCGTTTTCCTTGTATCTATTTATTTGGTGCGGGATGTGGTGGCTTAGTTGCCTAGTCTCCAAGCCTTTCAAACCAGAAATAAAAGGTTATTGTGCATGGATTCCCACTGGGTTTTTTTTACCTGATGCAAATAAGAAAGAGAGCGAGAAGGAAGGAAGGAAACGCATAATATTTAGCCCATTTTAGTGTTTAAAGAAGCAGCTGAACGTTCAGACATTTATCCAACCAGAACCTTAACTTTGAGTCCTTTAACGTTCCTTTTTGCATCGTGATTGCTAACGAGAAGTCGTTCAGGCCAAGAGCTCAAAGAGCAGTGGCCAGTCACAGTTAGGTAGTATTTGCTCACACGCCAAATGGCATGCCAACAGCAGGCCTCCTGATGGCGTTCCTCCCCAGAGGTAGCGTTCCTTAATGGTGATCCTTAGAGGTGATTCTCAATGGTGTCAGGACACGAGGCAGCATGTGTGCTCACCTGAGAGGAGTTTGGAGAAGAAAAGACTGAAGAGGAATGTAATAGCTGCCTTCAACTCCCTGAAGCGAGGTCCAAAGAGGATGGAGCTGGGCTCTTCTCAGTGGGGGCAGATGAGATGACAGAACAAGGAGCAATGGGCTCAAGTTGCAGCAAGGTTAGATATTAGGGAAAACTCGCTCTATAGCAGAAGACATGTTTACCATGAAGAACTTGCAGCAACATGACAAGGAGAATATTATTGTCTCAATTTCAAAGATGGGAGGTGGGTATGGAGAGGTTAAATGATAGGGCTGAAGTGGCAGGGAGCCTGAGGCAGAGCCTGGAACTGAATTCTGATATCCAGCCCAGTGGTTGAAATACAAGACCTTCCCTGGTGGTCTTGGAGTTGGCCCTAGGGAAGAAGAGCCAGTCTCAGTGCCCGTTACTGGACATGGTTTTCGGTCTTAGTGGAGAAGTCAGGGCTTGGATGGATCTTGTCATCTGAATTAGCACCTCCATGCACTGAGATGCAAACATACATCTCTGGTGAGAAGGTTGATTGAATGGATGTTGCAAGCACGGGTTGTTTTTAAGCTGCAATGGAGCCACATTAGCCAAGAGAGGAGAAACCTGCAGCACTTGCTCTGCAAAGAAAGAGAAGGATTTGGTTTCCATGGGCTGCCAGGGTTGCATGCGTATGTGCCACGATGGCATGAGATGTGGAAATTATACAGTAGGGTGATTCTTTTGAATCATAAAGAAAAATAATAGTGCTTTATGCTTCTCTAGTGCCTTTATCTGAAGATCTCAGAAGAGTTTTGCAAACGTTCATGAGGAAGCAGGGAGCAAAGCGGTCAGGTTTCCATTTCACAGATGAGCAAACCAAGGTGGAGAAATGAAGCACTTCAGAGCGGGTACCCAGATCCCTCAGCTCTTGGTCTAGCACTTTACTGTTAGTTCACACGCCCCCTTTTTAAGTAATCCTGCTCAAAAATACTTATCGAAGATCTTGGACTGTAGATGTCTTGCTGGGCATAATATAATTGCATTCTGTTTTTTATGTTTTCTGGCATAGCCATTCTTTCCTTGTGAAGCTTTTCCATTCCAGTGTATAATCTGCTTGGACCTGGGAAGGAATCCTAAGGGCTGGAAAGTGGAAAGCTTGCTTTAAACTGTCAGTCCCTTTTTGAAGTCCATTTTGTTTATTTCTTGACTGGATGCCTTATCAGCAACAGCCTTTCCAGCTTCTGGAACGAGAAAGTTCTTGGCAAACTGTATCGCTCTTCAAATGAAGAGTCTTTTGGTGGCAAATGACTGAGTAGGTAGAATCGGGGAGAGCGGCTTGCTTTGCAGAGTGAAAACCTGAGCGTTTCTCTAATAGAAAGCAAACCACTGGTGCATTCAGGTACAAGAAACAGATCTTTGAAAGGGAAGGTCCATGCGCTCCTGCGGCATTATCACAGTGGTGTTATGGGAAACAAGATACTCTGGCATATTTGAAGCATGTGAAATGGCACAGACAATGGGGCTACAATATATTTGCAGTGTCTGGGCAGCGGGGAATCTAATTTCAGGTTTCAAGTTCAGGGGAAGATACCATTGGGCAGACTGGTGCAGCATAAGTCCTGGTTGTTCACAGCTCTGCGGGTGAACCTCACCCCTGACGTGAGCACTCACTGCTGGTCCAGCGTTGGGCTCCCTTCGCTGCTTCCCTGGTGCCCTTCCCCCTTAACCTGCAACCCATCCTGCTCTTTCTGCCCTGCCCTCTCTGTGACTTTTCCAGTGGCCCTTATGTCTAGCTAGATCTTAATAGAGGAGGTGGAGAATAGTTAGGGAAGGGCCAGGTCAGGATTTTCCAGATGTTGAGTAAAAGCCAAACTCCATAAATAATTTTGTTTTCAAGGGTGTGGCCTTCCCCATTTGGCCCTGGCCCATGAGCAGTCCTCCCTGGCACCTTTGCATCACTACCATCATTTTGTTGCTCTCCCCTTTGTGTGTAATGCCTGATATGCTGCTTTTCTTCTCGCAGTTCCTCGAATCAATGGACACCCCAAGCTGGACAGGCACCGCGAGCACCCCCCTGGCTACGACAGCTCTTCCACCATGATGAGCAGTGAGTTGGAATCCAGCAGCTTCATTGACTCTGATGACGACGATAATACGAGCAGGTAGGGAGCCAGTGTCGTGACATCACATGTACCCCCAGGACAGAGTCAGTGTGTTTTCTCGTAATTATTTGGGGTCAGATTGTGATCCTGACTCTGCACCTGGTAGGGAACTTAAGGGACCACAAGGTGACTGGTTACCCCTTATGCACACACCCTCTCTGTCACCGGTGGGGAGCAAGAAGAGTCAACCTCCCCCGACACATGGGCAGTCAGGGGTGGGGACTGGGTGGAGCTGATCTGACACAAGGGAGAAGGAGTCTGCATCTGGTATAGGGACGGGGAAGATGATGACTCCCACCAGGAGCAGACTATGACTTTGAGTCGCAGGCTAGTCCCTGATCTTGTTCTGAGTAACCACAACAGCATGCTGCCCCATGCCTGGGGTTCTTGCCAAAGTCACATCTGGACACTAAGTTTACAGGGCTCTTTCCACCGAGTAAAACTCCCTCCCTACTCTACAGGAGGCTTGCAATGGAAGGCCAGACATAGGATAATAGTTCAGGTGAGGGGGAGTGAGGGGAGGTAAGACATGCAAGGTAAGAAGTGTTTCTGGGGCTGTTGCAGGAGAGAAGAGCTTTTCAAGTACAGCACTGCATTAAGTGTATTAGTCATTAATTAAGTGTCCTGTCCTGTAGCTCCAATGTTGGGTTTACAATGTTGCTTGCTTTATATCACTGCCCAGTTAATTGATAGGTTCAGGTACTGAAATTGGGGACTCCTTCAGAAGGATATTGCCCGGGGAACTGATGCAAGTCCAGCAACACTGATAATGACTGCAGCATCATTGGGATATTCATCCCACCCACTGATGATACAGGCAGCTGACCACTGAACTAGAACTAGATGGGAGGAGTGCACACTGGTGTCATTTCTTGAGACCCTGCTCTATGAAGATGGGCGCATCTGATCGCTCCTGCTTCCAAATACGAAGCAGCCTTTGGTGAATCTAAACGATGGAGGAGATCAGAAGAAGCATCTGCTGGAGCTGACTTCTGTGATCTGAGTGCTGCCCTTTTGCTACTGCTTTTCATCTGCCTCTGAATACCAGGAGCTGGCTAAGAAATTTGGACCTAGATCCAAAATGCCTCCTTTTTGGAGAGCCAGTTAAGAAATTACATTGCACGTCCTTCAACTGCTCTGTGCTCCTGCTCTGTATCTTCAAAGCAAGGATGGGCACATTTTGAAACCTAAATAAAGTGCACACATCAGGGACTGCCACACATTTCTTTTCTGTGACTTATTGTGAGCTGCGAATCACAGGCTAGTTGTAGAATTCAGCAGTGGTGTGAATATCGTAGTAAAACATTTTCGTGAGATCTTCTAAACGAGTAGACACTTAATTAGTACCGTATTGGAAAGGAATTCCTATGGAATTGCATATGCCCTGATCCCCAGGAGCAGAGAGGAATTCATCCCAGTTAATGCTGTTACAAAGACAGCCTGTGTTGCCAAATATTTACATGGACTTTAATTAATCTTTACCTTGCATGGAGTCAGGGGATGAGGGAGTCTGTGGGGAAAAGCTCCTTGCTGTTTTTAAAGTGATCGTCTGTACCAAAGCACCCTTGTCTGAACATGTTTGACTTTCCTTGAGGGGTTTATAGGCTGACAGGTCCCTCAGCTTTCAGTTATGTATATTTTTAAAAGTCCTGTTACTCCGTCACTGCAAGGTCTAGAACAAAAATAGGTGTTATTTTTGCAAGGCCAGCCAGAGCCGATGCTTCGCTTTCCCCCTGCCGGCCTCTCAGTGGCAATGTGCTGTAAATGCAATCTCTAGAGGCTTACCAACGTCCCACGCTCCCAAGCCATCTCTTAAGGGCTGAGAAAACCCATTCCATGTCTCTGGTCCTCCTAAGAGACTTCTAAGAAAAGCAGGAAAGAGATCAGTTGGTGTTTTCATACTATACAGTGGAAAGGAACCAGTTTAAAAAAGCAATAAAGGGCTCTTACTCAGCAAGATACTGGAACACATGCCTCCCTCAAGTAGCCCCTTGCCTTGGGTAGATTTGCTCACAGGGATGCAGACATTCACTGCTTAGAGAACTGGGCTTCAGCCACTTTGTCTTTGCATGTCCCTTTGAGCACACCTCCCAGGTCGGGCTTTTTAGGAGGGTGCAGTGAGGTGTTTGGCACATCAATATTACGTTGCCTGTGCACATGTGTGTTTGTCCTGCCAGTTCACCTGTGAAAAGGAGGGACTGGTTTTGTTCTGACCTGAAAAATATTTCCTCTCAGCTTTGGATGGTGTCGGGAACACGGATGCATGGCCAGCACGGGTAGACTCACATGCTGGCAGAGATTTCCCTTGCAAACGTGAGTCTTGAGCTTGGACCAGGTGCATCGAAAATGTGCCGGCATCTGAAGCCCGACGGCCTAATCCTTTGAGTACCCTCCATGTATGAGTAATCACATTGCTGTTCAAGTACGTTGCAGGTTTGGGCGCTTTGCCTTTCACCTGCCTCTGCTCTAAGCTTCCTGGAAACCTTCAGGCCTCGCAAAAAAATAATAATTCCTGCAGCTCATTTTGTTTCTTGTAAATAAATGAATTATTTCCATGGCAGCAAGGGGCAGTAGGGTAGGATTAGCACAGTCAGGGTAGCAGTTGAAGCACAGTGTGCTGGACCCAGCTAAATCCTGTCTTAAATTTTAATAAAGAAAAACTCGGCGCCTGACCCAAGAAGAGAGAGGGAGGGAGGGAGGGAGAGATTCCTAGAAGCTGCTGCGGAGGCCTATTCCTTTCTAGGCGATGGCAGAAACTTTTGGCACGCACAATAGCTGGCAGCGAGCTTGTTAGGAAGAGCAGCTGAATGGAGTGCTTCAAGGTATGTTGTTCTCATCCCAAGACGATGTTCCCAAGCAGGGCAAGGGAGTCTGCTGGCAGGGAGGAGTCGTCTGAATAGGCAAGTGCAGCCAGATAGAAAATCAAGCATGTTCCAGTTCTGCTGGAGATCAGGGCCTGGGGAAAGGGCCCAACGGAGTAAGTTTGCTTCACTTCACTGGTGCCGGAGGCTGATTTGCGAAGGGAGGAGGGTGAGAGAAGCCACAGGGACCACAATCCAGATGGAGTGGGTTTCCTTTTGTTAGCAGCAAGGAGGATGCGAACTTGGTACTTTTCTAGGTGCATTTGATTGATTTGGACTCAGAGTGGTGCGACGGAGTTGGTTAGTCTCCAAGCCAATAAAAACTGTGCTGGGTTTTGATGAAGCAGAGGAAACTTTATTTCAGTGAGTGAATTGTTTATGGGTACTGTAAGGCAGCACAGTTTCCTTCTCTATCTGCTAAATTTCTCTTTTTAACTAGCATCCTGTTAGACTGAAATTCCTTTGACTTCTATGCGACATACGGTACAACAAGGCTTTTTTTTTGTAACGCTGGCATATCTCTGCGTCTTGGGTTCTCGAAATGCAAATGCAATTCCACTGTCTCTCAGGGCTAAAGGAATTTTGCGCTTTGATCTTTAGATTCGTGCTTCTATTTTTCTGCTGGAAAGCAGAAAATTGGTAGTTTGTTCTTAAAGCCACTCCACTCTGTCCCCCTTTTTAAATCACGGGATGTCGCAGGGTGTATTGCAGCCCATTTTCAAGCCATTCAGTAGTTTAAATATAGTGGTGTTTGCAGGCAGTGGGTGATATTTTGAGTATGGAGCTGGCTGAGGAACTCCTGCTAAGCAGTAACGAGAGACTTTTTTACACCCTCTCTTACTTGAAGGTAATAATAACTAGTTAGCAGCTGAGAGGTACTTGAAAGTTTTGCTTATTGAGAGCAATTTGCATTTGTTTTACATGTGTTGTACTTTACAACACCTAGAAGAATTATTGGAAATAGAGTTTTCTAAAGCATCTGTGTAAGTTGTATTTGGTTTAACCTGTTGATTATAGCATTTGTGGTCCTTTTCCCCTCCTCTTTGGAGAGAATAGATTTCACTGATTTATGTATTGATTTGTGGTGATGTTAGAGTGATGTTGTAGCTGTGATGATCCAGTAATTATGCAAGAAGCAAGGATGACTGGGAGTGATCTCTTTTATTGGATCAACTGCATCATTTGGATAGAGTTAGGCAAGCTTTTGGATTCAGGACATTGCGATTTGCTGTCTCACTTTAAACTTCTTCAGGGGATTTAATATCCCTTCCATTCCACAAAGTGTTAATGGCCTTTTGGCTACAGCAGGAGAATGGGAGGCAGGACTCCTGGCTTCCACCCATGGCCCTGACACTTTGTGAACCTGGGCAAATCACCCATTTTTTGCCTAGTTAACAAAAAGCAATGATCATTTGTACCCACCTTTCAGGGATGTTGTGAAGGTTCAATAATTAATCCTTATTAAAGCTCTTTAGAAATGCTGGGGGTAAGTTTTCCTGAATATATACTTGCAATATTTATTTATTGATGATGCTGGGAGCAGGCAGTTATATTAAGGCCACGAGTATAAAAAAGTTGGCAAGTTGAGGAGGTGGCTATACTGTGTTACAGTAACGTGCAGGAGGAAATAGGTTCAATTCCTTTGATTTTTTTTTCCCAAGCTATTTTTTAAAGAAATCTGCTATTTACAAATATGCTTTCACGTTGTCTAGGAGTCTTGCCAAAGCAAACTGCCCTGCCTTCTGCCAACACCCAAGGTTATTAAGGCAGCTGAAGCTCTTATTTAAGTCCCTGCAAGAAGGTATCAAGAAGGAATTGAAGTAGATGCTTGCATATTTGCTATTTTCCCCCTGAATAACTGTACTCTCCTTTTCTTTCTTCTACCTTTGTTCTGTGAGTACCCTTTGCCATTGTTCTCCATGTGCAATGGGAAGATGCCTGGGCACAAACAGTGGCTGCCATTTTATTCTTGACTATCACAGGCCCAAGAGTGAAAGCTCCAATTCGCATCAAATAAAAAATCCCCCAAATGATTGCTTCTGCCTTAGAACTGAGACTGATTTCCACCCCTTTGCGGTTTCTGGTGCAGCATCGCAGAACTTTCAGTATCACAGGCCAAATTAATTCCACTTCCATGAGTGCTGCGTTTCCCAATCTGTGGTATGGGTACCACTAGTGGATCACAGACAACCTGTCAGTGGCACGCATTAATAGATTTATTATAATTACTTTACATGACAAAACTTTGCGGTTGGTACTTAAGGTTGAATGGAAAAATTTGCTGGTGGTACTTAAGGTTGTATCATTTAAAATTGGTGGTGCGCAACCTGGTAGAGTTTGGGAACTGCTGCACTAGTGTATGATTGGCTTGGAGCAAAAATACCAGAAATCGTACAAGGACAGGTGAGGTTCTTTAGGTGAATATGATAACTTTTATTAGACCAACTTAAATAGTTGGAATTTTTTGTCTTAGAAAGAAATCTTACAAGAAAGTCTGTCTGCTTGGGATTTCCAGTCCAATTTGTATAAACCCATAGTCAGAGCTTGGAAGAATAGTCAAGTGTCAGGGTGCATATTAAGGCTAAGCGTAGATTCATTTTTTGCCATGTTAGGATACTGTCATCTTATCCAGAATTGTTAAGGTAATGATATGCATGTAGAAAAAGATGCTGAGACTACTTTTGATAGTGGTCAGTTAATTGTTCTTGCCTTCATGACCCTCACACTGAATATCTTTTCCCAATTTACCTTGCCTCCGTATCTACTTTGTCTCTGTGGGCTCCTCTTTGGGGTAGCTCTCCCATGTAAGATTTAAGGTCCACGAGATAGGGTCCTGTGTTGCTCTGTTGTGTGTCCACACAGTATTTGGGGTAATAGGGCTGCAGGCATTACTGGAATACAAATTAATAATAAATGAGAGCCCAGCTCCTCTTGCTTGGACTCTTGGGTGATGACATAAGCTTCCCCAACATGTTCTGCATGCTGGGCTCTATAATATATATACCGTGCTTCAGTAAGCATGCTGTACTCTACCATGCCCCATTCACAAGATGTAATTTATCCTTCATCTTCTGAATCCCTTCTGTGTAACTGAGAGGAACAAATAGGGTATCTTATTCCCTAAGAGATTGATGGTGAGGGCAGTACAGGACAACGGTGATGGCAGAACGTCTGGGAAGGCTCAGCAGTTTGGGTTGAATAACAAGCCGAAGTTTGGATAGCAGTTCTCAGACCGCTATATGCCTATGGCACTTTCTCTCTCATGAGAAGCTGGGTTGCTCTCTAGATCTTAGCTGCTTTTTCCTTCCATTCATTCAGCTGTTGCTCTCAGGACAGGATTTCTTGCCACATTTCTGCACCTCTACCTGGCAAAAATAGGTGGTGTCCCTATCTACAGGCAGCCTGCTGTTGCTTTCTGGTAATAAAATTACTCTCTTAGCTTCAGTGGTAGAAACCTGCCTTATGATGCTTCAGATCACAAGTACATATACTGTTAATGACTGGTTATGGATCCGGGCCTTGGAACTACAATAGGGGTAGAAGTTAACTGAAGTAAAGGCGAACAGGAATATTTTGGCCAGCTCTCTGATCCATCATTAACACCAGGCCACCGTCTGTGACATACCTGCCAGCTGATATTTTTGCAATAGGCTATGTTCTTCCTCACTGCTACAAGTTAATCAGGGCCCTTTAAAACCAGATTTCAATGCAATTAGGAGCCAAATTAATTTTACTCTGGGATATATCAAAGCTTGCTTTGAAACAGACCCCTGTTTTTGATGGTGGCTTAAAATGTCACTTCTAAGTGCTCAGAAAGTCAGGAGAGCAGCTGTATTTTCCAGCAAGAACTACTACAGGCAAACAAGTCATTTTAGGCCACCCTGCATGGTAAAATCGGATTGAAACCCTGCAATATCACTCTTGATGTTTCTGAGCAAGCCTGTGTCCATGTTCCCAAAAGCAGAAGGGAAAAACTGGCATGACCAGTCAGCTTGGGTGGCTTGAGGAGGTCTGTTTATTGACAAGTGCACAGAGACGATGAGAAAGTTGAGAGCACTACCGTGCCCTGGAAGACACTTGTGTCATACAGCCGCCAATAAAGGTTGGAGTGAAAACTGCAATACTAGGTCGTGACCAAACCTGCTTTTGGCAAAACTGTGAGCTCCGATCTTAAAGCTCTGAAGTCCCTATCCCTTATTCCCAGACTTGCCGACACATCCCTTGGCAGGGAAGGGGAGGAAAAACTCTGCTCCTAGATGTCCCTCCCTGGTCTCTTGACATTTCAAATGTGCTATTGCACGTGGCTCTCCCTGTCCTACAACACCAGCATCAGTAACTTAAGAGATGCTGTTTGCAATGGAAAGTAGCAGCCAGAGGCATTAACCCTTTCAGTGGCAGGGTTATTTGTGACCGAACAAGTTACACAGAGTGCTTCATGGGCACAGCTGAGTTTTTGCCCTGCAACCAAGAGTCCTGCTCCTCGGGTGTGGGCAGTGTCTGCATGGGTTAGAACAGAACCTTCTTTCTCAATGACTCTTTGCTTCAGGAGTTTGTTGCATCTAAAAGCAAAGGTTTCTGGAGACAGTGAGGATCATGGAAAGGTGCGTGGCCACTGTTGCTTTTTTTTTAAAGCAGAGTTTAAAAAAAATGAAACTGTACAAATGGCCAAACCTAGCAAAAAGGTTTGCACGCAGCACAAACAGCTCCAGACTTCAGCCTTCTCGCCATGCCTCGCAGCATGGCCTGGAATCTCAGCACTGAGGATTTGTTTGCACACTGGCGCGCTGAATTCCTTTTCTTATCAGTGCAAGAAAGGCACTCGCCTCTCTCTCGCTCACAGCTTTCTCCTTGGAAGGAATCTGGTTGTTTGACTTGTGTCCAAGGATAAAAGCTCCCTCGCAGTCTTTTTGCTTCTCTTTTCAAGGAGCAGAAAGATTGACTGGGCTCCAGCAAACCTACCTCCCCTAACTTCAAACCCACCCGCATGGTGTGGGTTGGAAAGTTCAGCTCAGATTTATATGCTATTGGGTTTGCTTTCTACCCAGGAGAGACTCTGAGAGTAGAAATCTAGTGGAGAAGCTTGCTGGTAGTAAACTGGACAACATGCAAAATTAGCTTTTGAACAGCAGAGCCAGCGTGAGGTCTGGGCACCAGTCAAAACATATTTATGCCCCATCTTTAAGGTTTATATGGGATTTAAGCGGTGAACAGGTGTTTTGCAGGCCTTGTGTGCTTGGGGCAATTTCATTACGAGTGAAGTACAAAGAGTGGGAATGAAAGCATGCAAATATTATAATTATAATGTTCTATTGCATAATGATGCAATAAATATAGTATACGAGTAGGCTTGGCAAAATTTGATCTTTTTTTGACAGCTAAAATCAATGATTATTTTAAGCATTTATTACAGTTGATATCAATTAACATTTTTAGTGAAATCCCTGGCTGTGCCACCCACGCACTGGTCCTTTGGCAGTGGCTTGGGCGGCTGTGCTAGTAAGGCTGTACTGCGAGGGGGGCTGGAGGGCTGTTGGCGGCCGGGAGCCCAGTGCCGCCAGATGCAGCTCTGCGGGAGTTTGGACCCTGCGTGCGTGTGCGTGCATCTTCAGGGAAACTTGGCCGTGAGCACAGCGGGTGCCAGAGCAGCCCCCAGTCAGGTGAAGCCTTTCCCCTGCCGCCTCCTGGCAAGCTCCCGCTGCAGCAGGCAGGTTTCCCCTTTGTACGCGCCTGGGGTCCGGGTCATCCTCTGCTGGCCTTGCACGGTGCTGGAGGAATGGCCTGGGCCCCGTTTTGTCCCCCCACTCCCGTGGTGCCAGCTGGGACCAGGGCTTTCTCTGTTGCTAGGGCACAGCTTTGGTCTCTGCCCACCTCCCTCTTCATTTGGGTCCTGCAGCGAGGAACCTCAGTCATGGATGGTACAGGAAGGGTTGGTATACTCGGGGCTCCTCATCCAACCATGGTTGTGAAATCTCTGTTTCAGTCTTACCTCTGCTATAGCCTCCTTGGGTGAACTTGGGCAAATCACATTACCTCCTTCTGCAGCTCAGCTTCCCACCTGTAAAATAGTGGAGCCCTGCTGTACAGATTGGTGCTAAGGATAGATATTTTAGTGCACGTAGCACTCCTGGGGGCTGTGGTGATAAGGGGCCTTAGATAAGTCTGCAGCCAGCGTAAAAAAGAGCAGTGCGGTTAGTGTTGGATGTGAGGTTTTCCATCTCTTGGATCAAGGAGCCATCAGAATAAGCATAGTTATGAGCAGTAATTTGTTACCTTTGAGGCTTGATTTTAACCCTTAGTAACATGGGATGCCAGCAACACAAGAGAACAGGAGCACCCTGACACATCTGCACCTCTCTGTCCGTGGCCCACAAAGTGTATTATATCACATGATTCTCCAAGGTCTTCTGGTCTGGAGCTGCTCAGAGCAAGCATTGAAAATAATTGTTTCACCCAAGGCTATTTATACTGTGTGCATTTTTCTGCACTGGGTAAGGAGGTCAGGACCACCTTTAAAGCACTGGGAGACAATGGGTACCTGTAACCTTCAGGTGGTTAAATCAGAATGATGTATATTTGTAGAAGCGGGGGCTGAATTCACTCTTGCTCCCGGCAAGAAGATAGTAAATTATTCTCATTAATCTGTGCTGTAATTTAGACTGTAACTTCCCTGTCACAATGAATCTGCTACCTTGTCCATACTGCTTAGCAGAAACCAAGATGTAGCATACTCTGGGGGTGAGCATCAGTTCATCAGCCAGGGGTGAGGGGCAAGTTAAAAGTCAGTGTCCTGTACCTTTGGGAATTAGCCTTTGGTGGCAATGCAGAGAGTTGTGAATTGTCATGGATTTGCACAGTTGAAGTGGGCTCTGGATTTCCCCCAGGTTGAGTAGCTCTACTGAGCAAAGTACGTCATCCCGGCTGATCCGGAAGCATAAACGCAGGAGAAGGAAACAAAGGATGCGGCAGATTGACAGGGTAAGGATGAAACCGGAACACAGGGCAGCATGTTTTTCTGAATAACACAGTGTGGGTGTGAGCGAGGTTACGGGATGGATCTACATCCCCTGAAGTCAGCAGAAAGACTCCCTTGGATGAGGTCCATAATGACCTAGGAGATGTGAAGCCATATCTCAGATGATAACTGTTCCCTTCAGCCCTTTGCCTTTGAAGCTGAGTGACCCCAATTTTTGCTACATTTCCACAGCCACCTGCTCCCTTTAGAAAGCCTCCGCCAGGATGCCCTCCTGTTAAAACTTGGGGAGAGAGTTAGTCAAAAAATATTTCCTGAACATGCTTGTGCTGTTTCCTGGTTGTTGCCTTGCATACATTTATGGGATCATGTTTTGTTTGCAAAGCTGTTTAGGGAGATACTTTGCTATCTCTGAGCACAAGAATTCACAGTCACACGAACGTCTTAGCAAGAGAAGAACTTTCTTTAAGCCATCCAGTCCAGGAACAGGCTCCACACCTGTGGCTGGCTCAGACAGAGGATCTCTAATCCTGAGCACATGCTACGAGCAATTTGCATACAGTCCATGGATGAAACATGGACGTGTCTTTTTCAAGAATTATAAATAATGAACCAGTTTTAGGAAATTGGCTCCCAAAAAGAAGAAAGGCCTAAATTTGATCAGTTGGTTGCTCCTAATGAATTCCTCCCTACCCGTTATTTTTACTACCGTATTTTAATATATTTTTAAAAGATATGATACTTATGGCTTTTCATTTGCTTTTCTATTTCTTCCAGTCATCCTCCTTTAGCAGCATCACAGATTCCACCATGTCTCTAAACATCATCACCGTCACGCTCAACATGGGTAAGAGGGCACGTAGGATCATAAGATCGTAGGAATTTAGTAGAATTGTTATTTTATTAATAATTGGATTTATCCTAGCGCTGCGTATATGGAGTGTTTGCTTTTAAAGTCAACATTGTCCAGGATAATTTCAGTCTGTCAGCTACTGTAAAGAGGGCCTAAGTCAGAGGTGTGCAAAATACTGGGGAGCGGATCGCTACTCTGCTTTGGGACCCAGGCCCTTACTATTGCTGCCGCGCAATCCCAGCCCTGGCACTGCCCTCCCGCCTGCAACCCCATCTCTGACCCTCTCGCCTGCAACCCCATCCCATCCGCCTGGCCAAGTGCGCCATGCCCACGGTGGTGTCAGCCAGTCTCCATGAAGACCCCATCCACCCACTCTGTCAAGCATCCCCAGCGGTAGGTTTAGGGTGGACAGCCCCTGGGTTGGATAGGATCAATTGCGCCTCCCCACCCCCTGCCATACTGGGAAGGGTCAGCATCCCCTGTTCCTCGTCACCCCACTGCACAGGGTCAGGTCAGCACCCCTCAGCCTACAACAGCTCGCCAAAACTCCCGAAGTGGCCCTCGAGCCCAAACAATTGCCCACCTCCGACCTAAGTCCTCCTTACTTCAGTGGACTCATGATTAGCTTTAGGGAATGTGAGTTAAACAACATGACACTTAGTCGCTGCCCAGATTCCCAAATGCAGCTTGTGTCTGCTGGCATATCTTGGCTCCTGCATTGCAGCTGGCTCAGATTGGCACTTTTGGGCATGGAGGACCGGTCTCTGACCCAAGCCACAGCAGGTAAAATTCTCATCCTTGCAGAAATGGTCCTGCCAAGGCAGATGTTGAGAGTCCCTGTCGGGGAGGCAGGCAGCAGGGTGGTGAAGGCCTATACTGCTGCTGTGCATACTGTCCCCATTGTCCAGCTACACAGAAATGGGCAGGGCTGTCAGGCCAACACTTTTCACCAGCACCGAATTCCAGTGGCCTCAGTGAAGTATGGAAAAACAAACGCAGCCTGATGCTGATAAGTGTTTAATATCTAGGTGAAGACAGGACTTTTCAATACAGTTTCTCTCCCTCATTTATTTAAAATGTGTAAATTTTCAACATGTGCTATGAAAAAATAATCTGCAGTCAGCAGCTATCTCCTACTACAGTGCATGTGCCAGGGACAGTCCACCAACTCAGCATACCCTCCCACTCTGAATGTCGAAAACATCCCAGTTGATTAATGCGGCAGCATTAAGAGAAGACAGATGATGTCCAGGTTTCTCAAGGCCATGGAATAACTCACTGCCAGCTTTCAATGTCCTGCCAATCACCTTGTTTGCTTTTTTCCTTCCCTCTGTCTATATAGAAAAATATAATTTCTTGGGGATCAGCATTGTAGGACAGAGCAACGACCGGGGAGACGGCGGGATTTACATTGGTTCTATTATGAAAGGAGGGGCCGTGGCAGCAGATGGCCGTATTGAACCGGGAGACATGCTTCTACAGGTTGGTCCATGTCTGAAAAATGATACTGCTGTCTGAGGCATTAGTGGCTTCAGGTCAGCCTTTATATGGGGCCGCTTAGCCCTGGCGTCTCTGAGCAAAATTCTTCTCTGTGCACAGGGGCTTGCCTGAGGCGTTTTATCACTTGGGCCCCCCATTCTTCACTGTTTAATTTGCAGTCCCTTTGCTCACTGGATGACGGACTCTGCTGCAAGATAGCTGCACCTTCCCCAGCAGATGAAAACATTTTAATACTAATTACATTTGGTGCCTCACTTACAGTTCTTGAGCATATATTGTTAAGTGCCATTCTTAGGGAAATACACATTAAACTAATTCAAATGGGTCCTTCCCCTGTCTGTTGCAGTATGGGACCATCTGTATCTTTTGTGATCTGCTCTAGGTGAATGACGTCAACTTTGAGAACATGAGCAATGACGATGCAGTACGGGTTTTGCGGGAAATAGTCTCCAAGCCTGGGTAAGTGCCTTTCCAAATCCCTTCTTTCCTCTCCTCCTCCTCATTCTCTTGCCATTATGAGTATTGAGCAAACTGCAAGAGTTTGGCAGTTCAGCTGGGATAGATATGTAGAGCATGGACACTAATCTCAACTCTTTGACCTTTTTGGTGCAAGTGCTGAACAGGTGAGATCCTGTGTGCTGATATACCTGATAAGACAAACACAAGCTGGGAGTCATCATACTGTTTCATTCCCTGCAGGGTTTCTAGGACCTAGTTCCTTTATAGGGTGGGACTTTCAAAGACCTCCACAGCTGCCGATCCTGCACTTTTCGCCAGCACTGAATTCCTGTTGCTCTGATAACGTGCGCAGATCCAGCCTGATACTGGCACGCAGTCCCTACACTGACTTCTTTGGAGGCAAAGTGTCTATGGAAGGATAGGGCTTCCATTGAAGAGGCAACTTGCCCAACCCTCTGATCATTACAGCAGGAATGTGAGGTAGATCATCCAACCGGTGGTATGACAATTTGGTCTACATCTCAGAAGCCTTTCCCCGGATGAAGAACAAAGATGTTTCCTGCGATGCAGTGTCAGTCGCACAGCTTCTACAAGGAAGGAGAATAGAGTCATCCTTACCTGTTTTTCTTATTTTCAGACCTATCAGCCTAACTGTGGCCAAATGCTGGGACCCCACACCCAGGAGTTACTTCACTATCCCCAGGGGTAAGTGAGCAGCCAGCTTTGTGGTGTTGACAGGCGCAGAGAATTCATAGCAAAAAACCCCACTGGGTCCAGGCATTTCCTCACTATTAAATCCTGGTGAGTGGAGC
Organism: Caiman crocodilus; assembly: GCA_030014935.1. Lineage (NCBI taxonomy): Eukaryota > Metazoa > Chordata > Crocodylia > Alligatoridae > Caiman > Caiman crocodilus. The sequence goes on from JAGPOW010002149.1 coordinate 14,674,060, forward strand.
CTGCCAAAATCTGATTTCTTTCTTATTGCTTTCTTTTGTTGTTTCAGCTGAACCAGTGAGGCCAATCGACCCTGCAGCGTGGATCTCTCATACCACAGCCATGACGGGAGCATACCCCCGTTACGGTATGAGCCCCTCCATGAGCACCATCACATCTACCAGCTCCTCACTAACAAGCTCAATTCCCGATTCGGAAAGTAAGTCACACTGCGGCCAGCACAGGGCAGGTATCTTCTGCTCAGGGCCGGCAGTGTAGAGCTATACAAAAAGCAAAACAAACCACAAACCAAACCACAAGCACGATACGAACAACAGCTGCAAAGAAACCCTGTGTTTTTCTATTTATTTTATTTTTGACTTTTGTGGGGAGCATAAAACTTTCCAAAGGTCAAAGGTTAAAACTGCGATAACACAACGCCAGTTGAGCAAAGGTTCACACTTTGGAGAGGATGGTTTCTGGCCCTTTAAGACAGTTCCCTATCATCCTATCAGAAGCCAGTGGGTGGGGCTTCTTTACTTTACTTTACATCAGTCCCTTAAAGAGATAGAAACCGTTTTGTCCCAAGTGAATAACCTTGCTTGCGAGACAGCAGGGCACCGTAGTAGGCATCTTTCTATTGACATTCCCGATAGACATCCCAATTGTATTAGGATTTTTAGTGGGTTTTCTCTTTATGGAACGCTATTAAACAAAAAAAAAAAGGAAAAGAGAAAGTGAAGCTGTGCTTTCTTGAAACAAAGGATCAGATGTGTTCCCCTCCAACAATGTGTTCTTGGAGTTTTCATGTCATTAACTTGGAAATTTTAGAGCTGAAGACACAAAACTGAAGGAATGAAAGGCTTGACTCCTTGTGGTCTCTCTACCACGAGTGCGAGACAAAATGCAGCCCGTGATTTGTAAGCACCCTGCCGTAATGCAAGACAAGTATATAGAAGTGACATTTCCTGAGCTTTTGGCTGCAATTCAAGACAGTGTCTCTATTCAAGATACCACTTAAGTACTTGCTTAAGTCTCTTTGAAGTCAAAGACACTCAGCACATGCTTAAATGTTGTCCTGGGTAAAAGAGGAATAAAGAGATTGGATACTAAAAGTATGCAGGACTGGTTCGCCTCTTCAAGAATGTTGCCACCTAGTGTTCCTCCGTGAGCCACGGAGTCTACTTGGCTTTTGATGCTCACATTGCAGTGAATGCTCAGCCCAACTTAGCTGAATTGTATGGGCCGGGGAAATATTTCCTAATGGCCCATGAACAGGAAATTGTGTAGTCTTTTTGCCTAAATCGGGATCAGATTCCTGTCTCGGTTCCTTACTCACAAATGGGGAAGTCCTGAGTGAACGACAGTGCCCTTCTTTTCCACTGTCAAGTGGAAGTGATATGGGTGCTGGTTTTCTGTAATAGTCCATCTTTATTTACAAAATAAAGCCAGCATTTTACAAAATGACTCTTGCAAAAGAGCTGATGTCTGGGATATGAGTGCTTAGAATTATATACAAGTGAGGGCCCGGAGAGAGTGGAACACCCAAAACCCTGAGTTACTCCCAAATTACAGGTCCCCTTTAACCAGGTGTGTCTGTGTAGATTAGAAGGGAAAACTGGTTATAGGAGGGTCACTTACACACACCTCTTTAAATATGTGCTTTGCACAGAAAATATTCTAACCACACGTGGTAATAGTGAAAAGGCTGATTCTCTTGAAGAACCATAACACTGCTGCTCATCTCTTGACGTTCCTTCAGCTCCAGGTTGAATTTTGCAACGATGCAACCTGACTTAGACGTGTTAGGGAACTTTGCATCTTTAGTAGGACGTATTTCTTTCTTGCAGGTTTCCACTACAGAAACATATAGATGGGAGAGAACCTTTCACACACATTTTTAAACCAGCCTGTATCACAGGTCTATCCATTCTTGATTGACTCTAGAAGTTACTTTAACTTCTAGAAGTGAAGACAGAAGTTGTTTTTTTTTTCCAGAAAGGCCTTGATCAGTGTACAACCCAGGAAGCCAGTTGAACTCATATGCTCAGTTCAGCAAGTGCTGCAGCATTTGGCTAAGTTGAAACCTAAATTAAATAGGTCTTTCAGAGTAATTTCTACAAACGTCTATGGAAACTTTTTTGGTTTTCTCACCAGCGCATTCTGAAGAATTTTTTCAGATGGGAGAAGGTTTACAGAAAGACAACAGCAGTACAGACCTTGACTGATCATTTCCAGAGCTTTTGGATTAATGATCACTGACCAAAACTTTTCTGGGCAGATGCTTGGTTCCAGTATGAAACCTTGATAATGTCTGTGAGTTGGTGGTGCCTTTGTGATTGAAAGGACCAACAAATTCCTCCAGACTGGGTGGCTTCCCTCTCTTTCCCTCCCTCCTGTTCTCTCTGATTTCATAAGCAGGCAGTAGCTAGACTGACAGTCTCACCTTGAAACTCTGAGGAGGGAGTTATCATCTCTCTTGTAGGTCTAGTGGCTCGCCATCTCTCTAGATATTAGGTGGCACCAGGAAAGGGGAAAAATATCGGCAGTCAAAGGTGAGCAAACCACTCACCCCACCGCGGTTTTATCTTGAGATGCGTTTTTCAGTCTTATGCACACTAAAGATTACCGGAGTCTAGCGTCTCTGCTGATTGCTGTCAAACAATGAGAGTCTGTTACTCTGTTGACATTCCTCTTAAAACATTAATGTATCAGGTGCCTTGATGCACAGTAAAGTGATTTAGAAATGTGGAATGCTGACACCCTCTTAATCACGTGCCTAAAACAAAGGTTGCATGAGAGCACAGCTGCTCTTTTGGAGGTTGCTTTTCCTTTCTATGCCTGTGGTGCAAAATTTCCCATTTTTTTTAACTCGGGTAGGAAAAAAATCTGAAAGCAGAAGAAAGGGGGGGATTGCTTTGGAGAGGGAGTAGTCACAATGGACTTGGAGTTAGGACTCCAGGTTTCCATTCCTGACTGCCACTCACTCACTTGGGTGAGTCCGTTAAGTTCACCGTGGCTCAGCGTCCCCTCCAACAAGATGGACGTGGCACTGCTGACGCACCTTATCAGCATGTGCTGAGCTTAGCTTCATTCATTCCTTTCTCAAAGCATTTTGAGATCCCCAGGTGGCAGGTACTAGAAAAGGGCAGCATTTTCTTATAAGCAGTTTTGTTGCATCTTACCTGAAGAGCAGCAAGGTTGATAAGATGTTGCCCTCCATTCATTCAGTTCCTTTTCCTGTCTCCTCCACTTTGGGCCAGTTTACCTGGAGGCAGAACAGAAGCAACCAATCCAGGTCTCACTGGGGAGGAAGATTGGACCTGACGCGTTGACCGCTCAGGCCCTGGCCACGTGGACAGACTTGCCCCAAAACAGGGAACTTGGAGACAAAGGGATTCTTTTACATTTAAAAATTTTTTCCCCTATCCTTTATGATTGTCATTATTGGACCTTTCACCTCATCTGTGAAAACGTACTTATTAATTTAAAGCACACAGGAAATTGAATATGTGCTTTATTTTACCATTGCTAAAAAGGTTCAATATTGTGAATAAAGCTAAATTCAAATATATACCATTATATCCTTTATGATAACCAAATACTCTTATGTGTTTCTTTTGCAAATAGCATCAGACAAGTATTCTTCTAAAGATGTCCTTGTTTCATAGATTCATAAATTGTGAGGCCGGAAGGGACCTCAGAAGATCATTGGGTCCAGCCCCCTGCACCAAGCAGGAAAGACAACTGGGGTCAGGTGACCCCAGCAAGGTGACTGTCTAGTCTCCTATTGAAGATTTCTAGGGTAGGTGATTGCACCACCTCTGGAGGGAGCCTATTCCACAGTCTGGACACCCTAACTGTGAAGAAGTTTTTCCTAATGTTGAGCCTGAATCTATCTTCCAGGAGCTTGTGGCCATTACTCCCAGTTTTTCCTTTGGGTGCCCTGGTGAACTGTTGCTCACTGAGCTCTTAATGTACTCCTCTAGTGTAGCAATAAGTTGCTACCAGGTCCCCTTTTAGCCTTCTTTTCCTCAGGCTGAAGAGTCCCAGATCCCTCAGCCTTTCCTCATATGGCTTTCCACGTAAGATTGTGATCATACGGATGGCTCTTCTTCGGACTCTCTCAAGCTTGTCCATGTCCTTGTTAAAGTGCAGTGCCCAGAACTGGATGCAGCACTCCAGCTGTGGTCTCACCAGTGCTAAGTAGAGTAGAAGAATCACCTCCTTGGCTTTGCTGGATACGCATTGATTGATGCATGCTGCAGTATTATTTGCCCTACTGGGTACACCATCGCACTGCTGGCTCATAGTCATACTGTGGTCTATTATTACCCCCAGGTCCATTTCGTTTATTGCTAGTCAGTTTGATGCTGCCAAGCCTGTAGATGTGCTAGGGGTTGCTCATCCCAAGATGGAGCACTTTACATTTCTCAATGTTGAACTTCATCCGGTTCTGATCTGCCCAACTTGCTAGCCTATCTAGGTCCACCTGTAATTGTAGCCTATCTTCAAGCATAACCATTTGTTTTAAGTCTAGTGTACCTCTAAAGGAAACAAGTTAATTGACTGAGTTTGGAAACTTAAGGCCCACTTTGTGTAGCATGTTGTGATTGCACTGCCTTTGCTGTGAGTAAAGAGAAAAGGAAAAATATTCCTGAAGCTGGATTACATTTTCTGAATTCCTTGTTCTGGAATTCAGAGCAGAATGCACTAAATAGGCCATAAACATTGGGAAATTATGTGCAGGATGCTCATTTTTTCAGTTTGTCCCTTGTTTTCGAATGTAATATATGTGAAATTGCTGTGGAAGGAGAAGAAGAAAGAATGTGACACAGAACAGCAGGGAGCCTGATTAAAAACACAGTTCAAGACTCTGACAGTGGTACTATTTGGTTGTGCACCAATAGGAAGCAGTCACATAGTCTTTCCTTGTGAGCTGAAGTAACAAAAAGGGCATGACAGAACCACAGGCTTAATTTCAGTGCCAAGGGCTCAATAGAAGCAGATCTCTTGGCTTGGCACCCTTCTCCTTGACAGGAGCAAATCAGGTTATCCTGACTTCCCTGCAGGCAAGACAAGCTAAAAAACAGTAGACCCTGGTCTTGGTGCAGCAGCTGAGCACCTCCAGCAAATTAGGATGTAGAGTCATACCAGTAACTTCCTGTCATGCAGCCAGTCCTCTTGGGGGTGGGGGCAGAAGGCCTAAAGGCAGGTGTTGAAAGAAAGTGGGGGAGTGGGGGCTTTTGAAGACCAAACAGGCGTGAAAACAAAACAAGCAAGCCAAGATCTTTCTGAGGATATCTTGATGCCTTATAATTCTCTTCAGCCTTTTGCATCTTTCCTTAAATATAATTATTCTTCATCTGCTCCTCTTTAAGTATTATTTGCTGCTATTGGTAGGAAAATTCAGCAGCCAGCTCATGCTTTTAACATACAAGCAACCATTCACAAAAACATACTAGATATAGGAATATCAGTGATACAGTACACATAGACACAGGTACACTATGTCATAGGCAGCACATAAAACAAAAGCCAAGACTTGGCTCCAAATAACAGTTAATTATTTTGACATGAATGGGAAAACATATGCCGGATTTAAAACCAATCATTATTATTTGTTTTGTTATGTTTTGTTTTGGGAAGGTTGCAATTTGCTATTGCTGCACACTTAGGTTCAAGCTACTTCTTTTTTAAAAATAATGATTGAAAAGAAAAAAAACTAGAGAATCTTCTTCCTCATATTCATTGTTAAAGATTTCTAGAATAATTGCCTGCCTCTATTATCTGGAAGTAAATTAGCTACCATCAGGTTTGACAGAGTGCTGAGGATTATCTGTAGATTCATTCTCCTCATGTTCCTGAGCAGGGTCAGCTCAGTTCAGATGGTCTATACAGATGGTACAGTTTACTTCTTAAGAAACAGCCAACATAAAAGAAAAATGTTACATTTCTAAATTACAAACCCTTGCACATATATTGTCATATAAATCCAGTCCTTCTCAATGTACACTGTTATGGTTTTACAACTGGTCTGTTTAAGCCCACTTTTAAGGACTGGCTTTTATTCCACAGGAACTCACCATGCTTTAGTGCGCACATATGCGCACACAAACATATGCAAAGGCTTATGGATAAAAATTGCATTTCTGGGCTGCAGTATGCTACAGTTTAGGGTATGAATTATGTAGGAAGAATCTAATGAGTACACCGGTAATCTGCCAGGATCCTGGGGCCAGTGCTTCTATTGCCACAACAGTGCTATCGGTTCCTTTTTTGTGACTCCAGGTGATAGAGAACTGTTGTCTTGTGTGAAAGATGGCACCTGCACTAATTCATTGTTCCTTAGCACCTTCCTGGGATGTATATAGACTCAAAGGGAAGAGTGGCAAAAAATCACCAACACTTTTCTGCAATATCCTCGATTTTCTTTCATGAACTTCAGTTGGTGTCTTATTCCAATTTTCTCTGTATTACTGTAGAAGAAAGAGCTCTTGTGCATGCAAAAATATATCTTCAGCCTTTTTAAATGTTTTTATAAGTAATGGAAGGTAAGGTTTATATTGCTGTTAAAATTCTATTGCTGAAAAGGATCTTTAACATAAATCTTTTAGCAGGCAAGTTATTGCCCCTGTTTTGCAGATGGGGAACAACAAAGAGGCCAAGTATAGACATTACACCTTACTGGTATAAGTGATCAGGAACCAGTTTATACCTGTAACAGAACAGAAACTCAGTACACATAGACTGGTTTAAAAATGCAGAACCTGATCTAAGATTTGCCACTCCAGCACCAAAGGGCGAATGTGTGTGCTGTTCACTACCGATCTCAACTATGTCACTTACAAAAAACCATGTAACTTAGATCGATTCCACCTCAGTGTTTTTGAATGATTCTACCTAGCCAGAGAGATTAATTGATTTGCACAAAGTTGCCCTGGAAGACTATGACAGTTGGGAATTGAACTGAGTTCTCATTCTTATTGCAGAGCTTTTTAAATCTGAAATGCTTGTGCATGAAAGAGATTTTCTTGCCTGTATCCTCCCCCACCAGACTTTAAGAATTGTACCTTAAATAATTCTTGGATGGTTAGAAGTTTTATATTCTACAGAGCTGATTTTAAGTAAATACTTAAGCAGTAAAGAACAACTAGATGGCAAACAGAAAAAAATAGACCACATCACCAACCTCTCACCCATGGTGCTGCCTTGTCTTAAACTTAGTTTTTAAAGTGTTTGAGGGATTATTGCCATCATCATTAGTCATCTTACACCAGCATATGCATAAGGCAGAAGTCAAATAGTCATGCAAGAGAAGGAGATCCTTTATTCAAAGTCTGTGCAATGCTGGGCACAGTGGAGCATCAGTTTGTTTGGACCTGTAATCACTGATATGATACAAATAAATAGTAATACTAAGGTGGTGCTTCTTATCTTGCCAGCCTATGAATAGTGTTGTGGGATACAACCACAAGAAAAAGATAGATAAATGTTACCTGTCTTCAACAGTAAGACTATATTATTACTGAGAGACAGAAGAGAAATCCAGTTACCTAAATCTGACTTTCCCAACTGAATAAATAGCTAGCCTGATCTTATGTAAGGGATTATACATGGTGGTCACAGATTATTTATTGCTTACCTTGATTATGTGGTTGTTGCCCAAATTAAATAAGCCCAATATTTCCTAATAATCAGAATTTAGTGAAATATTTATTTACAATTGAAGAATTGTTGTGAATGTTGCTAATATATGGGTTAAATGTGTTATATACTTGATAGTTGTAGTTTGTAGTTGAGGTGCAGTTCCCCCCAAAACCCCTGCACCAATATACTTGAAACTTGGCAGGCTTTGTGGCCTTCGCAGGAGCTACCAGCCCTGCAGTTTTCACCCCCCCTGTGGTGTAACACACAGTCATGACATGAGTTTGGTTTTCAAGAATTTGGGGTATGGTTCCCCTCAAACCTCTGCACTAATCTTCTTGTAACCTAGCAGGGTTCATGCTGCCAGCAGAGGCTACCATCCCCGCCAATTTCATCCAAATTGGACAAAAAACAACAAAGTTATAGATATTTCATTGATTCCCCATTATACCCTATGGTCGGATGTCCAAGGTGACTCTGAAGCTTCGGAGCTTTGGCCGGATCGAGGCGGAAACCCGGTCTGGAGCTCCAGCTCAGATTGTGGCCATCTGAAGTGGCTGGATCCGAAGCTGGATCGGATCGCAGCCAACTTGCACAGGCCTACAAATCAAGTTTCTGTCATGTTTTGCTTATTTAAAACTCTGTGTGCCCAAGCATGGGGGGGGAGGGGGAATCTCTATATGTTCCTTTCATACTTTTTCCCTAATAAAATGCTTTATTAACAGAAAATGTTTGTGTGTCAGGTACATACCACTGTATAATAGGTTTTCTGTAGGATTTAGAGTCTCATTTCATACATAGTCCTTATCACCTTACATTTATTATCATATTATCTTAGCACTCAAATTCTGCTTGAACTAAAACTTATCAAGGGACTTTTGTGATTTAGGATACTGGCTGTTAAACAGAACGCTTTTTCACACTGCTATTAAACTTCTATTTTCTTTGCATATTGCTACTTTACACATCATTCATGTGATAATTAATAAATAATAATTTCTGTTGTTTATTTAAAATGTATCTCCTGGTTCTCTATGCCTGGTCTGATTAAAAGCCCCACCAGAATCCAGGATGCAGAGCAGGGCTGAAAACTGAAAATGCCAAGAACCTGAACAGATTCTAGGACAGATTCGGTGGTCAAATCTCTGAATCCAAATCCAATGAGGAGACCCTTTAATCTCTCCAAATCAAATTGGAACCTTCCAAATTGATTCACAGAGATTTGGAAACATTTGGAGATTTAGACATAGGCACAGCTTGAAATGTTTTTTCTAAATACTTCTAGATACCAGGCGGCTTGTGAATACTGCGATGCTGGGGTGCATGGAGTATCTCACAGGAACACAGGGGTCAGCAGACCTGGAAGTGTGCTCGACAGCAGACCTGAAAGTGGACCAGAAGCGTTTCCGGTCCACTTCCAGGTCCGCCGGGGAGCATGCAGAGAGGCCCCCCATGCTCCCCCTTGGCTTTGCAACTGGTGCCTCATGGGTCTGAGGGGGGCATCCGGGGTCCCCCTGTGGCCGATCAGACTTCCAGGTTTGCTGCTGAGTATGCGATCCCCCCCACTCCGCGCTCCTGTGGGATGCTCCATACGTCCAAGGATCACAGCGTTCACTAGTTATGCCTGGTACCTTGAGATATGTAGAAAAAGCATTTAAAGCTGTGTCTATGGCCAAGTCACTGGTTACCCAAATCAGCATCAAATCTTCAGATTTGGATTTGTCTGAATCGAATCAGGGACAGCATTCCAAATCAATGAATCAAATCTCTGTCCCTGATTCAGGCTGAATCCGAATTGAATAGGGCCCGTTTCCCACACTCATAATGTAGAGTAAGATATTTTGAGGAAAATCCATAACTGGCATAAATTGTCATGGGTTCATTTAGTTTGATGGGGCTGTTGCAATGTACACTGCCTGGACATTGGCTGCTAAACATGAAACTTCCTTTCCTGCTTGGTCCTAAAGCTCAGCCCATTTTCGCCTGGATCAAGTTAGACTGTGTTATCAATGAAGAGACTAATCATTAGAAAAGTGTACTCTCTAAAGCAAATCATTTAGTGCCAATAGTTTTGTGAATACATTTTAACTTTCTCTTTTTTTTTCCCCCTCTCAGTCTTCCCCAGAGCTCACCTTACCGCCATGCCAAACTGAACTTTATCAGGACAGAATAGCCATACAACCTCTTGCTGGCTTTTACTCTCCTTGGATTCAGAACAAAAATAACCTGTGTTCTCTTTTGTGATTGAAATATTTTTTTCCCATCCAGTCTAGTTTTATGTGTTTTTGTGTTTCATATTCTTAGGTAAATACTAGTAAAACTACATTTTACAAAACAGTCATCTTGTGGGAGAGGATCCTTTAAGCATAACAAAACAGGAAGTTTGGGGGTTTAATGGATGACGAAATTTTAAATATATTCTTTAAACTCAAACTAGGAAACTCTGCCTCCCCATTTAACACTTGAACTGAAGTAGGCTGGAGTCTGAGATGGGAAAATTACACTTTAATCTGAATCTATTGTGTGTTGATATGTGATCTTCTGGGTGGCTTGTAATATATTTTGGTGGAGTGAATCTGATAGCTACAGTAGCTATCAGCAAATAGGAAGCTGTAAAACCTTTGGTAAAAAAGTGAAGCAAGACATACAGCAGTAATCTGTCTTCGAACTTAATATGCAGTTTTTATAAGCAAAGTCTTGACCCAGGTCATTTCTTCCCTGTCCTTCATAAAATAGAAAAGTTACTAACAAGATAGGATTTTCCTGGGTTGTGATTTTCTTATCATAACAGCAAGCTTTCAGTGAATTGCCTAAGTATCTCCAGATACCTTTTTCCCCAGTTGAATCTGGTAACATTAATGGGAAAGAGCAATGTTCCTTCTAATTTAATTTTATCTGTACATAGAATGACATTCTAACTTCGTACAAATTTAATACATATGCATGTAACCCTTTCATTTTGCTTGGTCATATTTTCCTGTCCCAGATTTGCTGGTATATTCTGGCTGTTTTTCATGGTTTAGACAACAGAGAACAGATGCCAATAGACCCTCATGCTTGAGTCTTCATCCCCAGCACTGAAGAAGCAGGGAGCTGCTAGGGATTTTACCAAATTCCACTCCCACACCCCTCCTATCATGTCTTAGCCAAGGGAAAACACTAGAATCCTTAAAGTCTACCCTAGATCTCAGAGTAGGAACCTTATAGGATTTGCACTTTCTTCCCCACCAGGCATAACTGGGAGAGAGGTGTATGTGACTCTAAAAGTCCATGTAGCTCAAGGAGCCATGGCTCTGATGCAGAGCTATGCTGCTTGATCTGAAGCTGCAGGGGGGGCAGAATAAGGAGTCTCAGATCAAAGCAACCATTCTATACCAGCACTACTCAAGAGCCCAATGGAAAACAGTTTCAAGGGACTAGCTAGCAGGGGGTTCAGCCACACACCTGTGAAGCAGCAGAGCATGTCCCAAGTGATATTTCTTCCTCCCAGGTGAAAGAATGAAAAAATTATTTTTTATTTATGAACATACATTTTTCATTCATCTCCTTTCCAGCCTCCCCCATTTCCACCTACTCTGTTAAAAGAACAAAAGCATATGAAAGCTGGCAAATGCCAAAATTAATGTTGCTTGTGAAAACTCAATTAAGCTTCTTTGTGCATATTTCTTACAATATTGTTTTTAGGATAGTGGTCACATACTGCGTGTTCCATGTGACTGTTGCCAAAGAACAATTACTCAATGTTTCTTTTAATGCTCAGTGAGTGGCGCTAGAGCTTCTATGCCACACAGCAGGCCAGACCTGCACTGAATACAAAATTATTCAGAAGGCAGGGCAGGGAGACACCTTATAGACTAATGGGCATCTCACAAGGTAGGTTGTAGTATGAAAGCTCATGCCCCTCTGAACAAGTTGGTCTATAAAGTGCCACCTGCCCTGTCTTCTGTCTAAAGCAGTGATTCTCAACCAGGTTGCCCCAAGATCCTTTCAAGTGTGACTCAGGGTGCCACACATTGTTAACATTTAAGGTATGCCAACATGATTCACAAGTAAACTCAGTGATTTCAAATAGAAATCCATGGCTGTGTTCTTCCTGAGTTCTTTGAAACAGAAAAACAGCTCTATTATTTTTCTGTAGTAAAAAAAAAAACAAGAATGAAAACTAAGAGCTGGCATTTTCCTTAAGTTTACCAGGGTGCCTCAAGCCTGAAAAGGTTGAGAACCATTGGGCTGACATCTGACCAACATTGCTAACTACTAGGCCTGCATGAAATTTCACCGGCTATTTCGTTTTGAGACTGTTTCAACTCATTTGAGTTCAGAACAGTGAAATCAACATGAAACAAAGGGCTTCAAAATAGCTTCAAAATGAAATGAGAGCAGTCAAAATGTTTTGAGTTTCGAAGCAGCCAGCCAGGTGGTGGGAGACAGGAGAGAACAGGGTTGGGGAAGGGAACTCAGCCCGGCTCAGTTCCCCTCCCCAGCCTGATCCCAGTGTACGGGAGGGGTACTGAGCTGAGCTGAGTTCCCTTCCTCAGCTCAGTCGAAACATTGAAACAGCATCAAAACAGCAAAACAGTTTCAATGAACCAGAATGGAAGTGTTTTTTAAATGAAACAAAACTCAGAACGAAACACTGTTCTGTCGAAATGGATGTCAAACCAGAACATTGCTGTTTCGCACAGCCCTAGTAACTACCTCTCTCTACAAAATCAATAATAGGCCTTTCTGTGATGCTCATCACACATGTTTGCACATATTGACCATTGTAATACAAAAGTAACTTTGCATCATTACTACATTATCTTGTTATCTCTGTTATACAGATGGGGAACTGAGATTTAAGGCACACGTGAAAGAAATGTTCACTGATATGGGTGCTGGCCTTGAAATTTTGATTTTTCTGAGCATGTGTAATTTTCCCAAAACTGCATACATTCAGATGCATTTCTCAGTAACTTAATGTTAGAGTTGTGAATACCCAGCACTTCGGCACATCTGGACTGAGTTGTCTGATGTTGGACATTCAGGAAAATGAGGAACACCACTTTGTGACCATCAGTGAGCATTTTAAGTGGTTTACTCACCCTGTGTTACATTGGAACTCCATGGCAAAGGTAGCTAGAAGCCAGGTTTCCAGAACAGCAGATACCTTAATCCTTTTTCTTCCTGCTGTCCATTCTCCCATTCATTACAGTCCTTATAGTTTCTGTCACAGGTGAAGGAGAGAGAGACAACAGCCTCATTTACTGTACAATCCTCATTCATTTCCAGAGCACTGTTGATACTTTACACAAGATCATGGTAGCAATATAACATTCTGTGATCAGGTAATTAAAGGCTATCATAATCCATATGAAAGGAAGCTTAATTTTAAATTGTCCAAAATTTAGAGTGCTTGACTTCTCAATCTGAATGTTCTTTGAATGCTGTTTTTGCATTTTTTTTTCCTATTTCTTAAACAAGCTGAAAAAGAGATTCCATATGAAACCATATTGACAGTCAGCGTGGGCCATGGGATTCAGTCCTCTACATCTACTGCATGGACTGTTCACCTGAACTCCTGAGATAAATGGTAGCTGTAAGTGGCCATTAATTTTCAGGTGGACCAGCCACTAGAATAAGAATGACACAAATCTGGCAGCAGAGGAATATGTAAACTCAAGTTCAGTTCAGGTTATGCAGTGGCACAGGTTGAAGACCCCTCTGTTCTTGTGCCCTTTACCTGCCACTGCACCCCTCTTCTTGTGACCACCCTACTTCTTACATTTTTCTTCCCTCCATGCTTTCATTCCTGCTCCCTCAACATTTATCAACTTATACCTACCCATTTTGGAAAAGAAGCTTTCTCTCTTGTCAAAAATGCATAATCTGATTAACTGTTCACAAGAACTGCTGAAAGGTAGGAAGCAAGAAGAGTGCCCAAATTCTGCAAGTGGTGAGTAAATTTGAAGAACCTGAAAAGAACAGAACAGAAATGAATGGAACCAAGCTTAGCTTAATTGAAACTGTAGAGGGCATTTAGGAGACTCTATTTATACTCAAATGGTACTTTGGCAAGGATTCACTTGCCAAACTGCTATAGGACCTTTACTGATCAACAAGTGATAAGTATCTTAATGTTGCAGTTCACTGGGAAAGATTGTAAAGGTTTTCAGGGATGTCAGTTCAAGCAGTAACTCACAGGAAAGTGTCCTATATATTGAATCAGCAGTACCTCTTTCTGAAGTCCTTAGGTACTTTCATACAGGTCTTGACCCTACTTTGGTTGTGGGATTAGGTGAGACTATTTTGAGCCACTTTAGCTGCAAGCACTGTATATTCCATTGGGTTGAATTTCCTTGTTAATTTTGTGTTCTGAAAATGCTTATGACTACCTGATGAATCAGAGCCAAATCTAGCTGCAGTTTTCCACAGAGTTCTATGAATAGTTTTTAATATTGCAATATAGTGTCTAAGAGTCCTTGAGGAGACAGGTCTGGGCATGGCTAAATGTATTAATTTACTGGAGAAATTTTGCTTAGTATTCTCACTTCACTTGTTAGTACATTTTTCAGCTTCTGGTTTCTTGGTAGGAAGCCAGATTTGACTTGCCTATTACAGGATGTCCTGGAGGGCTGGTAATCCCTGTGCCTTTGGGAGGTGGCAGTGACTACTGAGTGAAGGGAAGTGGCTTCAGCAGAGGGGTGTTGTGGCAAGGAGTGTTACTCTAATTTATCCTTCAGCTCCTTTGACCATCCTAATTCAGTTCTGTAGGGCATGTTCACTGAAAACAGCCTCTTGTTTATATTGCATTAGTCTTAGTATATGACAAGTCACAAAAGAGTCTGGGGGTTGTTTCGGTTAGGGCAAGTTCCCATAAATTTACATGCTTCCTTAGACTTCTCTGAGTCTATTTTGCCAGTGCAGCCAGAGATCTCATGGGAATTGCCTTTCTTATAAGGTTTACAGTAAATTCCTGAATTTTGCCATCAGTTTTTTTAAGCAAAACTTCTCTTTGCTTTCTAGTTAAGGAATGATCGTGCTAGATAAATACTGGCTTTTGCTGTGCATTTCAGCATTTGTGCTTTTAATCGCAACCAAAATGAAGAAAAGCAGAAGCATATAAGCAACAAAACTCTTTTAAACTAGCGTAAGAACTCTCAAACTTTAGCTGAAGGTTTGGTTGAGTCTATATAAATCATTTTTATATAAAGCCCTCAGGGAGAGTGAAGAGTTTGCATAATGGGGGGCAAGTTCTGTCCTCAGCTCTATCAGAATAGTGACTTTAAGGCAGCCACGTTGGAGTAAAAGAAATCATCAATGGGTAAAACCAGGACAAAGGCTGTGCAGTACACAAATACTCAAGCCCTATTTAGTAAATCGCAATGGTTCATAGGCCTTATTATGTCTCCTGACTCATAGGTGAATTTGACCTTGAATTAGAGGGCAGAAACTGGCTATGCGTATTGTCAGCAGGGTTAATATGAGTCTGCATTACCGACACTTCAGTTACTCTGGATTTATTCCACTAATATTAGACTCTGGCCAGAGAACTTCAGAACCAGAAATTAAATTAATCAGTGCCAAATAATGAATATTAATCCTATTTTCTTCTCTTTTTGTCTTCCTGTGGCTGACAGCCATTTTATAGTTTTTCCTGCGTTACGTTAAATTCACCCCAGAGCCTGGTGTTTCCACAAACTTTACACTAGCTGGTCATGTTATTTTTATTTATAATGCCTGTAATAATTCTCATTGTATTAGTTTCTAGTCATGGGTTCTCCAGGGGTTTAGTTAGTTTAGTCTGTCAGCATGTTCAAAACTATGGGGAGTGCACTGTCATGCAGAAGGTATATTGCCCAAGGCCAAATGCAAATGTTCTGGTTTGCATATACTCCCAAAGGTTTTAATTGCTGAAGCAAGGCCTAGCACTTAATAAACAAGCATTTGGGAAGCTCAGACTGGGATACAGCTAGTTATTTTATCTTTAGTGAACAACTTTTTGTCTCTCTTCGGCTTCATTCTCAAGCTTTCGAGTAGTGTCTTTGATTATCTTTACTTCCTCCCTACAACTGAGTCATAAAAGAAAATTAGTGTCTTCACACAGTATCGTGTTTTAACATTTTTATTTATGTCTAAATACTTTTATGTCCCTCAGAATAACTATGGACATTATGTCTTAACAGTTTGCTTCTGTATCTCGTAGAAGATTATCAGCACAAAAGTATTAGAGGCTTCAATAAAAGTCAGGGCTGCACAAGGCTCTGTATGGGCACAGCTAAAAGAACATCCATCTCCAGAGGGCTTATTGTCTAAAGAGATGAAACAGCGTATGGGAAACGTTATTCCATTTAAAGAGCTGGAAGCAGAGGCGGATATTTAGCTACCTGTTCAAGTCAACACTTTTGTCTTTGACAGAACCAGGACTTGAACTCTTGTTGTTGAGTCCAAGTTCAACATGTCACCCATGCCACGGGACATTTTTGAGCTAAAAGTGTGGAATCAGAATTAAGGAACAGCAACTGATGGAGAAGCAATATTATCAGTTGGTGTCCATTCAAGAGTGTTACCAGATAGGTATTCAGAGGTGAAAGCTTCAGTCCAGGTGGTCATGCTTACAGATTCCCAATTTGCAAATCTGTACTATTGTTAGGCACTATGGATACAAATTGTGAATACCAAGTATTTACTTTTTTGTGTGATCAAAAGTTACAAATTGATTTCGAAATTGCCTAGATATGGCATTCTGTTTACAGTACTGAAAATTTCCTACCAATTAAAGGCTAACACAGTATTACATAGGGAAGCAAGCCTAAATTCTGTGTTCCATTAGGTTTCTAATAAGGCATCGCTTTTATGACTTTCTACAGCAAGTGATTGCAACAGAGTTAAAATGGGTTTTTGTTCTTTTATGTCCTGGCAGTATTCTGCTGTAGGGCATACACAGTGTGTAAGACTTGATATCGAAATATAATGGATGTGTTTCCTTGAAAAGGAAGCATTCAGATACAGCGTATTCATTGGTTCTGATAAATATACGTGTGCCCAGTAAGTATGGCTGGTTACAATCAAGCAAAGTAGGGGAGATTTCAAAGCAGATCTGTGCAGAGACAGATGCAGCGTATCAAAGGTATTTATGAAAAGTTTTTATTTTTAGTCAGTATAACTCTGCTTGTTTGTGTGTGTGGTTTTTTTTTAAGATGACCTATGCCATTTCCTTAAATTACATATTTCCTGTGCTTAAAGGACAGTGAGCAATTTATATATGTAGGGAGGTTTTTTAGGTGCAGCTTTTTTTGTGAATAACCAAAGCAGTTGTCATGTTGATGATGTAACATATTTTATATCCTTGAGAAAAACTCCTTAGAAAACACACACAAATAGTGTATTTTGTTGCCATTTTCACTGATTAGACTGATTAAAAAAATTATTCCAAAGTACTAAACTTTGGTGGAAAGAAGATGCACTTAATTTTCTGCAACAAAAGCTGAAAGAAACCTTATACCTTATATTTTATAAATACAATTTTTATAAATGAAGCAGACGCTACTAGCCCAGCTCTGTTGCTATTTTTGGCAGTGTTTAGTGAAAGGGTGACAGTGCTGACCTTTAGAGTGTTTGTTGAGTATGAGCAAAGTGCTTGATCCTTTCACTCCAGTGATGTAAAGCTGTCAAGAATATAACTTATGAGAATTGGTGCAAGTACAATAATAAATCTTTATAGATCTACGGTTCTGTTCTCTCTTTTTTCAATACTCTGTGTGTTTGGCTTTTTTCCCCCTGCCATGTATCCGCTGACAGCAGAGTTTGTGTGTGACCTGCATTGTAGTCTGCCAGAAAAGCATCCAAACAGTACCACAGTGCACTAATCTATGACATGGAGTTAAGTATTTGTAAACTACAATATTTTATTGGAATTGTAAATGCTGTTCTCAGAATATCAGAATTCCTCTTCCTGGTTCACAGAGGAACAGCATGAATTGTAGTGACGTATAGCAGGTCAGAAAGCTTTCAGTTAAAAGACATCCTAAAATACTACACAGATGTTGATTTATACCATATGATGATTCAGATCTGACTGTTTTGTAGAAGTGATTAATAGTATTGGGGCTGGATCAGTCATTTAAATGACTCCCATGGATTTCAATGGACTTCAGATGAGACCAGTAATATATATAGTAAGATGTATACAGGTATGTATCTGAAGGCATATTAATTAAAAAAATACATCTCTAGAGAAGGATTTGCTCTAAACACATGTATAAACAGCCCTGAATATATATGTAAGCATGTAACTTAAGCAGATATCTACAAGTCAAAAGTAGTAGCTGAAAATACATGAGAGAGAGAGAAGGCGGCATGGAGCAAATAGAACTGATCTTATTGAAGTTAGACAAAATATTTTAGCCATGCTGTGGGGATGGGTAATCCAAACTGCTGTAGCCTCTCCACTCCATAGATTTAGCAAAGTACAGAGTAGACCATGTGCAATGAAAAGAATTATAAGGAGTCCAACTGAGACATAATTGAGCAGCAGAGTAAAAAAAAAAAATAAGTTTGGGGTATGAAAGATCACATTCTTAAAATCCACTTTGTATTTGACTAATAAGATAAGAAAAAAGCTAAGATAAAAGGTACTATTCTTTCCCCAGTTCTCATCCATATTATAAGTATTTCACCTCAGTTTAGGTCAGGGTAGATGGGAATAATTTTTGGGGGAGCAAACCTGTGGAAGAAATATGGAAAGAAAGTAAAACTGGTAATAACAGCATTTCATGTATGTCAGATGTCTTTCGTCTTAAAGGCTCATAGAGATCCAGGAACTATCTGACATTCCATTGAAATGTTGTACCTCTGGGGTGAAAAGGGCCAACTGTTATATAGCATGCTGCCAATGGTTCAAGGCAGAAAGGAAAGCGAATCCTATATTCCTGTTACACAGCAGTGAGAATTTTGGTAGGCAGACGGTAATTACTCAAATTGGAATCTATCCATAATGTTTGGGATAAGACCCAATACTTGTGTTCTCACTCTGTGATACTCTTGCAAAAAGCATCTTAAGATCTTTACTAGCCTTGAATGCTGAGCACCTGACTGTTAAGGACCTAATCCTCAGTTCATAAGGATGCACTTAGCCTCAGCATCTGGCTCTGAGTCTCATTTGAATTATTGCACTTCAGGTGGCAGTGTATTTTGTTAGCACTGCTGTGGGGCACTGATTGAATACTGACTTGCAGATAAGAGTGCCACCTTCTGAATCACTAGGATCACAACCTTGCAGCATTTTGGATTTTCCTTGGAAAAGATTTCCATTAATTAAATTCAAATGTTGGCCTGATTGAACTCTAACAGGATTCTGTGGCACCAAATCACACCTCAAATTGGCATGACACAAAAAAAAAATCTATAAAGCAATGAAAAAATTCCTTTCAATTTGGTTTGCTATAATTACTGTAAATATCTTAATACAATGTGTAAGCTAGCATCTACACTACCAAAATCTCTGCAATATCTTGCAAAATATTGTTGTCTAGTCAATGTCTGCCTCTGGGATATTGTTCAAAAAAAGGTGTTGTCCCTAGTGAAGGAGAAAAATTAACAAGTAAAAAAAGAATAGAGCCATAAAGGTGGTAGTGACAGATCAGGAGGTGATTGAAGCTTAAACACTATACATATTCCTTTTCCACCAAGGGATTCTTATGGCGTAACAGTATTTTTCATCTCTAATCACTGGTGCTGCGTGTCAGTATCTCTTATTTCTCTCCCAATTTGAGTGACATAGTGTGCTATGTCTAATGACAACTAGAACAAATTTCAGTAATGAGGTCACCTTGGGCCTGTATTACTGTCTGACTGCTGTTTTCCATAGAAATTATTTGTGAAAGCAGACCACATGCTCTGCATAACTTCCTCATCTTTAGTGAGAGTGACGAAAGGAAGATATGTTAAAACTTGCAAGGTGCAGATGGTTTGCATTGATCTATTTCTGATTTTGAGTTG
This sequence comes from Caiman crocodilus, assembly GCA_030014935.1. Taxonomy (NCBI): domain Eukaryota; kingdom Metazoa; phylum Chordata; order Crocodylia; family Alligatoridae; genus Caiman; species Caiman crocodilus. Next base: position 14,693,666 of record JAGPOW010002149.1, read on the forward strand.
TAAATTGATATGTAATGAGAAAGCTGCCACTTTGGTTCCTAGGAAGAAAAGTTTATGGTTTTGGCTGAATTGTTTAACTTTTTTCTTTATACAAGTAAAACCGTGCAGGCCCCAATGGAAGGCAGGCAAACTTTTGTCAAGATGAATAAGTATTTGAAGATTGAGCCCAAATGAGGAACTATAAGTCAGATTTTAACTTTTCCTGCTGCTCAGTTTGAATTGGTGTTTCAGAGAATGGTATGGTGAATAACCCTGAGAGGAGGGACTACAAAGAGATTCAGGTCTGAACTTCTGCAATTCTTGTAAAATGTCCCTGCTTGGTACCATAGAACCTGAAACAGCAAAAGAGAAGTGTTTCTCCTCCACGTGTGCCAGAGACCAGTGTTTCTCATCCTTTAAAGTAGCAGGTACCCCCTAACTTCTGAAAATGTGAACAGGTACCTCAACACTCAATTTTCCAGGGGATTTTATATTTACAGACTAATATGTGCCATATATTGGAAGAAGGGCTGTGTATATAAGGCTGTGATATGACAGATGTCTGATCTGATGTGGGTAGGGTTGCCACCTCTTACACCAGCGGTGCACAACTTAAGTATATACCTGGGCTAGAGGTGATGTTGGCCAAAGCTAGGAGGGATGAACCCAGTGCCACGCAAAGTGCGGCACACCAATTTTTTTGCCATAGTTTTGAGAAGAGCAAGGGGTCAGAGAGAGAAGAAAAAGAGAAAGAGAGAGAAGATAGGTCTCGGGCTGCCCCCCTCCCTCCCCCCAGCCCAGGCAGGATAAAAAACGAAATTTAGCTGCCTGTGGCTGGGTTGGCGGGGAGTGCTCAGGTATCTGTGTGCCCACCCTCCCCCTTCTGCAGCAGCCTGTGCCCAGCTGGGGGGGTGGGCAGGGAGATGAGCGGCCGGATGCAAACCCAGAGGTGGAGGAGGAAACAGCATCCCCTTGTTATGGGGGTTTTCAGCGTCCGCGTAGCCCCTGCCTGTGTCTCACATACCCCCAGAAGAACATGTACCACAGGTTGAGAAACTGTCATAGAGAGGCCACAGCCCATAATATCTGCTCAGCACTCTAGGTAGAGAACCAAATTTTGCTTCAGTTATTCCAGGGTACATTCACAACAATTGCAGTAATATCCTGTCATCATTTTCCTCTCTCTCATAGCAATATAAATCAGGAAAACTTGGATCTCAGTCTGATCTAATTTATGCTAATGTTGTATTGATTTGAAGGAGCTATTCTTGTTTTATACTGGTGGTCAAAATCAGAATTGGGGAAAGTAGGTATACAACCTCTTTCATCCTGTACACATGTAATGACTAACTTTGGTTATGCATATAATCCAAGAACATGGCTACTAAAGTAAGTAGTTATATAAACTACTTACGTAAACAGATGCATTTAACTGAAAGTGCTTGCAAAATTAGGCCCAGAAAAGCTTCCGCTGGTATAGTCATTATTTACACCAGTGTAAGAAACATTTACCATATCTACCCTAATCTACAATGACTTGAATTTAAGAGGACCCCGCCTCCCCACTCCAATAATTAGATTCTATGCATGGAAAATTATAAATTTATTATAATTTTCCATGCATAGAATCTAATTATTGGAGGGTCGTTGTAAATTTATCCCCTCCACCACTGTGTGGTGACATGGGGTGAAAGCAGCAGGGAATGCTGTGACAGAGGACAGACAGCCACGTGTCTGCCTTCTTGGTCACTTAACTCCCCCTCTCCCTCTTGCCCCACCCTCTGCCCCCTCGACATCACTGCCTACCCTGTGCAGCAGCTCTAGCTCTAGCTTCAGTCAGACAGCAGCGGCAGTGACAAGTCTGGTCCCAGCGCCCGCCCCGGCCCCAGCTGCTGCATGGTTTTCCCTGTACTGCCCCTCAGCTGCATCATGCAGTCTCCATCACACTCCCCTTTTCCCACACCCCATACTCCCTTCCATATTCTTCACTTCCCCCTGCACGCCATTCTTTGGTAGAAACTCTGTTCATATGAACTGCCTTCTTGAAAACCACTTTTTCTAGAATATTATGGGATATGATTTGTGTTCAGCATGAAATACATTTTTATTCTCTTTTTCTTGGGATCTTTTACTTATGCAGTTGCTAGTTCCTTCCCATGTCCCTCTGAAAATCACAGTTTTAGCAGTAACTAGCAAGCACCTTTGCAACTTCCGTGTCTGATTAATATTTACAATTGGATACGGGTGAAGCAGCACGCTCTGTAGAAGAGTCCCTACCAGAAAAGCAGCCATTTATTTTGAACATATGCTCTGCTTCTCATGCATTGCCAAATCACTGTTTTATTAGTTAATGAGGCTCATTATATATTCATGAAGCTCCATAGTCACACTAAACTATACATAAAGATGATCACTAGGCCAAGAATCATATAACAACTAAATCAATACCTTGATCAGAAAGAACACTTCTAAATTAGCCCAATTAAGATCCTTTTTTAGCACACATACTTGCTTAAACTAGTAGAAAACTAATTTTTACTTGTTAGTGCTAGACTTTAGGATCTGTAATATCTTCCTTTAAAGGGTTAGCCCTGTGCTGATGCTTGATTCTGCCACCTATTTAAGAGGCTTATACTTCAGTGGGGGCATCTACATGTGCATTAATTTGCTTTTCCTAATGTGCATTAAATTTAGTACCTGTATTGTGAGGCACTAAATTAATGCACATTAGGCTGCCCTAATGCACAGTATTGAAAGCACGTTTTTTAAGTGACACTTAATGTGCAGTAGCCTATTTTATTGTGCATTGGTGTGACCACACATTTTTTACGTGATGCTTTGATACTCAGTAAAATAGGTTACTGCACATTAAAAGACCTACTGAGACCAATTCACTAATGCTTTTTGCACTAGCATAACTCAAGAATATAGTAAACCTATGGAGGCCATTTTATTGAAGTAAAGGGAGTTAGAGCAGCATAAGATGTGATGTGATGATATGATGTTATAACAAGTATTCTGAGAGGAAGATCAGGTCTGCTTGTTATTAAGAGCTCTATCAGTTTGAAGGTTTCAGCTATATTAGTGTTTTAAAAATATTAATCAGGAAATTTTAAAAAACCCTTCTTGGTTACACCAACATTGTTACTAAAACCCCCTATTTTATTATTTTATAAATCTCAAATGATACTTAGATTGCTATTTAGCATGTCTATTTCAGTCATGCAGTTGGTTCAAGAAAATATATCACCCACAAGAATTCGTGCCTATTCTATATATATATAAAGGGTTTAGTCCATCTATCTGTGTTTCTGTCTGTTTGCCCGTAATGCTCTTGGAGACCGTGGCTTCCAGTAGGGTGTGGCTCCAGCCAGTGCTGCGCACGGGGTGAATTGCCCATCAAGAATGATGGCGGGGATGGAGAGGGCAGTGCGTGGAAGTGGCACAGGGCCAGATGCAGAGCAAGGCGAGCGGGGGGGGGAGAAGGAACAATGTCAGGGAGGGAGCACTGCCATGATGGTGAAGATGGACCAGAGGGGCCAGGCCACCACCACTGGCCTCGCTGCTCCCCTTCCCCCCGTCCCCACCGTTATGGTGGCACTCCATCCCCACCATCATTCTTGATGGGCAATTCGCTAGTTATATTATAAATGGACTACTATTTTGTTATTCTAAGTCTGGTGATGAAAAGAATAACATGCACATAGTACCTTTATCATCCTGCTTATCCATCCGACTGATTTACTCCTCTCTTCAACTTTTCCATTATGTCAGTTTTTAAGTTCTTGCCCTTGCCTTGCCTTCACGACATTTTGGATGCTAGTACATGTGATTGGGGTTTAGGGTTGCACTCTATGCTCCCTAAATTGAAAAGTTTTTTTAATTGAAACCCATGGTTTCAATGTAGGGGTCTGGTGAGGCACATGACCCTTTTTTTGGAGCTTTCCGGGGGGCAAGCTGCTGAACAGCTGAGTGGTCCCTGAGTTGTGGAGAGCCCTAGTCCTTGCCTCCATGGTGGCAGTGCCCGCTGGGGCCACCTGGGCAGGCTGCTAGCAGGCCAGGTGCTGCCCCAGCTCAGAAGCAGCAACCAATCTGATCCAACTGTTCCTTGAGCCTGCCCACTAGAAGCCTGGGTACTCCTTCCTGGGTGGGGTTGGGGAACAGTTGGATAGGGCCGGGTTCTGCCTCCAAACTGGGGCTATACCCAGCCTGCTAACAGCCTGTCCGGGTGGCCCTGGGGGATGTTGTTGCCATGGACTGGGATCCCCTGCAGCTCAGGGGCTGCTTGGCCTGCCGGCAGCTCACCCTCTGGCTGTGGGAGAGGTGGGCAGGCTCTGCTGGGGGGAAGGTCGGGGCAGAAAGATAGGGCTCCTCACCGCTTCTGCTTTCAGAAGGCACCTGGTAAAAACAGCAGCAGCAAGAGGCCCAATCCTTTTTTCTGTAGAGCCTGCCTACCTCTCCTGTGGCCAGGGAGCGACCTAATAGCTGCAATGCATCATTGCAAACTAAACTGCATCCGGATATATTTTAATTTGCAATGTTGTAAACTCTAAAACTCCCCAAACTGGTGCACATGTAATGTATGACACCATTATGCCACACAAAGTGACATTTTCTTCATGTGTACATCATGACATAGTCATGTGTACAAGCACCCTTTGGTCACCAGCTAATGGCCTTACGGTAAAATGATAGTACCACTGGTATCAAAGGTAAAACTCCCTTTGATTTCAATGGGACAGTAATTTCAGTCTTAGGGCCACATCCTGGGTCTGTCATTTCCTGAGCAAGGGTTCATATTACTGAGCTATTGAGAAGATGGTGGACAACAGCAAGAGCCCTTTTTTTGGGTGGGACAGTGGATCAGGGTTACTGCTCTGTGCCCTGCACTTTGGGGGGCCCTGTGGACAGTGTCACATAGGCCCCACCAGCCACCATGTGCCACTGTGCACGAATGGCTCTGCGCTCCAGCTGCTTGCCACCCCCTGCCTCCCCTGCACAGGTCCCATACAGCCTGATATACCCTGGGCCCTGCACACCCCTAGGGTTGTCTCTGACAACAGCACTTCTGTGTAGAGCTGCATACATGCTATGCATACTGTCAGTCCTAGAAAGATGCCAATTATGGCAGCCCTCATTGGACTTGGCGCACCACTCCATAACTTTAGTGAATTGAGTGCGACTGTCACGGAGCATCTCACTGTCCCGCTGCTAGTGTGTGGAAGCTGCTGGGGAAAAGCCCTAGCAGTGAGAATGAGTACTGCTGTGAGTTGCCAGGGCAACAAATGACTGCACCTAATGGCAGTCAGCTGATTGGAAGGGGCAGGGCCTGGCTCTTATAAAGCCCAGAGCCAAGGCTAGGCTAGCAGTTCCCTGCCAGCAGCCAGAGGAGCAGGAGCTCATGGAGCTAGAATGTGAACACTGCTCGAGTAGATTGAGGGATGGCAGCTCTGGGACGCAGGAGCAATGTTGAGGTATAGCCAGGCAGTTCATGTTGTTATGGCCAGGTGCCTTATGTTTTAGTTATAGCCAGGAGGCTTGAGTTTGCGTTGTTGTATTACATCAGTGGTTTGGGTGAGGCTATCAGGGGTTGGAGGAGGCCTCATAGGGGCCCACAGGGGTGTGGGGCCCCAGTGCCAGGGAGTATAGCACCAGCATGGGTGCAGCAACCACAGGGTGCATAGACCCCAGCCCAAGAGGGGCAGCGTTTGAGAAGCCCAAGAGGGGCAGCGTTTGAGAAGCCCTAGACAGGTGTAGCGAGCCCAGCAGCAGGCTAGCGCTGCAGAAAATCCTCCAAGAGGAACAGGGTGCTGCGGTGGACCCCAAGAAAGGGGTTAGCAGTACAGTGTCCCAGGAGAAGGACAGGGTCATAGTATCATAGTATTTAGGGTCAGAAGGAGCCTAGAGCAGGCCATCAAGTCTGACCCCCCGCCAATGGCAGGAACGAGCATCAGGGTCACAGGACCCCAGCCAAGTACCTATCTAATCTATTAAAAATGCCCAAGGTAGGAGCAAGAACAACTTCCCTAGGAAGCTGGTTCCACATCCTAGTCACCCTAACTGTGAAGTAGTGTTTCCTAATGTCCAACCTAAAC